>OY728142.1:1578739626-1579989626 GCA_963277665.1 Viscum album
ATGTGTTAGCTACTCCCAGGCACAACTTATTACCAAGTACCTATTCCTTCCTATCCCTGGCTATAGGCTCCAAACAGTAAGTAAAGAAGAAAATAATTCCTCTAATACCACTTTGTAATGTCCTGGTTCCATGAGGCACCCAGAGGTTCCCTTTACCTGGTTACACACATGGCCTCAAGCGCATTTCCCCAAACGCCAGAGGATACCAACTTGTTGTAAGGGTATTTAGTGTGATAATGGGGAAACTATGCCCTCATTGGAAGAGTAATGGAGTGGAAATAAGAAGATAACAATAGCATAAGCAGTAATAACATGAAAAAAGTATACAACAATAATAAACTACTAGAGCACATTTATATAAATAATTCATGATACATATTTCTAGGAAAGAATCCAAACAAGTGAAAATGATGTAATATAGTACTAAAACAAGGTAAAAAATATAATAAGTAATATCTAGTAGCATCACAATCCTCATCTTGGTCACATGCTCTCCAGCTCCATAGCAATCAAGTCCCTGAAGTAGAATGACACATTCTCTTATCAATACCTGCAGCAATATAATCAGGTTGGGCCCAAAAGCATGACCCAAAAAGGGTGTGATACAGATAGCAGTCGGAAACCAGCCAATGATTGGTGCCTAAAAAATAGTATATATATATGGTAAGCAATAAGAAAAATTAAGTAGTAACAAATAAGTACTCAAAAGTAAACAATTCTACAGTTTCAATTGCATTCATTTTCAATATCGTGTAAATTGATAATCAAAAATAGGTAACCCTGTATGAATTACTCTAAGCCTAACCCCTCTGGTTCAAACAATCAAACACAAGAAACCCTTGGGGAAGCACTCACAGTCTATCCCCTATGGTTCAAATTTAGCAAAGACTCTATAAAGAATCACTAACCGTAAATTCCACTAGTGGTCTCATATCTTTAACTATAGACACTTTGAGGAAGCACTCAATGCCCTATTATTATTTTGGTCTCATAATGTGGGACTACTGACACACTGAGTGAGAAAAAAGTACACCCCCTATGGTCTCACAACGTAAAAGTAAACAGAAACTCTAGAGAATCCCTCATCAACCATTCCCCCTATGGTAACTATATCAGGTTCCCATAGACCTATGTAATTCAATCGTGCACAACGATGTTTAACAGCCAATGTAATCCTTAGTAACTACTTGGATAATAGATACATGAACAACATCGGATAACCACAATTCACCCTAACAACACTAGGCATGGAAAAAAGAAGTCTAACAAGAAAATCTAGACCAAACGTTCAAAATCAAAACGAACATAGGGAAAACATCCATGGAATGAAAAATAACCCTATTCACAACCAAACAACCTATACTCAGGCCTACACGGAAGAGTGGGAATAACATGGCTAGAATACCTAAACACACAATACCCCATTCTAGGGTATTTGTCACTTTTGCACATAATTTTCAAAGACTAACAACAAAAAGGCACAAACCACCTACCTCGATGTCGTATGATCAATATAGTTCACTCCCAGCATTTGAATCGACCTAGAGTTCTATATATCTACTAAAAAATATAAAACTATCAACCAATAATATCTCATAAGAGAGGATAAATCAAGATATGAGGCTCTAGAAGAAAGAAAAACTCATTGTGGCAATTCCAACTCAATCGACGGCAGTTGATTTGGAGAACGGACGACTAGTTGGGGACTCTGAGAAGAATTGTAGGCTCTAGTCGCTCCTAGATAAGACAAACCTAGAAGAAGGTTTTTCTGACATTTAGATGTATCCCCAGTTAGATTTAAAAAATAAAAAAAGTACATGTAGTGTTATTTAAAATCACATAGTGTTTATATGCCTTTAGCAGCCCCGCGTTAGGTAGTCTCCAGGTCACCCCACACAACCAAGTACTCAACCATTACACGACAAGTAAACGGTCACCCACAGAATCTAGTTATATGGCGTGAACTCCAAAGTACCCGGCATTTATGACTTAAATTTACAGATACTCTTGTTTTCTCAAAAACAACAGAAATGAAAACTCATACCC
This sequence comes from Viscum album, assembly GCA_963277665.1. Classification (NCBI taxonomy): domain Eukaryota; kingdom Viridiplantae; phylum Streptophyta; class Magnoliopsida; order Santalales; family Viscaceae; genus Viscum; species Viscum album. The sequence continues at coordinate 1,578,741,673 of OY728142.1, forward strand.
AAAAAGAAGGCCCGAGTTCTTATAAATGTCCCCCTTAATGAAATTCTTCCCTGAATTTCCTTAAGAAGGTGGCGTAGAAGAATAATTCTCAAACATCCCTAGCCAATGTGATCACACAACTGTCTCCCTATCCCAAGTCACATTTTATACTCACACATGCTACCATAGCACTTGTACCAGAGGAACATACTAGCCCCGGAGAACCTTAACGCTGCAATCAAAAATCTGGATAGGATGCTCCTCTAACGAGGAGTCCACCTCCAACATAACCTCCTCAGGTTGTAAAACATGATACAAGTTTGAGAAGTAACATCGTATCTAAGAAATGTGGATGACATCATGTATCGCTCGATACCTATGACGTAACTTCAATGAATAGGAAACCGACCCGACTTTCTCCAAAACCTCAAATAGTCCACATATATCAGAGAAATATTGCAATGTCTCCTAATCTTCCTATGTCCCATACTCAGTGTGACACATAGGAAAGCTTGATCTCTAACCTCAAACACTATAGGTAATCTCCATCAACTAACATAAAATTCTTATCGTGATTGTGTAGTAGCCATCCTATTCTGAATCAACTCCACCTGCCTCTGTGGTCTCCTAGACAAGATGAGGCCCCAATATAGCTGCCTCTCTTTCCACCATCCAACATAAGGGTGATCAGAGTGGCCTACCATACAATTCCTTATAAGGTTCCATCTAAATAGTTTCTTTAAAATTATTATTGTTGAAAAATCCTCAATTTGTATGTGCTTCTCCCAAAGACCACAAAAATATTGGACACATGCTCAAAGCATGTCCTCTAGCACCTAAATCCAAAATTCAGGCTGGCTATCTCTCTAGGGATGGTAAGCCATACACAAAAGTACTTGGGTACCCAAATACCTCTTTAGTCCCTGACAGACCCGAGAAGTAAAATGTGTGTCCCTGTATGAAACAACAGATTGTGGAACCCCATTACACCACACAATATCTAAGATATACAACCTTCCCATCTCTTAGACACTGAAGGACTCCTTGATTAGAAAGAATTGAGAAACATTCATTATTATATAAATGGAAACACAAACCGCATCATTCTCTCCAGAAGAACTTGGTAAGCCTATAACGAAATCCATCGCGACATCATTCCACTTTCACTCAAGAATGGGTAACTGCTGCAAAAATCTCTACTGGTCACAGATTCTCTACCTTCATCTACTTAGAGGTGGAACACCCCATGAAAAACCCATAAAAAACTCTCTTCATATGCTTTCACCAATAATGATAGTGTATATCTCGATACATCTTGGTGACACCAGGATGAACTCCCCAAAATTGAGGAATAAATGTCCTCCATATGCTCCTCACGCATGTTTGCTGACACATAAATGATCCCATGAAAGTGAACGATATCATCCTCGCCCTAGGTCCATATAGGAGTAGGGTCCCCTCCTAACACACTCTCCCATAAGACTAGGCCTTCACCATTTGATAGCTGCCTCATTCGCACTTGATCAAATAGAGTAGAGGTAACAGCTACAGAAGAAAGAAACACATTCCCCTATCTGTCGTTCACCTCCAAAATCATCTCAGAGAACAAAGACATAAGATGACACTCACTACTGGCCTCTGGAAATATCTATATCTGAGTTCTACTACTTAGTTCATCATCCACATCATTGCCTTTCCCAGGGGTTTAGGAATGCTCAGTGCCAAAAGACTAAAGGTACCCGACACACCTTCGCTATCTCAAATTCATATCGCGCTGAGTAAAAATGAATTGAATTCTTTTGTGGTCGGTGAAAAAGACAAAATTATCTCCCAAAAAATAATTTCTCCAACAGTGTAAGGCTTAAACAACTACAATCAACTCAAGATCGTTCCTTGGTTAATTTCTTTCATGTGGCCTCAACTGCCGAGAACCATATGGAATGAATCCTTCCCTTTTCATAAGTATTGATCCTAGCCCGATATATGATACATCACTGTATACATTATAGGTCTTTCTCGGATATGGAAATACTAGTATCATTTCAGAATTCATCATCCCTTTTATCTCCTGAAAGGATTACTCACAAGAATCTTCCTACAAGTACTTGACACCATTCATAGTCAAGACTGTTAGTGGTGCTGCTATGCATGATAAGTCCTACATAAAACGTCTTTAGAATCAATAAAGCCCTAGAAAACTCCATACCTCAAATATGTTCTTTGAAATCTCCAAAGAAACTACTGCCCCCACTTCCTCTGGGTCGAATAATAATCTTGTCTCTTAGATAACATGGCCCAAGAAGTGAATCTGGTCCATCCAAATGTGGTATTTTGAGATCTTATCATATAACTGGTGGTCTTTCAGTGTACTCAAAATTATATGAAGATGGGTATCATGGTTGTGCCGTGAGTGAGAGTACATCAAGATATCGTCCAAAAAAACCACCACATAGCAATCCATATATGGATGGAACACTCAGTTCATCAGTGCAATAAAAACTGTAGGAGTGTTCATGAGGCTGAACGACATAAACACATACTCGTATAGACCATACCTACTTCTAAAGGATGTAAGAGGTATATCAAATGGTGTAATGCACAACTGATGATAACCATATCAGATGTCAAAATTCGAGAACACCCAGGATCCTTGAATTTGATCAAAGATATAATCAATCCTTAGAAAGGGATATCAGTTATTGACTTTTAACTGGTTCAATGTCTGATAATCCACCCAATGTTGGAGGTCATCGTTCGGATTATTCACAAAAAATACATGCGAACCCCAAGGAGAAGTGTTGGGTCAGATGAAACCATTCACCTGTAACTCCTCTAATTACTTCTTGAGCACTTGTAACTCTGGTGTAGACATCCTATATGTATTAATGGACACCTGTGCCAGTCCTGGCACAAGTTCAATAGATAAGTCTACTTCTCACTTAGGATGCAAAGCAGAAATGTCCTCTGGTAAGACATCCATGAAATGATCAACCACAGGATGAAAATTACAACTGTGAAGTCCCCTGGTCATCTAGATCCAGACTAGCAGTCTTGGTTGTAATTCTTCCCAACCCATGATTCTTGGGTCCTTGTCTTCTTTCCTGAACATCCCATTATCCCTTATATAAAAAAGATCTAACCTCTAGTGACGTAAAACTCACCCAACAGTGATAGGAATCAACAAAAACATGGAAGAGAACCAACCGGTCCATCCCAATAATGATGTCATAGCCTGTCATCACAAAGACATAACTTTCCCATGAGAAGTGACACCCACCAACCTCAAGAGGGAACTCCTTGCACTTACGTACACTAGCCATTATAGTCCCCAATGAAGTTTCCAATGTTATTAAATTAGAAGATGTAAATATACAAATCCCAAGGTTCTCCACAACAGTAAAAAATATGAAACTATAGGAATCCCTTGTATCGAAAAGTGTATAAACTAGAACTAAGGCATCTAGAATCGTACCATGAACTATTGAGGGTTCGGGATCCTGCTCCTACTGGTTCTGCACCACTTCAATGGTTTGGCCTATACCACGACACTATGACCCTACCTGACCACCCTGTCTTGGATAAAATCCTACCTAAAATGAATCTACATAGTCAAACACACACGTTAGAGCAAGATTAACAAGTATTGAAACATATAAGTGAAAGAATGGAAAAAGATAAAGAAAGTAATCAGGATTTTTAAGTGGTGGATACACAACATGAAAAATTATACACGGCATGTTCCCTTATGCTTTCATATGGATGTGTACATTTTCCATCCTAGGTCGAGTAACAATACACACACACATAATGTTGTACTAACACATTACGAGTACTTGAATCCTCATCCCCTTCCCATGTTCTTCTACATGACTTAAGACACAGTTCTCCTAGATCAAGACTACATGGCACGTTCATGCGAAACACAACGTGTACTAACTAACCTAATCCACTTCTATTGTTAGTCACAAATCCGAACACATGGCTCCTAAGACACATCATGCACATAGGGTACATGTTGTGTCCCACCAAAATTTTTTCATCCCCATGTCTATGATCACACAACCATTGAAACAGTTAGAAAATACCCGATGTGTATATAAAATAAATGGAGTGTACTTAATAAAAATAGTTCCTTCCTAAACAGAAGGACACATGGCATGTATTCTGCAATACACACAGTGTATTCTGGGTTTTTCCAGATAGTAATCCTTATAAACTACTCTGGAATCCCAGAAAACACTGAATCCAACATCAATGTGCCTAATTTTAATCTATGGGGGCCCAAACTCATAGAGGATCAAATCTTGGCATCATATTCATGTCATATTCGAGAAAAACAAGGCAATGATCCACCAAATTCTGATCCATGGGGGCCCATAACACCTCATGGACCAAATTATGGTGCTCATTAAAATGAAACCATACATTTTAGAAATATCCTATAAAATTTCATGTATTCTATCAAGGAATATATCACAACAACATTCATATCTTGCACAACATATATCACAATAACATTCAATCAGTAATGCACCCTAAATGGAATGGCAAGAATGCAAGACTTGTGATATCTATCATGTACCTATATGATGCATGGGATGTAATACCCTCATCTCATCAGGTTGAAACAGAAATATAATATCAATAATATCAACAATATCATCAAAAAACATGTGACTCACACAACAGTGAAGTCAAATGAACTGTAACAATTGAAAAAACCAAAAATTGAAATAATTGAGATAAATTAGCTGTTACCCGTACATGGGTTAGCTACTCCCATGAAAAACTTATTACCCAGTACCTATTCTTTCCTATCCCTCGATATAGGATCCAAATAGCAGTTCAAGAAGAAATTAATTCCCTTGATACAACTTTGTGACGTCTGAGTTCTTGTATCCACCCAGAGGTGCCCCATACGTGGTTGGTTACATAGCCTCAAGCACATATACACAAATTCCAGAGGTTGTCGACAAGTTGTGAGGGACTTTAGTGTAATAGTGTGGAAACTATTCCCTAATTGGTAAAGTAATTCAGTTTAAATAAACAGGGAACAATAACAGAAGTAGTAATAACATGAAAAAAGTAAACAACAGAAGACTGGAAGTAATAAACAACTGGAGCACATTTATATAAATGATTCATGATACATATGTCTAGGAAAGAATCCAAAAAAGTCACAATAATAGAATATAGTACTAAAATAAATTATAAAAAACAAGTAAACTCTAGCTGCATCGCAATCCACATATTGATCCCATGATCTCCAGCTCCATAGAAATCAAGTACCTAAAGAAGAAGGGCGCTTTCCCTTATCGATAACTGTAGTAATATAATATATTTCAGTAAAAAACATGATACAAATAGGGTGTGAGAAGAATAATAGTGGGAAACCACCCAACGATCTATGACTAATAGTCAGTGAATATATATGGTAGGTAATAAGGAATATGAAGCATTAAACAAGGAAGTACTCAAAATTAAACAATCCTACAGTTTCAATTCCTTTCATTTTCATATATCGTGTAAGTATCTAATAAAAAATAGTTAACCCTTTGTGAATTACTCACATTATAATCCCTCTAGATCAACCTATCAAACATAAGAAAGCCTCTTAGAATCACTCATAGTCTATCCCATATAGTTCAGATTTAACAAAGACTCTATGAGGAAGCACTCACCGTCAATTCCCCATGTGGTCTCATATCGGTAACTCTAGACACTCTTAGGAAGCACTAAATTTCCAATTCCTATTGTGGTCTGACAATATGGAAGTACAGAAACTTAGAGGGAGTACAAAGTCCACCCCCACATGTTCTTAAAACATAAAACTAAACCGCCACTCTAGAGAAGCACTCAACGTCCATTCCCCATATGGTATACTATACCAGGTTCGCACAGCCCTATGTAAGTCAATCATGCACAATGATGTTCAATAGCTAAATTAATCCTTAATAACTAATTGGATAACTTCTACAAGCATATTATAACATCAAATAACATCAATCAATCCTAACAACACTAGAAATGGAAAAAAATCAGCCTAACCTACAAAGCTAATCCAAATGATCAAAATCAAAATGTTCTTGGGAAAAACCTCCAGGGCATGGAAAATAACCCTATTCACAACCAAAAAACATATACTCAAGCATACAAGGCACAACAGAAAAAATAGGGCTAAAATTCTTAAATATGCAATACCCCACTCTAGGGTATTGGGCACGTTTTCTTATACTTTTCAAAGACTAACAACATAATGGAACAAACTACCTACCTCTATGTTATACGATCGATATAGTTAAATCCCATCCTTTGGATCAACCTAGAATGATATATATATATATTCAAAAACACCTAAAACTCTCAACAAAAAATATCTCATGAGAGGGGAGAAATCAAGAGATAAGGCTCTAGAAGAAAGAAGAAATCACCATGGTAATTCCAACGCAATTGATGATTGTTTATTTAGAGAACAGATGGAGGGTCAGGGGCTCTGAGTAGAATCGTCGGATTTAGTCACTCTTAGATGAGACAAACCGAGAAGAAGGAATTTATACCAATTATATGTTACTAGACCAGATTTAGAAAATAAAAAGAAAATTACACAGAGTGTCTTTTAAAATTACACGGTGTGTATATTTATTTACCATGCCCCGCTTTAAGCAATCATCAAGTCACCCCACACGACTATGTATTCATCTATTACACTACAAGTACACAATCACCCGTGGAAACCGGTTACACAATGTGTACTCCAATGTGCACGATGTATACTCCTTAAATTTCCAGATACTCTTTTTTTCTAAAAAACACCAAAAAAGAAAACTCATACCTAAAAAGTATGTTTGAGTTCATAAAAACATACCCCCTTAAAGAAATTTGTCCCCGATTATCCCTAAGAAGGTGGAGTAGAAGAATAATCCTCAAACAACTCTGGACATTATGATACCACATCAGTATCCCTCTCCAAGTCTCGTCCTGTACTCTCATGTTCTACAATAACACCCATACCAGAGAAATAGACCAACACGAAGAGCCTTCATGATGCGATCAACAATCTGGATAGGTTTCTCCTCCAACATAGTGTCCACCTCCAACATAACATCCTCGGGTTGGAAAACATGAGACAAGTCTGAGAAGTAACTTCGTATCTGAGAAATGTGGAATATGTCGTGCATATCCCAAAACCTATGAGGTAACTTCAACAGATAGGAAAGTAGCGCAAATCTCTCCAAAACCTCAAATGGACCAATATATCTTAGGGAAATATTGCCCTATCTCCTAATCCTCATGTGTGACAACCTCGGTGTGACACATAAGAAAACCTGATCCCTGACCATGAACTCTAGAGGTCATCTCCATCGACCACCATAAAACATATATCATGAATGTGTAGTAGCCATCCTCTTCTGAATAAACTCTACATACTCTGTGGTCCCTTCGACATGATGTGGTCCCAGTAGAGCTACCTCTCCCACCTCCAACCAACATAAGGGTGATCATCATGGCCTACCATATATTTCCTCATACAGTGCCATCTAAATAGTTTCTCGAAAGCTATTATTGTAGGTAAACTACATAAGAGGTTTGTGCTTCTCCCAAGAACCACCAAAATCTAGGACACATGCTCAAAGAATGTCCTCTAGAACCTAAAATGTACGCTCTTGCTGTAAATCTTTCCGAGGATGGTAAGTCATACTCACAAGTACTTGTGTACCCAAATCTCTCGGCTGTCCCCACTAGACTTCGTGAAGTAAAAAATGTTTCCCAGTTTGAAACAATGGATTGTGGAACCCCATTCCACCGCACAATCTCTCAGATGTACAACCTTCCCATATCATCTATATTGATGGTATCCTTAATCTGAAATAAGTGAGAAACATTCATGAGTCTGTCAATGACAACCTCAACCCCATCATTACCTCAGGGGGACCTCAGAAAGCCTATGACGAAATCAGTCACAACATTATTCCACTTCCACTTGGGAATGGGTAACTTTTGAAAAAGCCTTGCTGGTCACTGATGATCTGCCTTCACCTGTTGATAGGTGGAATACCTCAGGAAAAACCCAACCACATCTCTCTACATACCCTGCCACCAATGCTGATGGTGTAGATCTCGATACATCTTGGTGACACCAGAATGAACTACCCAAACTGAGGAATGAAATCCCTGCATCCACTCCTCACTTATGTCAATTGACACCCATACACACCAATTAAAGTGAATGATATCATCCTCACCTAAGGCCTATCTAGGAATAGATTCATCCCCTAACACACTCTCTCATAGGACTAGGACTTTAACATCTGATAGCTACCTCTTGCGCACTTGATCATGTAGAGTAGAGGTAACAGATACAGAAAAAAGAAAATCCAACCCCTATCTGTCGTGCACCTCCAAAAGAATCTAGGAGAACAAATCCAAAAGCTATAACTCACTATTGGGCTCCTTAAATGATTGTATATGATCCCTCTTACTCAGTACTTCATCCACTACATTTCCTTTCCTAGACGTTTAGTAAATATCATATCCAAAAGAATGAAGGTACTAAACCTACTTTCACTGTCTCAAATTCATATCACACTGAGTAGTGATGTACATGAGACTTTTATGGTCATTTAAAACAACAAAATTTTCTCCTAGTAGATAATGTATCCAGCAACAGAAGGAATGATCAACAATATCCAACTCGACATCATGCATCGGGTAATTTAATTCATCTTGCTTAAACTACCGAGACCCGTATGCAATGAATCCTTACCCCCACATAAGCACTGATCCTATCCCAATACATGATTCATCCCAGTATACATTATAGGTATTCCACATCTTTGAAAATACTAGTATCAGTGCTGAATTGAACCTCCCTTTCAGCTCCTGGAAGGATGAATCACAAGAATCTAAACACAAGTACAACACACCCTTCATAGTCAGGCCCATCAGTGGCACTGATAAGCAGGAAAAGTCATGTATGGAATGTCTGTATTATCCTACCATCCCTAAAAAACTATGTACCTCAAAGACGTTCTTTGTCTTCTCCTAGGAAACTATTACTCTAACTCCCTTTGGGTTCATTGATACTATTGTCTCAGAGATAACATGACCCAAGAAGTGAATATAGTCCATCCAAAAGTGGCATTTTGAAAGCATAGAAAATAACTGGTGCTATCTCAGTGTACTCAAAATGATCTCAAGAGGGGTAGCATGGTCATGCTGAGTGTGGGAGAACATCAAGATATCATTCCAACAAATTCCACAAATTAATCCAAGTATGATGGAGCACTTGTTCATTAGTGCCACAAAAACAACATGCGCATTTTTTAGGCCGAATGGCATAAACACATACACGTATAGACCATACCAAATCCAAAGGGCTATAAGAGGTATATATGGTAGTCTAATGTGCAACTGATGATAACCAATTCTCAATTAAATATTTGAAAACACACTGGATCCTCAAAGATGATCAAATAGATCATAAATTCTTAGAAACAGATATCGGTTACTGGACATTAATTGGTTCAACTAATGATAATCTACACAAAGTGTGAGGGTATCATTCGGATTCTTCACAAATAGGACATGCGATCCCCAAGGAGAAGTGTTGGTTCAGATGAAACCCTTCATCTGTAACTCCTCTAACTACTTCTTGTGCTCTTGTAACTATTGTGTTGCCATCCTATAGATAAGAATGGGAACTGGTGCCGCTCTTGGAACGAGATAAACAGAAATTTCTACCTCTCACTCAAGAGGAAAACCTGAAAAGTCCTCTAGAAAGACATCCCTGAAGCGATCGAACCCTAGATAAAATTCTAACTATGAATTCCCCTAGTCATATAGATACAGACTAGCAATATGGTCTGTAATTACTCCCAATACATGATGCTTGGGTCCTTCTCTTCTCGCATAAACATTCCATTCTTCCTTATGTAAAAAGGATCTTCCCTCTAGTGATGTAAAACTCACTCTACGATGATAGAAATCAACAAAAAAATGGAAGGGAACTAACCAGACTATCCCATGAATGGAATCATATCCTGTCATCACTAAGACATAAATTCCCTGTGAGATGTGAAATCTACCAAATTTTAGAGGGAACTCCTTTCATTGACGTACACTATCCGTTCTAGTCCTCAACATAGTGTCCAACGTTTACAAATCTGCATAAGTAAGGATACAATGCCGAAGGCTCTGCACAAAAACAATAGATATGAAACTATGGGAGGCCCATGTATCAAAAGGTTCAGAAGATATAACTGAGGGAACTAGAATTGTACCTGGAACTATACACGGTTCAAGATCCTGCTCTAGTTGGGTCTGCTCCACTACAAATGTCTGGCCTGTATCGTGGCCCTATGACCCTGCCTGAACAACCTGAGCTAATCGATCATGTAGTCGACGAAAACATGATGACTGGATACCATATCCTTGACCTCCACCTTAATCTGAACAACCACAAGAACTCCAGTTCCCAGACTGATGAGAAATGTGTGGTCTTGAATTAGTAAGAGGAGTTGAAACATAACCTCTATCACCAACTACTGGTGAGAAAATCTGACAGAACTGCTGAACATGACCCATATTTCCACAAGATCGGCACTCCAATCGGTCTGTCACAGAAATGTGTCCTCATATGACCTCTCTTTCCAAATAGGTAGCACACCACCTGACTACTTGGAGAAGTCTCCTGCTTCCTCAAATATCCATGCATAGAATCCCTATGGTTCTTCCTACTGTCATTATGAGGGGTAACAACATCAGATTCTGAGCCACCCTGAATCACCGCTCCATAATCCCTCATATAGTACTCCGTGATCAGTGACTGGTTGACTATAGAGGTGATGGAATTCAACCTGAAGATGTTCACCTGAGATCAGATTCCATGTCTGAGACCATTATCAATCTTCCTAGCTAGGAATAACTCATCACCTCCTAGGAGGGATGTGAAGTGCTGCAACACTTTGAAGAGAGAAGAATAATCTGTGACTGAGAGAGTACACTTTTCCAGACTCATGATCTCTTGAGCTTGATCAGACCTCAAACACTCTGGGTTGAAGTAACTGTAGAAGGAACATTGTAACTCATCCCAATCCATATCCTACTAGTGTCCTTCCTGTGAGATCACATCGCACCATCTCATGGAAGAATCCCATAGCATGTACATAGCGAGATTCACCCTCTTCTCTGGAGGCGTCCCTAGATGCTTGATGATAGAAATCATGGACTCTAACCATGATTCGGCATTCAGAGGTCCTCCATCCCCTATAAAGGTGAGAGGATGATATTATTGAAAAATCCACATGAAATCTACCATAGATGGGGAATGAGGAGGTACTCCTCATATGGTATGCATGAACCTAATAAATACCACTCAGAACTATGCATCAGCAACTGTATCCAGGATGACGGCTGGGGCCATGACCAGCACAACTGGAGGATCTACTGGAACTTCCTGATCTGCCATGTCCCATGTCTGGTCACTACCTTGTAACTGGCATACAACCCGAGGATGTCTCAGTTTCATGACTCTGCAAGGTCAAACACTTACCATAGATCAAGATTAATAAGGACTAGAACATATAATTTCAAGAAGGTAATAAGATAAAGAAATCATTCAAGATTTCTAAAAGGTATATATACAACGTGCACACACCTACATGGCGTTTTCCCTTAATCTTTCATATGGATGTGTACTTTTTTCCTTCTCAAGTCATGTAAAACCACATAAACACAATGTGTTTTATGAACACATGACGTGTACTTGAATCCTATTACCATTCTTGAGTTCTTCTACATGACATAACCCACATGTTTCTCCTAGAGAAAGACTTCACGGCGTGTTTGTTCCAGACATAGTTTGTAATAACTATCCATAATAAAACTGTATCGTTAGTCACACGGCCGTACACATAGATCCTAAAACACAGCGTTCACATAGAGTACACAACATGCCTCACCTAAAATTTCACATCCCCGTGTCTCTACTCACACAACCATTGGCTCGGTTAGAAACTACACGACATGAACACAAAATACACGACTGGTACTTAAGAAAAATAGATCCTTACCAAACATAAGGACATGTGGTGTGTATTTAGCAATACACACCGTGTATTCTAAGTTTTTATGGACAAAAAGACTCAGAAAATACTCTGTAATCCCATAAAACATAGAAACTGACATTAAAGTGCCAAATTCTGATCCATGGGGGCCCATACTCCCCACAGATCAAACTTGGAAAAATATTCTTGTCATATAAAAGGAATAACGAGGCAATGATCCACAAAATTCTGATCCATGTGGGCCTATAACACCTCAAGAACCAAAGTTTTTCACTCATTCAAATGAAACCATACATATTAGAAATACCTTATCAAATAGCGGGTATTCTATCAAGGCATCTATCACAACAACATGAATATCTAGCACAATGTTTATCACAAAAACATTAAACCAGTAATGCACTCTAAATGGTATGGAAATAATGCATGAAATGCGATATATATCAAGTGCCTATATGATGCATGAGATGGAATACCCTCATCTCATTAGGTTTTAATAGAAATGGAACCTCAATAATATCAACTATAACATCAAAAAACATTTGAATCACCCAATAGTGAAATAAATGAACTGTAATAATTTCAAAACTAGAAAATTAAAATAATCAAGGTAAATTACCTTTTCCCAATACACAGGTTAGCTACTCATGGGCACAACTTATTACAAAGTAAATATTCCTTCCTATCCCTTGATATAGGATCCAAACATTAAATCAAGAAAAAAATAATTTCTCTGATACCAATTTTTAATGTCATGATTTTGGGAGCCACCCAGAGGTTCCCCATACCCGGTTGGTCTGAAGGCCTTAAGCGAATTGCCCCAAATTCCAGAGGCTACTGACTAGTAATGAGGTCCTTGAGTATGATATTGGGTTAAATATTCCAAAATTGGAAGACTAATGTAGTAGAAATAAATAGATAACAATAAAGGAAGCATTAATAACATTCAAAATGTAAACAACAGAAGACTGGAACTAATAAAAAACTAGAGAAGGTATATGTAAATGATGAATGATAAATATGTCTAGGAATGAAGCCAAACAAGTCACAATGCTGGAATACATTACTAATCCAAAGTACAAAGAAAAGAAATAAACACTAGCAGGATCGCAAGCCTCATATTAGTACCATGCTCTCCATCTCCACACTAATCAAGTACCTGAAGTAGAAGGACACTTTCCCTTATCTATACCAGCAACAATATAATATGTTTGCACCCAAAAGCATGAAAAAAAACTGGGTGTGAGTCGAATCATAGTATAAAATCACCCAAAGATCTATTCCCAATAGTTAGTGAATATATATGGAAGGAAATAAGAAAAATGAAGGAGTAAACAAGGAAGTACGCAAAAGGAAACAATCATACAGTTTCAATGGCATTCATTTTCATATATCAAGTATGCAACTAATCAAAAAAATTAACCATATAGTAAGTACTCATAGCCTAACCCCGCTGGTTCATCAATTCAAACACAATAAACCTTTTGAGAAGCACTCACAGTCTAACCCTTCTGCATCAGCTTTAGAAAATACTCTCTATAGAAGCAATCACCAACAATTCCCCTTGTGGTCTCGTATCGATAACTGTAGACACTCTGAGGAAGCACTCAACATCCAATTCCTCCTGTGGTCCCGCAACATGGAACTACAGACACAATGAAGGAACAAAAAGTCTATCCCCTAATAGTTACACAACGTAGAAGTAAATAGACACTCTGGAGAATCCCTCAACATCAGTTTCACCAATAGTATACTACACCAGGTTCCCACAGCCCTGTGTAAGTCAATCGTGCACATAGATGTTCAAAAGCTAAGGTAAAACTTAATAACTTCATGGCTAACAACTACAAGCTTATAAAAACTTCAAATAACATCACTCCATCCTAACAACACTAGGCATGGAAAACAACCAACCTAATCGACAAAGCGAGACCAAATGGTAAAAATCAAAATGAACATGGGAAACACATCCATAGAATGAAAAATAACCCTATTCACAACCAAACAACCACTACTCAGTCATACAAGGCATAAAAGGAAAAACATATCTAAAATCCCTAAACACGCAAAACCCCATTCATGGGTATTGGGTACTTTTGAAAATCATATTCAAAGAATAACTAATAAAAATAACATACCACCTACATTGATGTTGAATGATTGATATAGTTGAATCCCAGCCTTTTAATCAACCTAGAACACCATAGATCTAGAAAAAGTGTAAAATTCTCAACCAAGAACATATCACGGGAGATGAGAAATCATGAGATCAGGCTCTAGAATAAGGAAGAACTCACAATGGAGATTCCCACAAAATTGAAGATGATTGATTTGGAGATTAGATGGTAGGTTGGGGGCTCAGAGAAGAATCGTCAGCTTTGGCCGCTCCTGGACGAGATGAACCAAGAAGAAGGAATTTCTGAAAATTAGACGCGACCCCGATCCAATTTAATAAATAAAAATAAAAGTACACGATGTGTCATTTAAAATTACATGGGATGTTTATACCTTTACTAGGCCCCACTTTAGTTGGTCTCTAGGTCACCCCACATGGCCGTGTACACAACCGTTACACGGATATTACACGGTCACCCGCAATAATCGGTTACATGGTGTGTACCTCAAATTACACGGTGTGTATTCCTTAAATATCCGTATTCTCTAGTTTTTCTCAAAAAAGACCATAAAATAAAACTCATACCTGAAAAAAGGTCCGGGTTCATACATCTATGATTTTTTATAAATATTTATACAATACAGTCATAACATTTCCATTAAATATAATGTTTCCACTAAAATGAATTGAAATTTTAAAATTGATCAGAAAATGTTGTGATCAGTTAGATTTTTAGAGTCTCATACTATAAAGTCAATTTTTTGTGTGTTTTTACATAACCCTTTCGAATTGTAATTTACCTATATGAGTAGTAATATGATCCGTATGAAAAATAAATCAAACAAATGAGTTGTAACATCATCAATGAGAGTATAAATAATATTTAGGCACTATTTAAATGAAATCATGATACAATTCTATCATAGTACAATTAATTGAATATTTTCAAAATTAATAATTAATTGTTGGTACTTTTGTGAGTAATAAATATTTAATAACAATTTTATAATTGTGAAATTTATTTAAAAGAAAATTAATTTTAATGAAATGTATTGATAAATAAATATGTTATTGTTTTACGATTTTCATATAATCTAATAAGACATATGTAATATTCTCTAGATGTTTAATAATCAGTTTAAACTGCATTAACCTAATTTTTAATTAAATAATGAATTTATTAATAAAATAAATTTCATATATTTATAATTTTTTTATTAAATGGATTTCATTTTTTGAATTCTACATGAAGAAAAATATTTTGGGTAATTTTTTGGTATATTTCATAAATACTAGAATTTTTAATGAATTGTACAGTAGTGTAATTTAAAATATAAACACATAATAAGACAAATACACCATTCAATGAGTTATGGATTATGTAAGAACCCTTGGTTCAAAATTTCATGATCTTATTAATATATTTAGATATTAGAATCATTACTATTTGTAGTCTTGTGAAAAATAATACAATAATTAATAGAATAATGAAAAATCCCCCCTCCCCTACACTATAAAACCCATCCCTCACCCCCTATTATCCACACATATTTATGGATTGAAGCTTGGAAATGTTCTTCCCAAATACTCATCCCTAGTCAATCCCCACTCACAATATATATAGGTATTAAAGTATGACCAAAACCAATCCCCTTGAAGAGGTTCTATAAATGAGTATTCAAGATGTATAATCCACTTCATTTTCCATTTAGTTTATTTACATGTTCTTTTCTTTTATTATTTTATCCTTACATACAATTTTAATATGATCATGACAAATCCAGTATAATATATATACTAGAGTGATACCATCTTAATGCAATAACCATCATCAATCACCTTACTCTCCCTCTTTTATTTTAAAAATGAAATCATCGTCTGGGATGTGTTGATTTACAACCTTTATGGAAAACAAACATTATTATTCAATATATTTTTCATGGATGTAAATGATACAATTTAATGGATAATTCAGGATATAATATATGTATTATATACAATTTAATGTTTTGTATCCTGTATATATAAATAATACTAATTCATATTATAAAAGTATTTTGTGGTGATCAAAAATACCACCATAATAAACAAAACCATTATAACTAAATGTATTACCTAACAGTTCATCATCATACAATATAACAATATGATATATATTTACATTTACAATTATAGATTCAAATTAATATTAATTAATTTCAATTCTGGATAATTTTATCCATTTTATAGGAACTCCATTACATAGAAGTAACTGAACCGATCTTGAAAACCAAGAAAATAAATTCTCTAGAATGGGTAAGATAAACTCTATAACTCATTAATAACTCCATAAATGAACATAAAGAACACTAATTAATATAATAATTATATAAATGGTTATACATAAATTATTTAGTGTATTTAATTTTATTATCTAGGATGTTAAGGTGAAATGAAGAGCTAATTTAGACTTAAGGTAAGGGTTTTCCTAACTCACTTCCATTTTAGTGAGATATGCCTTACCCCCAACTAATTATTGTGTGAGGTTTATTTATATATACCATTTATGTTTGATATCATTAATATCATTATCATTATGGTATTAAATGTATCATCTCAAAATAATTTATTTTGGGTTATATGATTCGTTTGATTATAAATTGGTAAGAGTTTTCTTCCCAAACATACATTTTCTTTCAGTTTATGCTTTCATCATAAATAAATCAATATAAATTATCATTTTTATTATATAATTGTTATAAATTATTAGTATAAATTAGAAATCATGTTTTCATAATATTCAATCATTCTTTTATAATAAATAAATGTTTTTTATTCAAGGTTCCCTTTTCAATTCTTCAGGATGTGCAAGACCGATTAAAGGAAATGTCTCAATTTTTTCCCCAATTTCAAGTTCCATATATAAAAATTTCAAAGAAACCATTTTTTTAATAAAATCACTAATTTTTCATGAAAAATGTATTTTTTCATTATTTTTTTATACAAACAAATATGAAAAATAAAAATGATTTTTCCAAATTATCACTTCTTTCCAATGTAAAAAGGTATTTATCTCAATAATTCCATGATAATTTTATTAGAGTATTTTCATCTATTTCAGCACCTCTATTGAATTTTATGATTTATTGATATTGATATATTAGTATTTTCAACTACTATATCTAATTAAATGGTCTATGACAGGTTTTACTTTGGATGTCCTATCTTGATACCATTAACATGCTACTGAAAATAGTTAGTGATTTTGATTATATATTGAAGAATGTTATTTTCATTTCATATGTTCATGTTGTTTATGTTTATAACTATTTATATGAGGAAGGAATTTGAATTAAAAAGTGACTGGTGTGTCCCTCTATACATTTTTGAGGCATCTGTAGGTCTCATGAGAAATAAATAAAAATGGATTTTGGTCGAGGCCATACCCTAGTATTTTCAGATATCTCGGATGAGGCTATGAAAATATGTTTCATATGTCAGGTATTATGCATTCCAAAATCATGATAATATTAATTGATACACTATGTGATTATTGGACGTAGAAAATATACACGGTTTTTTAATTCTCTGAATATAATAAATATGGCTTTATGTAATCAAATTTCATTCCTACCACATTATGATCATCTTTTATTTTAAATAGAATGTGTTTTTAGTTCTTCACCATTCCAAATTATTTTGTTTATGGTAACATGTAATGTATTGTGTACCCTTATTTATAATCTAATCTCACCCGATTTTTGTGTTTTATTTTTCCCTCTAATGTGAAGATAAATATTATTATGAATGACTTAAATAAATAATACATGAGTTCATGGGTTTCTCCAATGATGTTTCAATGTTATTTTTGGTTTCAAGGTTCTAATAAAATATTATGTTTGTATCTAGATTTCCAAAAAAATAAACTATTTAGTAATTCTAGATTCAATGTCATCAGAAAAATAAAAATGTATTAATATAAGGCAAAAAATCTGAGAACTATAGTCTGGGTCCTTATAATAACAACCATAGAATATTTAATAGAAAATTTATGATGTGCCAAGGGTGGATTAAAGACTATAAATTAGATATTATGGCTGATTGAAATTGAATTTTTTCAAATGATCACTGCTTAACTATGATGTCAGGATACATTTTCTTAGGGTTTTCATTAGTTTTTTTTTTATTTCCCATATAAATGTATTCACATTCATTCAAAATTTTAATTCATGTGTTTCTATTGAACTTAACATTTATTTATCTTCCAACTATATCCACCTTTATACTCTATTATATCATTCCACTATGATATATATTCACTTTATAATGGAATGTGACTAAATTGAGGATTTTCTTATGGTGTAGTTTCATGGTTTTCTTAATTATTATGACATAATTTCAATTAATTTCAGTTTTATATTTTTAGATGAATGTTAATTACATTAGTGTGGTAGTAATCTACCATGACATTGATATAATTTTCATTTCTATATTATACCATTCTTATGGATATTTAGTTTCATGATGTGGTTTCTTATGCATAGTAAAAATAATTCTCAGGGTAGAGATAATCAATTCATGTATTAATGGATTGTCAAATTGAACTAAATAATGAAATAATCTAAAAAAAACATTATAACCATGAACAATCATTCTAACATGTAATTTTTTTTCTTTTTTCTATTGGGTACTATTTTTTTCATTATAGTACTTTTTAAAAAACAAAAAAATTACATACATAATTACTAATAATAATTATATTAGAGGGAATATAATTAGTGATTGAACAAATTTTGACACTCATCAGGTGAGATGACCCTAGTCAGACTTTGTGCTACATTATAAAAATATACCTGGTTTTAAAACTCCCTATGAAAGACATGTAAAAACTTGAATCATTTCCATGGATCTAAATGATGTTTCAACCAATTTCTGTAAATTCAAAATTTTCAAAATATTTTTCATTTTTATCATAATATAGAATATAATGAAAATACCTCGTTGTTTATGATGTTTCCAAATTCCAATTATTCTTCTTAAGGTGACTACATATTAGTACCATAACACATAGGTGGCTCCCAAATATAATTAAAATAGGTAGTTTCCATTTTTCAATATAGATCATAAGAGAGAAAAGAAATATCCTAAAAGAATATAAATTCAAGGACCTGATCCCATAATTTAAGAACCCCCAAGTAACCAAATATTGAAGGGATGGTTAATGATTTGACTGAACTCTTGGAGTACATCCAAGAGTTTAACCAAGATATGGACAAGAAAAAAGTTGAATCATACTTACATTGAAATACATTATAATGAAAATCCTCAAATGTAATACCCAAAAAAAGTGGTCAAAAAAATACCATTTACAAAAGATGAGCGCGCCATAAGAATAATAGGAGAGAAAAATGGTTTGTATAACTACATATATCTTAGAATCATTGAAGTATATTGAACTAGAACTAGAAAAGGATCCCTTTATATTATACTATTTATTTGAAGAAATCCATGAGGTTGAGGACACACATGAAGGAAAAAACCCATCAACCTGGAAAACCTAATTTAAGAACACTATGAAGAGCTGGACAATAATAATGAAGACACATGTGATGATGCAAATATGGATAAGGAGTCCAATAAATTTTAGAGCTAATGGGTTTTTGATGAGACAAAATGAGATTTCCTAGTAAAAATTATAGATGAATTAACACATGACTATCTATTAATTTCCATGGAAGACAAAATCCACCCAATTGGTATAATTTTTAGAATGATAGGAGGAATCTGACTACATGCATTGACGTGCTACTAGTCAACTTCAACATTATCATTCCAATGAAGACGATATTCATGAATAACTAACTCATGAATTTGACACTTTCTTGCACTGAAAAAAATTTAGTTTAATTGAATCTTAATTGATTAAAAAAACTATATTTTTGATTTTATTTATTATTTTGGCTCATATTTTTGCCTAGAGTAAGATGAAGAAAATAAAAATTTTCATACATTATTCCCATAATAAAAGTTTAATTATATTATAACATACTATTTATCAAATTATGTTCAAATAAAATTACATGATAAATCTCTATTTAAATATTAATTTAATGTAGCAAAACTTGAGTAGAAACTAAATAGATAATGAATGTTTTCACACATCACAAAAAAATTAGAGGGGGTTCCATACATCATATTTTCCCTACCATGAAAGATATTTCCCACTGTGATGTTGAAGGATATGATGTACTATATATATGTAATCCCCACAAAAATTAATATGGTTTCTAACATAGGAAGAAAAAAATGAGGTGATTCATGTCCATTAAGCACAACCCACCATTGGATAATGAAAAATAGTTGGTACTGCCCATCCTGATGATTAAATAAACTATGGGACACTAGGAGGTTCAAAATAATAAGTGTTATTTCTATTCATTTATTTAAATCAATAATTTTATATTTCATTTATTAGTATTAGTAATTATATATTAGGATGCATCCCAACCAATATAAAATTTTGATCATAACATACATGGACCTTACAGATTGATGATTAATTTTTTAAGACCCATATATAAATAAAATGATGTGCGATGAAACTACAAAAACATATTGGAATACCATCGATGAATTGAATTTGTGCCGGAATTTATTACAGATCTTGAAATAATGGAATAATTTTATGTGAAATAAAAATTCACATTGTTAACAATGGAAGAATATAATATAATTGGACCAAAAAAAACCAAACTGAAGCTTCAACATAATGGGTGTATGAGTTTTCAATTCCATATTTGATTGCTACTCTCATTATTTCAATCTTTTTAGATACTTAATATAAAATTTCCTAACCCAATTGAACCCTCATACTCTAGTGTTTATCTAGGAGACATGAGTTTCTTTAGGTAATTATTATACCATGTTTTAATTTAAATAGACAATATTATTTGATGACTGAAATGGTAAAGTGGATAATAAAAATTCACTATGATGGAAAAAATTTGAAAAATCATGATTTTTGGGAATATATTGATTTTTGTAAATGAAATTGTTCATATGTTATCCATTTCTTGAATTTCAAAAATTTATATGGTTTATATTGTTATTTATATGCATTGTTATGTGTCATTATCCTAAAGCATATATTCACATCCCAAAGAAATATTTTGATCCAAGTATTTCTCATATAATTCTATATTCTATTTTATGACTGTCTAGGTCATGTTTTAATCTATAAAATTTTATGCATCTTATTTAAGATATGACCAAATAATATAAATTTTAACCTAATTAGGGAATTTTTATTATTGATCCCATTTATCCATGAACCCACTATGAAGTTAATCATGATATTCCCCCAAAAATAAAAATTAATGTTATTATTAAACAAAATATGTTTCAATAATATTATATATATACTTAACCGACTCACACCATATTGCATGAAATTTAATAGATTTAATATGGTGTGAGGTTATAATGGAAATGGGGCTACACCTCATTTTTTTGGGGTTTCCATGTTATTTAGAGAAATTCAATGTTTTCTTAGTACATTATTATACTCATATATCAAAATAAATAAATACATAAATAAATAAATATATATATATATATATAAAATAAAAAATTGATTGATCTTATTGATGATAAAAATAAACATTCCTAGAATGATGATTCTTTATCACATGTGGTAAGTTGTTGGATGTGATATTTTTCATAATTAATATATATATATATATATATATATATATATATGGGGATTTATTCAACATTCTTACATTAAACATGGGACTACAATGATCATTGGCAGTTGGGAGAAAAACATTTTTCTATAATATTTACATTGTACATATAATTTTATATCATTAATTATTATTTATTGTCAACACACATATTTGTTATTTATTTGTATTCATTACTTAACTTACCTAATCCCCAAATACATTTGATCCTTAATAAAAATTCTTATGATTGATTATGAATTATGTATTTAAATGTTATATATATTATCATTCATGAAAAACTGTAGTAAGTGACATGTACTTGAGGTATGGAAAAAATTATAGTTACATCAACTACCTTTAGATATGAGGAAATACTATTAAATGTGAGGTAAATTAAAATATTCATGAAAAATAATTATGAATTACGATATATATGTTGAAGGAAATATATATTTTTTGTTTTGAAATAAGTAAAATAAAATTCATGATTTACTTGTTTTCTTAAATATTGATAAGTTAAATATATTTTACCTATGTGAAATGTGAATGAATATTTTTAATTATCAAACATCTCATTCAATTTCGTTTATATTTGAATATTTTTAGAATAAAATTCCATTGATATTCTATTGGGGTTTCATTTTTTTGGACAAGAAAGTTCTATGCTTGGGTGAATTTATATATCCACAACTTCCATGTAATTTTATATATAAAACAATATGTTCTTACACATTAATTTAATATTCTTTATAGTATTTAACTTACCATGATATAGGAAATATATGAAAATATGTATAAAAGTGCTGAATTAAGAATGATCATGGTATGACATCCAAATAATGAAGTTGGAAGAAGGAATAGATGAATGAAACATGAAGATGATATCCCATGATAGTGGATAAGTCAAGGACCAAGATCAAATTCTAAAAAAGACTATATAGAATGAATTAGAGGTAAACTGACTAGAAAACAACATTATACATTGTAAATGTATTTACTAATGTGTAACATGAATAACTAGAATATGTGAATGAAATACTGGAGAATTTTGACCCCCACAAATTACACATCATGATTCACATACACAACATGAAACACATTGACTTATCCTAGAAACAATATTTTTTTATTTTGTGGAAAAACATAAAAACGACATGCGATGACCTATTATGACCTCATACTATTTTATATGACTATAATGACACACCAGGTGTGGATTAATTCATATAAATATGAGGCTAAGGTGGATTGACAATGAATCAGTTCCCAAGGATCACCATTATGTTGTAATTTAGGGATAATATTTCTATTGTTTTTTACATAATTATTATTTGTTTTCAATTCACTTATTTATAAATATAATTGCATTCATTTGTATTTTTAATTAAATATTTCTTTTTCCCTTCCACCCCTATTTCTCTTCCAATCCATATCATATTTTCTCTCTCCCCTACATTTACGCTGTGATTTTGATTTACATTACGATGGTATGTGACTAACATAAGTCTTGGCCTTAGGATAGGTTTCACAATGTTCTGAATTATTATACCATACTTTCAAATTTATTCAATTTAATATGCAGTGGATGTGATTGAATTTTATAGGTGTGGAAATAGTCCACCACAAATTGAATATCAAATTAATTTCTATTTCCTATTAAGGGCAAAGAGATTTGGTTTTCAATAGAGGTTTCTTAGGAATTCTAAACATCTAACTCTAGGTATAGAATAAAAATCCATGTACGAAATTTAATTGATTGTCAATTTTATTTCATGAATGAATGACACCTTATAACCAATCATCAATACGAAATCATTTTTTTCAATTCCATATTCTTTCTGCATCTACGTTTAGGGATTTTCATTCATTGCATCAGTCTTCCAAAGACCCAAAAACATTTTTTCCAAAATAATAAAAACAACAAAGAAGAATTAGATTATGTGTAATAGAATTAGCGATTAAAAAAATGTGACACTTCTCATGTATGATTCCCATGGTTAGCCTCTATACTGTATTAGGGAAATAAATTTACTTTTTTACCACCATACAAAATGCGATTCATTCTAATTTTCCACCTATAAAACATTTTATAGTTCCTTTAATACATTCCCACATTTTCCGACATATTTATAATGAATTACGTCATATCATTTTCCTTAAAAATATTTATAAAATTAATTTTCAAGACACTCCATCCTTAAAATATTTTTTTGATTGATATTATTATTTTTTTCAGTTTTGTATACATTATTTATGATAGCTAATTTGGAATTAAAAATTAATTTAAAACCCAATTCTTGTACAAATAGATTTCAAGAAAGGATAATCACTACATTTTCCATTAAATACTTTGTTTTATCAATTCCTTCCATCCCCATGTAGTACATTAAAATAATTTTTATAGTATATAATAAATAAATTAATAAAATTAATATTGAAAAAAATGATACTCTACGAAATTAATCATAATGATGTCCATACCTAATTTTTGAGACATTAGATTCAATCATGATTATCCTTGATTATGTTAATATTAGTTTAGTTAATCAAGTTAATATCAATAAAACCATATGTTCATATACATCATAATGGTTTATAAAGGGAATGCGAATTTTTCTAAGAATATCCCCCCAGGAGTGTCTAGATAGGTGTTAAGTTTCTGACCATTAATTGTGTACTAGACTAATGACTGAGATATACTACACCATGCATTTTTGTTGTTGTTATCAGTAGATCCATATATTTCAAAATCAAGTCCACTTTATAGTATCAATATGGGGATTCTATATTTATTAAAACAACTCAATCATTACCTTACTAAAATTGTAGGCAGATCTCCTATAATTAGACTTGTATGTAGGGTTTTGAGTAAAGTTATCTTACCATAATCTCTGAACAGAAAATGATATTCAAAACACTGAAACTAAAGTATTAACTATTCCATTTAAACCAATATCATATTTTACCCACCCACACATAATTTCTATCCTAAATCATAAACCACCCTTAACCAGTATTATCCTAACATCTAATGATTTATAAACACTATTCTAATAAAAACTGTAGCAATCCTAGTCCCGAGGTCGAGTATCTAGTGTTAAAAACAAAAAACATACAACATTTTTTTATATGACTATATGATTACAATATATTTCATGTATTTTATATCCAATTACCTTTATTTATATTTTTATAGAGTTGAGAGAAATTATTAATAAAAAATTCCATGTATTTCTCATCCAATTAATTTTTCTATTATATATGAATATTGTAAATAATAATTTTTTCATTAACATATCAAATAAATTATCTATACAAGTTACTCTTCTAGGATTATCATACTAAATAACATTTTTCAAAACATGGTTAAAATGGAGAAAATAATTACAGAACATAGAATCTCAATAAACGCTCAATCTATGTCAATTATAATTTTAAGACAACATATATATGTCAGGATGTATAACATGATATCATAAAGAGTTTGATCATAACAATGAGTGAATGAAAAAAATATATGACATAATATGATCATGGATTAAATAATTAACACACCATAATATAATGGAATAATAGGAATGTGGCAAATATATAAATATTACATCAAAATTCAAGGCCCATTTTTTTGTTATCATAACAAATTTGGATTCATATACTGTTGAAACAACATATATGGCTTGAATAACTTAACACACACCATGAAATTTCATGATATAGAAACATTAAAAAATGAATTATTGTTCTATATAATTCCAGGTCCACTATTTACATAAATGATACATATCAACGCCCTATAGTTTTAATCAACATATCACAAAAACACAAAAAAAGGAATGCAGTTTCATATTCATTTCATGTAGTTACCTAAGGATGTATTAATTTTACTTTCAATAAAAAGGTTATGATAGAATCAGGGAAAATAAATTTTTATATAATTACATTATTCATTATTATGGTAACTAACAATCAAATAATATTATTAAGAATATGGTAATTAGACAATATAGAAAATAGATATATGATTTAGAAACCAATTGTACTTATCAATCAATATATTAGGCATCTTGGAGTACAAAATTCAACCATGTAATATAATATAAGGAATTCATATAGAAAAGGATTTGTAAGTAAATCATTTTACATAAGAGGATTATTAGGTAATAATAAAGTATCGATAGATTATACAATAGATGTAATGTAGAATTTGATAAGACATCTTGATATGTAAGTAGGATTTTATCATTTGAATAATACCCATGATCAATCATATGATATAGATGAAGAACAATCTTATAATCATTTTAAAAAGTTTGTTGAAAATAGAAATTTAATATGACCTTTGAAAACATTTAAAATGAAATATATTATGAAACCATGAGAATATTAATTTCTTTTTTGAAAACATGAAATCATTGAGATAATGTCTCTTTGAAAATGACCAAGTTATAAGAAACATAAATTCACTATAAAATTTGTAAAAGAGAATCATTCTATCTAAATGAATAATGTGGGAAAAATAAAAATTGTAATATTTATTTTATTAAATAAATTCACTGTATTAAAATATAAAAAACATGGAAATAAAGCATTTTGAAACTTTTTGAAACATTATATTATAATAAAACATTTTAAAAAAATAATCATGTGGAAATGGATTAAAGTCCATTGAAAAATTTATTGAAACCCACATCATAAAAAATATGATAAAAACATTCCCTTATGATAGGATAAAAGAATTATTAATTTCACATGAAATACATTTTAATGTAATTTGGATAGGTAAAAAATTGATATGGAAGAAAAATATCCTTTGGAAAGTATAAGAGTTATTTTTATCAATATCATGCTCTATATGAGTACTAATTTCATAAACTGAGATTATGTTAATGAAGTTAATTAATATCCTTATTCAAAAATAAAATCTACAATTTTAAAAGAGAATTATATTAAAAATAGACTAGGAAGACAAAAATGAAGAATATATTTCACATCTTATGGGATAAAGTACATTATTTGAGATAATAATTTTGACTGGATAGACACATTGAAAACCCCCTTTATATTGAATGATCATGATAATTTACCCAAAATAACATGATTAAAATATTTATTATCATGAATGATTTTGTTTTATACAATATACTATACAAATTTAAATTGGTTCATAAAGTAATAATTGTCTCAATGAATGGAGTTGGACAAAATAATCACTTAACTTACTACCTCTTTAGCCTATCATTAGATAAATACCTATAATAGAAGAATAAATATCATAATAAACTAATCTATAACCATAATAATATATAAAACTCTTTTATATACATAAATTATAATTATTTACATTGAATATAGTGGATCGTTATAGGTTTTTTTAATGTCAGTTAGAAACGTTTTTTTCTATCATGATCATGCCAATTATTGTTAATGTTCATCATTGAAAACTTATACTAATTTTATAATTAATTGATCACCTACTAGTTTTTAATATATATCCCAGGATTATTTATTCTCTTCCACAATCATTCAATGATAATATTAATTATAACCTTTTAAGATGATGCCAGAGACAAACTAGCTTTGATAGTTTCTAAGAAATAGATATGATATATTATTTACATATTTATATATTAATAGTATAACTCCATAAAATTTAAAAAATATATAATAAATTATTATTAAATATTTAATAGTATATAATGTTCATTAATCATTCACTATATAAACATTACAAAACATCTCATGTATTTAGTAAACAATAAAAAATAAAAGTGTGTTTTAATGATAAAATGAGTATGACCGAGAAATTAAATAATATTAATATACCATTTTAATGAGAATATAAATGTAATATATATTTCATAAACCTAATTAATATACATTCTAGTAACCATTTATTATTTTTGGTGTTGAATTGTTAAATTCATTATCCATGGAGGCAGTAGTCTACATCTACAGAAAATAAATAAACCCATTTCCCAAAAAACGGATGTTGTGATGGAATGAAAAGAATTATCTTTTAAGAATTATTAAATGTTATATAAATCATAATGGATAATAAATTACACTTTTTTTCTATCCATGTTACATGTATAATAGAAATAATTCATGTTTTTATTGGAGGTGATAGTCTACACATACGTAAGATTAACAATATCATTCCATAACAAATGGATGAAATGAATGTAAATGTGAAATGTGGAAATTTAGTAATTATATAACTAATATAAAACAATACTTTTTTATAACATGAGTCATTTATACCATACCATATATATAGTGATAAAAAAGGACTACACTGTGTCGTGACGATGGTAGTCCTTACACACACATGATTGATGAATTAGTTTTGTTAGAGGAAGATAAAGAATTAGTAAATAATTATTTAAAATAAATATAATGAAACATCATTATATATGTGATACTATATTAATCATATTAAAATTTTCATGAAATATTATGAATAGTAAAACTAAAAACAAAGACTTAGATGAGAGTAATTCTCATGTTGGGAACTTTTTTTCCTGGAATTGTCTTTTGGAATGAATGGATTCTGCTAATTAAGATTATCCAAAAGCTATGGTTCATGAAATTGGTTTAATTTAAAAAAATTCACATATTTTAACCAAGGAATTATAATTTATGGGTGAATAAATAAATAGTGTAATTAAGTTAATTTATATGTAAAGGGAAAGGTAGTTTTTAAATTACATTAATTTATTGTAT
The DNA here is from genome assembly GCA_963277665.1 of Viscum album. Classification (NCBI taxonomy): domain Eukaryota; kingdom Viridiplantae; phylum Streptophyta; class Magnoliopsida; order Santalales; family Viscaceae; genus Viscum; species Viscum album. The sequence goes on from OY728142.1 coordinate 1,578,770,262, forward strand.
TATTTATTTACACTATTTCCCTGTCAAAGAAACCCATATATCTAAAATTTTGATTTTGAGACATGTTATGGTCTGAAATATCTCTATAAACTCATTTTAGAGACAACCATTGCAGATATATGGTATTTTCTTTTTAAATTTTAATTTTCCTAAGTGTATTTTTACCTATGTAACTATTTTTAATCCATGTTAATTAATTTATATATTCTCCATTAATATTGATCATACCAAATAATTTGAGTATACAAATAATATATATTTTATTCATTTTGTAAAATAGAATTACTACGATTAAGAAAAGTCAATTTATAAATGAACACATTTAATTGATAAACATATTTTTTTAAGATAAATAAATTGTAATGCATAAAATATATGTCTAAGTTAGCATATTAAATTAAAATAATTTTTTAATAGAAAATGATTTATTATAAAAAAATTAATTTCATGTGAAATGAAAATTAATTTGTAACCAAATTATACAGAAAAAATAATTGATTAATATAAAGGAAACAAGTAATTTTTTTTAATATGGTAACCTTTTACTTTTGTACTGAAAATTTTGGACCTGGTTTTTATAAGTTCAAATATTATTTTAAACTGAATAATTTTATTCTTTAATATATTATTTTTCCAAATAAATGATTTTATATCCTTATAATGTATTCTTATATATTGGTAAAGTTATGAAAATTATATATATTTTTTTAAAATAACATTTTCTACTAAAAATTGATATTTTCAGATAATGTTAACAAAATTCATACTATGTTAATTTTGTTATTATAAAATAAATAAATAAATGAATTTTTAACTAATTATATTTATAAAAAACATATATTTATCATTTAAAAGAAAATAAAGAGTATAATGATAATATGTTTTTATTTAAAAATACATTCATTAAAATTACGTGTTTCTAATATTATTTGAGACTAATGTTTTAATTTATATAATTTGAATATTTCATTTCATATATAGATATATTATATTTTTTCCTAATTATATTTTAATGGTAATTATATTATATTAAAAATGTATGAGGACCTTTTATTTAGTGTGTATGAAGAATGATATCATCCACGATATTATTTAATGATGAAAAAATGTATATTGAAATCTCTAAATAATACATTTACAAAGTCTACATATTATGGGTTTTCATCCTAACCAGTTTTATGTCTTTTCACATGTATTGAAGTGTCATATATTTTCCACCATTATTGGATTAATTTTTATGGACATTCATCATCGAAAACATGTGAAGGAAAAATTCTATATAGAAAGCGAGAGGTCAAATTATGACATGTATAGAGAGACCAATGGTGGTATATAATATCTCACAGTGGATGTGATTTTTTTGGCATATTACTTATAAAAAATGGATTGAGACAATCCATTTAGTAGGAAAGTGGAACCTGGAACATACATGAATGGGGGGACCAACTCCACAACAAAAATTTTTAATGTGATGGTGAACATATAAAATATTCATGATTCATGGAAAGGATAAATGAGAATAAATTTTTTAGTAGGGAAGAAAATTAAACAATGTACCAACACCATTTTAATATGATGTTGTGATTTTATAAATCTAAAGACATGGTAAATGGAATAGGAGTACTGAGGATAAATTTTTTTGTAGAGGATGATCATGGACCATATTTAAAAATGGGTCCTAATATGATATTGTGAAATTGAATAGAAATTATAGTACCTCACCTTTTTTGATGGAAATGACTTTGTATAACATTCAATATCCTAATAAAATATATAGATCCATATTAGCAGAATAGTATGAATAGTCAAGAATATGTTTCCTTTGGTGTTTATTGTCCTTGATACAAATAGCCAAATTATATTTTCAAACAATTAACTTCTCCCAATATATTATTGTTTATTTTTAATGAAAAATATTCAAAATGGATAATAAATTTATTTTAGCCTTTGTCTTGTAATAAAACATTTTATAAGGTTACCTTGGATGTGGTGGATTCTTATGAGGACATGTAGTTGTAACATGAACATTGGGTTCAGAAACATTCCATGGGATATAAAGATTCAAGCCAGCCATTTTTCTTATATAGTACAAGACTCTCTAAACATTTTTACATAGTATTGTAATAGGGGTATTTTATAAAAATGATTTATTATAGAATAAAATTCTATGAGGTACACTCAAATGGATCTGAAACTCATGTAGGGAAAATGGACCATGTGTATGAATCTTCTTAGAGTAATTTAATTTCATGCTCGTTAGACCATGTATCATGCTGTTTAACATCATGTGATAATGACTAAAATTAAATTATCTAAAAATGGTAATATTATATCATATAATATGTCTATGAATATATTATCTATGTTATGTAGGGCTATTATTATTTTATCTCCTTTATTAGTTCATGTTTTTAAATGAATATTCATTAAAAATACATATGTGTATAAGAGGATATAATTTTTATTGTTAGATTTTTTTCTAGGACATGGAGATAAGATATATGAATCATTATATATCCAATATAAATGGGAATGAAGACATCTACTATTTATATTTTTTCCACTATACATATCAAGCTCATTCACGAGGATAAAATTTTCAGGGTAATCTATCTAATAAAGATGTTTCTTATGATGGGTCATATATAGAACTAGATCATGAGTAAGACATTGGTCCTATTTTAGTTTATTATGTATATATCAGGCTCAGGTGATTGAGAAAATAGTTGGACATCACCTCATTATATTACTATTAGGAAAAAGTAAATAATTCTGGAGTAACTAAAATATTATGGTTGAGAAGATTTTTAATATAAAATTATGGATAACCTTGTATGATCAATCCTTGCATTACTAGGGATCACACAAGAGTATAAATCAGGAAACATATATATATATCATTGATTATCACCCCATATAGTTCTAGTTACTATAAATTAAAAAGGTGAATTGTTTCATTCCTAGGAATAAACAAATTTAGCAACGTGAATCCCTATAAAAATCTAGACCTTTTGTGGTGTAATTAGGCCATGTGGGAACCTCTATGTTTTTTATGGTTACCCAAGATAGATCATTTCTCATTATATATTAAACCATTATTCTCTTAGTTTTTTGTAATGGATTAATAAGTTAATAAATTTAAGGACACATGATCCATGCTCAGTATGATAAACAATATGAAATTTGATATTAATCTCCACCATTCTAAATAAAATGATGAGTGTATCTTAAAAACATGTAAAGAGATTTTTTATTCATGATATTATTGTATTTTATATAATTTAATGTCAAATGTTTATGATTTTTAAAATGAATTTTGGAATCTTACAGTGGGGAAAATGACTAGTTTTTTCATGTGGTATGGCTGGGTGAATTTTATAAGCAATTTAAAATCATGAATCTTGGGATTACATTAAATTGTAAAATTTCAAGTGGTAGGTATTATATTCTATATAGTATAAACTCATTAAACTATGAATCCATTCATACTATTTAATTTTATGCTCCTTGATATGATATGGTATGATTTTTAATGTCATATTTCTTGTACTTATGTCGCATATTTTAATATCATGTTGTATATAAGACTTGTGATGCAGTTTATTGTCATATTGCTGGGAAATGTGGCACATAGTTTATCTTCATGTTGTAGGGATGCTATGATATAATGTTTAATGATATATAACTAGAAATTGTGTCATGTAGTTTAATGTTATGTGGCAGGGATAAGATTCTATACAACACCAATTCATATAGTTAGGTATTATATAATGAACTCTAAAGTCATATAGTATGGGTGATATGGTATTTAGTTTAATGTATGTTTGATAGGACTTGATTCACCAAGTTTAAAATCATGTATCTAGGTTTAAGAGAGATCCAATGTTAAAAGTATACATTTTTTCCTTAATATATCTTACATTTGTGTCTAGTATGATGAATTATCCATATATCATGATAACAATGTAAAGTCTATTAGATTGGGACTATTTTAATAATTTATGTCTCTCCCACCTCATTATGAACTTCATAATATTAATTCCTAGTATAATGAATGTTTTTAAGTCCAATACTCTCTATTAATAGAGGAATAATTGAAATATATTTTTATTGAAATTTCATGCAACTCAGTTATGATGATATTCCATGTTAAAAATATTGATTAACCTCTATTCCTTGAGTATTTCTAGATATTTATATCACTTCAAAGAATATTAATCTTTAGAAAACTATTTATAAATATCAATGAAAAGTGAGTGATATTGAGTCTCTTTGGGTAGGAATAATGATATCTTATATTCAATATAGTATGCGGTCATATGAAAATCCATACACGATTCAGTGTTGCAGGCCTTCAATGAATGAATATGATTTTTAAGAAAAGGATTCTTATCATTATCCACCATATTCAAGGGAATGTTAAAAAATTTCTTATTTTAATCCACAAACATTCCATTTTCCACTTAATGGTAGTATGATTATTGAGACTAAATGACATTTTATTGATATATTCTTTTCAACTTGAATGAGTAGAAATTTTTTACCCTGTCTCATGATATTGTATGGTGGAAAAAAAATATGATAATAATGTTTGTCTTCATGAAACTAATCATAGAATTTTACAAACTATAATAATGAATATTACCTCGACCCATAGAGATAATATGTAAGTAACATTAAGGATATATTTAAATTATTTTTTAGCTAAGGAATATGCTCTTAAAAAAATATTCCCAAATGGAAAATAAAAATGAATATTTAGAAATGTTTTGTAACTCCATGGGATTATGGGTGAAATTTGAATTTATCAAGAATGATTTGAATTTTATAGTGACTTCATTGTATTGTTGTATTATTTATTACCTGAAATATCCAATACATTAGATCTAATTGGAGAGATGATTCCCCAATTTATGGGTATTGGAGGTTCTTGCATGAAAAACATATATCACAACAACTATGTTAAATAATTCAATGAATCTATGGGGGGATCCCTAAAATCCTCATTTATAGAATACTTTATAAAAATTATGAATGTTATAAATAGAATAATTTATGTCCTTTAAACAAATTTGTTCTTTTTGGGGTCAATATCAAAGAAATATTTCTCTATTTATATAGTCCAACATGGGGTAAATCCATCCAATGGTAGTATCATTTTTTGAGTTTTTTATTTGGCATTTCTCATGGTTAGTGTTGATCTTATCAATCACTTCCCTATTTTTGAAAATGTATTGGGACACCACCCTATATTTATTTTTTTGAAAAGTTTCTCATGCTAGTCTACATTTACTATGGTAGTGTCTGAATTACATAAGGTATCTACTCATTCATTTTGTGAGTGTGAAACATGAAAAAATGTCATTTCAAAGGGGAATTATGTTTTCAATCCATATACATAATAAAAAGGTGAAAAAAATCCTATTTATAATTGGAATATTCACCATTAATCCATTATATTAACAACATTAAATCTTCTATGAAATTCAACAAGGTTATCAGATTTTTTAATTCTAGTCGAAACCATGTGATGATAGCATGATACTTGAGCTCATTTTTTATTAATCCTTATAATAATAGTAATTAATAGGGAAATATAACCACAACTAGGGAAGTGAGGATGATTCCGAGACTGATCTTATTTAGTTATGGATTTTCTATCAATTTTTATGTTGTGATTTTTAAAGCACCATCAATATTCATCTATCATGTTTTGGGAGTGTCTTAAATGGATAATAATTCATAATTATGAAGTTCTATTTCAAACAGTGTGCTTCCTATGGTGGGTACTCATGTGAGAAATTATTCCATTACATCCACATTAAATTTATTATGTGGATTGAAATAGATATAAAACTACTACATAATAGATGACCATGGTTCCAAGAATCTGTTAACCATTACCAATGTGAGGATATATTTGAGAGTTAAATACAAGAGACTATATGGACTTTATAATACTATAGATAGTGTGTCATTTTCTAAACAACGAAGCTAAATGCATGGAAATTATTATCATTGTTATAATATCATGTCTCAGTACCTATCATAGTTCCATTAAGATTGTAAATACTATTCTATTTTCTTCACGTTATCCTTTCATATGAGGATAACACAAATTGAAATATCAAGGGATTCCAAAAATAGGAGATATGTCTTCCCTTATACTAGAGGCATCAACAATAATTGTTTTAAGAGATATTTCTTAATATTTTTGAAAGTAAACTATAAAAATCTTCCCATTTGTAAATGTATCCTTTCTTCATGATCTTAGTTAAGGGTAATCACTTGATTATATGTTTAACTATAAACCATTTTATGTAATCTAGGTAGACATTAATCCCTCCCAACTATTTGAAATTATAAGGGGTTGAATGGTATATATTTCCATTATTTTCTTAGGGTTGAAATCAATTATATTATGGAATACCGCATATTAGAGGAATTTTTTGAATGATTTCCTAAATACATATTTCAAGGGGTTTTACCATATGATATATTGCAACAAATCTGAAAATTTCCTCATGGTTGGATGCATGATCAAATAACTATTGACATTTAACAACAATGTCATGGTTATAACATTCAATTTTATTTACTAGAACATAATTTAATATATTGAGCATGGAATCTTAATATGAGGTGTATGGATTCCTCAAATTGAAGGATTATACTTGGAATAAATACCAAAATTAAGGATGATAGAATGTGGTGGATCCCTCATATAGGGGGGCCATCTGAATCAGGTTATAACCACAATATCCATTAACACTGGAGAAATCCTAAAACATTTTAGTCTTAGTAATCAAAAGGTTGGTGATAGTGATATAAAATTCTTCCACTGGGAAATAATATTTTATATCCCTAAAGTTAATAAAAATTGTATTTTTCTAATAATTTTACTTCATAGGGATGATATTGGTAAGACAAATTTGATACTAAAAGTATTTATTGGAGTTTTATTAGAAATATTGTCAAAATTGGTGTGGAATTTTCTTTTTTGGGTGAAATATTTGCTAATGAATGGATACATATAGCTATACTAATCTTTATTTTGGAAAAAATTTTGGACGTACCCATCAAGGAAAAAACAATTCATTTTTATATAGTTCCTTGTAAAAAATTATAATTACTAAAAATTTATAATTATGTATCTTTCTATTTATAAGACATATAGATGGGGATTAATGTATGTTTTGGGGATCCCATTGAAACTAGATTCACCTGTTTGATCATGTCATTTATTTTAGAGGTGTCATCTTCTGCTAGAGTGGAAACTCTATGATCATATTCATATTCTTATTTTACCTCATAATCAATGGGATAGGGTGATGCAATAATTTAATAACATTTTATTTATAATATTTGGTGATTTAGTTCCTTTGAAAATTATGGGCAGTTTTCATTGGGTTATGAGAGTACTGATATATGAAAATTATGTTCTGATGAAATTTGGACAAGCTCTACATCTTTTCCATGTACACCAAACATTTTATATGTAGGATCTGAAGTGAATTCATCAAGTCCAAAATATGAAAGGAGATAATTTTTATCTTCTATGAATGATATGTAGGTATCTCTAGAATAAGAAAGGTGTAATGTGTGGTCAATATCATCATGAATATTCATTATATTCTTTGTTTATTCCCTTTTATCAATAAGGGAAGAATATGAATTGAAGTCCTAGTATTCCATAGATTCTTTTATGGTAATTATATTTCACACTGTCGAAGTGGAAAACTTTCTAATCATGATGGTGAAAAAATAGTCTCCTTCGATTTTGGAGAAAATGTTGGAGTGAATTCTGATATGGAATCAAAATTATTATTAAGGTTGGAGAATACTTATACATATATATATATAAATTATGTGTACATGAATGATATCATGAAGTTGAGAGTGAATATTCTGTGTACATAGAACAATATATTTCAATGAGGGATGATAATATACTAATAAAAAAATAATTGGGAGTGTGGTCTGAATATTGATCAAAATATCTATCAAATATAAAATTCTAGGTGAAAAATTAAATTTCAAGGGAATCATCATTATCTCTCCCATTATTTGTGGATCATAATTAATGATGGAGTTTGATTGACCATCATATGACATGAAGGTGATTAAATTAACAATCCTTATATTTGGTATTCACATAACATAATTAATACATAAATTTTGAGTGATTTATTCAATCTGATTAATGGGAATAACAAGATCCTCACTGATTTCATCGAATGGATTAAATAACCCTACTCCACACTATTGGTAGGGGATAATAGTGGTATAATTTTTATGAAGTTGTTTTAAATCTATTTTAATGAATCATGTATCTATGTTCTTGGATTTTTTGGAATATAAATTAGTACAATAACTAAAATTTTCAATTTTCTATCCATTGATGGAATGTTTTCTCATTAGTGTTATTGTGTAGGCACTTATGCATTTACATCAATAAAATAACTTCACATTAAGATATTATAATAATTATTTTAAAAAAACCATGAATTAAATTTAGTGGATTGATTTTAAAATTGGGTAGTCAAATTGAATTGGTCATGGGAATTTTCTCACTTTTTTGGTATACATGGATACACAATGTGGAGGGGGTGAAATCAAACTAAGTTTTACAAATGAATCTATGAGTATGTATTAGAGGGAAATTGATCTTAGAACCATTTTCAAAGATATTTTAACTAACGTCAACATAATCCCACATTCCGGACATGTATATGGTTATGATAATCCATTATAAAATGGTCTTCCTATCATGATCTATAAAATAAATGGCCAGTATAACACAATGTTTTCATTTTTAATATGGTATAGAACACTAGTGGTGATGTCGAATTTAAAATATTAGAGTAAAAGGAGATCTTAAATAAGTGTTTTTCTATGCTCTTTTTAAAAAATAAAGACATTCCATGATTAATACCTTTGATAGGATAAAAAAAGCTACATAATGATTCCATAATTTGTATCAAATACATTCACTTCATTGAAAAAATATTATCCCTAGCCTGAATATTGGTATTATATTTTTTTTATATTTTTCTACCATGATTAGAAGTAAGAATAATCTTGGATTTATGTTGGTTATTATTAGTTGAACTTCTAATATTTTTATAGTGAACAAATACAAATTGATTCTCTAGTCAATATCATTGTATTATGGGACATGAATGGGAATTAGATGAATATATATTGGACTAATTATACTTATGGTAAAATTAATGTGAATGTATTCAATTATCTTTAATTTATATGGTCTCATAATGGATGTTACATTGTTATTTGGATCTATACCGGCCTTGACGTCCCAAATCCCTTTAGTGTCAGCAGAATCTTTAAATCAATATTTTATTTTAAAAGGGAATCCCAGGGTGTTGTGTGACTTCTTCATTATACAGGTGTTCTACCAAGAAAATTTCATTGAAAATACAATATAAAAGTTATTTAACTGATATAGAATCCAAAAAATCTATTAGTGACCATTGATCCATTTGGTGGGGTGGTTCTCATTCTTCCAATGATGAAGAAATGAAGTATATGGGGGCATGAACTAGTTTAGGAAAATCAGGGACTCTACATGAATCTAATTTTAGTTTTATGGAATTGTTTCAAAAATGATACACTCTTTGGAGGTGTTGATGTCGAAGTAATATGATCGATTATCACAGAGGATGTTTTGGTCACAACAAGTTGATTCAGCTGTGCCCTAAAAAAGGATTATACATGGTTCACTTTATTTATAGTTATAAAATTATTAAAGATTCATCCATACTTATTCATAACTTATTTATATACTCATTTTTATTATAGTGGGATGAAATATACATAATTCACTTGTACTGGTGAAATGACCAACATAACTTATCCATAATTTATCATCTTATCAATGGTTTCATTATAGAAAAAACACTCTTGGAAGGTATTCCCATACATTCAGTGGTATGTATGGTATTTCTTAATGTTAGTAAGGGAAACTTATTTTGGATACATAGGTAATAAAAACTTTATAAAATTATTTTCCTTGGATGTTATGAAATATCTCAGGATTTTATCATTTCAAAATAAAAATATATTATTTTTTCGGAATTCATATTAAGCATGAAAACTCTCTTATATAACATCATTTTGATGTATTTTTTGATATTTTTTCTTTATAGATGGGTTACAACGTGATATATCATGGGTTTTGTGGTTGGATATGGTGTTGGAGTCACTATAAGCATAAATGATTCCAATTCTTCTTTGAAAATACCATATCATGTAGTTATTAATGCTCAAAAACTTATCGGATTTGTCAACGTAATAGAATCCTCCAAAATTATTGAATGTATAGGAATCCCATGGAATAAACCTCAGTACTTTACCATGATATGTAAAATTTGTAACTCATCAAAGATATTTTAAATATTGATTTCCAACAACACTTATTTTTTGAGTTTTTGAATTCAATCATAAGATAATCCCTTATACATAGTAATAAAGTATATATATCTATCATTATTATATTTTCTTTTCAATTCTAATTACTGTGAACTTTTTTTTTCATATTATGTATTTTAACTGATAAAATAGTTTCTGATGAAGGTCCTTCTGCCCTTTGACTGATATAGCATGAAAAAAATGGTGTACTAGACAAATTCTTTCCAAACCAAAGTATAAATAATTCATATGATATTTCCAATATCTTTTTATTTTAGGGTTGCCATAATTGGACTACATCACGATATGTAGTGGGTCATATGGTGTTTCGGGACCCCAATGCCATTACTATTTTGGAATGTTTTATTCTCAAATTTAGGTGCAGGAAGAGTCACGTCCACCCATTAGGGGTATGTATTTCCATACAGTTTGAATGGTGGACATCACCCCTATATAGTTGTGCTTAAAATTTCTATTATTGATAACCATCATGGTCTAACCTAGTTTATCATGGTTGAAATGGTTTAGACTTCCATCCAAGTAGAGGAAACTTCTCATAACCTCCATCCTTTAAGTATAGTTAGACATGATTTTTGAACATTGAGTTCTTTTTAATATAGGATTATCCCATAAATAATAGAATAAACTATTAATGTTGATTAAATACTTATAATGGTGATGTGAATTTCTCTGGTTGAGAAGTATGCTCAGTGAGAGAGTTTTTGTAGAGTAGTGCAGTGCTAAATCACACTAGCTCTATATATCAACCTCATATTTTTCACATATCCACAAAATAATAAGAGGCTCAAAATCTATATTTGGTAAATTTTATGTCGTCAAATTATTCAATTTTTCTTTAATGTACAATTCGAGAGATAAACAAGATTCTTGGGGTTGCCTATGTAAATGAGTATGGAGAACATCATTGATAGTTATATTGTGGATTATATTCTAAATATTAATATATGAATCCCGTAATTATGTATTGGTGTTATTTACTGAATTGGTGGGGATTATTATTATTATATTCAATGTTTCCTACTTTTTTACTGATATCAGTTACTCATTAAGAGGTAACATGTTTTTGTTTCCTTTTGTATATCTATCAAGAGGCAGATCATAACTCTTATTTTCTATTTATTTTTTGGTAATTATTTTTTAGTTTAATACCCATTCAAGACCTTAATAGCTCATTTATCAATTATATTGATAATTTTAACACACACACACACACACACATATAGAATATCCAGACACAATTCTAGAGTGTGTCCACAAAAGGGAGAAATGTCAGGCTTCTAGAGAAATTTTTGAGGTCCCTCTTATGACATGATCTCTAGTGTGGAGATGATCATAATTCATGGAGTAGAGGATGGTTGTGAAAAAAATTCACTTATCTATATAGGATAAATATTAATTCATCCTACATTCATAAATTCTTTAACCCACTTGGGATTTAATGAACCTTATGGTGGCCTTCAGGGTAAATATATTCCTAACCATACAGGATGGGGTTTCTACTAAATCAAATCCATTGTATTTTCTACCTATTCAATTTTTATTTTGGAGGTTTTTTAAGGTTTTGTATTTATTCAAAGAATTATCTGAATGTGATATTGTCCCTATTAAGGGTAGTGCTTTAGAAATCATATTGGACTTTCTCAATCGAGTGTCCCATCCAACTTTATAATGGCCTAGTGAAAGATAGGTTAAATTGATATATCTCACATATTACATCATTTATATGATTTGTAAATGTGGGGTAGGCTTAAAAGAATATACAGATGTAATAATTGAGACATGTACAAATTGATGAAATTTCATGGAAAATCTGGTAGTTGGATTTCCATTCTAGGGATCAGTGTGTATTGTTACACTACATGATAACCATAGACTATGTTGAGTACATAATATTAATCATATGTGACCTATTTACATAGGTAACTAAATAAATTATGGTAGGGGAATAACATATCTTGATAATTTATTCCCAATTTCCTGCATCACAACACTAACCAGGAAGCCATGTCAATTTTATTGTCAGTATATTCTTTTTCCATCTATTAGTTTTCATATTACATTTAGATTATTGTATTCCACATCATAAAATGATGATCTATCAATAAATATAGGTTAATATTTTATATGTATTCCTTTATCAGGGTCTTAAAATTATGATATCACTATGTTGATATGGTCTAATAGGTAAACAATATTATTTTTTATTCAATTCATTTATGATCATAAATCAATTATCTTTATCTTTCATGGTATATTCCTATACCTGATATGACCATAGTGATACCTTTCCACTACCTCTTTTCGAGTAGAATGATCAGTTTAAATCATCTTTTTTATATTGTATGTTAAGAGATCATAATGTGGAAGAGAAAAAGACAAATACCTTGGGGTATCTTCTATTTTGGAATGAATATATCTCATAAAATATAGGTTTATTGGTGTATGTTTCCCCAATATATTTAGTGCCTCATGAATTTAGGGCTACATCAATATTGGATTGGAAAGTGCAATATATTCTCATTGAAGTGATATCTCACAACATAGACAAAATTTTATTTGAATTCCAAAATACGGAAGACTACTATTATAAATTAAGGTTCAATGAAAAGGAGGATTATTATATAATATTTTATAAGGATTTCCTTAATTGTTGAAAATATTAAGGGGAGTACCTTCATTACATTTTACCATTCAACAATGATCATTATTTTCATATCCCACATCATAAAAAGAACATTAGAAATAACATTAATTTAATGAAGTTTAAAATTATGGAAAATACTATATGGAAGGCCTAAATATCTAATGGTAGTAATGTTCTAGGGAGGGCCGTCATAAAAGCATCTAGTTCCTCTATCCAATTAAAAATAAGTAGAATCATGGGCCATTAAGGAAATTTGTTTTATAGCCACAATAACACCAACATTAATAATAACATGAATATTTTCTTTCCCCTTATCATTGGTTACCCATGATGATATTTATTCATATATAATCTCTATTTGATGATAATATTCATTTGTTTCACACATTAACGATTATACCCAAGATCCTTATTTTTAAAACCTCTCATTCCCATTGAAATAGGATGATGAAAATTTTTAGTATATATATGAATGTGTGTATGCCTCTTTGTTTTATTCAAAATATACTAATGAATTTATATGCATTGATGTGGATAAGAATATATTATTTCTCTTGATTGATTAGGAGGAATTTCCATAACAACCTAAAATATTTTCCCATAATATTATCCAACCATAATGCTTCCACCAAAATGTATCTCTGATGTCATGTTGAAATTTCAGTGTGTTCCTAATCATGTTGGCCATTATTTATCTAGATATGATGATGATCCTCTTCAATGGGAGTATAGATTAATTCCTACTACAATGTAGTCCTTGTTATAAGTTGAAGATTGACTTAGGATATGGGGGGATCAATGAGTTCCTCCCACTATTTGCTTCCAGTTTTCAAGGAAACAATCATTTAATTTAATTTCTAGGATATTCATTCATTTAGTAATAACATGATTATTAGTGCATTACTTCCCTCAAGTAACTACTAAAATTATTTGATATTCATTTACCAATGAAATGGGAATGTGTTTACATTCATTTATGGGATACAGGATATGGAAATGATCATATCCTCTAGTTTTCATCAGTATATGATGTCGTGATTAATGTGTTTGGGGAATGATTGTGTGCCCACTTCCTTTTTCTATTTAGAATATATCAGAATAATTTTTTTGATAATGAAATAATATGCTATTAAGATTAATGTGAGAGAGTTTAAATGTACACTTAATTTTATATTTCCTCTAAGTAATATTATTGATATTCTTATGTGGTACTAGTAATATGGGAACACTCCCTATGGTTGGAAGCATATCGTGAATACTGAACACTCTTAGATGATCTACCTTGAGTGACCAGAGTACGGATTTCTTCTATATAATCATCATTATAATGATTATTTATTGATACCACATGATGTGGATGATGAAAATTAATAAGAACCATCATAAGAGGATCATAATGTTTAGTTTACTTAAATTCGACTCATTGATCAGACTCCTTATGAAAAAAGAGGTGGTTTTCGCTACATCCATTGGAATGTCTTTCAATGAATTTTCAGATGGTGTTAGGTTGCTCATTCTCATTCATGATAAATCTTTTTCTAGATTTTCAATGAAGCTTCATGTGGTGGATAGAATTTATTACTACCTCTATTATCGGGATTACAACATTGAGATGGAACTCTATAACAAGTGATTTCATCAACTGGTATTAAAGGAATTAAGTCTGTAAAAATGAATTTGGTTTTTATGATTATAAAACTATTGTAACAACAAAATAATATTATTTCCACTGTTAGGTTTCCATTAATATCGATTTAATTTAGTTTTATTGGTTTTTAAATAAATAAGAATCATATAAAATAAAATCCATCAATGAAACAACAAAACTAAAATAAAATTTTAATGAATTTTTATCATAGTTGAAGGTTTCACATTGAAATATTTTTTCGCTTGAGAATTGATTTTTTAATTGATAGAGTAGTTTAATATTTCAAATTTAGATCACCACTTTTGTTCAATATCAATTATTGATAATTTTTATTCATGGAACCACTATAACCTAATTACTCCCACATTTGTGACAAGTGATTTCATCTTGAACATACATTCCAATGTTAGGTGGTTACTAATTTTTCATTAAAAATTAGATTTTAAATAAAAGTTGGTCTAGATAGAGGTAGGTTGGGCTCATCACATTAGTTTTGGGGATTCATTCCATCTACATGGACCTCATTTATATTTAGGACCAATTTCATAAATATTTCTCAAATCCCATTATGGAATACTTTACCCCATACAAAAAGATGGTCATTAACATATTTTAATGTAAATATCTATATATATGGAATGTTCATCTTAATTTGAAAATATAAATGTAAATTTTGTTATCCATTAATATTATTATCTATATATATCATAGATTCACCATATTAATTCATTATGATTTTTTGAATGTTTATTTTAATGTTCTATATGATAGATCTACTTAAACAAGAACTCGAGAGATCAATACTATCTCGGGAAGAGGTAAAAAACTGTGGTGTTAGCATCAGGCCTATAAATGGGGATTATTATGTATAATTATTAGTTTAATTAGAACTTACATAGATTTTATCTATTTATAGTATATTTCATTCTATTTATGGTCCCTTGTAAATGACCAATAAATGTATTTTATCATTATGTGGTGAAGAAAAACTCTGAAAAGATGCTAATAAATTTATTGTGTGGTATTAATGAATGGAAAAAATATATATGTACCCCACATGGAATATGTAAAAATATGATTGGGTTGGAATTACATTGCAAAAATCCTTGTGATGTAGGGTCCGCCAAAAAATATGGCTTAATGAGAATAATGTGATAAGACCTGGATGGAATATGACACTCTGGGATAGAGAATTATTATATCATGAATATAGAATGATACAAGGACAATAAATAGGGAGTATAGAACTAGAATAAGTTGATGAAACCTTATTTGTAAAATTACCCAATATGTAAGGATTTATTTTCTATTGGGTATATGGAATAGGGAGGAGATACAAAATTAGTCTTTATGTCATGTGTGAAACTCATAGAGTCTTCATAAATATCTTGTATAATATCAATTAAAGCCTATATATTTCATGATTCATCAATTAATTTCATGTGGTGGGGACATACCATGATTATTACTGTGACATGGTATGGGTGATCACAATATATTTTGGAGTCATGTAGTTAGGAAATTAAATTTATCCCTATGATGCATCTCAATTGTGCTAAAGGAATGATTAGATAAAACTTTAATGACTTGTGATTCATGATTATTTTGAGTAAAAAGATATAAAAAACATTTTTGTTGAATTACAATCATAAAATTTTATCAAATGTGCATTACACATCAGTAATTCCCTCTTATGATTCATTTTTTTTTAAAAAAAATGGTCGATAATAGGTGATTGCTTGTGGATTATTCATGATCTTACCTTATATTCATAAAATAGTAAATGATTAAGATGGTGGTATTTTTGGGTATTATAACAAGGAGGATATCCATTTGATAAGATAAATATGGGTTTTAATCACTTTATGTGACCAAATTGGTGGAATTTTAATTTTTTCAATTAACGTGATCGACCTTAAAATCATATCCCATGGAATTCATTAATTGTGTGATAGAAATTTGATAATATATTATTGAGAGCATCTTATTATATCAATAAACTAAATATGAATGGATTTTATGCACTGTGGATTTCCAAGAGTGAAAAATTGCCTAATTCTTATGAAACGAGTTATCTTATGCTTGTTACAAGGGTCTTATTCAAGATTCATTGTGTAATATCAATATTTTTTATCATACATATAGGATTTTTACCATGTAGTTTTACATCATGCGATGGGGAAATTATGTTGTGTTGTTTATTATCATGCATATTGGACATATATGTTATTAAATGGTGATAATAAATGTTATAACAGGGCTCATGGATCTTTCTTCCCAAATAATGATGTGCCTTTGAGAATGTGACCCTTTTAAGGTTCATTAATTTAATAATGATATATCTCAAAGGTCATTTGAATTGGTATAACCATGATGGATAACCATAGAAAATGATCAGACATGTGATTAGTCAATTTTTTCTTACTTTATTGGATTGAGATATGGATATAGGGGATTGGAATGGTTTTTTGTTCATGGGAAATGATGATTGGGTGAAAAAAATTCTAAAAATACCAATTTAAAAAGGATGATATACTAAGTGAGGTGGGTAATTAATATAAAAGGATCATTTGAATATTTATTATGATAAATTAATGAGGAAAATATTAACCTAAATCTATCTCCAAGAACTATGTTTCTTGGGAATGGTCACGGAGGACCTCTGTAGAGGCGGTTCTTCACAATAGATGTTCCTTAAGGTTACTTCCTGAAGAATCCACTTCATAAAGTCCCATTCTTTTTTTATTTCCATTTATTGGATCACATTGAAACTACATCATAAAAAGATGTTTTTTTTCTATTCTTATTCTTATGTTTTTCCATCATATTTCTCATCTTTTTGAATAATGAATATTTCAGGGGAGAATGGAATTCTTATATGTTTTTTCATGTAATTCATTTCCCAAAAATAAAGGGACACCCATCTGTCTTCAAATCAAATGGGTCCATATATTAATTCTTCGTATCACCTCCAGTGTGACCTATTTTTTAAATGGGTGCTCCACATAGAGTTATGTGATGTGAATAAAATCTTATCATGCAAGTGAGAAAAAAAATTAAATGTATTAATGGGGTCCCATAATTCGGAACATTTCACAAATTTCATTACCTCTATGAATGATTAATACTTAATAAATGAATGAAAATTATTTATGTTTACATTAAATTTTCCAAATTTTTCCTATCAAAAATCATACATTGAAAATAAAAAAAAGATGAATTCTAACAATATAAAACAATTCCCTGTGATGGAAGGATATTATATTCCCATTGTTTTTGTTTAATGTAAAATAGCCTTATTATGTTTTTTGTTTCATGAAGTATGTTATTACCTATAAATAAATATTCCATTCAATAAATCATACCCCAATCATCATCATACTCATAATTTTTTTGGGTAATAACCCTTTTTCAATACTTTTTCAAACTATTACACCACTGAGGACCTCAACACCAACTCATACAAAATAATAACTAATGTTAAAGAAATTCACTAATATAGTTCAATATATAAATTATAACCCATATAATCAATTCAAATATCACTCTTTTATAATATAATGGACTTTTGGAATATATATTTTTGTTGACCCCTTAATAATCCTCTTATAATTCAAAATTAATCTGAGAATAATAAATATTTAATGATATTTTGGACAACTCTAAAGAAATAATCTTTGTGATTTTATCAAGATTTATAATGATTTATATATAAAAACATTGGCACCTATTTTCAGTAAAGTAACCCCTTTATTCATGATTTTAATGTATGCACGTTTTGGTTGATGGTTGGAAGAGTTTTGATGAGGATTGGAGTGTTTGTTGGAGTTTCTAAGGGTGTAAAGAAGGTTTGTGGTTTTAGGAAACCATGGAACACCCACAAGAATCTATGCACAAAGAGACATGGGATAAGGGGTTAAAACACAGGTAGAAACATAATTGTTTCAAACCATATAGCTTCCTTGGAAGAACCATGAAATGTGGGAAAGTTGGGTTTTTCATTTCTAGTTCACCATTTCTCTAATTGTACACGACAACCAAGTGAGTGAACCCTTGAGAATATTGCAGGTAAGATATTTGTGCATGGTTTGAATAATTATGAAACTAACTTTGCATTGTATAAAAGGGATATCCCAAAATTATGGATCTCAATCTTTTTCATCTATAACACCAACATTAATTCTCCAAAAAATCCATAAAAAAAGATAATATCCTCCCAAATGCATTAAAGTCTTATCCCATAGATCTGGTGGCGATCCGAAGGTTTATATTGGTGCATTTAAGTAGGAATCATGTGTTAAACCATGGTTTATGGTTGTTTTCCTTAGATTAACTTCTCATCCTCCCTTAATTTCAAAGATCAATGTATGTTGTGGAAATTGAAATCCGTAAAATGATTTTAAAAAACAATTATGGGTTTTTATCATGGGGTATGGTATTCAATAAATGGTTGGGTTTTTTGAATGGGGTTTTGAATGGTTTTTGGTAAAAGTATAGTTATACTGAGTGATTTAAATGGTAATTTTGGTATTGGTTTTCATAATGATTTGTGGGTGTGTTTATGTTCACTCAGGATGAATAAGGGTAATAAGTCTCCCCTATAATTAGGCATATCGATAAGGGTCCGGTCTATCCCCAACAAATATATTAATATGTAGTTTATTAGTGAAATTATGACTCACCACTTGAGGGTATTTGAAGGTCCATGTTACATGTATGGTTTGTTGTGTGGATATTTTTAACAGAATGGGTTATTCAATGATGGATGTTGTGAAATGGTTTTTGATTATTATTTTTATCTTTCCATGGAACTAGATGTTGTTTTGAAAAAACAATTTTACAGAGGCACTTGTTTATATTCTGATATAAATTGGTTTGGAAATTTATATATTTAAACTATGTTATATTAATGTGATAACATATTATATCATAGGGGGATAATTAGAGAAGTAGTTTGGGGAATTCTTTTAGAGTATCATTACTCATAAATTCATTGGAATTTTTGATATTTTTGTTTTTTTAATAAGGACATGGTAAAAGGAAATATATCACACTTATCTATTAGATCATAGTTATCCATGGTCTGTTTTTTGGAGTGGAACATCGATCATATTGGATCATTGATGTTATGGTTATATTTTAGTTTTTTTGGTCCTTTATTATTCTCATGAATACTTTGATATTGGTGTCTTCCTCTATGGTTCACGGTTCTAGTTGTAGTTTAACATAAATGGATATTTTTTGTGTTTTGTTTAATTATTATTGTGCATCATTTAATGGGTAATTGGATTATGCCTTGTTTAGTTGGATATTTTAATTATCAAATAGAAAATCATCCCCCACATTTTAATGAATCTCTTAGCATTTATTTCCAGCCTTTGGAATTTTGGGGATATCCTTTAAGGCCTTGTGATGTACTCCCATATTCTCTTGAAAATGTTGTTTCACCTAATCCATAGGTGAACCAACAACTTGTCCTTTTCATTTTATAATTGTGTTAGGTAGTGATAGTGGGAACATGTGGGATGAGCTAAGGAAAATGGATCATTCCATCCAATTCCAAGATAAAAAATCACCCTTTATTCATGGTGATTCTGAACCAGAAAAGGAAGCGGTGTTATTGAATAGGATGAATCATATCTTTGAATGTTTTTTCACACAAGTGGAGATAATGTTAAATATGGTGATGTATAATTTGGAGGATATTTCATGCCATTGGAATGCTTTGGTTTTTTAGGATAAATTATACCATGGAATCATATAAAAGGAATTTGAAAAATTGATCAACAAAAAAGTCTATCTTCACATGTTAACAATTTTCATAATAGTTAATTATTCATCATGAAGTAGGAGAGATTAAAATTCAAAAATTATGCGGCTAAATTTATGAATTTTATCTGTTTTTGTGAAAAAATATGCTGCAAGTGCATCCTTGAAGGAACACATCATTGAATTGGTGATGAAGAATGATGTTTTATTGATTATTGTTGGGATTTGTTTAATGGATTATATAGATATGGTCAATAAAATAACATTTGATTAAAGGGATTTATTTGGATCTATGGATGGAAGGATTATATTTACACTTATGGGTAATCGTGGGAACTCAAACTCTATGATAAATAGGATGTGGGGAACCTATTTACAAGGTGGGAGTAAAATTCAGAATCATATATTGGGATCAGTGAATCTTCCTCCAAATCCAATGACCCACCCTTGATGTTTTCAATGGGGTTCATTCGAATACATAACAATATAGTGTATACCACCACATATAGCATTCTATAATTGAATTCATTGGAGAAAATGCATCAGAATTGTCATAGTGCTCATATGGTTGGTGGTCAAGGCACTTATCGGCTACCACATGTGTCATATGCCTCAATGGGTTGAGGTCAACATAATCATTCTCATCAGCATATCAAATATTGTCACGACCCGCCCTCGGGGCCCGTTCCGTGACTACCCCAAGCCCGCCTTCCATAGGCCAGGGGTTGGAAACTAGCACCTAAGGCATAAATCCTGTTAACTAGGAAGGCATTTCCTTTATAAATCATAAACACATCCAACCAGAGTACAAGAGGAAGTAATACACTAAGTACAAAAAGAAGTTTTGAAAAGTAAATGGGATAGAATACAAACCCAACTAAAAAGTACAACTACAACTGAACGAAAGTAAAACAGAATAAACAAACAGTTGAAAAAAATAGAAGCTGCTCCTGGCTCGTCCACCTCAGATCCTACCTAAAGGGTAGGTACAGATAGCACAACTCCTGGATCGTCCACCATGGATCCTACCTGATGGGTAGGTACAGATATCCTCCTCAACGCTCTCGTCCGTCAACCTCCTCTGAGTATCGTCTCATCGTGAAGTCCACCTCCAGATACTGTATCATCATGAGGTCAACCTCTGGATACTGACTCATCGTGAGGTCCACCTCCAGGTACCATCCAGTCCTTGAACACTCGGCCTTCGTCTGCGATATCCGTCGTCTGCATCCAACATGACAAGGTGCATGCATATCACGTGCAGGGGTGAGTATAACGATACTCAGTTGGGACCCCGAGACCCTCAAGGTCTCACTAAGTCCAACAAGGATAACCACAAAGAAGGATCTAACAGATAAACATTACTTAGGTATAAGCCCATACTTATACCTAAGTTATCAAGTAACCCATCTCAATCAAGATATATCACACAGATATGAAATCAATGGATAACCATTGCTTAGGTATATGCCCATACATATACCTAAGTTATCAAGTAACCCATCTCAATCATGAGGAAATCACAAGGGTCAACGACTCAGCTCAAACCAGGATTTTCATTATCGAAACCACAACTGCTGGAGAACTCCTCCTCTATCGAGTAAAATGGCCCTGTCACAACTCCGACGAGCTACTCACTAACCTTATACTTTTTAGGTACTCCTCCTGTCGAGTACCGTGGGTCCACACCCAAACACAGTTGTGCTCCCCGCCAGGGGTCTGCCGCCCAAACACAGTAGTAGTTCCCCTAATAGCCTACAGAGGCACTCCTCCTGCCGAGTACCACGGGTCTGCATCCAACTACCAGACGCTACATCTTCCATGGGTCTTCCACCAAATATCGGGCACTCTGTCCACTGGGCTAGTCGACTCACTCCAAGTCGAATCGGTCAAGTAGTCGTCAAGTCCAAAACTACTAGGTCTCCGTACTCTGCACGCTCATCTCCGGGAGGATCCGCTCCATGAACTACTGGTCGATACTACAAGTATCACAAAGTCCCAAAAGGAAGTATCACAAGGGACCGCCTCATCACCGGGGTCTCAATGCAATAGACAGTGTGTCGATCAGACACCCGGTCTGTGAGTTATTAGCCTTTTCATCCCGGGGGCCCAATTGATTTCATGTACGAACCAACCCGACTGTAACTCAACTGTTCCCCGAACTATCATATGGTATACTCATAGGTACCATTTCTCAACATGATTACCAACGCCGCTGACGGTTCGTCAAACGGACGTCTGGTATGAAAGTTATCAACTTTTCCATTTTAGGGGCCCGGTTGGATTTCGTGTACAATCCAACCCGTACATACTCCAACTGCATCCAAACCTTTGGTCAAGTATACCAAAAGATCCGTCTCACCAATTGGATCCAACAAAGTCAATGACACATCAATCGGACGTCTGAAACTCAAGTTACAACCGTTTCTGCTCTGAGAGCCCAGTTGGTTTTGGGTTCGAACCAACCCGGACATACTAAAACATTACCGAAAGCTTGAGTGTAATATACCAAAATGATCTTCTCGATCCAATAATCCCTACGCAAATGACGGTGCATCAATCGGAGGACCATAACCCAAGATATGGGCATTTGAATGAACTTGGTCCGAAATTAGGGGGTTTGGGCCCGGTCCAACCCGACCCGATACCGCCAGGGTCATCCCGAACCGGGTCGAACTGACCCGATTCTGGGTCTGGCCCAATTGGGTGCGGCCCGGTCTGACCCAATTGGGTGCAGCCCGGACCCTCCCAATTGGGCGTGGCCCGGCCCGGCCGCAGCTCATCCAGCGTGGCCGAGCGGAAGCTGCGGGGCGGGGGGCACGACCCCCCTGCCGTTAATTGATGCTGGCAGCGCCAGCTAGCACCGCCCTACTGTCCCAGGATCCCGTGCACCCACGGGATCCGACGATCTGCTTCCGCAGTGGGGTTTCTTTGGTGGTGCGCTGGGGCGCCGCCACCTCCAGGTGGCCGGATGGCTTCGACCGCCGCCTCTAGTCGCCGGCGTCGCCGCGCCGGCGCGATGTTCTGGCAGTTCCTTTTGCGGACCACCGGACGTTCTCCAGTGGTCCGATTTTCCCACCAACTGCGCCTACGGCTCTCCCGGGACCCGTTCTTCAATGAAACGGCTTCCAAACACCATTGCGGTCCTGTTTCATCATCACCCGTTAATCCGCGCATCAAAAACAATCTACGGATGGTCGTCGGGCCGTGTTTGTTCATACCACACCCTCCACGTTAGGCGTTATCAAGTAACCAAGATCAAACAGGGGTTTACGAAGAACAGATTATCAATTTTATTTAAATAAAATTGATGAAAACCATCACATGATCCCTTAATTAAAATTGGAAGAAAACCATCACACGATCCCTTAATGAACATTTGAAGCAAACCATCCCGAAATATCTTAAATAAAATTGGAGAAAACCATTACGTAAAAAAATATTCCTAACCCGCGATTAAAAATATTCACAGATCAACTTGATAATGATTTGATCCTTGTTCTTTATTTTTAGAAGGATATAATCAAGGAATTATTTGTATACTAAAATTTAAACCCCTACCTCATGTCATTTGTTGTTTGTCGGATTTGATGCGAGGAAGATGTTGGAGTCAACGTAGTTCGTTGTGCTCGCACCATGCTACCGATCCCTACTCGTTTTTTGGTGTCTCATCGAAGAAGATGGAACCTCAGTATTCTTCGATGAAGAGACACCGTTCTTCGTGGTAGGAAGATGTTCTTCGTCGAGAAGGGTGATTGTTCTTCGTCAGTGGGTTGGTACTCTTTAGAAAACTCAAGAGCTCTCCAAATTCTCCACACACCAATTGCCAACCCATTAAAATAAGACTTCCTCTTATTTTAATTAATCATGCCAAGCATTCAAAATTCAAAACTTAAAACACTTAATTAATTAATTAAATAAGTTTAATCTATTAATTAAGTGTGTTTTCATGAGTCAATGAGAGAGAGGGAAAGGTGAGGGGTCTCATAAATGGGAGTGTTGTCAAAATAATAAAAGCAAGGGGAAATCAAAGGGGGTTAAGGGAAGTTATGGAGAGGTGAGGAGTTAGGTGTTTGTGTGGCCCCCACCACACTAAACCCTCCCATGGGAAGTTAGGTGGGTGTGGTCCCCACCTCTAACATCCCCTTTGTAGGATAAAAACTACCTTCCATAGTTAAAATTTGTACACAAAATTTTTTAATTATTTTATTCTAAATCCCCAATATTAAACCTCCACCCGCTCAAAAAGAAACTACCGTAAAGGTCCCCGTAAGCAATTATCGGTGCTGCGAGTTCATCGGTGCCCTCAGATTTCAATTCCAAGCACCGGCTCAAAAGATATAAAAACCCACTCGTTTTTTCACTGAACGTACCCGAGCCAAACATTAGAAATTGATTCCGGGCACACTGGGCCTAGGAATTAGGTGTCATCAGAAACTGTGCACTCGTAAAATTCCAAATAAATTAAGGAAAAAAAATTTAATTGAAATTTACAGGTCTTTAAATTACTACCACCTGAGGGCTTTAAATCCCCATAAAGCTAAAACACAAACTTGGGAAACTAAATGAGGTACCGAGCACACATCTGAGCCTCCCGCTCCCATGTGCTCTCCTGGAGGATCTCGTGCTACCAAAGAAAGCGCACAAGAGGAATCGACCATCCCCGTAGGACCCACTCATATCGATTCTCAACCTCGACTGGAACCCCATTAAAGTCTCCCCATCATCGATGTCCAGCTCTCTGTGGTCAATGATGACAGATAAGTCATGCACACATCTCCTCAGCTGAGATACGTGGATGATGTTGTGCACCTGGTGCATTTGAGGTGAAAAGTATAGGTGGTAAGATACCATGCCTACTCTACTGGGGACCTGGAAAGGTTCATTGAAATGAGGAGATAACTTGCCACCGCGGTCAAATCTCCGTAGACCCCGTCGAGGTGAGACTCATCTAAAGACGTGGTCGTCACCCTCAAACTCCAGTGGTCTTGTCTCCTATCAGCATTGGACTTTAGTATACTCTGTGCAGTCTTCATCTGCTCCTGGATGATCTGCACCTTCTCCGTCGTAACTTGAACCATCTTTGGTTCTACACGTGCTGACTCCCCAGGGTCAGTCCATCACAGAGGTGATCTGCAAGGATGGTCGTACAATGCCTTGAATGGTGCCATCCCGATGGTGAAGTGGTAGTTGTTGTTGTACGCAAACTCCACCAAGGATAGGTGATCCTCCTAGCTGCGACCAAATTCAAGGACACATGAACGGAGCATGTCCTCGAGTGTCTGAATGGTCTTCTAAAAAAGATGACGTGCCCTCCTCCAACATAAAATCTATCAGGTGCCTGTCCTGTGGATATCTATGCACATCACATATCATAGTCAACATCCCCACGCTGTGCCTCTCTGTCCACTGAAGAAGTGGAGGAGTTACTGTGAGGGACTATAGGAAGGCTGCCCCATCTCTATCCACGAAGGATATCTACAATGCGGCTAGCTGCTCTGTCCCCTCTCCAAGCAGCTAAGTGCCTGATTTCTGGCTGAGAGAATTAGCCACAACGTTCCCCCTATCCAAGAGTATAAACTATCTTGAATTCATAGTCTTGGAAGAATTCAAGCCATCACCACTGTCTCAGGTTCATGTCCTTCTGAGAGTAGACACACCTGAAACTATTGAGTGGGAGAGAGACGTAAACCATTCGCTCAACGAACAATGGGTGAGACTAGCCAATTTTAAGAACTCATCTCCACCCTTCTTAATCTACATTCCACCAAAGAGCTGCTGGGATTTATCTTCTGTCGAAAATAAAAATCTGGTGTCATCTCCTGGATGAACCACGTTCTTCTCCTAATACATTCAATTCTGAAATGAACGGTACTATTTCATTCCATGGACGACGTCATAAGGCCTCGACACTACTACCAAGAGATCTAACTGTTACTCTCACCTCCAAGGGTCAAGTCACACTGTCTGCAGTAGTGGGTGGTCACTGGGTCTCCTCCAGTAGGTATCTTTAAAGTGAGGATCAAGTAAACGGTTTTAAATTGGAACCCCTTAGTAACAACATAAAGTGAGGACATGAAAGTAAACGTCACAAAGAAATTTGTCCTTTATTACTATAGCTCAAAGTAAAAAGACACATACAACCACAACAACAACAAAAGGAAGCTAGAAGCACCAATAACAAAGGCCTCCATGCCTGGATCTAGTCCCGCTCTTGTCCGCCTGCTTCTGGAGCTCCATGCAGTTCGGATTGATCAAACCTCTGCCTCTACCTAGGAGGTCTATCATCTACTACCTGCTGGTCATCTTATAGACAGGTTGGGAAGTCTCGAGCCAAGTGACCCTATCTGCTGCATGCATAGCACTTCCTACTCCTCGTATGACTGGTTCTATTTCGTTTTCCTCGCACAACCGAATCTATAACCCGAGGTCGGCCACCCGTAGGTCTGGTCCTCTTGGACCTCTACATCATCTGTCTCCTGCCTACAGATGACTCGACTACTGATGAAAAACCCTACGGCAAGGGAAACAGCTCCTGAGCATGCTCAGAGTGTAGAGTCGCTGGAATAAACTCTACTCTGAAGTTGGTCTCGAAGTCTCCCCAGGTGAAGGTCATCCTGTCGCAAAACTGGAACATGTGGCTCCAACACCTCTCAGCTGCTCCCTGGAAGAGGCTAACAGCTAGGTACACCATAAAGTCTATGGGTGTCCCATATATGTGGAAAGATCGTGCTACAAACTCCAGCCAGTGCCCAACCATTCGAAAATCTGACTCGCCTCGAAACGTCAGAGGCCTCTGACACTTGAACTTGTGCATCACGCTCAAGAGATGGGCACTCTCTACTGGTGTCTCAACTGGTGGAGGGCCCTGTACTGAGGCATCTCTACTCGGTGGGCTATCATCGCGCTCTCCACTCGGTACCCATGCTATCTGACTAGGTGAATACATCCTGAAAGAAACAGACGTGACACGGTCAAACGATTATACCTGGTGAGCTGACCTGGTTTGAGCTAATTTTAAAGAAACTTTTTGAAAACAAACACGCAATCAATGTTTTCATGCACTGAGTCAGAAATCCGTAGTCAGGGTCTTGGTGTATGGATACGTTGGCCGCCCGCACCAAAACTGGACTCCCTGAATTGAAAACCACACTTAGTACCCTTAACACTATTGTATCACAAAAAGAAAAAAATATCAGAGTCCTAAGTTCTACGGTAGAACTGAATCCTTTGATACCAATTTGTCACGACCCACCCTCGGGGCCTATGGCATGACTACCCCAAGCCCTCCTTCCATAGGCCAGGGGTCGGCGACTAGCACCTAAGGTGTAAATCCCGTTAACTGGGAAGGCATTGACTTTATTAATCATAAACACGTCCAACCAGAGTACAAGCGGAAGTAATACACTAAGTACAAAAAGAATTACTGAAAAATGAATGGTCCAGAATACAAAACCAAATGAAAAGTACAACTAAAACTGAACGAAAGTACAACAGAATAGACAAACAGCTGAAAAAAATAGAAGTAGCTCCTGGGTCATCCATCTCAGATCCTACCCGAAGGGTAGGTACAGATAGCGCAACTCCTGGATCATCCACCACGGATCCTACCTGAAGGGTAGGTACAGATAGCCTCCTCAACGCTCTCACCCGTAAACCTCCTCTGTGTACCATCTCATCGTGAAGTCCACCTCTGGATACTGTCTCATCGCGAGGTCCACCTCCGGATATTGACTCGTCGTGAGGTCCACCTCCGGGTACCGTCCAATCCTCAAACACTCGGCCTCTGTCTGCGCTGTCCGTCGTCTATATCCAACACGATGAGGTGCAGCCATAGCCCATGCAGGGGTGAGTATAACGATACTCAGTAGGGACCCTGAGACCCTCAAGGTCTCAATAAATCCAACAAGGATAACCACAAAGAAGGATCTAACAGATAACCTTTACTTAGGTATAAGCCCATAATTATACCTAAGTTATCAAATAACCCATCTCAATAAAGAGATATCATATAGATATGAAATCAACGGATAACCAATACTTAGGTATATGCCCATACATATACCTAAGTCATCATGTAACCCATCTCAATCATGAGGAAATCACAAAGGTAAACGACTCAGCTCAAACCGGGATTTACATTATCGAAACCACAACTGCTGGAGAACTCCTCCTCTGTCGAGTACAGTGGCCCTGTCACAACTCTGAGGTGCTACTCACTAACCTTAGACTACTGAGGTACTTCTCCTGTCACGTACCGCAGGTCCGCACCCAAACATAGTAGTTCTCCCCGCCAGGGGTCTGCCGCCCAAAAACTGTAGCGGTTCCCCTAATAGCCTACAGAGGTACTCCTGCTGCCGAGTACCGTGGGTCTGCTGCCAACTACTAGGCGCTCCGTCTGCTGTGGGTCTACTGCCAAATACCGGGCGCTCCGTCCACTGGGCTAGTCGACTCACTCCAAGTCGAATCGGTCAAGCAGTCGTCAAGTCCACAACTACTAGGTCTCCGCACTCCGCACGCTCGTCTGTGGGAGGATCCGATCCGCGAGATTCTGGTCGATATTCCAAGTATCACAAAGTCCCACAAGGAAGTATCACAAGGGACTACCTCGTCACATGGGTCTCAATGCAACAGACGACGCGTCGATCAGACACCCGGTCTGTGAGTTATTAGCCTTTTTATCCCAGGGGCCCGGTTGGTTTCGTGTACGAACCAAAATGACTGTAACTCAACTGTACCCTGAACACTCATAGGGTATACTCATAGGGACCGTTTCTCAACAATATTACCAACACTGCTGATGGTTCGTCAAACAGACGTCCTGTCTGAATGTTATCGGCTTTTCCGTTCTTGGGGCCCGGTTGGATTTCGGGTACAATCCAACCCGGCCATACTCCAACTACATCCAAACCTCA
Source organism: Viscum album (assembly GCA_963277665.1). Classification (NCBI taxonomy): domain Eukaryota; kingdom Viridiplantae; phylum Streptophyta; class Magnoliopsida; order Santalales; family Viscaceae; genus Viscum; species Viscum album. Next base: position 1,578,799,690 of record OY728142.1, read on the forward strand.
TGTGAAGTATAACAAAAGATCTTTATCACCAAAAGGGATCCAATAAAGTCTAAAATCTGTCAATCAGACATCTGAAACTCAAGTTATAACCGTTTCCGCTCCAAGATCCCAGTTGGTTTTGGGTTTGAACCATCCCGGACGTACCCAAAAATAACCGAATGCTTGAGTGTAATATACCAAAACGACCGTCTCAATCCAAGGATCCCTACTCACCTGAAGGTGCATAGATAGGATTTATGTAGCCCATGATATGAGTGTTTGAATGAACCTGGTCCGAAATTAGGGTATTTGGGCCCTGTCCGACCCGGCCCGATACCCCCTGGGTCGGCCCGAACTAGGTCGACCCGACCCGGGTCCAGGTCTGGCCCAATTGGGCTTGGTCCGGCCGGCGCGGTCCGGCCTGACCGGTGCGGCCCGACCGCATGGCCAGCCACGGCTCAGCCAGCGTGGCTGAGCGGAAGCCGCAGAACGGGGGGCGCGACCCCCTGCCGTTAATTGATGCCAGCGGCGCCAACTGAAACTACCTTGCCGTCCCAGGATCCCGCGCGGTAGCGGGATCCGACGGTCCACCACTACGACTATTTTCGCGGCGAGATTTCTCCGGCGGTACGCTGGGGCGCCGCCGCCTCTAGGCGGCCGGACGACACGCCGACAGTTCCTTCCACGGACCACCGGACGTGCTCCTGTGGTCCGATTTGCCCACTGACTTAGCCCACGGCTCTCTTGGGACCCGTTCTTCACTGCGATGGCTTCCAAACGCCGTTGAAGTCCCTTTTCGTCATCACCCGTCAATCCACGCATCAACAACAATCTGGGAAGGGTCATCAGGCCATGTTTGTTCGGCCCGCGCCCTCCACATTAGGCGTTATCAAATAACCATGATTAAACAGGTATTTACGAAGAATGGATAATCTATTTTATTTAAATAAAATTGAATCAAACCATCACATGATCCCTTAAAGAAAATTTTAAGCAAACCATCCCACAATCTCTTAAATAAAATTGGATCAAACCATTCTGAAAACAAATATTCCCAACCCCCGATTAAAAATATTCGCGGATCAACTTGATAATGAGTTCATCCGTGGTCTTTATTTTTAGTAGGAAAGAATCAAGGAATTATTTGTATACTCAAATTTAAACCCCTACCTCGTGCTGCTTTTCGTTCGTTGGATTTGATACAAGGAAGACATCAGAGTCAACATAGTTCGTTGCGCCCGCACCACGCTACCGATCCCTACTCATTTGTCGGTGTCTCATTGGAGAAGATGGAACCTTGTATTCTTCGACGAAGAGGTGCCATTATTCGCGGGAGGAAGATGTTCTTCATCGATAAGGGTGATCGTTCTTTGTCGGTGGGTTGGTACTCTTTAGAAAACTCAAGAGCTCCCCAAATCCTCCGCACACCAATTGCAACCCATTAAAATAAGACTTCCTCTTATTTTAATTAATCATGCCAAGCTTTCAAAATTCAAAACTTGAAACACTTAATTAATTAATTAAATAAGTTTAATCTATTAATTAAGTGTGTTGGCATGAGTTAAAGAGAGAGAGGGAAAGGCGAGGGGCCTCATAAATTGGAGTGTTGTCAAAATAATAAAAGCAAGGGAAAATCAAAGGGGGTTAAGGGAAGTTATGGGGAGGTGAGGAGTTAGGGGTCGTGTTGGCCACACCACAATAAACCCTCCCTTGGGAAGTTAGGTGGATGTGGGCCCCACCTCTAACTTCCCCTTTGTAGGATAAAAACCGCCTTCCTTAGTTAAAATTTGTACACAACAAATTTTACTTATTTTATTCTAAATCCCCAATATTAAACCTCAACCCGCTCAAAAAGAAACTACAACAAAGGTCCCCCTAAGCAATTATCAGCGCTGCGAGTTCATCGTTGCCCTCAGATTTCAATTCCGAGCAAAGGCTCAAAAGATAGAAAAACCCACTCGTTAGTTCACTGAACGCACCCAAGATAAACTTTGGAAATTTATTTCGGGCACACCGGGCCTCAGAATCAGGTACCGTCCGAAGCTGCACAATCGTAAAATTCCATATAAATTAATAAAAAAAATTTCCTTGAAATTTCCAGGTCTTTACAAATATACCCATACTGATTCTAGGAATACCATGAATTCTTAGAGAGTTCCATCACAAAAGGGATACAAGGAATACAGTGTGGGGAGTGAGAATTTATATGGATATGAGGAATATATTATAGATGATTACTATGAACCATCTATTTTGTGATGTATGAGTATTTTCTATTATACCTTTATGGATTATTTTTTTAATATGGGTTCATCGTATTTCTCAGGGATGCCTCCTACAAATTAAAACCAAAATAATTTTGGTAATTGAATGTATAGTAGGATGAGTGGAAAGAAATTGGTTCATTCGGTCGAACACAAATCCATTGGAAGCACCAGTATTGTTCATCCAAAAGGAAGATAATGCTCTTATTTTGTGTATGGATTACCGTATGCATAATGATGTTATGATAAAGAATTTATATCCACTTCCAACCCTTGGTGATTTGTTCAATCAATTGATAGGGTCTTAGTGGTTCTCCAAAATTGAATTTCGACCAGGATATCACCGATTTCAACTTCATAAGGGGGATATTATGAAGAAAATCATCAGAAGTAGATAGTACCATTATGAATATATGGTAATTCCTATTGGTTTTACCAATGAAACATTAATATTTATATCACAGATGAATCAGATATTTCATAGATATTTATATTAATTTATGGTGGGATTTATGGATGAAATATTAGTGTATTAAAGGAAAAAGGGTTGATAATCAACCACAAATGGAGACAATTTTATAATTTTGGGAGATCAATGATTGTATTCCAAACTATCAAAATGTTTTTTTGATAAAAAGGTTCATCTAATCAGACTTTTAATCTTAGAGAGATGTGTTTTAATGGATATATAAATGATAGATAAAATTATCTCTTAGATTCCACCAATTAATGACCTTGAGATACACATTTTTCTTAGATTGGATGGTTATTACTAACACATAGTTTTCTGTTTTTCACAACTAGATTCTACTATGATGTCATTGAAGAAGAATAATTTTCAATTCCAATGGAATGGAAAATGTATGATGTATTTTTAAGAACATAATTTTTCTATATATCAGAAATAATAATGGTTCTTCCAGAATCAGAACAAGTTTATGTGGAGCATTATAATGATTCTAGATCTAGAATAGAATGATTTATCATGCATGGAAAAAATAATGATTCATCTCGGTGAAGTTATTTCCATGTTCATCAGATGAATTTTGGAAAACATGATTTGGTGTTAGATATCATAGTCCATGCATCAAATACTTTGAATCATTACCACATTGTTGATAAATTTACTATTTTCAATAATTATAAGATTGTAAATAATATTTTTTCATAGACGAATTTGTATCTGATATAAATTAGATGGATAGAGTATATCTATATTTATTAAAATTACATGATGTATACACCCAGAAATGGAAGTTTAGTGCTATATTCATAAGTATAATTTCATTTGATTAGATTGAAAAGGAATCATTAGATGGGTGGTAGTTTATGTCAGTCGTAGTCAACATCCAGTCATAATATGAAGAAAAAGGTGAATTTGTATCCATCTCTCAATGTTTTTTGTTCCTAATTTAGTAATCATGGTTAAAGAGGCACAAACATCCAATGTAGAGTGTGTGGTGAGGAGGTCAAAACATAATGGTGGGAGGTCACTAAAGGGATGGGACCTAAATGAGAGTTCAGTGTTGTTGTTTATAAATTTGATGGTTATAGCTATGGATTTTCATGAACAACTTCTTCATTCATTCTACCATTTGAATTGGGCTATTCATTTTGGAATTCATATGATGTATAACGTTTGGAAATTAAAAATCTTAGGGGTTGGTATAGAAAAGAATGTGAATGATTTTTTTGTAAGATGCTTAACTTTTCTTCAAGATATGGGAGAACATCGATGAAAAGAAGTTATATGTAAACTTCACTTATTCCTATGTGAAAATGGGAGAGGATAGTTATGGATTTTGTAATAGGTGTCCTAATTATGGGTTAGAAAAAAAATTCAATATTACTAATTGTGGATGATCTCAAAGAGATAGATCATTTCATCAATATTTTTGAATCTCATATAATGGAGTACTTGTCAAAATATATATATATATATATATCGAAAAATAGGTAAATATTCATGGAATACCCATTTTAAAAGTGTCATACGGATATCCAAGTTTTATTTCTAAATTCCAAAAATCCTTATAGAAATCACATGGGAATGATCTAACTATGATCATGGTGTATCATCCTTATATATATGGTCAATAAAAAATGATTATAAAAATAATGGAATACATGCTATGGGCTTGTGTAATTAATTTTGGTGGCTCATGGCAATATAATGAACCTTTAGTAGAGTTATCATATAACAAAAGTTATTAGGGCTCAATGAATATGAATAATTTTTAAAAATTGTATGAGAGTACTTGTCATTGTCCATTTTTTAGGGTGGAAATAGGTGAGACATCACTAGTTAGTTCATTTCATGTCCAAAAAATAATGTAGAATATTCAGTTGATTAGGAAAATGATGTAGATGGCTTAGAGTTATCAGAAATAGTATGCAGATCATCTTCGAGGTCCATTTTAATTTTTGGTTAGTGGTCAAGTAACCTTGTAGACCTCTCCAACACATGGAAATTATATTTTCGGGTATCATGGAATGTTATATCCTTGATATGTATGCCCTTTTCACAAAAATGAATGAGGTTGTTAGGTGACATATTGGTTGACATTGTCACCATGGGTCATGGATGTGCATATTTTATTGCATATATCCCATTTTAAAGTGTATCAGCCTGATCTTGGACATCAAATTTGATGGGATCACAATAAAAATGAGCTGGATTGTTCATTCGTGAACATGCCAGTATAAATTGTGGAATGAAAATGAATGTCTTATGTGGAAAATGCATCGGTCTAACACGAGTTTTGTGGAAACGAGGTCATATTTAAGAAGAGGTTTGGGAACATGAGAAGGTAATGAAATTAGAATGTATGGAACTCATTCAATGATGTGATGGTTTTATACTTTTTAGGGATTTAAATCGAAATGGTGGGGGAATGTATCATCCCACGTTTCAATAATGTGACCACATTCATTACAAATTTTAAGAATATAAAGTGTTTGGGTGAAGATTGGTATGGTTTGGATGAGGTTTGCAGTGTATTGGTGAATTTATAAGGCTTTAAAATTTATTCATGGTTTGGGGAAAATATCTAACATATAGTAGAAATTATGAACAAGGAGATAGGGACTAATGGGTTGGTGCATGTTTAGGCACATGGGTTTTCCAAACTATGTATATTTTTATGATAATCCTTTCAAAGTAAGATATTGGGGTTTTACATGGATGCTACACAATTTATATAACCATTCCATGCATCATTGTGAAAACTCCTTGATATATAAGTCAGTTCATGGTTAGTGCACTATTAAACTAACCATGTGACTAACTAGGTACAATTTAAATGTGTGATCCTAAAATTGTGTATCCCACTCGTTTTCATCTATAAGTCTATATTTTTTTCCCAAGAATGACACTAAATAAATATTTCCTCCTTATAAACGCATTAAATGATTTTCTTATTGATCTGAAGCTGATTAAGAGGTTTACCTTGGGGCATTGAAGATGAATTCTTATGGTAAGTCATCATTTATGCAGGTTTTCATTGGTTATCGTTAGATATACACCACACTATCTCTCTAATTTTTAGATAAATGTTGATTATAGATATATATATATATATATGGTAATTTGTTTCTAAATATTAAAATATTTTTCCATTTTTATGGAATAGGAAGAGTTATATAGAGGTTATTTGGAGTTTCAACCAAATTATGTAGACATTTCAATGCCTTTTTCTATTTATTCAATTTTTATTGAGGTTGGGGGCCTAACTCGCAACACCAATATTTATAATTTGAAATAATAAGTACAATTTGATTGTTTTTCTTGATTTTTCATGTGTAATTGCATTCAATTTTTTTAGAAATCCTCTTTAGTTATATTTTATAGAATTTTTGAAATTAGGAATTTTTTGGAAACTAAAATTGGTAACATGATTTTAAAATGATTATTTTAAAAATTTTGTTTTGTTTTTGAGAATTGAATAGTTTTTTTAATAAAGGATTGTGTTTTATTATAGTGTATTATTGGAATAGTTTTCAAAAAAATTATGGTTTTATCGGATCTATTAAAAGTTTTTTTTGGAATAATGGTTGTGTGTGTTCATGCAGATTTTAGATGATAAGGGAAATAAGTCTCTACATAATTAGTGGGATGGATAAAGGTTAGAAATTTACCAAGTAAAAAGGATCATTATGTGATAGATTAGTGAAATGATGACTCACCAATAATGAGTATAGTGAGGTATAGGTTGTATGGATTGTTGGATGTGTTGATATGTGTAATAGAATATGTTATTCCAAAATGAGATTTTCAAATGTTTTTTGATGATTGTTTAGTTTCTTTCCTTTGGAATTGATATTGTTTTTTGGAAACTATTTTACTACGGAAAATTATTATATTTTAATATAACAAGTTTTAGAATTTTTTTATAAATTTTTTTTTCATACATGTGCTATCATATTCAATACTAGTGGTGTGAGTAAAGATTTCATTTAAGGAATCATACTATGATTCATTACACATCCCTCCATTAGATATTTTGTGATTTTTATATGTTTTTTATTAGGAAATGTGAAAAGTTAATGTAATAAACTTCTCTAGTGGTGTTTAGTGATACATGGGTTATTTTATAGAGTGGAGTGTAAGGTAGGTTGGATATTTTTAGTTATGGTAATCATTGGTTTTATTTTTATTTTGCAGTCTTCCACTGAGTACTTTGATATTTTATTAATTGACATTCATACTTCGTTTTATATTTTTTTTAAAAAAATTGTTGTTTTTAGTTGTTTTTCATTGTTAAAATGCATCATGTGGTGGTTTATTTGTTTATGTCTTGTTTGGTTGTTTTTTTTCAAAGAAAAATCGACCCCCTACTATTAATGAAGCCATCCAAATTCATTTCCTATCTTTAGAATCAAGGGGATGTTTCATAGGGCCATATAATGACCTACATCCTTATCAATCTAATGAGGAGGTTAAAATTTTAAAAAAACAACAAACCCTAGAAACAACACATCATAAATACATAAATAATACATTGAGATCATTTGTTAAATCATTTTTTGATAAATTAATCATAATAAAACATATATATACAACTCATTTTTCTCCATTGATAACTAATAAATAAGGCTGTCTTCCATTATTATGGTTAAAATGATTTCCAAACACTTAAGGAATATTCAGTTATTTGTATCAATGAATTATAAAAGAATTATATGGACCCAAACAAACACTATGATAAATTTATATCGGTCACAATGAATTCCAAAGATTTCTTCATATATATCCATTTCCATTAACCTTAGTTGACGATGTTCATAGTAGAGATAAATCATTAAAAACCATTTATATACCCATATGTGTTATAAAAGGTCATCAATATTAATTTAATGATTCTTAGTCATTATCACAACTTAATTCAGATATTTAAGGTAATTCATGATTATAAACCACCATTAATGTTTTTAGATAATAATAGTAGTTCACCCCATGGTAATGTTCTGGGATTAATAATCCCATTTTCAAGTCACCAAACTCTATATTCAACATCTATAAATCTATTTATCATATATGGTAGGAAGGTGGGGAAATTGGGGTTTTAACATGGGTTAATTACTTGTCTCCAATAATTCGACAACTAAACCTTCTAATTGAAAATATATTATCCTATTATATTGAATAATTAGATTACTACTATATTCAATAATAATTAATTCCCTATGGAATTGTAAAAAAACACCGTTAAGTTATACGATGAAAGATCCTTGACTATAGTAGATGATTTGAGGATTTTAATTGAATGAAAAATACATTTTAATTATCAAGTAATATATAATATCCCCAAGGATTTTAAAATCCCATAATAATTCTACACTATTAAAAATAATTTTCAAATATTATTATTTGATCTTATGATCATTTCCCTCACACAACAAGGAAAAAATTCTCCAAATATAAATAATTAATAAAATATTCTATCAAAATATATCTACCACCCATATAGTCCAAAATAATGATATTAAAATGTTGGAAATAAAAAATTCTGAGTATAGAAGAAATCAATATAGTAACATAAACTATTTATTGTTATATCCTCAAATTTCTTCGCCACAAGTAGGAATATAAACAGTCATCTGTGTTAGTTATTTTTCCATCTTACCCTCCCTTAGAATCAGTCATAATATTATATTTAATTGTAAATTTAACTAATCAATAATACTATTATTGGAAAATCCTATAATAATAATCTGAAAGGAAAAGTCAAAAAAATCATCAAATGATCCATATTATCAAATTAAGTCAATATTTTTGAGGAATGAAGAAATTAGACTTTATATTACCCTTTATTGAAATTTAATGTATAAAAATATATATCCACATTAGTGAAAAAAATATTTCAACCCTATGTATTTATTTTTAGAATCATTTCAAATACATTTAGAAAAAAAATATTTTTCTCAACATGTTTGTAGAATAAATATTATTGAGATATATATCACCTAATTGTTTTTGTGGCCATAACTAACTTACCTAGATTCATTTTTGTAATAGTTAATTTTTTCAATTTGATCATCAAAATTATCTGTAGTCTTTGAAAATGTCATATTAATAATTCCTCAAGGTTTAGATTTGTTTGTATATCTAGTATATAATACATAATATATATAAATTTCATTGTATAATCAATTATAGATATATTATAAAAATTAAATTATAGGAATCCAAAATAATTAGACTACTACAAAACCATAGTAAATTATTATTTTCTTCGGATCTACTAGAAACCCTTCATGTAACGGTCATTACGTATCAAACTTCTACTATCAAATAAAACATTTATAAGTTAGAACGTTAAAAAAATGGTAATCAATATTGAACATCCATGTATTAAGAGTTCATAAAAAGAGAAATATTTTTTTTGAAACTTCATATCCTAAAATATATACTATGTCCATTTTATATTGACATAACTATAAATTTAAAAAAAATATTATTTTACCACAGTCAAAAGTTAAGAACCCACTAGTATATTTTCGCACTCTATGATTCCATATTATAGTAGGAGAAAAACATTGAATAATTGTTCCTATAATTATTAAAGAATTTATCTTGAAGAAATAATCAAAATATTTATTCCTGAATACATCTAGGTTGAAAAATTTCATGCATGAAAAAACATTCAAAAACTAGAATACTAATAAATTTTTTCTAATAAATTTTCAAAAAATGTTTGAAGTCACTATTCAACAATTAATTTGAAATCAATTTGTAACACCATAGAAAACCCATTTTAATGTGATAAAACAAAATTATTTATATTATTATACTATCATACAAACTTATCGTAACATTTCATGGTAAAAATCATTCCATAATTAATAACAATACAAGAAATCTTCATAAACGTTTTTATATAAAAAAACCATGTAACTTGAAGTTTCCCAAAAAGGTTTTAACAAAAAAATTCTAGGGTATTTTTTTAACCAAAATATTCATTTCACTAACTATATATACCATTAGATAACCCAAAAAACATAATATTTTATCATTTTATGATTACCCAAACTATATAATAAAATCATAAGAAATTAGTTCGATTATCACATGGAATTTGAGGCTGTCAATTAGTGTTTAGGGATAGAATAAAACATCAGAAAATATTTGGTAACAAATAATTGACCCAAAAATATAGGGTAAACGCATTATGATGTAAAAATATTTTTTATGAAAATTATTTTAAAAATAATTCATAAAAAATATTTTAGGATCATTAAATGAATAATATATTAAAGAAAACATACCTAAAAAAAACTTGTTACTCAAGATCACAAAATTGACTAATCTAGTGAAATCTATTATGTTGTTATATAGATCACCACTACTAATAATTATGTCATCATTTTACAAGAACCACATCAAATAAAATATCCATTTCAATTAATTTAACCATATTAAGTTTTAGTTTAAAGATCACAATACTTCCCTAAATAGGCCAATATAATACCATAAATGATAATTACAAACATGTAATCCCAAGAAAAGGTTTATAAATTATTTTTAAAACAATAATTTATTTAAATATTATGTATGAAATAAATCCATAATAAAATAATCATTATGGAAATGCATAATTTTTTAAAATATATATTGTACTTTAATGATAATGGAATCATTGTAAAATTTACATCCCATATCATGTAAGTTTAATATAGACTCTTTATATATCATAGGAATCTAATTTTTTTAGTTCCATATAAATATTTTAAATCTTATATAATAATGTAAATGTTTAACATATTTAATCCCTCTTGATATATTAATGGTTTTAATAGATTCTACACCCCATTAGTTTAATATAAGTCAACCATTAGGAAAAAACATCAACATTTTTTATTTTTTGACCAACTTGATAAAAATATTATCTCATTGTATTCAACCATATTGATAAAACAATAGGTTTAATGTATCATAATATTAATTTTCATAATAATGGAATCATAGTCAAAAAAAATTTCCTAAATTATTTTCTAGCCTAAAATATTTATCAAAATATTCACTGAAAATATGTTCACATAAACCATAATTAAAATAAAATCCGAAATCTTAAAAAATTTGAAATAATTTTTTATATTCACCATAAAAATAATTTCAATAATTTTTTTGTAAAAAATCTAATCTTGACAAATATCAATATGGATAACTAAATGTAATTTTTTTTAAAAAATATTTCATAAATATTTTGATACAGTTACGCAAATATAACGTTTAATCACAAATCATAATAAATAAAAATTATTTAAAGGTGAAATAAAAATTATTATTAATACTATATCAACATTATAATAGATTAGTGAAAATTACCAAGATTGTATTCCATATAATTTCACATGTTGTTAATTTAATTATCTTAAATGGGTTAAATAACATTTCCTATCACTATAATACGTCAAAAAATCAAAATTCATTAACACATTATAGCTATCCTACATATAAGTATATATGATATGAAATATAAAGATTAATAAGACCCATTTTTCAATTTTGGCATCCCAATAAAATTTTATCATAGCCATCGTGAATCACACTATTATAGTACACGACCTCTAGTTAGAGGAATGATGCCTATTCCAGTTTATGAAATCCCCATTTAACTCATTTTTAGTAATGTATATAATAATATAATATAATAGATCAAATACTATAATATGAAAAACTCCCAATCCAATTCAGCGATTTAGAAACCAAATTTCATGAATATGTAGATTATCACATTTTATAATTTAATAAAAAAGTTATTGTTTAATGATATTGAAATTTCACCAAACCATTTAAATAATCGATATTAAAAAAAATCTCCCATTAAGAAACAAGAGTGTTCTATAAAATATTCCCAAACTATGATCACTATAAAAGAATATCCCTAATCCATGAAGTTCTAGAGTAAGACATTTAATGATATGAGGGGAATCTAAGTGATGTGTGTTAAAAATAGAGAGAACCATCAATATAAAAATAAATTTTTATCATTTCAAATAACCAACATGTGAAACTATAACATTAATTATTAACTACTAAAACTGAAATATTTATTATTTTATCTCCATCTAATATCCATTATATCCCTATTTCCCCAATTTAATATCTCTAATGTGGACCTGCTTAGCAAGAATTAGAAACATTTTATTTCTGAACCCCATAAATCCATGTTCAGAAACTATCATTTCAATTTTATACATTTAAAATATATAATCCTCAAAAATAATTTTCTAAATATAAATAATCAAAGAATCCAACACTAATAATAAAATTTTCCAAAAATAAAAAACAACATATATGTGAAATTTTTTCACATTTCTAATAGTAATCATGCTTCAATAAATGAACTCAATTTATTCCCAACATAAATTAAATATACTCAAAAAAGAAAATATTATAGTTATACACAAAAATAAAAATATAATGAAATTTTCATGTGCCCATCTGTTAATATATCAATTTATATAAAATCATAAAGATGAATGAAGCCAAACTCAATAAAACATATTATAAAAAATTAACTAGCATTTCACTATTGACCATGACTAATTGATTCCACAATGTTAATATGATGAAAATAAATCATTGAAACAATATTTTTCCAATATATACTAATGATATTAACTTATATGTCAGTATGGGTATGTATATAAACTGAGTAAAACAACCTCATTATCTTGTAAACGCTTTAGTATAACATAGAAATGTACATGAATTTTAACATTTTGTGGGTGATATTCAATGTAACCCATAATAAATGATAACCAATAGGTAATATCATAGAATGATATAAAATAATAACCATAAATAAAACCAATATTTAATAATGTGTATTCATATATAAATATAGCCTTAAATCACACAACATGAGACCAACCACGAACCACAAAAGGAAACCAACTCATTGTTAAATCCAAAGATTATTGTTTAAATATTTTTTTCAAAACATATCTAAAGATTAATCCTTAATAATAACTATAATAGGTTAAAATTAAATAATGGAAATTTTATGGAACCATTGTATATAAATTTGTGAATAAAAAGTTATCTAATGTGCCTGAGTAGTCATAAAGAGAATTGAAAGTGTATGAATCAGTGATCACAAAAATATGCTTATTTGAAAAAAAATTATATTATAACGTATATTATTAGATAATATTTACAACATATTAAATTATTATAAGTATTAATGATAAAAAGTTTATAAAAATAATACTACTAATTTTCTATGTTTTATTAACTCTTTATGATTCACTAGTGGAATAATACATTTTAATGTCAATATTTTAAGATTTAATATAGGTTTTTCATAAAATGTAAATATATATTACAATTTATGTTTTTTTATAGAATAATATATTATGTGATATTAATCTAGTTATTGTAATAAGCTATTAAGGATTTGGATTTCAGATATTTAAATAATAGATGTATTAAGTCACCTAAAATGTTTGATATTTATATAAATGATGTTATAGGTCACTGTTAACATTTATTATTAATATAGTAATCATTTAATGTTATAAATTAATTTATGTCAACAAAAATAACATTAATTTGACAAAAAAATGATATAAGAACTAGGAAATTATAAAAAAATGAAAAAGTGCAAAGGGACATAATTATTTGGCCACTTTGTCTTTTTATTACAATTTCCATTGAATCTAAATATACTTTTCTAATATACATTATCATTGTAATAATTAAATCATGATTAATTATTATATTTTTATTGTAAATATATTATGGAGGAATGATAATTTATTCTTGATTTAAATAATTCATATTTCATAAAAAAATCATCAAAAATAAATATCTATGAACAAAAAAAAACAAAAAAAAAAACAAAAAACAATTTGAAGTTAGAATAATTGAAAATACCATATGAAATATTGAATAATGGAGAAGGGGTGGAATGATGAATCCTAATTATAGTGAAGGTAGCACGTACTAGGGAAGTAGAATTAAATATAATGAGATGTTATAGACATTAATGGAAAATGTTATCATGTGGGGGGATAAATTTTTTATCAAGAAGATAAAAATTGTAAGTGTGTGTTGTAATAAAATTGAATCATCATTGAAGTGATTTTATGTTCTACATTAAATGTAATTTATTTATAAAAAGGATATTAAAATTCATGGTTTTATCACCAGTTATTTATACAAAAAACATCAAAACCAAATCCTATTAACAACATTTATTACATTATTGATGTTAAAAATAGTGTTACTATTGGTATATATATTACTAATGATAAAACCCAAGACTTTTATATACTTTATATGAAAAAATAATGAGACAATTTTTTTTTCAATAATTCAATATTATCTTGCTCACATTCATAACACATGAAAATGGGTTTTAATTTTCATTGTATGAATATCCGATGATAATTATTTTAGTATTGATTAACTCTAGAAACCACATCACCTGTAGCTCATATTTAGTGTTATAATTAATTACATTGGCACAAAATAAAATTAATCCCACCCCAAAGGACTAAATAGTCTAATTGTGTTAATAATCTTGACAAATTTTTGAATCTTACGTTACATTTGAATACAAACATTAAAAAATTTTGTTTGAGAATATCATTATTACCTAAGGTATATACATACATATCAATCAATGTATAGTTCATGGATTCATGAAAATTTATGAAAAATAAGGGTGAGCTCAAATACTCAGTAAAGGTTAAGGACTACAAAAGCTATCATAAAAAATTAAGCCTAGTTAATATGTAAATGTAAATAAATGAACCCATAATACATTTAAATTACATGAATATCATTATATGATAAGGCAGAATTAATATGTAAAGGTAAATAACTAAAAGCACATGCCATATAATCAATAAAATGAGATTTATATTCATCTATTAAAAATCATATATATAAAATATCATAGATAATGATAAATAAATCTGAATAATGTATATTCTTCATAATTGGATTTCATGTTTCATAGGTACTTGATACCTTTAACTTCAATACCATTAATAATATTTTACAATATAAAACTATCAGGACCATTCACAAGATATTTTAAATTATACTAGTTACAGATGAAAATGGTTTGGCCATCTGTTTTCATCTCAAGAGACTATCAATGTATCAAGGGGCTTGAATTAATCGGTATCCAAACCATGTAGTACCAATACAAATATTTTTTCATATATAAATTTTCAATTTAATTCTTGATCAATGTGCCCTTTCAAATATGTGTATTGTTTAATGGATATAGATTTATCAATAATTCCCCCACTAATCAAATAAAATTCCATTTAAAAACATATGTAAAAACTATATATGGTTAAAAAATAATAATATCCACAAGAAAAAGATAATTATATTTAATATAAATATAATTTTCAATCAAAAATTATTACTATAATGTGATTTTTTATAGGAAAGTTAATGATCACAAAAGAAAGAGATATCAGTAAATTATTTTTAAAATTTTGTAATATTAATTTCAAATAAACATGGACGAAATAATTAAAATAGATAATAAAAATACCATGATAAATTAATTATTCATGATATTACATATAAATGAGGATTTATAAACACTAAATAAAATTGAGTTGGTTTATAATACCTATTAAGGACCAATGAAATGTAAATTGAGATGAAATCCCTAACCTCACAAATCATTTTGATTGAAAATAAATTTACCTCATGTATAGTGGTTTAAAAATATTTATTAACATATACTAGAATCATATTAATATTTTTAATATGATTTAAGATATTTATATAATATCATATCACCCTTTAATTAATAATATTTCATTATATTGACTGTATTAGGTATTAATTTCCATATTTTCTCATCTATATTTCATCATGAAAGATCATGTTCTTAAAAATAGTATATAGTTCTATCATATAAAGAATAATCATTGAATAATCATAATATATTTAAAAAAATTATTAATTTTAAAAAAAATCATGAAAGATGGTTATGGAAAATGATGTCTGTAATGATCACGGTGACCGTAGGTCATACTTACTCATAGGTACTGTTTCTATTATCCAATGATCATTGTGGGATTAAGGTAAGTAACATATAATAACTCTAAAATGATCATAATATCATAAAAATATTATTTACATATATTTATCATCCATGTTGTCTGATAATGAAAATAGAGTCACATCGCTTCAGGAAAGAGATATGCCATACACACATGAACAATGTTATCATATTTATGTGATTGAAAATGAATGAAATATAATGATATAAATTATCAATTCTAAATGGTGAATATTTCAAGAATATAATAATTATTTAATTTATGTCATATATAATCATTAACATCATAATTATAACCTACCATGTAATGTCCTGGCCCAGCTGACAACCAAACTGGTAGCCGGAGCGATGGCTCACTTGTCCTCAACATCACCTTCTCATATGCCAGAGTCTACTGACTAGCAATGATGGTCTGAGGAGTTAATATTGGGGACACTATACCCTCATGATAATAGTATCATATTATTGTATCACAAATTTGATAACAAAAAATATAATAAGTACTAATAATTGAAAATACATAAAATATTAGTTATAATATAATAGTAAATAGTATAATATATATTACAAGTTTGAATACATGAACAAAAAACCCCAAGGGTGGTCCCCATAGGCAACTGGTTCTCAAGCTCGGTTCAATGCTCCTAACTCCCTTGAACAAGAAAAACAACACAAGAAATATTCAATTATCCTACAAACATGATATATACTTTGGTACCTCAATGCAATTTAGTAAAGAGAATAGTTTTAGATAAAAATATTATTCGGTTACCACACACGATGTTAAAAAATAAATAAATTCCATAAATATTTGTTAAGAACATTGTAGGTATAAGGAATGATAAAAAATAAAAAAAATTGGTCACTCAAGTACCCATATAAAACTGGATGGATCTACTTATGTCATCTTATGTCTTGAATGAATGCATGATCGATAAAATATATTTATTAATAGTATATATATATAGTACAATATATTATTATTATTTCAACCATTTATATGTACCAAGTACACATGGATGTAAGGTTCCATATACGTAGAATATTAGATGCAAGCTGGACCAGGGGTAACTCAATCATCCATAACCAGTCCAAACAAGACTATAAGATCCATCAAAGGGTACAATTCCTACATTTCATAATTATTGGGAGAATTCATGATCATAAATATAGATGGTGAGATTTCCTTTATTTCAACACTTATCATCCCGAGTCTTCTATCATTCCAACACTCAACAAGGGATGTGGGACACCAAGACCATCATGCACATAGTATCACTATCGTGAGATTTCATACTCATCACCCGATGTAAGGGAGCATGATCCAACCATGATCAATAGAACCATTACCTTTCATGATTTATGTTTATTAAGACCAATCGTAACTAAGGGAATGAAATTAAAATTATATCATGTACATAACCATGGAATGATCATAGTTTCCTAGCGACCCTTTAAAATCCATTTAATTTCTAACATTTAGTTCAATTCACATAAGTAGTGCATATTTAGTTATAACGTGATCTGTGGTTGTACCGCCCAATTCGATTCAACTTCACATAATTCATGAAATTCAGTCAATGAAGGTAAACCATCATGAACACGACATTCCCTTTATTCTATCAGTCATGGAAATTTATATTACACGGTTCTAAGGGGTAGATAAAAGGTTCCATCGTATAATATAGAAATTATCCACATGAAAAATCCAATTTATTAAGAAATCCAAACCCAAAGGAGGATCATGGTCCAATCACAGTACAAATATGTTACATTGGAGAAATTATATTAATATAAAATGGGGAAAATCCATTTAGAAATAACAAAAGAGAAAATGAAAAAAACATTCCATATATTGAAAAATACCATCAAATAATAATGGAACATAAAATAATTAAGACAAGTTTTTTTAAATAACATGTCATCGCTTTATAATTTTGAATAATACACACATCATCTAAGTGGTATTATTATAAAAGAGAGAAATTGTTTACTAAGAACTTAATTTAGACTAAATAAACAACTTTTCATGAGACATGACTCAATTCACCAAAAGAACATTTATAGGAGCTACCAAACTTGTATAACATGTAAAAGGGTCAACAAGGAAATTAGGATGTGCCTTAGTTAATTTTCCAATTTAAAATAAGAATAAATTGAATAAATAATCGAAGATGAATTCCTATAAGGATTTATGAGCATTAACTCATTTTATTTTAAAGGGAAAATATAAGATGACACACCCACAAGGTGTCTGTGATCAAATTCATATTACCCTATAAACCTAAAAAATGGTAATAGAGTTCCATACATGGCACATAAACTAATTTAGAACAAATATATTAATATTAGTGAAATGTCCAACCATGGACATTGTGCTGTGAAATAGAGATGTTTTTAAAATGAGGGAATATTGAAGAAAAATTAATATACCACCTAACTTATTCATAGAACACATCACTAATCCATAATCAAGTTCTGATTTTATCATGTTTGGGGGAAATATAATAAATATAAATCATCCCAAAAAATAGGGAAAATCAGAATGAACCACAATAACTCGTTTGAGTGAATATAAAATAAAGAATGACCCCATAAAAAATAAATATACTACCCATACATATCCATAGATACTAACAAATATTGTTTCAAATGATATATGGTGGAGATATCACCATTATTAGTTTAAAGTGGTGGATACCTCAACGTGGGGAGGGAAAGGTTTTACGTGGCTAGAGGAAGAAAATAAATAAATAAAAAGAAACATAATTTAATAAAGGGAAAAAGGAAATATCACCATAAAAAATGGCCTTATGATTTGGACACACAGTTTTCCCAAACATTGTTCTAATCATGAAACTCCCACTATTTAAGAAACCCACTTCAAGTAGTTTTTCAGCACAATTTTCCCAAACATGTTCCAGCCATCCAAAGAATCATTCTTAGGTACTACCTAAGTGTCACTAACTGTGTGGGATAGTTTCATGATTTGGGTAATCTATAAATATCCCATGCAATACCTACTGTACAATTAGTTGAGGAAAAACAATTTAGTACTAGGGGATACAAAATTTCAGACAAATAGTTCCCCATGTTTAGATAATTCAGAATTGCGATTTCAGAACATGGCAGTCCTAAAACTCAATAGATAAATCTGAGGACACCTCTAGACTTTATCTAAGTCTAAAAAAAACTATTCAGTTTTATAACTCCCATAATTACATTATAATTCTGGGTTTAATAAACTATCAATCTTGTAAATTCCAAAATAAAAATTACCATGGAATTGTACATTGACTAAAAAACACAAGTCATTACAACCTCCCCACTTTTTAACATCTCATCCTCTTGAAGCCTTCATGAAAAAAACATCACCAGAACAACATGGATTGTAAACTCTAATTAAAATGGTTTCATTGTTTTTAAAATTCCCAACACACCCATAATCATTACTTAAACATACACCACACTAGATATCAAAACTCAATAAAATTATTATTTCTTGACGGAAACAACTAAATAGTGCATAAAATATTATCCATAGATAGAAACATTGTAATTTCATCATCTCATAAAATATCTTTTTGACGGTTCTCCCCACCATATGCATAATAAAAATAATAGACCAAATTCAATTCACGGTACCTCCTACATTTAAATTTACTTATAAAAAACACATCTAATCATTCTAGATATTCTCCAAGAATGACATATTTAACTAGGAGAACCTCATCACATTTGAGGACATATCTATGATGATACTAAAAAGAAATTGTCAAGTCCTGATCGAACAAAAAGAACTAGGAACACAAGATTTTGAATAATTCACTTCCAACCCATACATGAAACTCTCTCTAACATGATAAAGTGATTTAAAATGGTTTCCTTTGGCTGTACACATCAGACCAGAGGGATAACAAGCCGTTCCACCACCAGATGACCATTCTCATGATGCTCGGCTTAGGAGACTAATTTAAATAAATCTGGATTGTAACTAATTCTTACATGGAATATTATGTTTACTATGATCATAATCACATAAATGCATACCCTACATCTGGTGATTTACCATTAAAAAACCATCACTTGAACATTTAATCTACCATGCCTTACCAAAAACTAGGTTGTAAAAACGAACCATCCCACTGGGATCAGTGCCCATTAAACATCACGCTCGATACTGAAAAAAACTCTAGTATAAACTAAGATTCTATAAAAGGGATTACAGGGAACTAAACTGTAATATACATGACTTATTTTATTTGTATTTTTCATTTAATTTCCATTCTGTTTTTTGTTTTTGGGGTTTTCTATTCATTTTGGTGGAAATGGAGGTTTTTCAAAATTTGGTCCAAACAATGAGCCCAATTCTAGATTTAAAAATAAATTTTTTTTGTTTTATAACTCCTTTATTTGTTAACATTTTTCATCCATTCCACTTCCCACTTTTCCTTCTATGACCTATCCAAATGACCATGTCTATTTGGACCCTTTTTGAACCCATTAGCATTCTGGGTTTGAGTGAATTAATTTGGAATTGGGCCAAACCGTGAGCCATTTCATGTTTTAAATTGTTTATTAATTCTTTAATAGCTTACTCATTTTTTACTTTATTCGCGTGATTCCACCTCCCACATGAAGCCAAAATCCATAGCCTCACCCCCATTATTCATTTTTCCACTTTGGACCTCATTTTCCTAGAGGAGGAGGGAAAAACCTCTTTGGGTTCCTCAAATCGTCCAGATTTGAGAAGGTAAGTTGATTATTTCATTAATCTTCTAATTTTCACACTTTTTCCCCCATTTTAGTCCTCACATGACCTTATAATCCCCATTAGAGCCTCTATATCAGTTTTGGTTACTTGGAGATTCAAATTTTGGTGTATTTGGTTCATTTGATTCAAGATGTTTCAAGTAAGTGTTTCTTTCCTTGATTTATTCCCCTTCATTAGGGTTTCTTTCACCCTTTAATGAATTTACTCATGTACATAAGTTGAGGTTCTATCCTAGGGTTTACTTTTGTGTCTTTTTGGTCAAATATTGTGGTCTAGGTCTGGATTTTTCTTCCTTGAGGTGCAGCGGTGGTGCGGTTGATGTTTTACACCTTGTTTTGAGTGTTTTAACATAAAAGGTAGGTGATTCCATGTGTAATAATTTCTATATGAGTTAGTTTTCTTGAATTACTTACTATTAATGTTTTTAATATGCTGTGTGTGGTGAGAAAACTATTTATGTTGGATTTGTTTAAGAATTTATTTTTATAGTTTCATTTTAGCTTAAAATTGGGTGTTTTTCATGTGTAACCCTTTGGGTATTGTTTCGGTGTGTTTTATAACATATGATATTGGTTTAATAAATCTTTTTTGGGATGAAAATTCTGATTTGGTAGGGTATTTGTGTGCCATTAGGTAATATAGTGGTTTTTAATGGGTCTAAGGTGTAAAACCTTATTGTACTTCTTGAAAGTGATTTTGAAAACGTGTGATTTTCATGTGGATATTTTGTGGTATTGTTTGAGGTGTTTGTATAACACTTGGGGGGTAGTTTAATAAATGTTTTTGGGGCTGCCAATTCTGTTTTGAATATGTATTGGTGTGATTTTTACCTTGAAATATGGGTTTTAAATGGGTTTTATGTGAAAATCTTTGGCACACTCTTTAGAATTGTTTTATGAAAGTTTTGAATGGTTTAATGATTTATGTAAGAGGTGAAACCATATTAGAAAACTATTTTGGATTGTTTATAATTTCAGATGGACCATTTTAAATTTTAATAGGTCTGCCATGTGATGTGTATCCTCTTGGAAATGTTTACAAAAATGTTTAATGGATTTACTGAAATGTAAAAGAGGTGTGAACGTGATGTGGGCTGTTTGTGTGAGTGCGATGTGAAAAATAGATTTTGTTTATAAAAAGGGTTTTTTGAAACATTTTAGTGGGATTTTATGTGATTTTTAGTATATTTGGAGGGACTTTATAAAATTGTTAAAGAATGTGTTGGATTGTGAAAGTTATGCAAAAAGTGTTGTGGGCTATTTTGGTGTGAGTTTGATTTCAAAATGCATTTGAATGAAAAATGGAATTTGTGACTTGTGTGATGTACATGGGTTTGATTGGTTAATCAGTGATTTAGAAGTGATATTTTCTTGTGAAAACTATATTTCTTGGATTTTTGAACTTGTTTGAGCACAAAGGGAAAACCCATGTATCTAGGTGGGTGGACGTGTACTAGTATGCTAGTGAATCTGTGGGGTTTGGCCTCAGTTTCACTTAGAAATATTTACACTTACAACTCTAACTAAACTATGATGATGATTATTGGGGACCACTAGGTTATGGGTATGTTCCCTACTAGTGTCTCGTGCATGAGAACAAATATTTTTTTGGTTACTCTCACCGAGATATGAGGTACCTGGGAACCACAACTAGCTTGTGCCGAGGAGTTATTTCCTATTTCTTGTACTCATTAGATCCTTTATAATTACTGACGGAATATAGTATATTTGGCTGAAAAAATTCATTAGCTTTTGAATTTATTTTAAAAGTTTTTATTATTTAAATTATCCCGCTTGAAAACTGATTTTTTTAAGTTGCATGTTTTAGAAATTGTAACTAGAAATTACATGTTTTTTAAAACTTGCATGCTTTTTGTATTTGAATGTTTATCACATGGAATCTATTAGTGGTGGTATCATAATTGGCATTGTATCACACCCTACTTACACCCTTGGGTGTAAGTAGACTTGGTTATTTTTGTTGTCACAGGTTTGGGTACAACTTTTGTGCCAACAGTTCGGATTTTCACCGATCATTCATGATGTGGTGTTGTTTAGATGGATTGATGGAGATTCCTCTTTCCATGTTGATGTTATTGGGCTGTTCTGTTTTGGTTTTGTACCATTGTTATTGTCTTGGTGAGTTTTTTTAGACTATGTAATTCAATTCTGATTTTTTGTAAAACATTGTTTTGTTTGAAAAATCCAGATTCGTTTTATTGGATTCATTGGTTGTTTTATGTTTTTAAACATGGGTAAATTGTTCCCAATTCTCATTTTATGATACCCAGGCACTTTTTACAACCCTTGGGGATCGATAACGCCCTTAAGGTCTTGTCACGGGCCGTGTTTGGCGCCGGTTTCGGTGCCGATAAGATTCAGTTCATGACAAAAATGGTATCAAAGTAGGTTCTCTCTCTTTGGGTCGGGTTATTTGGGGAATAGTCAGGATAGTCTAGAGTTGAGATTGTTGGGACTTGGAATTTTTGTTATGAGTAGTGTGGATGATCACCACACCTCATGATGGGATTAATGTCTCCTGGGGAAGTCAAGATCTTTCAGAGTCCTTTGGTTTTCTTAGTTTAATGATGATTAGGGGAAATTAAAAGAGAGTTGGGTTAACGGTCTTCATGAGCTCGCAGGGCCTGGAAAGACATGTGGAGCTAAGGATATTCCCTAGAATACTCTTTATGACATTGAATTGATTGTAATATGGACTCCAACCATATGTCCAAGTCATCCACTGAAACTTGTTTCCTCTCGTATTGTCTTGTGTTCTTTAGTTTTTGAAATCTTGGAACTTTGGTTTTAAAGTGACATGGTTTTAAGAAGTGAAACGTTTTTGTGAAATTATTTTCAAATAAAGAGGGAATGGTTTGATTTATGAAATGGTGGAACTGAATTTTAAGAATTATTTTGAAATGAAAATGTTGTTCTTATACATATTTTGAAATAAAGAACTATATTGAAGTTGGTTTTGAAAAAGTGTTTTCAATAGAGTTTTATAAACAATCAAAGGATGTTTTAATGGGATGATATGTTTTGAAATTTATGTGAATAACATGAAAGTGAGTTATTTTCTAAATATTTTTGTCTTTGTGAAATGTTTTGTAAGATGTGAATTGGTATTTTGATCTTGTGGTTAGCAGTTTTGAGAAAAAGGATGTATTTGTTAACCATTTTGGTTTTGAAAAGCGGAATGAATTTTTATTTTAACCTTTGGTATTTTCATGAGATACCACATGCATGGGGTTATATGGGATGATGTATAGTTGATGGAATGACTATATGAGTTCCAGGATGGATATGAGGAGGGTTCTCGGTGTGGCATAGAAACATGCATGTGTGAGGACCATGGGGTACCATTGGTGGATATGCTAACCTCTGAACCGTTTGTTTTCAAAGAGATATTTTTAAAGATAAACATGATGTCTTGTTAAATTGTTTGCGATGGTTTATATTATGTGTTTTTGGAAAATGTTGATGTTGTGGGATGTTTTGAATCCATGAACCCTCTTGTTCAAACTGTGTTTTGGGTTTGTGTTTGGATGAAAAGTTGAGTAGAAGGACCTGTTAGTAGTCTCTTCTAGATATGTTTTGGGACACCTTTACGGTGGTTCCATTCATGTGTTTGGATCTGGTTTTTGGAATTTTTTGACCAATGGACCAGCTTGGTTGGGTCCTTGGGTTCTCTCATTGGATAAGGTATGCACCCATTAAGGGTTAATGCACAACTGAAGTGCAACACATATTGTTTAGCCATTGTAAAATCCTCTAGTAGATCAATAGAAGGAATATTTTATCGATCTTTGTTGATTGAGTCTACAACCATTCATTTCATTGATTTGTGGATCCTCTTATAGTGGGATAGTGCTTGTGGAAGGTTGAAAGAGACCTTAGTTTCTTAAGTTTCCGGATTCATCATTGGTGGAAGTGTTCTGGGGTTGTTAGTGTGGATTAGTGTATCGATGGTGTCTAAGAGGGCCTCTGGGTTCTTCATAGTTTCTTTGAAGAAAGAGTTCTTGTTAAACCACAAATTTTGGGATTTTGGTGATGAGAGGATATTGTTTCCACTTTTTTGACTTGTCTGTTGTTTAGGGACTTGGCATAAGGTCCCATTCAATGTATTGTTTCTATCAATCGCAAAGGTCATGTTCAATGACGCATTGTGATGTTGTGTGCTCATTTGACTGTAAAGGTGAAGGTCACACAATCATCTGAGGTTCTATGTTATGTAGAGAGTATATCTCCCGTGGAAAAAACATCAAATCCTCTATCTTAGAGAAATGCGTTTATATGTGTCATTACCTTCTGTTGTTTCTCACCCAAAGAAACAAGGTGCAATGTGTGTGAATCTTCTAGTCCCTTATTTCAGTGAAATGTCAGGTTTCGGTAATGTGAGTTATGGAGTGTGTTATGTCTTGGTGAACCCATCAGGGTATGCAGTGTAGTTTTTTGTGGCACCGAAAGAAGAAGTTCCACACAGGGGTTTCCACAGCCTAACTGTGAGGTCGAAGATGCTTCAATATTTTGAGCTCCAACCATAGGTCTTGGAGAGAAGCTGGTGCGTAGTCAGGGGAAACCCCAGTGTCTTTTAAACCCTTGTACAAAGTCCTATCCTCAGTATAAAAGATAGGAAGTGTTTAAACTTATGGTGTCATCATCATTCTTCTATTGATCTCGTTCTGTGGAAATAGGTGGAGGTCCTTATACCCATTTAATCACCCAATATCTCCCCCTTTGGTTTCCATTGAGTCTTTGGAGAATGGATTGAAATTTGGATAGACAGGCTGAGCACATGGTTTGTGCACGATTAGTAGTGACCATGTTCCAGGAATCCATGGAGAAAGAATGATCTGCATAGTTAGTGCACAGTTTTCCAAACCATGTGGACTAACGGTAAAGCCTACCCAAATCATTAAAATTTTCGGGTCTTTTTGTGTCGGCCCACTCCAGTCTGTTAAGATGGTAGGTTTTTGTGGTGGGGATACCCAACATGGGTATCATGCATATTCTTTTGTACATTTATAATGTATGTATACCCCTTGTACTAGGGAGTATGTTCGGGCCTCCCCCTGTTAGTGTCTTGATTTTGTCTCTGGAAAAATTTAAGTTGTCTCTTATGGTGGGGAGACCATTTTTGTCTCTTCATACGAGTAACTCAGATTTTTTCCTTGGTCTTGTCTTGGAATTTGTTATTATCATTCATAGATATCTAACTACCTACATCTTTCTTGGGTAAACATTGAGATTGTAGAGTTGCTAATGGTTTAGTTATAGTAGGGTAAGTGTAACTTTGTTCGATGTTGTTATTTTTTTAGGTAAATTGATTGAGTGATGTTCAGATTGTGTTTGAGGAGTTTTCATTTGGGATAAATCCTTAATGTGATTGATTGTTTCAGGAAAGTGGTGTAAGTTTTGGTTGTGAGAGTACTCATTCCTTTAATGATCACTGGAGGTGTTTTGGCCTTTGGGGGCGAATCTTGGAAAAGAATTACTTTTTGGTTTATCGGTTGGGTTTGGTTTTTGTATTTGGCCATACTGTGGCTATATGGGGACGTAAAGTTTTAGGGTGGGGAGAATTTTCACATCCATGACTTCTTTAAAATGTATTTTTCATTTAATTTCCATTCTTTCTTTATTTTGGTGGTTTTCCATTCATTTTGGTGGAAATGTAGGGTTTTCAAAATTTGGGCCAAACCGTGAGCCCAATTCTAGATTTAAAAATAAATTTTATTTCTTATATAACTCCTTAATTTATTAAAATTTTTCATCCATTCCATTTCCCAATTTTCCTCCTATGACCTATCAAAATCACCATGTCCATTTGGACCCTTTTTGAACCCATTAGCATTTTGGGTTTGAGTGAATTAATTTGGAATTTGGCCAACCCATGATCCATTTAATGATTTAAATTTTTTATTAAGTCTTTAATAGATTACTCATTTTTTACTGTATTCTCGTGATTCCACCTCCCAGCTGAAGCCAAAATCTTGAGCCTCACCCCCATTATTCATTTTTCCACTTTGGACATCATTTTCCTTTTAGAGTACGGAAACAATTCTTAGGGTTCCTCAAATCATCCAGATTTAAGAAGGTAAGTTGATTATTTCATAAATAATTTAATTTTCACTCTTTTACCTCCATTTTAGTCCCTACTTGACCTTAAGATCCCCATTAGAGCCCCCATATCAGCTTTGGTTGCTTGGAGATTCAAATTTTAGTTTATTTGGTTCGTTTGATTCAAGATGTTTCAAGTAAGTGTTTCTTTCCTTGATTTATTCCCCTTCATTAGGGTTTCTTTCACAATTTCTTGAAGTTCCCCATGTCCAGAAGTTGAGGTTCGAACATAGGGTATGATTTGGTGTCTTTTTGGTTAAATATTTTTGTCTAGGTTTGGATTTATCTTCTTTGAGGTACGGTGGTGGTGCGGTTGATATTTCACACCATGTTTTGAGGGGTTAGACATAAAAGGTAGCTGATTTCATGTGTAATCATTTCTAGATGAGTTAGTTTAATTGAATTACTTATTATTCATGTTCTTAATATGCTGTGTG
This sequence comes from Viscum album, assembly GCA_963277665.1. Classification (NCBI taxonomy): domain Eukaryota; kingdom Viridiplantae; phylum Streptophyta; class Magnoliopsida; order Santalales; family Viscaceae; genus Viscum; species Viscum album. The sequence goes on from OY728142.1 coordinate 1,578,826,807, forward strand.
TAGTGAGAAAATTTTTATGTTGTATTTGGTTAAGAATTTATTTTTATAGTTTCATTTTAGCTTAAAATTGGGTGTTTTTCATGTGTAACCCTTTGGGTATTGTTTGGGTGTGTTTTATAACATATGAAATTGGTTTAATAATTCTTGTTTGAGATGAAAATTCTGATTTGGTCGGGTAATGGTGTGCCATTAGGTTTTAAAGAGGTTTTTAATGGGTTTAAGGTGTAAAACCTTATTGTACTTCTTGAAAGAGATTTTTAAAACGCGTGATTTTCATGTGGAACTTTTGTAGTATTGTTTGAAGTGTTTGTAAAACACTTGGGGGTAGTTTAAATTTTTTTTGGGGATGCCAATTCTATTTTGAATTTGTATTGGTGTGATTTTTCCTTGAAATATGGGTTTGAAAAATGGTTTTTATGTGAAAATCTTTGGTACACTCTTTAGAATTGTTCTATGAATGTTTTGAATGGATTAATGATTTATATAAGAGGTGAAACCATATTGGAAATTTTTTTTGGATTATTTATAATTTCAAATGGACCATTTTAAATTTGAATAGTTCTGTCATGTGATGTGTATCCTCTTGGAAATGTTTTATAAAAATGTTTAATGGATTTACTGAAATGTGAAAGAGGTGTGAACGTGATGTGGGCTGTTTGTGTGATTACGATGTGAAAAATGGATTTTGTTTATAAAAAGGGTTTTATGAAACATGTGAGTGGAATATTATGTGATGTTTAATATATTTGGACGGAATTTATAAAATTGTTAAAGGATGTGTTGGATTGTGAAAGTTATGAAAAAATTGTTGTGGGCTATTTTAGTGTGAGTTTGATTTCAAAATGAATTTGATTGAAAATTGGAATTTGTGACTTGTGTGATGTACATGGGGATATTTGGTTAATGTGTGATGTGGAAGTGATATTTTCCTATGAAAACTATATTTCTTGGATTGTTGAACTTGTTTGAGCACAAAGGGAAAACCCGAGAATCTAGGTGGGGGGATGTGTACTAGTATGCTAGTGAATCTGTGGGATTTGGCCTCAGTTTCACTTAGCAATATTTATGCTTAAAACACTAGCTAAACTATGATGATGATGATTGGGGACCACTAGGTTATGATTATGTTCATTACTAGTGGCTCGTGCATGAGAACAGATATTTTTTGAGGTTACTCTCACCGAGATACGAGGTACCTGGAACCCACAGCTAGCTAGTGCCTATGGGTTACTTCCTATTTCTTGTGCCCATTAGATACTTTATACTTACCATCTTCATATAGTACATTTGGATGAAAAAATTAAGTAGATTTTTAATTTATTTTAAAAGTGTTGATTCTTTAAATTAGCTCACCTGAAAACTGATTTTTTTTAAGTTGCATCTTTTAGAACTTGTAACTAGAAATTACATGTTTTTGAAAGCTTTCATGCTTTTCGTCTTTGAATGATTATCCCATGGAATATCATAATGGTGGTATCCTACTAGGAATTGGCTCACACCCTACTTACACCCTTGGGTGTAAGTATACTTGGTTATTTTTGTTGTAGCGGGTTTGGGTACAACTTTTGTGCCAACAGTTTGAATTTTCACCAGTCAATCATGATGCGGTGTTGTGAAGATGGCTTGAGGGAGATGCCTCTTGCCATGTTGAGGTTCTTAGGCTGTTCATTTTTGGGTTTATACCTTTTTTATAGTCTTGGTTAGTTGTTTTAGACTTTGTAATTCAGTTTTGAATTTTTGTAAAACATTGTTTGGTTTGAAAAGTCCAGATTTTTTTTATTGGATTCATTGGTTGTTTTATGTTTACAAATTTTTTTAAATAATTCCCAATTCTCATTTTATGATACCTAGGAACTTGTTCCATACCATGGGGATTTTGAATGCCCTTCGAGCCTTGTCATGGGCCAGGTTTGGTGCCGGTTTCGGTGCCGATCAGATTCGGTTCGTGGAAAAATGGTATCAAAGGAGGTTCGCTCTCTTTGGGTCATGTTATTTGGGGAACAATCAGGATAGTCTGGAGTTAGGATTGTCAGGACAAAGAATTTCGGTTATGATTAGTGTGGCTGATCAACACACCTCATGATGGGATTCATTTCTTTAGGGTAAGTTGTTACCTTTCAGGGTCATTTGTTTTTCTTGGTTTAATGATGATTAGGGGAAATTAAAAGAGAGTTGGGTTAATGGTCTTCGTGAGATCACAGGGTCTGGTAAGCCATGTGGATCTGGGGATATTCCTTAGAACACTCTTTATGACAGTGAAGATATTGGAATATGACCACAAACCATATGTCCAAGTCACCCACTAAAACTAGTTTCCTCTCGTATTGTCTTGTGTTCCTTAGTTTTGAAATCTTGGAACTTTGGTTTTAAAGTGACAAGGTTTTATGAAGTAAAAAGTTTTTGTGAAATGATTTTCAAATAAAGTGGGAATAGTTTTATTTATGAAATGGTGGAACTTAATTTTTAGAATTATTTTGAAATGAAAAATGGTGTTCTTATACCTCTTTTTAAATCAAGAACTACATTGAAGTTGGTTTTGAAAAAGTGTTTCTAATAGAGTTTTCTAAACAATCAATGGATGTTTTAATGGGATGAGATGTTTTGAATTTTATGTGAATAACCTGAAAGTGAGTTATTTTCTAAATTCTTGTGTCTTTGTGAAAAGTTTTGTAAGATGTGAATTGGTATTTTGATCTTTTGGTTAGTGGTTTTGAGAAAAAGGATTTGTTGGTCAACCGTTTTGGTTTTGAAAAGTAGAATGAATTTTTATTTTAACCTTTGGTATTTTCCTGAGAGAAAACATGCATGTGGTTATATGGGATTATGGATGGTTTATGGAATGACTTAATGAGTGCTAGGATGGATATGAGTAGGTTGCTCGGTGTGGCAGAGCAACATGCATGTGTGAGGCCCATGGGGTACCATTGGTTGATACGCTAACCGTTAAACTGTTTGTTTTCAAAGAGAGGTTTTTAAGGAAAAACATGATGTCTTGTTGAATTGTTTGTGATGGTGTATATTATGTGTTTTTGGAAAATGTTGATGTTGTGGGATGTTTTGAGTCCATGAACCCCTCTTGTTCAAACCATGTTTTGGGTTTGTGTTTGGATGACAAGTTGGGTAGAAGGACCGATTAGTAGTCTCTTCTGAGATATGTTTCGGGAAACCTTTATGGTGGTTCCCTTCATGTGTTTAGATCTGGTTTGTGGCATGTTTTGATCAATGGACCAGCTTGGTTGGGTCCTTGGGTTCTCTTATTGGATAAGGTATTCCCCCTTTAAGGGTTAATGCACAACTAAAGTGCAACCTATATTGTTTTTCTATCGGAAAATCCTCCAATTGATCAATATAAGAAATATTTTATCGATATTTTTTGATTGAGTCTACAACCATTCATTTTTTTTTGATTTTTGGATCCTCTTGTAGTGGGATAGTGATTGTATAAGGTTGAAAGAGTCCTTAGTTTCTTAAGTTTCCTGATTCATTGAGGGTGGGAGTGTTCTGGGGTTGTTAGAGTGGATGAGTGTCTCGATGGTGTCTAAGAGGGCCTCTGGGTTATTCATAGTTTCTTTGACGAAAGAGTTCTTGTCAAACCACCAATTTTGGGATTTTGGTCATGAGAGGATATTGTGTCCACTTTTTGGAATTGTCTATTGTTTAGGGACTTGGAATAAGGTCCCATTCCATGTATTGTTTCTATCAACCATAAAGGTCATGTTTAGTGACGCATTTTGATGTTGTGTGCTCATTTGACTCTAAAAGTGAAGTTCGTGAAATCCTATGAGGTTATCTGTTATGTTGGGAGTATGTCTCTCTTGGAAAAAACATCAAATCCTATATCTTTGAGAAAGGTGTTTATACGTTTCATGCCCTTCTGTTGTCTCTCACCCAAAGAAACAAGGTGCGATGTGTGTGCATCTTCTGATCCCTTGTTTCAGTGAAATGTCAGGTTTCGATAAAGTGATTTATGGAGTGTGTTATGTCATGGTGAACCCATCAGGGTATGCAGTGTAGTTGTTTGTGGCACCGAAATAAGAAGTTCCACACAGGGGTTTCCACAGCCTAACTGCGAGGCTGAAGATGATTCAATATTTTGAGCTCCAACCATAGGTCCTAGAGAGAAGCTGGCACGTAGTCAATGGAAACCCCAGTGTGGTTTAAACCCTTGTACAATTTCCTATCCTCAGTATGAAAGATAGGAAGATTTTGAACCTATGGTGTCATCATCTTTCTTCTGTTGATCTTGTTCGGTGGAAATAGGTGGAGGGCCTTGTACCCTTGTCATCACCCAATATCTCCCCCATTTGGTTTCCATTGTGTCCTTGGAGAATGGATTAAAATTTGTATAGACAGGCTGAGCATGTGGTTTGTGCATGATTAGTAGTGACCATGTGCTAGGAAGACATACAGAAAGAATGATCTGCACAGTTAGGGCACGTTTTCCCAAACCGTGCGGACTGACAGTGAAGCCTACCCAAATCATTATATTTTTGGGGTCTTTTCGTGTCGACCCACACTGGTCGGTTAATATGGTTGGTTCTTGTGGTGGGGAGACTTACCATGGGTATCATTCATATTATTTTGGAAATTTCTAATGGATGTATAACCCTTGTACTCAAGAGTCTGTTCAGGCCTCCCCCTGTTACTGTCCTGATTCTGTCTCAGGAAAAAATTTAAGCTGTCTCTTATGGTGGGGAGCCCATGTGTGTCTCTTCATATGAGTAACTTAGAATTTTTTCTTGGTATTTTCTTGTAAGTAGGTATTATCATTCAAATATATCTAACTATCAACATATTCCTTGGGTAAACATTGAGATTGGAGAGTTCCCAATGGTTTAGTTATAGTAGGGTAAGTGTAACTTTGTTCGATGTTGTTGGTTTTTTAGGTAAATTGATTGAGTATTGTTCAGATTGTGTTTAAGGATTTTTAATTTGGGATAAAGCCTGAATGTGGTTGATTATTTTATGAAAGTGGTGCATGTTATTTTTGTGAGAGTAATCATTCCTTAAATGATCACTGGAGGTGTTTGGGCCTTTGGGGGTGAATCTTAGCAAAGATTTACTTCTGGGTTTATCGGTTGGGTTTGGTTTTTGTATTTGGCCTTGCTGTGGAATTCTGGGGATGAAAATTTTTATGGTGGGGAGAATTGTCCCATCCATGACTTCTTTTAAATGTATTTTTCATTTAATTTCCATTATTTCTTTGTTTTGGGGGTTTTCCATTCATTTTGGTGGAAATTGAGGGTTTTCAAAATTTGGGAAAAACCATGAGCCCAATTCCAGATTTAAAAAATAAATTTTATTTCTTTTATAAATCCTTTATTTTTTAACATTTTTCATCCATTACACTTCCCATTTTTTCTACTATGACCTATCCAAATCACCATATCCATTTCGACCATTTTTAAACCCATCAGCATTTTGGGTTTGAGTGAATTAATTTGGAATTGGGCCAACCCGTGAGCCATTTCCAGTATTAAATTGTTTATTTAAGTATTTAATAACATACTTATTTTTTACTGTATTCCTGTAATTCCAGCTCTCACCTAGATCCAAAATCCCGAGCCTCACCCCCATTATTCATTTTTCCACTTTGGACCTCATTTGCCTCATGGAGCAGGGAAAAAATTCTTAGGGTTCCTCAAATCATCCAAGGTAAGTTGATTATTTAATAAATCTTATAATTTTTACTATTTCCCCCCATTTCAATCCCCACTTGATCTTCATATCCCCATTAGAGACTCCATATCAGGTTTGGTTTCTTGGAGATTCAAATTTTGGTTTATTTGGTTCATTTGATTCAAGATGTTTCAAGTAAGTGTTTGTTTCCTTGATTTCTTCCCCTTCATTAGGTTTTCTTTCACCCTTTCATGAAGTTACTCATATCCAGAAGTTGAGGTTCGAAGCTAGAGTTTTATCTGGTGTCATTTTGGTCAAATATTGTGGTCTAAGGCTGGATTTATCTTCCTTGAGTTGCGGCAGTGGTGTGGTTGATGTTTCACACCATGTTTTGAGGGGTTCGACATAAAAGGTAGGTTATTCCATGTGTAATAATTTCTAGATGAGTTAGTTTGATTGAATTACTTATTATTCATGTTTCTAATATGTTGTGTGTGGTGGGAAATCTGTTTATGTTGGATTTGGTTAAGCATTTATTTTTATAGTTTCATTTTACTTAAAATTGGGTGTTTTTCATGTGTAACCCTTTGGGTATTGTTTGGGTGTGTTTTATAACACATGAAATTGGTTTAATAAATCTTGTTTGGGCTGAAAATTCTGATTTGGTAGGGTATTGGTGTGCCATTAGGTTTTAAAGAGGTTTTTTTAAAGGGTTTAAGGTGTAAAACCTAATTGTTCTTCTTGAAAGTGATTTTGAAAATGTGTGCTTTTCATGTGGATATTTTGTGGTATTGTTTGAGGTGTTTTTATAACAATTGGGGGTAGTTTAATAAATGTTTTTGGGGATTAAAATTATGTTTTTGAATTTGTATTGGTGTGATTTTGTCCTTGAAATACGGTTTTGAAATGGGTTTTATGGGAAAAGATTTGGTACACTCTTTAGAATTGTTTTATGAAAGTTTTGAATGGTTTAATGATTTATGTAAGAGGTGAAACCATATTGGAAAAATGTTTTGGATTGTTTATACATTAAAATGGACCATTTTAAATTTTAATAGTTCAGTCATGTGATGTGTATCCTCTTGGATATTTTTAATAAAAATGATTAATGGATTTACTGAAATGTGAAAGAGGTGTGAATGTGATGTGGGCTGTTTGTGTGAGTGCGATTTGAAAAATGGAATTTTTTTATAAAAAGGGTTTTATGAAACATGTGAGTGGGATGTTATGTGGTTTTTAGAATATTTTGAGGGAATTTATAAAATTGTTAAAGGATGTGTTTGATTGTGAATGTTATGCAAAAAAGTGTTGTGGGCTATTTTGGTGTGAGTTGGATTTCAAAATGCATTTGAATGAAAAATGGAATTTGTTATTTGTGTGATGTACATGGGTATTTTTGGTTAATGTGTGATGTGGAAGTGATATTTTCATGTGAAAACTATATTTCTTGGATTGTTGAACTTTTTTGATCACAAAGGGAAAACCCGTGTATCTAGGTGGGTGGACGTGTATTGGTATTCTAGTGAATCCGTCTGGTTTGGCCTCGGTTTCACTTAGCAATATTGACACTTAAAAATCTAACTATATTATTATGATGATGATTGGGGACCACTAGGTTATGGGTATGTTCCCCACTAGTGGCTCGTGCACGAGAACATATATTTTTTGTGGTTACCCTCACCGAGATACGAGGTACCTGGGACCCAGCACTAGCTATTGCCTAGGGGTTATTTCCTATTTCTTGTGCTCATTATATCCTTTATACTTACCATCGGAATATGGTATGTTTGGATGAAAAAATTCATTATCTTTTGAATTTATTTAAAAAGTGTTGATTCTTTAAATTAGCCCACTTGAAAACTGATTTTTTAAGTTGCATCTTTTAGAAATTGTAACTAGAAATTACATGTTTTTGAAAACTTGCATGATTTTTTTATTTGAATGTTTATCACATGGAATATCTTAGTGGTGGTATCCTACTAGACATTTCCTCGCATCCTACTTACACACTTGGGTGTAATTGTACTAGGTTATTTTTGTTGTTGCAGGTTTGGGTACAACTTTTGTGCCAACAGTTCGGATTTTCACCAGTCATTCATGATGTGGTGTTGTAGAGTTGGCTTGAGGGCGATGCCTCTTGACATGTTGATGTTCTTGGGATGTTAATTTTTGGTTTTTTACCTTTGTTATAGTCCTTTTGAGTTGTTTTATACTATGTAATTCAGTTCTGAATTTTTGTAAAACATTGTCTGCTTTGAAAAATTCAGATTCGTTTTATTGGATCCATTTGTTGTTTAATGTTTATAAACTTGGGTAAATCATTACCAATTATCATTTTATGATACCCGAGCACTTGTTCCAACCCATGGGGATCGGGAACACCCTTTTGGCCTTATCACAGGCCGGGTTTGGTGCTGGTTTCGGTGCCGATCAGATTAGGTTTGTGACATAACCCAAGGTAGTACATACTCTACATTTATTAGTGAGACATCATTATAATACCAAGACATCCACATCAGATCGCAAAAGATCTCATAGTGGAATCCTTCTAATAGTCAAGTCAAAGGAAAACATATGGTTTTCAAGAGTCCATCTATGTTATTATTATATGGGACCCTAGATATCATTTAAGACATAACATTCCTTCAGAAAAAACACTTTTTAGTGTAAACTATCATGATTTTTTTACTGAATTAGAGAAACACATGAGACCATTAACTCAGTATATAACTAAAATTTTATTATATTATCAAGGAATATGTCAAGATAGAATAAATTCACATTTCTTAATGAAGTTTACACTAATATGATCTATAAAATTACCAATATGATTTAAGAATCTTCTAGAATATTAATGATGAAGTTCTAATTATGGTTTCTAAGAATATATTTCCAACTACTAGAATAAAAATCCCAAACTAACCACTACATTTTGATATATTGGAAGAATCTTGGGATCATGTGCGAACACATAATCACCAAACCAACCATTATAACTTAATCTCGTGAGTAATTTCACGATAGATCATGATTTACCACCAATGTCCACTCATGGAAAACTTTTTTTCTCAAGGGTTTCATACACAGCCAACCACTTCGTTGTCATGTTTCCGTTAAAGCACCGACATATAAACACTATAAACTGAAACCAGACCCACCACCTTTGGAGGTTTCAAGTCTTAAATATAATAGATACACAAGCATACCATTTGTTATCTATGACCAGATTAAATTTATACACAATCATGATTCTCATCTAAACCAATCTCACATACATTATGAAATCATTATCAATATTGAAAATACTTGACTAGTGTGTCAAAGAAACTAATATTATCATTATGTCGTTCTGAGTATTTCATGAATTTGTTTTCATTTAATAACCAAATTAATCTACTCCAATTTGACACTAGAATGTACTCAATAAATCAAGGGTTTATGATTTCACCAAACTCTACTAGTTCATTACACCATTTAGTAACTTGATGAGTACCAAGTTATTGAATGCTCACTACCCAAAGGTTTTAAAATAAAGGATTACATCATAATTATTTTCCACAACCTTTCCAATAATTGTATCCATATATCAAGTTCTTCATATATGATATTAATCTAGAATCATATTTACCCATATGACCATTAACCTGGATGGTGATATATCATTTCATCAATCATTTATGATTAAGGGAGGGTTACAAACCATATTATGTGATTATAAATTACATAGAAATTTCAACCCATATAAAACCTATAATTAATCGATTTTCACTCGTAAAACAAGAGATAAGGTTTTCAAGACCACTCATATTGACAATGGTGTCATTTAGATGCAAAGATTCCTACTAGTGACAACAACACTTGAACAGAGCCAATCATTAGAAAAGGAAACATTCAATGAGTCGTTTATGATTTAAGGGTGATACATACCACATTATAAACCCTTATAAAAGTATAACCACTTACCCAATCACTAGTTCAAACCAAAATTTTTTTAGTAGTACCTATTCCAACCATATAATCCCGTAATAAAAAGAATAAATACCTATAGAAAATGATCATGTTTTGTTACTGAGGAAACTCAAAGAGGGTTTAAAATACCCACATATATGTTTTTAAACAAAGGATACCACCCATGGTTCTATAGTAATTAAATACATTGACTCATTCAATTGTTAAACATTAAATATATTTAAAACATATCACAATGTACCAATTTTAAAAATAATGTTCATGGTAAAAGATAATGAAACCTATGAGGGTCTTGTTAATCCAACTTGGTTCATGAAAATGTAACCTAATATCATCTTCTTAATTTTAAATGATTCAAAAGAACCTTTAAGGGATATATCTTAATATTTAATCACCAACTAACCATTCTCTTCCTAGTTGTACTGTAAGAAGGGTACTCACATGTTCCACATTCTTTTGAGATAGAGTCAAAATAATTTACAGAGGTAAAAAACTTTATTTTGGAATTTAAAATCTTTTACATTCATAACCATTTAAAAAAAATATAGTAATATATAAAGGATAAGTTATATGGGTTTCCATATACTAATAAAAAATATATCCATACTATTAACAATTTTTAAATTGAATCCAATTTTAAAAAATATGATTTACTATAAAATCATAACTTTATAAATTAATTCATTTTAACTAAGGTTTATAAATACAAGTAAAGATGAAGGATGGTGTGATTACATGGGATAAATTTTCCCAATTATAAGGAACCCATACACCTTACAACTAAAAATTGGTTCCCTTTTAATTGAAATAAATTAATTTATACCAAGCAACAAAAATTACATCAATAACAAAACTAGGCATGCTATCACAAATAGTAAACAAAAAAACATACCAATAAGAACAGATTCAGAATACATATTTAATAATTTTTATATAAAATAGAAGCATGGAATATATTGAACTATCATTATAGTGGAGTTATATGCTAAATACACAACTAAAAATGATATATACGAAGGTCTTATAATGAATACCCTAAAAATATGCCAAACTAAGAATGTTATTAAAATACCTAACATGACTAATAATTGGATGATGAATGAAAAAAATAATGACATAACTCAAGGAAAGAAAATCATATTCAACACACAACAAAAAATTGAAAATACATATCCTAGAATAATCATGGAATATGAATTTATATGAATCTATAATGAAGCAAGTAATTCATAATAAATTTTATAAAATGATATGGGATAATTATGATATATTTAATTAAATAGTAAGCAATGGAAATTACATCATTCACTAAAGATTAAATCAATATCAATGATAATATCAAACAACATGAACAACATTTCCATCCCTGTACACTGGTACAATTCCCCATTGTTGGGTTTATTAGTTCCAAACATGACTATTTACCAAGCGATGGCACATTCATACACTCCTATCCACTATAACAAAATAGTTTGATAAAGAAAAAATAAACCACCAATAATACAACTTTTAAATGTCTCTACTCGACTGACAACTAAATCGGTAGCCAGAATGGTTGTCCACATAAACTCAATCCCACCTCGTCATATGCCACTAGCTTCTGACATGAATTGTGGGTGTAAGGAGATGACAATGGGGAGACTACACCATCATTATCAAAGCTGTAAATCAATATATCTTAATTTAGATAATATAAATTGTTAGAAGAAATAGAAAAATAATTATAGAGTAGTGGATGACCAATGATGAAAACAGAATCCAAATAGAAAAAATGGTAATCTGAAACACTGCATGTATGTATAAACAATCATACCTAAACTAAATAATACACATAAAAAAAATAAACAATATACATTATATTACAATAAAAAATAAATTTTGAAATCTCCATTGGAGATCTCCATGAGCATCCTGAGGTCCTGCTTCACCCCCATCCCTTCACTTCCTTGTACAAGGAAAACATAATAAGAGAGAATCCATGGTTCTTTGAACATGATATCTACTTAGGCAACCTAGGTTAAGGGTGTCTTGAGAAGGATGTGTTATTTAAATCATATTATGTTACCACACATAGTTTCTACAACTAAATCCAATCCATTAATATAGGTCAATCATTATGTTGGTAAAATTAATGATAAAGAATTCTACATAAAAAGAATAGGTCGCTCATGTTTCTATATGACACCTGACAACAATACTTTATTTGGATCTTTGATGTATAAATTAATTATTTGGAACTATATATAACAATAGTAAAAATATATATCTTATAGTTTGATATATCATCCACGTATACGAACTAAATATCTGTGGATGTAAGTGGAAATATACATGTAATACTAGGTGATGGCTAGATTGGGGGAATATCTCAGTCATCCGTAACTAGTCTAACAGAGCATATAATCTTTAATAAAGGGTACAATACTGACCTGTCATAACAATTTTGAGACTTCATGATTTTTAGTAGATACTGTGAGTGTTTCTTCATGTCATCACATGGATCTATGAATGTGTCATAATGCTAATAATCAACAATGTACATGGTTTTTTAAGCCCACCGTCCACACAGTACCATTAGCATGAGATACCACACTTGACACCCTATGAATGGGAGTCTGATTCACCAATCCTTAATAGAACCCTTATCATCTTCCTTACCAAATTTATATGAAGTAATCATATAACAAAAATAATAGAATCCCTAAGGAATTCCCTATAATTTTTTACATTTATTAATACCAAATATAAATAAGGGTTTGACATTAAAATTATAGCATGTACATAAGAATGAAATGATCAATGATGTATTTCCACCAATTACAATCCATTTAATTTAAAAAATTCAATTCAATTCACATAATTAGTGATTATTTAATTTCAATGAGATTCATTTTCGTACTGTCCAATATGATTCCATTTTAAATAATTCAATTAATTCATTCATATCAAGAAAAAATATTGAAAAAAATCCTTTACCTTTACGAAATTTCATTTATTCTATCAAACGTGGAAATTCATTTTAATATTTTCAAAGTGGTACTTAGAAGTTTTCATGGTCTAATAGGGAAATTACCTACATGGGAAATCCCAAAAATTAATCAATCAAAGTCCTTATGAGTAGATTGGTCCATTATTCATTTAGACATGAGTTATCTAATGACTGCATTTATATTGTGCACTAGTTCTATAAAATTTATATAAAATAGTGCCAATCCATTTAGTAATAACCAATAAGGGTATGTAAAAAAATTATTATATCAATCAATGACATCAAATCATAGTGGAACACCAAATAATTAATCTAAGCTTGTTAAAATTAATTATTCACCATTTTTTAATTTTGAATGAAAAACAATCCTCATCAAAGGTATTTTTTGGAAAAAATTATGACATTATATACTCAATAATTGATTTAGCATTATTAAACATCCATTCCAGAGTAATTACTTAATTCAATAAAAACATTAAGGGAGCTACAAAAAATTGATAAAATGTTAATGGATCAACATGGAACTTACAAGGGTCCTCAATCAATTGGTAAATATCCAATAAGTGTAAATTTTAACAATAAGGAAAGATGAATTCATTTATGGTGTTCTGGGCATTAATTAATTTAATTACAGGGGAAAATTTAAACCAAACTACCCGTACTGTGTATTGGATCAAATTTATAATTATCCAATTACCTAAAAACTCTCAACGTGTTCTATAAATGATGTGTAAACATATTTTGAGAAAAGGAAACAATTTTAATTAAACACTCTGAAAAAGATGACATGAAATGAAATGTAACAATTTATAAAAAATGTAAAACTTCCAGAAAAAGATATAGACCACCAATCATATGGTTTTGATGATTTAATTTTATAACATCAAGGTCTAATTTGATCTAGTTTGGGATAAATATAACAAATGAATATTCACCCTAAAAATAGGTTAAAATATCTTTCACAATGATAAATCAGTCGAGATAATATTAAATGAATATGTAATAAAAAGTAATATAGATCATTCCAATTCATATGAATAAAGACTAAAGGAGTTGAATTTGGGAAACCAATAGAGAATATATCAACATTCATATTTTGGAGGGGGGGATATGAATGTTGGAAGTTAAGAGCTACATGCTGCTATAGGAGGAGAGGAATTAAAGAAAAAAGAAACAAAATCTCTTTGAGGGAAATGGATAAATTAACCCTAAAAACTGATTTGTACGAAATGGTCAAATCATGTTCCAACCGTGCGACTACCACTGACTAAGAAACCGACCTCACATGATTGGGATTCATAATTTTCAAAGTCATGATCAAACTATTTGATGAATAGTACAAATGTACTTCTTAATTGGCTCTAACCATTTTGAATACACGCATGGTTTGGGTAAACATTTCATTTCCCATGTGATACCAGTTATACCCATGGATCACACCATTGTGCTTACTACAGGGGTATGAAAAGTTTTATACAAACCATATTTCCTATTCAAACAACCCAATAATGAGATCTTGAATCCCATCGCTTTATAAACTCAATATATCACCCAAGGGATCACTTATGTATTTACCCAAACCTAAAAAAACACCATTAAGTGTTCCAAATACCAGAATTAAATTCCAAATCTCATATCATAGAACATACCTACTAGTAACTAGAATAATTACAATTCCCATGGAGTTCTACCTCGTATAAGATACAAAAGTCTCCACATTCCATGTTAATCATTAGTGAAATATGACACAAATCTCTTTGTAAGGTTGTTGTCCACCGAATAGAAGAGAAAAGTTATTATTCCTCCAATGGAATAGAAATTGAAAAGTTATATATAATATAATGAATCTATATGTATAATAATGTTATAAATATTATATGAATATATTTTATATTTAATTATAACCATCATTGAGTGGTGGTAATGGAAAAATAAATGACATCAGTTTACAAGAAGGTAGTCTAACATATATAAAAACCATGATTTTGTAACACATTTGAGGGAAGATTGAAATGGTTGTTGATCATGAAATTTCCATTTCAATATCCCAGTATATATAAGATATAAAGGATTTTATTTCAGCATGATATAATAACATTTAAAGGATTTGGATGAAGATATAAAATAAAAATGATTATTAAAAAACACTAACCACTTTTCATGTATCCTCCTTCAGTTTTCACAAAAACCTTCAAAAGTTGGATTTCATCCAAATATAATACCTCTAGTATGAGGATTGGTATGCTGGAAACTGTTTTAGTAGAACTTTTCTAATTCAATGCGGTTTAATTGTGTGAATAAGTGAGGGTAGTGAGACCCCTTTAATAATTGATGTGAAGTGACATTCTTATAAATATCGTAATGTATTCACTATTTGGAGGTCTCCCTTACCTCAAATTCATATGAAATAGATAGATAATGGAGTTAATGGATTATACGATAACTAAAATCCTCCCCAAAGAAAATATAAACAGAATCATAGCATGTTGTTCTATAGAATTTAAGTATACTCAATTTTTTCATTTTAGTATTTATCACGACATATTTTATCTTTATAATTACCTTACAAATTTATCAACTATGACTACAATTAAAATTTAATTTATTACATACTTTATACCTAAATATTCTTAATATTCAATCAAAATTTCTATATAAAAATACTATATGTTTGTAAAATTAATTTTAATACAAATATATGTGATGTACAAACCCCTGATTTAGCATTACTAGTGATAATTAATTATATCTTTTTTCACTAACCATAATGATAAAAAATTAATTTGTACTTATTAGAGAATAAAAATTATTTTTATTTTAAAAAATGAATCCATTTTTTTATTTAACTCATTAAATTTTTAGAATATAGTTTAAAAATATTCTCATAGACACTATGATAATTCTGGTTCTTAAAGACAAATTATTCAAATATTTATGATTTTTTATATAAAAATTCTACATATAAATCATTTAAATTACCAAAATTGTATTAAATTATATACTATTGGCCTAATTTTACATTATATTATATTTAAAATAGAATTTTACATTTAAAATTATTTCAATGAAGAAGAGGTTTTCAATTAGAATTCAGTATTTTTCCCTATAAATCAAAAAATAAAACATCTCAATGAAATGACAAATCAATTATATGATAATTTTTTTAACCATATATTAAAAATAAATTTTATAAAAATTAATTATAATTTTGTATAATAATGATAGACCAATCCTTATTTCATAAAAGAAATACATATATTCAGAAAATATATCATTTTAGTTTAGCTGCTTTCTTTTAATTACTATTCTATAGATAAATAATTAAAATGTGTAATAAATATATTGTACTACGTTATTCAATCATCATCATATCCTTCATTCCAACGTATATGTGATAAATATAAAATTAAATAATAATAATAATAA
This sequence comes from Viscum album, assembly GCA_963277665.1. Lineage (NCBI taxonomy): Eukaryota > Viridiplantae > Streptophyta > Magnoliopsida > Santalales > Viscaceae > Viscum > Viscum album. The sequence continues at coordinate 1,578,842,810 of OY728142.1, forward strand.
TAATATATTGTTTGTTGTTAAACCTCATTATCGCATGTAACACAAGCTATTGAAAAAACTCATTGTTTAATTTAACATAGGAAAAACTCAGTGTCATGTGTAATAAAATATACTTAATGTATTTAATCTATTTAAAATTTAATATATCATAAACTATTTTGATTTATGATACCATCGTATACTTGGTGCTTCATGTTATATACTATATTGAATAAAATATTCATTTTAGAATTTTGGAGTGTTATATTCTTCCAACCTTAAATAAATTCTTCATTGTAATTTAATCTCGATCATAAAAATATGGGTTTTAATAATTTAAAATTATATTATTGGTGTAAAACACATCATAAAATGGTAAATAAAAAATATTCTTAATATGAGAAAAAGGAATGTGCAAAGGTCATATCAGAAGGATCCAATATATGAGAACAAAGGTGTGAAATTAGAACATGGACATGGAAGAGTAGAATAATTTACAATAAAGAGTTATTGAGGGCATTGGTCATAAAAAATTAAGTCCTCATCCAGTATTTATGGTCCTCAAAATAATAAATTTTTTATGGTTTAATATATCATTTTTCCATCTGATATTAAGGAAATATAATAACATTTTTTTTAATGGGCATTTCTTAATGTTAATTAATTATTTTTAGAATTTAAGAATATAAGTAGTTATAATTAAGTGATACATTTATATTATATAATTTTTTTTCATCCTTTGGTTTTGATTAGATCAATTCTCAATTTACCCCATTACTCAAGAACATGAATATCCAAAATGATATTTTTATTATAGAAGAACACAAATTCACTTTTAATGGATTATAAGATCCATGAAAGAGTGAAAAATCATTCCCAAGATCAATTGATATTTTCCAAAATAAATATAATTAGAAGAATTTTTATAATTTAATAAATTATTATCAAAACATTAAAAATAACACCACTAGTTTATCATTAATATTTAATATTTTCAATTTTTTTACTAATGACATATTAACCCAGACATCGCATATGCCAATAGTCAGCACAAAACTCTTATCATCCTTTAGTCATGGGTTTATGTCCCACTTCCTTTCATGATGTGATGGCTTTTAACTGAACAAGTGGGTTGTTCTATTTCATAACTATATCAGTATAATTCTTATAACATTATAAAAAATATGACGACAATACTTAAAATAAAACTAATCATTAAATAAACTTATTTTAAATGTTTTTAAATTAAAATTTTTATAAAATTAATTATAATATTATTTTACTATTATTAAAATTTAATTAATGATCGTATTAACCCTGAGGATATCAATACATATAAAATAATGTCTATAAAATTTAATGGCATCATTCTAGAAATAACATTACAACTTAAACATTAGATTGATATAATTTTCTCACAAAATATCCTTAATGAAGGTATATTGTCCTCACAAAAAACATAAAAATTTGTTTTTATGTCCATGAAGATATGATAAATATCAAACACATTAATCCATAACAGTATCCATAACTCAAAAGTCAATGAATACTTATATAATTTTAAAACTAAACAAAATCTTGATATGTTTCATGATTCATATAACTAAAATACCATCAGTAAAATACATATAAAATTTAATTATTGAAAAGGAATACATAAATAATTCAGCATCATTATTTTATATAATCTCCATCTTCATTCAAGGATTTAGTCAATGTCATTCATTGTCATTATCTATTCAAATCATTCATAAATGTTTATAAAAAAATGTGAATTATCTTAAACATATCCCCTAGTAGTTTAAAATTGGGTGTGTAGTAAGGACCATTTTCATGCACCATGTGCCTGTTAGTTATTATACAAATATTGGTTTTTTAGTTTTCTACACTAGGTAAATATGTTCCAAAACCATGTCCGCTTTTAGTATCCATAAAAGGATGTATTTTAAATATACACCATATAATCATTAACTAATAAAAACAATAGGATATTATTCAATAACTATCCTCAAAGCATATAATAGTATTATGTTTATTAATACGTGTTATCATAAATCTAGTTCCAAATGTTTTTAAAAAACTTCCCAGGTGCTAACTGTAGTGAACCCATCCCCATTTTCCTAGGGTCGATCCCATACTTTAGTAAATTAACATAAAATACTCAGAATCAAATCCTCAGGGACCGAATAGTATATAAGTACTAGTAAACCTGATAAATTATCGAGTCTTACATTAAATTTGAAAACAAAAAGTACAACATTTTTTTCAAAAAAATATCATTATTCCCTAATTAATATTCCTTCATATAAAAATAAGTATACTTCACGGATTATTGATAAAGAAAAAAATGTGATCTGAAATTATGAGTAAGGAGAACATACAATGGAAGCCTTTATAAATCAATATGAATATACATTATAAAAAGATAAACAGATGATCATAAATTTCATTTATATAATTTCTATATCATGGTATTGTAATGATGAATCACTATGGAAATCTATACAACCAAAAACACAATCCAATTAATCAAAAAACCCAGACTGAAATGAATACATTGATAACTTCATATCATAAATCTAATGGATATTATAATTGAATCTAAATAAAGGAAATGATTAATTATCTGATTTTATATCTCTCGGTTATATGATACCATTATTTCCAATACATTTTTGCAAATTGTTAGGAATATTTTTCTTTTATGAAAATTGAAAATATAGTTTACAATCACATAGGTTTGGCCAACATATGTCTTCACATGAGACATTTGGTGCATCAAGGGACATGTATTAACTTATCCCAAAAACTTTTCATATATATCAAAATCATTCATCATATATCTAATCATCTATTTATCTAATGAACAATAAACCATATCAAATAGTTCTATTGATTAAAGGATAAAAATTATAAATATTTTCCAATTAATCAAATAACATTACACGTAAACTATCTCCATAATTTTTTTTTATTTTTTAGGGAATAATAATATCCAATACAATAGAATAAGGGTATTTATGAGAAATATAATTTATGATGATAAATGGTTACAATATATACATTTTTTTTTGAGAAATCTAAAAATCTTAATGAAAGTGAGATTGGAAATTATCTATTACCATTTGGTAATTTACAATTTGAGTCCCCATGGATAGAATAATTCAAAATTAAAATTAAAATTTAATGATGAATTAATTACTCATTATTTTACATGTAAAATTATCATTATGTACACCACATAAAATTGTATTGGTTCTTAATAAGCATTTGGTATCAGTGGAATGTAAATTGATACGAAATAAATTACCACATGCTTCCTTTGGATTGAATGTTCAATAAACTCGTATATAGTTGTTCTAAACATTTTATTAACTTTTAAAAAATCCATATTAATATTTATAATATCCCTTATAATCCTTTAATAACATCTTATCACTTGTTTGATAATAATTTTTCATTATTTTCATTGTTATGGATTTTAATTGCCTTGTTTTCTAATGCTTGTTTTTGTGGGAAGTTTCTGGTTTTTTTCATATGAAAATGTTACATCATATATGTAAGAACCCGGTTCTTATTTTTGAGGTATGGGTTTCATATTCTCTCATTTACTTAAATTGTTTTTGATAAAATAAGGAAAATGGGGAAAAATCCAAAATTTTGGAAGTATACACTGTGTCCTTTTCCACACGCAGTGTACTTGTGGTCATGTGGAATGAGTACACATGGTGTGTAGCCATGTCGGCGATGAAAGGTGTAAAAACTGACTACACGCCGTGTAGTTTGTATTTACACGTCGTGTAGTCCGTCGGTAGGCGAATAGTAAGGTGGTGGCCAACAGGGCGATAGTACACACCGTGTATAGAGGCATACATGCCGTATACTCATGTTGACAGATGAATATTGCCACGCTGGCGAGAAGCTGCTAGATGAACAGTTTAAAAAATGAAAAGTACACGCTATGTACTTGAGAGTACACACCGTGTATTTTGTTTTTTTTTCTTAAAATGGGTAGTAGCCTCCCGTATTCATAGCGAAGGCTTAGAACATTGGAGGGAGGCTCAAGGAGACGACCGGAGTTTTGGACATCCGCTGATCGCGAACCGAGAAGCTGATTCTGCCTCTGTCGATCTTGTTCGAACCGCGTGGGTAAGAGCTTCCTTCTCCTTTAGTGTTCCTTTCCAATTCTTCCTCTAAGAGAATTTATTTGAGGTTTAAAGAGAATTATTTTACCTCAGATATATGACATTATTGGACGTTTCAGAAGGCATTGTTTGGGTATATTGATCACGGGTGATCGAGGTAGGTGGCTTGGTGTTTAATTTCCAACTGATGTGCGTTTTGTGTACCGTTGTGATACGTGCCCATGAATGGGGTGTCGTATGGCTATGGCCTTGTTTAATTAAATACCTAGAATTGTATAGGTAATTTAAATGTGATAATAAACTGCTGTTTGGGATCACTCCTTGGATCCAGAACCACCCCGGGGGTGTGTTCCTCTGTTTACTCATTTGGTTGGATACCTGAGGGTCCGCCATTTTAATAATGATTATTGAATTGACTTGAGAGTAATTGCATGTGTATTTCTTGTTTATATGTTTGGCTTGGCCCAGTTACTTTCTTAGCCTAAGGGCAGCGATTTACTTAGCCTGAGGGTAATGTTAGCTTTAGCCTGAGGGAAGTGGTTATTTCGGCCTGAGGGAAACTTCTTTCGTGCCTGTGTGCGATAGACTCTGTTCCTGAGGGCGACACTTCATACGCCTGAGGGAAATATCTGTTATGCCTATGGGAAATTACCTACGAGCTACGTTTCTGATTGCCTGAGGGTAAGGGTTTGTGTGTCTGAGGACACTTTCTGTTTACATAGAAATTCACTGTGTTGGTTTCCTTATAACGAACGATTAAATGAAAAACAAAACTACTATATAATGGGTAAATTTATTTACTTTTGAGTAATGATTAGTTTATTGAATTTTACTACTGCACACTGTTGTTTCATATTTTTACACAGTTGGGCACGAGCCTTTGGTGGGTGCCTACTGGGAATTATTTCTCATACCCTATTTGGGTCATGTCTTCGGCCCAAAAAGATTACATTTCTACAGGTGTGGATAAGGGAAAGGGTCCCTATACAGGTACTTGATTGCTACTGAGGAGTAGGGGAGAATGGGACCGGGCTTAGGTTCATGATGCTACCGACTGTCTTGTTTTTCTTTTGCTGTAACCTATATTTTACTATCTTGTATTGTTGTGTAACATGTTCTGGATGTTTTCTTAGAACCTGAGGCATGTTGCATCATTATTTATAACTGTTGGTTATCTTTTACTATAGTTGTTTATATGTGTATGGTTTATTACTTCCGCTGTTGTTGTATGTTTTATCCTGTATTCCGCTGCACTACACTTTGACAAATGAGGGAATAGTTTCCCCACTACCAGACCTGGGCCCTTCCTATTAATTGGTAGCCTCTGGCATTTGGGGAAATGCGCTTGAGCTCAGGTGGCGAACCGAGTTCGGGGCACCTGTGGAGTGGTACCCAGAACTGGGACGTTACAAAGTGGTATCAAAGGAGTTCTTTTCTTTGACTTACTATTTAGATCCTTATTCAGGGATAAGATGATAACGATAGTTGGTTATAAGCTGTGCCCAGGCATAACTAACCCGTGTATAAGGAAATGACAATTTACCTCGTGTTTCAATTTTTATGATTTTTCAATTTTATAGTTGAATTGATTCTCACTGAAGGGTGACACACTTGTATTGTGCTGTTTATATTTTATTCATGGGTTCTATTTATTTGCAACCTGATGAGATGAGGGTATTCCATCTCATGCATCATTTAGGCACATTCTAGAAATCACATTCCATGCATAGTTTCCATGCCATGTTGGTGCATTAGAAATTGCATGTTGTTGTGATAGATGTTGTGCTAGTAAAATCATGATTTTGTGATAACTGCTTAGATAGATACTTGCTGTTTGATAGGGTATTATTGTGTGATCCTGTTTATATAATGGACGCCAAACTTTGGTTTTTGGGGAGTATGGGCCCTCATTGACCAAAATTTGGTGGATCATTGGTTGTTTATCCGGTTATAACACATATAAGCTGACAAACTTTGATTCGCGGGAAGTATGGCCCCTCACGGATCAGAATTTGGCACTTAGGTATTGTTTTTCAGTATTTTCTGGGTTCCAGAGATGTTTCTGAGACATAATGTCCAGAAACCCAGTATACACTCCATGTAGTACCTGAAACACGTCGTGTATATCCTTCTGTTAGGGAAGAAAAGAAAACTTTTTGAGTACAAGCCGTGTACCCTAATTACATGCCGTGTAGTCTCTTCCCGTGTCATAGACCGTGTGGGTAGGGACACGGGGAAGGGAAGTTCTTGGGGAGAACATGTCATGTACCATAAGTACACGCCGTGTAGTATTGACCCAGAGTCCGCTCGTGTAACTAACAACATAGACAGGGGAGACCTTAATATATACATGCCGTATCCATTGTGGAAACATGCCATGTAGTCTAACCTGGGATCCGGCTGTGTAACTAACAACATGGGTCTGTGTAATCCTTTTGTGTACAAACTGTGTGTATATAGAACACGCCGTGTAGTGTGAGCTGTGTATCTGGCCGTGTAACTAACAACACGTGTTGGCGAATCTCGTCTAGTATATGCCTTGTATCTATGGTACACGCTGTGTGGTCTTGTCAGAGGACAGACCGTGTGGACTTAGCCATGTGGCTGGGAAGACAGAGTGGTGTACATGCCGTGTGTAGGTGTAAAACGCTGTGTAGTATCAGGCCGAGTAGTCGGCCATGTCACAAAGGACACGAGGAGTTGGAAAATTACCCCATACACGCCGTGTAGATTATATACACGCCATGTAGTTTTGTTTAACGGGAGCCGTGTGGATTGGCCGTGTAGAAGGACCTGGGCAGGGGAAGAAAAGTCAGGTACACACCGTGTAGTCAGTATACACACCCTATAGTCTTGTTTTGCAATTTTGAATGCCTTCTTCCATCTATTACCCTTTTTAGTTCCTTCGTTTTCACACTGTGACAATCTTGATCTAAGGTGTGTATTTGAGATTGTAGTGTCATGCCGCCGAGACGTTCACACGTTGTTCAATAGGAGAGAGACAACGAGTATACTCCGAAGATGGTGGGCCATGGGCTACCAGTTGATCCTCCAACAGAGCCAAATGAAGGGCCAGCCGTAATACCGGACACAGGCGCGAAGGCGCAGTTCTGTGAAGGCTTTATGCAGTTCATGCAGACCTTTTAGGGAGCACCGCTGGCTGCCACATCTATGGCTGATCTGACTCGTATCTTCCAATAGAAGCATCCACCTACATTTTCAGGGGATGGCAGACCATAGGCTGCAGATTCCTGGCTGGTGTCAATGCAGACTATTTTCGAGCACCTAGAGACGCCTCCAAGGTGGAGGGTCAAGCTCACGACTTATATACTGCTTGATTCAGCCAAGAGGTGGTGGGATGTTACCACCCAGTCAGAGAATCACAAAGACATGGCGTGGGAATATTTCCAGACAGTCTTCTATGATTTCTTCTTCCCAGAGACGCTGAGGGCAGATCAAGCTCGAGAGTTCATGAATATGCAGCAGGGCGCTATGTCGGCGATGGATTATTCTACTCGCTTCACCGAGATTCAGTGTTTTTCACCCGTTTTGGTGGGCGATGATACGTTGAGAGCCAAAAGCATTGAAGATGGTCTTAGATATGACATCCAAACACTGGTGAATGTTTTCAGATTGCCCTTAGTACATGTTATTGTGAACCAGGCGCTGATTACAGAGAGGAACCTATGGGAATCTAGTGGTGTGGGCCAGGGTGGTTCAACGTCAGTTTCTGGTACTATTTCTACGGGTAAGTGGAGGAGATAGATGGAATTCTCTCAGGTTGGCAGTACCATCCAGAAAAATGTTTGAGGTGGCCAGGTCATGTGCTACCAGTGTGTTAAGGAGGGTCACAATAGACCTCAGTGTCCACGAGACCTAGTGGAGTGCCGAGCTTTTGGAAACATGGGTCATCTATAACGCTTTTGTAGTGTGTTTCTACCAGTGGATAGTAAGATGGGTTCTGTGTAGACTCCGCGTGCGGGATCAGGACTAGCAGCTTCTTACCAGTCAGGAAATTGGAATACGTCAGTGTGTGCAGGCAGAGATGGTGGTCATGGTTGTGCTAGCTAGACACCATGATCTCAGAGGCAGCAGGGCGGGATAGCTCAGGGTAGCCAGGCTGTGTCATAGGGCCGCAACACTAGATAAGAATATGCAGTGAAACAAACCTAATGAGAGCAGGATCCCAAACTTTCTACTATCAGAGGTACTATTTTAGTATCTTCTGTCTTACCTTCTGTACTTTTCGATATGGGTTCTACCCATAGTTTCATATCTATTCCCGTTGTGGAGATCCTTGGGCTCCGTGTTTCATCTTCTTCTGTTGTTATTACATTAGAAACTCCGTTGGGGACTAGAACAGATGGTGTACGTCTGTGCAAGGAGTTCCCCCTTGAGGCTGGTGGATGTCACTTCCTTTGGCACTTCTATGTCTTAGAGATGGCGAGCTATGATTTCATTCTTGGGATGGACTGGTTGGTTCCCTTTAGATACTTTTTGGATTGCTATCGTCGCAGGGTGAGTTTCACAACACCAGAGGGAGGAGAGTTTCTATACAAGGTCAAATGGGTTGTTCAGGCGAGTCGAGCTGGACCAGAGCACCGTGGGCGAGGTGGAGTCACAACCCAGATTGCGAGCTTATATCTGGATGATCAGAGGACTTGTCAGAAGGATTTCCCTCTAGTGGTTGATTGTTTCAGGGATGTCTTCCCGAATGAATTTTCAGGTATATCTCTGGAGAGTGAGGTGGATTTCTCTCTTGAGCTTGTGCTAGGAGCTGCACCAGTGTCCATTCCTCTTTATAGGATGGCTACACCGGAGTTTCAGGAGCTCAAGAGACAGTTAGAGGAGTTACAGGAAAAGGGGTTTCATCCGACCCAATACTTCTCCATGGGGTTCACCGGTCCTCTTTTCTGAATAAGGCAGATGATACCCTCAAACTCTGTGTGGATTATCGAAAGGTGAACTAGTTGATAGTTAAGAACCGATATCCCTTGCCAGGGATTGATGATATTCTTGACCAACCTCGTGGAGCACGAGTGTTCTCGAATATTGACGTGAGATCAGGATATCATCAGTTGCGCATTAGACCATATGATATACCTGTCACAGCTTTCAAGAGCAGGTATGGTCTATACGAGTATACAGTTGAAGCGGCCGGAGGTCGTCACGGCCCTCAAAATTACATTTATACTCCTACACTAGTACAGCAGTGCAGGGTCGATCCACAGAGAAGGCAGATGAGTTGTCTAGGTTCTAAGAAAAATACACTCCACTGTTGTCAGCAGTGGAGAGAGTGAAAATCTTTTTACCTTTTATATTTTTTTTTTATTTTTTAAAAGATGAGCTAGAAACAGTAGGAGGAAACGGGATTCTTTACAAAGAAACTAAATTTTCTACAAAGGGAATAAAATTGCACTAGGTACTGTTAAACTAAGAAATTAAGCTAACTACTTTAAGCAGCAAAGACAAGGAGCTAAGAACAACAATTTTCTCAGGAATTCCAAACTTGATGATTAAAAGGACAACTATCCACTAAACTTAATTGAATCACACCCTAGAAATTGTTTGATATATCTTCCTCGCCAGAAGATACATCAAACAGAAGTATGACTTTTAGAGTTCGCCACTCTAATGATCATGGTCTGTTAGAATTTTGAAAAAGAATACAGTCGAAGTTAAACTCGCCGTAAAACTCCAACTGTAATGACATTAACGCTTGAACAAATTGAAAATCAAGTTCAACCTCGCCAATTGAACTTGAAACTATGACATTTTTTACAGTAAGGTGTGAACAAATTTACTTAACATCAGAGTTGATCTCGCCGATTAATTCTGATGTCAATCAATGAGTAGTGAACAATTTAACAGATAAACCAACAAAGCTTGAAGATCCCGAGATGGAAAATCAACTCATGTTCATAATGAAATATATCATTGAAAACAATACGAAAACAGAGTACAAGACGTTAAGAAAAGAGGGAGAAAGACTCCCTAAATATCGCTCTGCCTTCGGGCTCCTTGGTCTCCTGCTCGTTTCCAGTGCTGCTCCCGGGAGTCTCCGATCTCGTATTGTCTGGTGTGGAATGTCGAATGAGAGTCCCTCTCAAAAACGCTGCTTGATCTGCTTAAATACCATCTGTCATCTGCTACTTTTCACTGCATGTCTTCCACCGACTTCATGTTTTCCTCACGAGCACACCGCACATGTGTGTTTTTTCCGCGACAGGCACGTCGCGCGAGTTTTTCCTTTGTAACTAACTCCTGCTGAGTTAGTTAGATGAATGTGGACGTGTTTTAGTCCCTCGAATGAACCTACAAAGGAAAAACACACAAAACATTTAAAAAAAATGAGAAGGAAATAAATTAATATCTAAGGTCGCTAGTTAATTAAATATGTTAAAATATTTATTTATAAAGTTATTAATTCTTATTAATTAAAGTTATCAATGTTAATTTAAAAGTTTATTATTATTTATAAATTAAATTATTTATTAATTTATGTTAATTATATTAGTTTATTTAAGTCCTAAATAAATTATTATTATGTAAATAATTTTATTAACAAATAAATATTTAGTATTCCACATTAAGTTAAATTTAATTTAGATATCCTTATTGATTAGTTTAATTTAAAGTTTTATTTAAGTTAAATAATTTATTAATTCAGTTTTTATAAGTCAATTATTCTATATTGATTATTTATTTATAATTAATATTGTTTTACATTTTAATTTAGTTATTTTTTAATTTAGGTTTTTAATTTATTTTTTTATTAAATTAGGTTTTTAGTTTTTAGTTTTTTATTCATTAACCCTCCCCCAATTTTCGGCGCAACCCAACCAAGGGGAGGGGTCTTCTTCGGCGCTGCAGAACAGGGACGGCGGCTCCCTCCTTCAGCAGGCTAGCAGCTCTGCCTTGATCTCCTTCCAACAGCACGGTGCGCTTCTAGTGGTGGCACAAAACCAGAAGGTGCAGCAACTTCCCCAGGCGACACCTCACATCAGCCCGACTTCTCAGCTCAGCTCCTCCTTTTTCAGACAGCGCTGGATTGGCAACGGCGCGACCTTCAGAAAAACTCAGCGACTAGACAACTCCCCCTCCTCCTGTTCAGCTTCGGTGGCATGTATTCTTTCATATCTGAGAATATTTTTATTTTGTGAAAAGATCTGATTTGAATTCGAAACGAATCAGGATTTCTTGATTTCGGGGTTTTTAGATCTGATATTTTAGTTTAATTTGAATTTATGGTATGATTTTGGTCGGGTATTACGATTTGAATGATGTAGTGAAAAGCTAACAGTGGTTAGCTCTGATTCAGTGTCTTGTGGTTACGGTAAGAAAGTGAAGAACCGGTAACTAAGAGGTAACGACAGACAGCTACATGGAGGAGTGCACAGTCACTGATAGCCGGTAGAGCAGCGAGGTAACAGTGAGGAAAATAAAAATAAACAGTAACTGTGTGATCTGGGACAGTGAGGCAGAGGGATGAAACGGTGAGGTGACAGTGACAGTGAGGCTGGAAAAGGGACAGTAGGGTAGAGATAAATTGGGTAATAGTGAGGGAATGGTAGGATATAACAGTGAGGTGCGGGTAAGATGGTAACAGTGGACTTAGGCTGAAAAAGTGAGATGGTTACTGTTATAAAAATAAAGAGTCACTGTTACAAATAAATTAGAAGTTACCGTTAGAATGCTAAGAGTGAGGTGCAGGGCACTGTCTAACAGTGAGAGAGCTACTGACAGAGGGAAATAAAAGGAGACACTGCGCAACAGTGAGGTGGCCACTGTTAGGTAAAACTGTGAAGCGGGATTCGCTGTTAGAAATTAAAAACCAAGACATTGTCACAAATAAAATTAAAATAATCACCGTTACTAAATTAAAATAAAAGGGTCACTTTTATTAAAATAAATTAAGAAAAGTGGAACAGCGGCACAACAGTGAGGTGCATGGCACGCAGTCTAATGGTAAGGCGGTTACCGCTAGTTAAATTCTACATCACCAGTAGACTAAAACAAAAAGAAAATGAATAAATATTTAAACTTCATACATAAAACAATATAATTAATGTTTAATAACTCTTAATTAATTAATTAATTAACTATTTTAACACATATAATTAAAAGAGAACTATTTAAATTAATTTAAAACACAAATTATTTACTTAAATGACTAGCAGGTGATTAAACACATAAAATAATAAAATTAACCTATTCTAATGTAACTTAATTAAAAGATTAAATAATAAAATAAAGTCTAAGTTAATTAAATTGAATTACATAGATACAATAATTGTTTATAATAAATATTAACTATTATAAAGTTAAGCAGATTTAAATTAACCAAACTAAATAAGACATAATTAGAGTTGAATAGTTTTGTAAGATTAAAATTATCAATTTAAAGACTAAAAAATACATAATTAACTATAAAAAATGATTAATTAACAAATTTAGTGATAAAATTACAAAAGTGAAAATATTAATTAAAAAGTGTCAAAATAATTAATTAAATTGATAAAAATTAAATAAAAGATGTGGCAAAACTATGTTAAAATAGAGCCACATCAAATTCCCCCACACTTAAACATTGTTTGTCCTCAAACAATCCCATGTTTTATTCTCTTTGAAAAAAAAATGTGAAATTTACAAATCAGCAATGTTCGGAGAAGTTTCAACAGAGGACTCAAAAAGTGTGCTTAGGCTATTGAACACATACCTCAAATAAAGTCTCGCCTAGAACCACTACTCAAAGGAAACTCAAGTAAACCATGAATCATCCATAAATGAAGGTGTCCTGCTTCATATATGACTCTGCCTAGTGACTTACTTCAATTCAAGCTCAATTTCTAAATTCAAGAGTGATAAAAGGTAAAATGAAAGTGGAATCAAAACCTTAACAAAAAGAACTTTGTACTTTGACTAATCCCCTTGGTTCCAAAATTAAAACATAGATAATTTTTTTTTGAAATCACTTTATTGATACAACCCAAATGACTCCCATATAAACCAGTTTTCCCCTTCTTCATTTGGAGTTCATCATTCCCCTCACCTTAATGAATTCATTTTTGACCTTAGACACTTTATTTATTTTTCCCAAGCCATGTAATTTGTGCCAAGCACTGTGCAATGCACTTATTCAGAGTGTACAGAGGGCTTATAGTAAACAGAAACGCACCCAGCATCTAAGGTCTCAGAGATTCACCGTGGGATCCCAGATGCCCAGTATTACTCCAGTTTCAAAAGATTTATATAGAAACCATTTACATTGACTCAATAAAAATGATCATTTTTATAAATTAACAGAATGAAAAGGCTCCTCGGATAAAAGTCAAACTTCCAGTACCTAAAATTATGATCTTAAATCCACTAAAAGATTTCCCATATCACTCTCAAAAGAAGTTCCTAACCAAAATTCATTAAACCACTAAACAATTCCACTCAGCAATCATCCACCAACACTCATTTCAGACTCAAAGCAAGACTCAACTTCCAATCAAGCACCATCCTAAGGCAAGACTCATTTGCGTGCAGTGTAAAGACTAAAATTGTGAAGAATTTTTTTTTGAAAAATTTTGACCATTTTTGAAAAATTTTGACCATTTTTTGACAAAAATTTTAAAAAGCAGTGGGAATTGATGAGCATTACAATTAAACACAGTTTAGCACAGTCAAGAATTGACCCCTTCCCCCACACTTAAAACCCAACTTTGTCCCCAAAGTTGACTTCTAAATATGGAGAAGAACAATTAATCAATTATGGTTCAAAACAGATTTTCAATTTAGTAGATATATGACATGTATAAAGGGTCTCAATGAAGTTAAAAAATAGTGTTTGCCACAATGATTAAATAAAAGCAGGTTCATTTCAGACACACACATGCTTTAACATTCAGTCCAGTGACACAGATTTTCATTTAAGCACAAACATAGCATATAAGGTGTAAGTGTGCAATTAACTGGGTGTAAGCATTTTAAACAATAAGTTCAATAATATGTTCAATATAGTAGACAAAGTTCATGCAAAACACCTCAACGAAACAAGAAGATTCAAATGACCAGCATGTACTCCCCCCCACACTTAGTTTCATGCAGTGAAAAGGTTTTATCACAATAGTGAAATTCAATTTTTTTAAAGAAAGGAGGCTCATGCAGATTTTTAATTCATTAGTTACACGACATGTAGCAGAATATTATAATACAAGCAGAATTTTGAGCAAAAACAGAATTTTAATAACCAAAACAGGAGCAGAAAAATAAGTGCAACAAGTTGAAGTACTTCCCTGACTAAGCTCTTGTCCAAAAATGACCATGGGAATTCCACTCCTTAGATGACAGAAGCAGCATTCCTAAAAACATAGAGTATATAGACCAGGAACAATTATCCAGCAAAAACAGAGCATATATAAGCATACAAAGCAGCACTTTATTCAAAGTAAAATAAGAACATAACAAAAGTAAAAACAAAGAAAGAGCATGGGTTGACTCCCATGAAGCACTGAATTTAAAAGACTTCAGTTAGACTTTATTTAATCACAATTTTTTATTTATTAACAAAACACAAACCATGGGTTGCCTCCCATGAAGCGCTAGGTTTAAAGTCCCCAGCCAGACTCACCTAGCAACTAACCGTAGTCACTAGGTGGACTTGGTTTCCTTAATAGGAACCACCACATGTGTTTGGCCCATTTATCATTAACAGAGCAGTGAAGATTGTGGGCACCAAAACATAAGCAGATAAAAATGGAATTCTCAAAGCCTGAATTAACCCCTAAGTAGCACCCTTTAGCAGTAATGGATATAGTGTTGTCCACTTCCAGTTTTGTTTCAGATTTATCAAAAGTTGAGTTCACATGAAGGGACAATATAGTACTTGGTGCTTCAAAGGGTGTGGCATTATTTTCATGGATTTCTCTCTCATCTTCAACACTCATAGGTTTAAATACAGGGGTTCTTGTGGGTGAATACTGAATAGTAGGTTCAAAAGGGGATTCAATAAAGTTCTGAACATAATCATGAGCATTGGAACTCAATTCTAATTCTCCCTCTAGACTACTATCAGTATCATGATGATCTTTTGAACCCTTCACAGGTGAGGATGGAAGTGAAAAACAAGAAAGAGAATTTATGTTATCACTAAGTGGTTCAGCTCTAACAATGTTATAAATCTCTTCCAAAAGATCCTCATCTGTTAACTCACATTGAACATCTACTACTTCTATCAAATCAGTTCTGCAACCATCATATAATGTGCGTTCAACTTCTCTTTCAAGTTCAAGTTCAAAAGGCTCACTTTCTAAAACCATTTCATTTGAGTGTTGCAATTCAATTTCAGGAGAAGAATTGTACAATTCAGTTTCAATAAATTCACGTTCCAAAATGTTCATGTTAAGACAATTCTCCTCAAGTTGATCAACACTGATTTCAATTTCATTGCACACTGATTCAGAAAAGTGATTACTATGAGAATAAGGAAATGAAAACTCATCAATTAGTCTTTCTTCAAATATTATTCCCACATTCTCATCATCAAACATCATTTCAGAATTAATTGGGTTTACAGTTTCAAAACATGGAAGAGAAGTTTTCAGTTGAGGTTCAAAAAATTTAGATTCTATGTTATCCAGCTTAAGGTTATCTTCCAAAGTGTTCCCAATTTCAATTTTAGGCTCATTGTTCAGAATTTCAGAAAGATTGGGTGAAGAGTTTTTAACATTCAAGTTTCTAGTTTCAAGTATATCTTCATCCCGAGTGACTTCATTCTCAGAGCTTCTAAAACAGTGATTTTTCTCAAGTGTAGGAATTATGAAAAGAACTGGGCTATCTTTTTCAATCTGTTTCAATTCATCTTCAAAATTGTCCAACTCGATTCCATTAAAGTTCTTTATTGGATTTTCAATGATGTGTTCTTTATTTAGAGAGTTGGTTATTTCCAGATTTAGTTCAACAGAGTCAGATTTTTCAAAGTGAATGGGTTCTTGTCCAGTTTCATTATCACTTTCTTCTTCCACTTGATTTTCAAATCTTTTGTAAACATTTTCTTTTACCTTTTCTTCAAATACTTCTTGTTCTTTAACCCTTTGTTGCAATTCCAAGAGCATGGTTTCTATTCTTTTCATTCTTTGATCTCGCTCTTGAGAATATCTAAGTTGAATCTCATGGGTTTGAGTTAACCAATTATTAATTTGTTCCACCCTAGCATCTAGTTTGGAATCAATTAATTCAATTTTAGCTAGGGTGATAGGACTAAACTCACATTGTTCATTTTCATCGGTGTAAACATCTTGTTGTGGCTGGTTATAGACACACTGCCAAGCAGTATGTCCATAATCACCACAACAAACACAGTTAGGTCCCAGTTGATTCCAATTCTGTTTAACATCCATTTTTAATTCAAAATTTAATGAGCTTAAACACACAACAGTTCTCTGTGAAGCAGATTTTTCTTTTCAAAACAACAAAAGTAGCAGATATAGTTCAAAGTAGTTTTTTTTAAATCAGTTTTTTTTTTGAGTTTTTTTTTTGTGTTTTTTTTAAACCCTAGACTCTCGGTGCGTGCCTTCCCCGGCAACGGCGCCAAATTTTGAAGCGGCCGGAGGTCGTCACGGCCCTCAAAATTACATTTATACTCCTACACTAGTACAACAGTGCAGGGTCGATCCACAGAGAAGGCAGATGAGTTGTCTAGGTTCTAAGAAAAATACACTCCACTGTTGTCAGCAGTGGAGAGAGTGAAAATCTTTTTACCTTTTATATTTTTTTTTTATTTTTTAAAAGATGAGCTAGAAACAGTAGGAGGAAACGAGATTCTTTACAAAGAAACTAAATTTTCTACAAAGGGAATAAAATTGCACTAGGTACTGTTAAAATAAGAAATTAAGCTAACTACTTTAAGCAGCAAAGACAAGGAGCTAAGAACAACAATTTTCTCGGGAATTCCAAACTTGATGATTAAAAGGAAAACTATCCACTAAACTTAATTGAATCACACCCTATAAATTGTTTGATATATCTTCCTCGCCAGAAGATACATCAAACAGAAGTATGACTTTTAGAGTTCTCCACTCTAATGATCATCGTCTGTTAGAATTTTGAAAAAGAATACAGTCGAAGTTAAACTCGCCGTAAAACTCCAACTGTAATGACATTAACGCTTGAACAAATTGAAAATCAAGTTCAACCTCGCCAATTGAACTTGAAACTATGACATTTTTTACAGTAAGGTGTGAACAAATTTACTTAACATCAGAGTTGATCTCGCCGATTAATTCTGATGTCAATCAATGAGTAGTGAACAATTTAACAGATAAACCAACAAAGCTTGAAGCTCCCGAGATGGAAAATCAACTCATGTTCATAATGAAATATATCATTGAAAACAATCCGAAAACAGAGTACAAGACGTTAAGAAAAGAGGGAGAAAGACTCCCTAAATATCGCTCTGCCTTCGAGCTCCTTGGTCTCCTGCTCGTTTCCAGTGCTGCTCCCGGGAGTCTCCGCTCTCGTATTGTCTGGTGTGGAATGTCGAATGAGAGTCCCTCTCAAAAACGCTGCTTGATCTGCTTAAATACCATCTGTCATCTGCTACTTGTCACTGCATGTCTTCCACCGACTTCATGTTTTCCTCACGAGCACACCGCACACGTGTGTTTTTTCCGCGACAGGCACGTCGCGCGAGTTTTTCCTTTGTAACTAACTCCTGCTGAGTTAGTTAGATGAATGTGGACGTGTTTTAGTCCATCGAATGAACCTACAAAGGAAAAAAACACAAAACATTTAAAAAAAAATGAGAAGGAAATAAATTAATATCTAAGGTCGCTAGTTAATTAAATATGTTAAAATATTTATTTATAAAGTTATTAATTCTTATTAATTAAAGTTATCAATGTTAATTTAAAAGTTTATTATTATTTATAAATTAAATTATTTACTAATTTATGTTAATTATATTAGTTTATTTAAGTCCTAAATAAATTATTATTATGTAAATAATTTTATTAACAAATAAATATTTAGTATTCCACATTAAGTTAAATTTAATTTAGATATCCTTATTGATTAGTTTAATTTAAAGTTTTATTTAAGTTAAATAATTTATTAATTCAGTTTTTATAAGTCAATTATTCTATATTGATTATTTATTTATAATTAATATTGTTTTACATTTTAATTTAGTTATTTTTTAATTTAGGTTTTTAATTTATTTTTTTATTAAATTAGTTTTTTAGTTTTTAGTTTTTTATTCATTAACCCTCCCCCAATTTTCGGCGCAACCCAACCAAGGGGAGGGGTCTTCTTCGGCGCTGTAGAACAGGGACGGCGGCTCCCTCCTTCAGCAGGCTAGCAGCTCTGCCTTGATCTCCTTCCAACAGCACGGTGCGCTTCTAGTGGTGGCGCAAAACCAGAAGGTGCAGCAACTTCCCCCGGCGACACCTCACATCAGCCCGGCTTCTCAGCTCAGCTCCTCCTTTTTCAGACAGCGCTGGATTGGCAACGGCGCGACCTTCAGAAAAACTCAGCGACTAGACAACTCCCCCTCCTCCTGTTCAGCTTCGGTGGCATGTATTCTTTCATATCTGAGAATATTTTTATTTTGTGAAAAGATCTGATTTGAATTCGAAACGAATCAGGATTGCTTGATTTCGGGGTTTTTAGATCTGATATTTTAGTTTAATTTGAATTTATGGTATGATTTTGGTCGGGTATTACGATTTGAATGATGTAGTGAAAAGCTAACAGTGGTTAGCTCTGATTCAGTGTCTTGTGGTTACGGTAAGAAAGTGAAGAACCGGTAACTAAGAGGTAACGACAGACAGCTACATGGAGGAGTGCACAGTCACTGATAGCCGGTAGAGCAGCGAGGTAACAGTGAGGAAAATAAAAATAAACAGTAACGGTGTGATCTGGGACAGTGAGGCAGAGGGATGAAACGGTGAGGTGACAGTGACAGTGAGGCTGGAAAAGGGACAGTAGGGTAGAGATAAATTGGGTAATAGTGAGGGAATGGTAGGATATAACAGTGAGGTGCGGGTAAGATGGTAACAGTGGACTTAGGCTGAAAAAGTGAGATGGTTACTGTTATAAAAATAAAGAGTCACTGTTACAAATAAATTAGAAGTTACCGTTAGAATGCTAAGAGTGAGGTGCAGGGCACTGTCTAACAGTGAGAGAGCTACTGACCGAGGGAAATAAAAGGAGACACTGCGCAACAGTGAGGTGGCCACTGTTAGGTAAAACTGTGAAGCGGGATTCGCTGTTAGAAATTAAAAACCAAGACATTGTCACAAATAAAATTAAAATAATCACCGTTACTAAATTAAAATAAAAGGGTCACTTTTATTAAAATAAATTAAGAAAAGTGGAACAGCGGCACAACAGTGAGGTGCATGGCACGCAGTCTAATGGTAAGGCGGTTACCGCTAGTTAAATTCTACATCACCAGTAGACTAAAACAAAAAGAAAATGAATAAATATTTAAACTGCATACATAAAACAATATAATTAATGTTTAATAACTCTTAATTAATTAATTAATTAACTATTTTAACACATATAATTAAAAGAGAACTATTTAAATTAATTTAAAACACAAATTATTTACTTAAATGACTAGCAGGTGATTAAACACATAAAATAATAAAATTAACCTATTCTAATGTAACTTAATTAAAAGATTAAATAATAAAATAAAGTCTAAGTTAATTAAATTGAATTACATAGATACAATAATTGTTTATAATAAATATTAACTATTATAAAGTTAAGCAGATTTAAATTAACCAAACTAAATAAGACATAATTAGAGTTGAATAGTTTAGTAAGATTAAAATTATCAATTTAAAGACTAAAAAATACATAATTAACTATAAAAAATGATTAATTAACAAATTTAGTGATAAAATTACAAAAGTGAAAATATTAATTAAAAAGTGTCAAAATAATTAATTAAATTGATAAAAATTAAATAAAAGATGTGGCAAAACTATGTTAAAATAGAGCCACATCAACAGTTATGCCGTTCAGACTCACGAATGCACTAGCAGTTTTTATGGCTCTAATGAATCATGTGTTCCATCCTTATCTGGATTCTTTTGTGGTAGTATTCTTGGACAATATCTTGGTGTACTCACACACTCAATACAAAAATTCCACCCATCTTGAGATCATATTGATTACACTAAGAGAGCATAAACTATATTCTAAGCTCTCAAAGTGCCACTTTCGGATGGACCTGATACACATCCTGGGTCATATCATCTCAGAGGCAGGAGTTGCAGTAGACCCAGAGAAGGTGAGAGCTGTAGTTTCCTGGGATCAGCCTAAGAACGTGTTTGAAATATGGAGTTTCATGGGGTTGACGGGTCACTATAGACACTTCATATAGTATATCTCCCACTTAACAGCACTGTTGACGGGTTTGACTAAGAAGGGTGTGAAGTTCGTTTGGTCGAAATCTTGCGAGACATCCTTCCAGGAGCTGAAGGGAAAGTTGACATATGCACCAATCCTGATACTCCTAGAGCAGGGGAAGAGCTATACAGTTTACTGTGATTCATCAGGTATTAGGCTAGGAGCTGTGTTGATGCAGGGCGATCGAGTAGTTGCGTACATGTCTCAACAGTTGAGGCCACATGAGAGGAATTACCCGACGCATGATCTCGAGTTGGCTGCAGTTGTTCATGCATTGCGCTGTTGGAGACAGTATCTCTTGGGAGAACATTTTGTGGTGTTCGCGAACCACAAAAGTATCAAGTACATGTTTACCCAGTGTGACTTGAACCTGAGGTAGCGAAGGTGGGTTGAATACCTTCATTCCTTCGATTTTGAGCTTGCCTATACACCTGGTAAAGGTAATACAGTAGCTGATGCACTGAGCAGGAAGACTCAGATACAGGCAGTGCAAGAGGCCATTGGTGAATGTAAGCTTATGGATTTGTTCTCTAAGATGCATTTGGAGGTGCACGATAGTCAGGGGCATACCTATCTTTTGTCTTTAGATGTGACCTCTACCCTCCTGGATAGAGTGAGGATGAGACAACTATCTAATTCAGAAGGCCTAGTTCTACGGGAGTCAGTGACCAGTGAGGACCCTTCTCCTGGTTGGACGATAGGCGATGATTAAGTATTGCATTTCCATGGATGAGTGTGGGTTCGAGGGGATACACGCGAGGATATGATGCAAGAATTTCATGCTTCATCTTGGGCAGTTCATCCTGGAGTTACCAAGATGTATCGTGACTTGCGACGTCAGTACTAGTGGTCGGGTATGAAGAGAGAAGTTTCTGGTTTTGTTACGATGTGTTCCACCTGTCAGTAGGTGAAGGCAGAGCATCAGAGGCCAGCCAGACTATTACAGCAGTTACCTATTCCAGAGTGGAAATGGGATGATTTCGTGATGGACTTCATGACGGGGTTGTTGAGGTCACCTCGAGGCAATGATGCCATGTGGGTTGTTGTGGATAGACTCACAAAGGTATCTCACTTTTTCTGATGAGGGAGAACTTCGGTGTGGACGATCTCATAAGTTGTATATCCAAGAGATCGTACGTCTTAATGGGGTTCCTCATTCTATCGTTTCAGATAGGGACACTCATTTTACGTCTCGTTTCTGGCAGAGTTTTCAGAGGGCACTCGGTACATAGGTGCTTCTAAGCATAACTCACCACCCTCAGACCGATGGTCAGTCAGAGCGTATGATATAGGTGCTTGAGGACATGCTGCGTGCACACATCCTAGACTTTGGGGGCTCTTGGGAGAAGCATATACCCCTAGTCGAGTTTTCCTATAATAACAGTTTCCAGGAAACTATTGAGATGGAACCTTACAAGGCTTTATATGGTAGGCCATGTCAATCACCCATGTGCTAGTTAGAGGCAGGTGAGGCAGCTTTACTGGGACCACGTCTCATGCAGGAGACTTCCGAGCAGGTTCAGTTGATTCAGAAGTGGTTGGCTACCACACAGTCTCATCAGAAATCTTATGCTTATCGCCGTAGACGACCCTTGGAGTTCGTTGCTAGGGATAAGGTTTTCTTACATGTTTCACCAAGGTTGGGACACAGGTGGATCAAGATACAGGGTAAAATTTCACCAAGGTATGTGGGGCCATTTGAGATTCTGGTGAGAGTCAGGTTGGTTGCCTATCGGTTTCAGTTACCACAGAGGTACCGAGCCATGCATGACGTCTTCCATGTATCTCAATTGCGTCGATATCATTCAGACCCATCCCACGTCTTTTAGCCTAAGGAAGTTGAGCTTGAGGTAGATGACTCTTTTGAAGAGGATCTGATTCGTATCGTTGATAAAAGCACAATGTTTCTTTGAGGCCACCAATTCCTCTCGTATGGGTGCTATGGAAGCATGGACGAGTGTAGGAAGAAACCTAGGAGAGGGAGACCAACATACATACTCAGTGGATGGAGTTGTTCATGACTATATCTTCACCACCCTTGTAAGGGAAATTTGGGGACGAATTGGTTTAAGGGGGGAAGTTTATAAGAACTCAGTTCTTATTTTTGAGGTACAAATTTATTCTTTTATATTTTCCCTAAAGTGTTTTTTAGAAAATAAGGAAAATGGGGAAAAATCCTAAATTTTGGAAGTACACACCATGTACTTTTCCACACACCGTGTACTTGTGGCCGTGTGGAATGGGTACACATGGTGTGTAGCCATGTCGGCGATGAAAGGTCTAAAAACCGATTACACGCCGTGTAGTTTGTATTTACACGCCGTGTAGTTAGTCAACAGGTGAATAGTAAGGCGGTGGCCAGCTGGGTGACAGTACATGCCATGTATAGAGGCATACATGCCATGTACTCATGTCGACAGATGAATAGTGACACACTGGTGAGAAGCCTCCATAGGAACAGTTTAAAAAAATGGAAGGTACACGCTGTGTACTTGAGAGTACACACCGTGTATTTTGTTTTTTTGCTTAAAATGGGCAGTAGACTCCCCTATTCACATTATAGGATTAGAATGCTGGAGGGAAGCTTGAGAAGATGACCAGAGCTTTGGAGAACCGCCGATCGTGAACCAGGAAGTCGATTCTGCCTCCGTCGATCTTTCTGGAACCATGTTGGTAAGAGCTTCCTTCTCCTTGAGTGTTTCTTTCCAATTCCTCCTCTAAGGGATGTTATTTGAGGTTTAAATTTAATTCTTCTACCTCAGATCTATGGTGTTCTTGGACGTTTCAGAAGGTTTCATTCAGGTATATCGATCATGGGTGATCGAGGTAGGTGTCTTGGTGTTTAATTTTCAACTGATGCGTGTTTTGGGTACCGTTGTGATACGTGCCCATGAATGGGGTGTCGTATGGCTGAGGCTTGTTGAATTAAATACCTAGAATTGTATGGGTAATTTAAATGTGATAATAAAATGCTGTTTGGGATCGCTGCTTGGATCTAGGACCACCCCCGGGGTGTGTACCTCTGTTTAGCCATTTGGCCAGATACCTGAGGGTATGCCATTGTAATAATGTTTATTGAATTGAATTGAGATGAATTTCATGTGTATTTCTTGTTTATATTTTGGGCTTGGCCCGATTACTTTCTTATCCTGAGGGAAGTGCTTTACTTAGCCCGATGGTAGTGTTACCATTAGCCTAAGGGCAGTGGTTATTTCGGCCTGAGGGAAACTTCTTTCGTGCCTGTGGGTGATAGACTCTGTGCCTGAGGGTGAAACTTCGTACTCCTGAGCGCAATATCTATTATGCATGTTGGAAATTACCTACGGGTTACGTTTCTAATTGACTAAGGGTAAGGGTTTGTATGTCTGAGGACACTGTCTATTTACATAGAAATTCACTATGGTGGTTTCATTATAATGAACGATTAAATGAACAATAAAATAGCAATATAACTGGTAAAGTTATTTATTTTTTAGTACTGCTTATTTTATTGCATTTTACTACTTCACACTGTTGTTGCATATTTTTACACAGTTGGGCACGAGCCTTTGGTGGGTTCCTACTCGTAATTATTTCTCACACCCTGTTTGGGTCATGTATTCAGCCCAAACAGATTACATTTCTATAGGTGTGGATAAGGTAAATGGTCCCTATATAGGTACTTGATTGCTGCTAAGGAGTAGGGGAGCATGGGATCGGGCTTAGGCATGTGATTCTACCGGCTATCTTGTTTTGTTTTTGCTGAACTCTATATTCTACTATCCTGTATTGTTGTGTAACATGTTCTGGCTATTTTCATATAACTTTAGGCATGTTGAATCATTATATACAACTGTTGGTTATCTTTTAATATAGTTGATTATGTGTGTATGGTTTATTACTTCTGCTATTGTTGTATGTTTTTTCTTGTATTCCGCTATTCTACACTTTAAAAAATGAGGGCATAGTTTCCCCACTATCAAACCTGGGCCCTCGCTGCTAGTAGGTAGCCTCTAGCGTTTGAGGAAATCCGCTTGAGGTCACGTGGTGAATCGGGTTCGAGGCACCCATGGAGTGGTACCCGGAACTGGTACATTACAATATACAAAACACTAATTTGATAATTATCATATTTTTTCATTCATTTTACATCTAAAATATATAATTAATTATTTTTATGAAAAATAAAATATGGTATGTTCATGGAGACGCTTTTCATACATACACATGAGTAACATTTCAATTTTATCATGATCACTATGGAAAGAATTTAAGTAATATTTAAAAATTTCATAATGTTCATGATATAATATATATCATATTATATAATTATATATATAATCGATGTGATGTGTTGATAAAAAGAGATCCAAATCCCTTCACTAAGGCAATAGTTTACACATACATGAATGATGATATAATATTTAAATGAGATAAAATGAATGATAGAGCATGATATATATTATCATTACATAACTGTTTAAAAATGTTTTTAATATAAATGTAATATCATTTATATCACATTTAATTATTAAATTAATAAACCTGATTTTCCTATCTTGTATGGAACATTTTATTTCATATTTAAACCTTGTTGAGGAGCACTTTTGGGCATAGCCACTATTTCCAGGCTGTGGGATTGTAGGGCTATTCTGAATAAAGATATTTTTATGGAAGAAGTTATCCTATATGATTATTACATGATGTGTTATCATTATAAGATGTTAAATTTTCTTTCTGGGACCATTAATGACATTTAAATGATTTTCCTAGTATTGGAGACCCTAAGCATTACAAAATGTGTTGATTATTAATACATATTGTAAATGACTGAATTAAAAATTAAAATACGAGGCATGGCATAGTAATTTGGATAGAACCTCACACCTCCAATACTCTCATGTAGGTTCACCATATTGAGCATAAATCTAGCATTTTAATTTTCTTCTTCATCTGAACTCTGATTCTATATATATCTTTCACATTTTATGTTCTCCGGTAAGATAACTATTCTTCTTGTAAAATTCTAGGTTAGTATTTTCATAGAGGAATCTATTTTGAAGTTGGCTAATTTAAACCATTTTCTAGGAGTTTATGTCTTCATCTATTCCATTTTGATCTACGCCAAACTAAGTGCCGATATGGGATGAGGAGAGTGAAAAAGGTTTAAGGTAGGTTCAAATTTGTTTGAACCAAAATTATCTCCATTTTATAATATTCTCTCATTTTGAACATGTTGATCCCATTGTGCATTTCCTATTAAATTCACTGGATATTATTATAATAATTGTGTTTATATTGAAGATCCCATTCCATATATGAACATTACATCTTTTGAGGGTTATAACCATGATGCTAACCACCACAAGAAGATTGTATACTTGTTTATTAAAAAAGCACTTTGTTTTGGCTGTATGTGTCACCGTTCTGCTGAGCTCAGATTTGAAAATCATAAAGTATTCATTTAAAATAAATTTAATTTTTTATTATTATTACTACTTGTATATATTTTAATCGACCCTCTAAGGTAAGTTTACTGAATAAATAATTAATATTTAAATTGTTAAATGGAATTTATACCTATAGATAACAAATGTCATAGTTCAATTATTGTTGAGTTGAATATGGAATCATGTCCCTTCCCACCTTTTCACTTAGTATAAATAGAAATCGAATGATCTAAATGATTAATTAAAAAAATGAGTAATATATGTCATAAATAAAATAATTATTAATTTATAAGGTGACTATTTCATATCGATATTATCATCTTTATAAGATGCGACATACTAGATCCATCCATGGATTCATGAGGTAATTAAACAAGTACTTAGAGGATGTCATTTTGATTCATGGAGGTTATTTCTAAGGGGTATTACCACCGTATAGAATGGTCCTTGTATAATAGTTTGTTCCATGAATGAAACCATATGATCCCTTCACTGTCTTTTGGATATTAGGTTTCCTTGAATTCAATCATTGGATCCAGCTTAACAAATTTTCATAGGTATAATCATTGATTCATCTCATTGGACCGAGTCACACTGAACTGATTTTACCTAAGATGAGATCACATGAATCTATAAGAATAATTTACTATGAATTACAAGGTCTATTCTCCATGGAATACAATCATAACCCATATATTTAGGTTACATATATTACTATGTTTGTTCAATCCTTGAGGACAAGGATTCCTTGGTTATTACCTTGGATCTTCTTTACTATTACCTTAATTATATGATGCCTTGTTTGTTACAATGGTTCCTCTTTAATATTATAAACATTATAGGATTCCTTGTAATACCTTTTGTAAATTATAATTATTATTATGTTATATTGTTTGTTTGGTTCACAAATCACATTAATTATTTGAAATAAAATATAACAGAGGTAAATAATTTATTACATGTTTAGTGAAATTAAAAGAAGTTATTAAATATCATTACACAATTGCATTACATTTATATATGTCCGCGCATGGTTTTAGATTATTTTCATAGACATGAATGTATAGTTTGTAATCATGGATGAATATTGACATTTGTCTCCATCCCTATTTGGGTTGCCGATGGTACCAGAGAAGATTATATATATGCATGTGTTGATAAGGGGAAGTATCCCACTTTGGAAAATAGTTCCTAAATTCTTTTTTTTGGATGGAGCTTGGTAACAGATGACCAGGATACCATTTTGGATGTTTTATATTTTTTGGTTGAATTTTTTCTTTTTATAGGATGTATTGTATCATATATTGTATTGATATTTTAATGATATATAGAAACACAGAATACATTATTATCATTGTGAATAGTATTTATTAATAAAAATTTGATTATAATTTAGTGATTAGAATTCTATCCTTATTTCTTATACTTATCTATTTCCAAAAAATTGTTATATTTATATACAATTAAATGTTATTATACCTATAAATTGTTATTCACCACAAAATTAAGGGAATAGTCTCGCCACATACATACACTAGGATCTCACTGATAGTCTACAACCTATGTAATTGTGGTGGAGATTATGGTTACATGTGACCCACCAACATGGGGTTCCATTTAGTGGAACATGGATCAAGACATCACAATGCTGTAAAAGAAGTTTATTTTGAAGCTTTACTAATATTATTCAACCAATAGGTTATTAATAATACATAGGATGTTGGTTATAAACTATTCTTGATAGTATCTCACCCACGTTTGGGGTTAATACTGTGTATCATAAGATAAGAATGGTGGTTCTGGTTTTAACCTATTATAGTTGATGTACATCCACTATTGGTTGAGGCACTTGATATGGGATAGTTATTAATATTATTATTATTGATGATTTAATTTTATCCTTGGCCCAATGAGACGAGGGAAAAGAATAATTAATTATGAACCATTATTGGCACGTGAAAATCAAATTTCAGGAATATTCCATTCCATTTAACTGCATTTTAATGCATTCATTGGTTGTGTTTCCTATGATTTTTGAGTGATCCATGGTTTGTACATATATTCCTATGCTTCTAACACATTTTTTATAATATATTTAGTTCTTAGTTAATGTGTTAGCTATGGAACTCTAGTTACGTGATCTAATATTTGGCTAACATTCAGTGACACCTAGTTTAAATCATGATGTGCATTGGTCCTTGTAAATTGAAAAGTTTAATTTACCATGTCGACCCGTAATATATCAATCATTAAATTATGATACTACGTGTAGATAGTTTTAAATATAATTTAAATTGGTGTCAATTTCAATGATAAGGTGTATGGTCCTTTATTCATTGTGAATGGTGATCCATTGTAATCAAACCTTGATATATGTTTGTATGACAATGAATTACATAAAATAGAAATAATAATTATACAATGAATATTTTTACTATAAATAAATAGGAAATGTACATTTTACAATTCTCATACTCGTAACATTGAAAATTTAATTATAAATCTTAGAAATACCCAATCCTTCTATGTAGGTAGTTGCGGTACTAATTTGGGTAGTTATCCCTTATCCATTTGAAATTAACCCTTAGTGATTCTATATCATACCAAATATTTTTCTTGAGGTATGTGAATGGTTTTTTAGATATATACCACCATGACATCCTTTACTTAGGATGATTTTTTTGAGATTACCACACTGTAGATATAGTGGTCCCTAAGATTTCAGTATTACTACATAGAGGGAAACATGAGAAACCTTCTATTATACTTAACATGGGATCTAATGATCATATTCATGAGATTTTCCTATATAATATGTAGTATATGAAGGGTTCTATACAACATGAACCTTCCATAAATGATGTTAATCATGTGTTACTATAGTAGTACCCTTTTATCGTTTTGTGGGATTGTTTTATATAGCATATTGATTCATTGATAAGAGCCCCTCATTCTATATTGGAGAATCTAGAGATGTCTCTAGATATGAGGGTTAATATTTCCACCTATATTCTTCTTTATTTTATCAACTTATTTTGGGATGTGATTAAATGGGTTGGTCTTCATTAGGGCGCGGCCTGGGTGACCTTCCAGGCAACATTCTATGATCTCTTATTTCTTTAGAAGGTGATATATGATCTAGACTGAGAGTTCATGCACCTAGATATGAGTGATATTTCGATCCTTGACTATTTAGTTCAATTTATTGAGATACGTTGATTTTAACCTCTTCTAGCTGCTGGTGAACTAGAAAACAATTTAAGCATTAAGGATGGTGTTAGTTATGACTTCTAGGAACATGTGAATGTCTTTTCCCTTCATACCATCTAAAATTATTCCCCCATCACTAAGAGTAACATGGGGTATGTATAGAGATATGGGAATAATGGTTTAGTTATGAGATAGTCTTTCAGTCCTTAAAGCATTACTAATCATTGCCTTGAGGGTTTTTATCAGTGCATTGGAGACCAATGTATCCACAATCACGGCTCTATTATATGCCATTAGTTTAGGTTCCATGGGAATATGAAACCTCGGTGATATAATGACCCTCTTGTGTTTCATTCAATTGGATTTATGGGGAATCATCATCGATTATATCATACCTTTCTAAAATATTTGATTTAAAGGGTATTTGCACTACCTCCACCTTTTTGGTAAGGTTATGTTTTACCATGTCAGGAGGAGAGTTAGAGTATAACCAACAATACATGATGATGAAGATGTCATGGTAGTGGTAGCTAGAATTATGATCATCATCAACTATATAGAAGATATTCATTGGGTAGTTCATATATAGAAAAAGGTCATATATTATATTTTGTAACATTATTTACATATGATACCCAAGGATTAAATTGAAAGTCTATCTAAATTATAAGGTATTATTATAGTAGCCTTTACTATTGTATCAATTTTGTTAGATATTTCTTCTTTACACTAAATTATCTCCTTATATATCATGTAATGTCTTGGGATTTTTTTATTAATACAGTGTGATGAACTTATTCACAACATATAGATTGAAACTATAGGGAAATTGACTATGAATGTTATGTCTTATTGAGGTAGGAAGTTATTTCTTCATATGTGACCAATTCCTCCTAAAGATGATGGAATTTGATTTCATTATCATGATTTATTTTTTGGTTCCATATCAAGACTTTGTGGACTTTTATCACTCTAGGGTATAATTAACATCCTTATATGTTAGTAGTTATATACAAAAACATGAGTGAAATGTTCATGCTTAAAGAGCTGGACAAGAGAATCATTTGCTGGGTGGAGTGACCACCTAGATTTCTTGTCTCATAATTGATGAGCAAGGAATAGATCTAAAATATTTTAATCATATAGTAGAACATATTAGGTATGTAATTGCTGATGGTTTTTATGGCCTTCCATCTATAGTAGTGGTGGAGATTATGATCTATCTTATTCTAGGGGCATATCCAATGTCCATTCCTCTGTACAAGATAACACATAATGAGCTTCAAAATTTCAATATATAGTCAAAGGATCTAGATTCTAATGATTTTATACAACCTATTAATTATTACTCTATTTAACCTATAATCCTATCAAAATGTTTTATTTTACCCCTCTATTATGTTTCTATTACCCATGGATGAACCAACTTACAGTTAGTAACTAGTATCCACTACCTTAGATAGATAATATCTATGAGTTTCTATAATGATATAGGGTATTCTAGAAGATAAAAATAAGATTTAATTGTCATTAGATTTGTGATTGATATTTATATATACCAAATATTTCATCCCAAATTCGGTACATTTTATATGAGTATCAAGTTATACCATTCAATCTAACGAATGTGCCAACAATTTTTATAGAATTTATGAATAGGGGTTTCCACCCCCATCTCAATTATTTGGTCGTGGTCATTATGGTTGACATAATGTTGTAATCGTGTACCCGATGTGACCATCCTAGAAATATTGAGATCAAATTTTACAATCCTAGAGACTATCATCATAATACAATGATTTCTAACATACACAAATAAATTGGAACAATTCCCTGAATGGGCCATATTATCTCGATGTTAGAAGTATAAATTGACATATAGAATGTGAGTGTTGTGGTTTCTTATGAGTAAAAAAGAATGTGTTTGATATGTAATTTTTATTTATTATATATATATCAAGACATAATTCACCTATTAATGGTATATAAATAATTTCATGAAGTTATTATGGTCAGAAGCATGTGAAAACTCCTTTTAGAAGAAGAATGGAAGGCTGGTTTGGGAACCTATTCAACTTAATACAGATCTTGGTAGATCCTATACAATTTTATGTGTTTAATCATGATTCATACTATGTATAGTGATGATATAAAAAGATAGTGTAATTTTTTTGGATCTTAGAAGTTTATTTCACTTAAGAAAAATTATCCAATTGTCAGACCATGGGCTTGAAGCTATATTCCATGTCTTAAGTAGGTGGACAAACTATATGATGGGTGAGAAATTTGAGGTACATATGAAAAAATGGACCCAAATATATCTTTTCATATAATAAATTGAATATCATACAATGAATATGGGATAATTATCTTCAGTCCTATGACATTGAGCTTTCCTATACACATGGAAAGGGAAATGTAGTAGATGAGGTGCTATGTTGGAATTTTTTTGAACTTCTTATACATGAATCCAATGAAGAATGTAAATTGTAGAACCTATTTTATGATATTATTTTAGAGATTATTTAGGTTCATATTTAGTATATATTTCATCTTTTGATGTAACATATTCACCCTTGTATAGGCTACAGTGTAGTCAGTTTTTAGATTTAGAAGGGCTCTTTATCCAGGTTAGTATTTATTGTGAGGACTATCATATGGAAGAGTATATGAATGGATAAGAAATATTACATATACATGGACATCTTTTGGATCTTAAAAATTTTAGAGATAAATTGATGCAAGAGTCGCACACTTTTAAGTGTCTAGATCATCCAGGCATCATGTCGATATATCAAGATATTTTAGGCCAGTATTGGTGACAAGGGATGAAAATTATTATAGATGGATTTTTAATATGTGTTCCATATATCAATAGGTAATGAAGGAGCTCTAGTGAACCGTTGTCTTATTAAATCCATTTTTGGACCTACAATTAAAATTGGAGGGTGTTGCTATATTTTTTGTTGTCTTACTAAGGTGTCATTGATTTATCAACATAATATTGGAAGACGTGGATCAACTAACAATGGTATCCAACTTACATACCATCTGCAAGACCATATTAATTTTTGATTTGGGAAGACATTATCTCCATTATATCAAGAAATTAAATGTGTTCCCAACAAATATATTTTTAAAAAGTGATTCTTCTTTCACATCCAAGTTATGTTAGAGGATGCATGCAACTACTGGAAAACAAGTTATTATTAGCATTTATTTTAATAGATAGACAATTGGATAGTCAGATCATATGATGATAGTATAAGAGGATATTCTATGAAAATGTGCCCTTGATTTTGGTTGTTCTTTACAAAATCATATCCCTCTCATCTATTTCTCCTAAAATAATAACTCTTCAAAGAATATTTTGATGGATCCATATGAGGCCTTTTATGGTTAGCCATTCTATTAAATATTGTGTTAGTTAGAGCCCAGGAAGGTAGTTCTACATGGTCCTCATCTCATTGAGGAGACTTCAGAGTAGGTTCAGATGATAAGGAAGTAGATTTCTACTGCACATTCTATTCATAAGTCATACATTGATTTCCATCGATGACCTCAAGAGATCAAGGTTTAAGTTAATATTTTCTAATGGGTGTCACGTAGAGATTGGAATATAAAAAATAAGAGGAATGGGAATCTATCACCCCATTATGTCATGACATTTGAGATCTTGGATAGGGTCAGGTTGGTATCCTATCAGTTGTTACTAACCTAGAGGCACTATTACAAACAAGATATCTCCAATGTTTAATATCGTCACCATTATCATGTCCACCCATATGGTACTTTTGATATCATATAGGGTGAGATAGATGCTAATGATTCATTGGAAGATTATCATATAAAATTCATTAATGAATGCATAACAGATATCCTAGGCCAGTCTTATCCATTAGAGTGGGTTGCATGGTAGTACTGATTGAAAGATCATTTCTTTATTATCAAAGACACAATTTGGAAAAATTGACAAACCCCAAGTTCATCCAGGACAAGCACTAAATGAATAAAAATAGGTGTTAAAATGAAACATGAACCTATTATAATTTTTATCCTTAAATAGTTTCCAAGAATGAGAATCTATTGGTCTTTTTGGGGCATCATTTAGTAGGTCTTCAAAGAGGGACACCATCATGTCCCAAACATGCATGTACTCTTCCTATGTGATCTTCTCTTCATTGAAGCATCAAATTAAAATTATTATTTTCTTGTCTATAAAATCACTCTTCTCACTATTAGTATACACCCGAATTGGATTTCCCATAATCTTTTCAGCATCCTCTATGAAGGAATGAATCACAAGGGATACTTCTTCTATAAATTCTCCGAAATACATGTTCAAATCCCAAGGAATATCCCACTAAAGGACACATTTTAGAAAGGATACACTACAATTCCCCTTCAAACAAAAAGAAATTCAAGGAAAGTTGGTTACACTACCCATCACCCTGAATTTATTTTTTTTAGTAGATCGAGTCTCTATAGATATAGGTAAATATGAGTAGTCCTTTAATCCTTTCTTACTACCTTGCTTCTCCTTCCTCCTCTTTGGACCACATGGTTATTTATCAAGGAATTCTGGATCATTGTATTTAGTAAAGTAGTCAGATGACTCATCATCAGATTCCTCCATGGGAAAAATAGCCTCTTAACCAGACCCTTGAATCTCCATTTTCTCAATTCGGTTACACAACATAATATATGGGGACCAGCTCCTCAAGCATGATCTGTTCAATGCCACAGTCTTTTGAGTAAGCTCTATTCCAAAAGAATCTAGACCAGTATGCAAAACCTTGGAATACAAAGAAGTCCTAGTGACCTTAGTATTGACCTCATCTTCCTTTCATTAATCCACTTCTGAGTTGAGATAACTATCATTCACACTAACTGAAGACTCCACAAAAAAAGGATTCAGAACACAAGAATTAAATACACACTCCTTCACACCAGGCTGAGGATCCTCTAGGTCCTTCTTCTGCCATCTGAAAATGCCACAGAGTAGTGTAGAAAAGGACCATGCTTTTATCAGATCCTCTTTCGAAGAAAAACAAATCATGATACACATCCTATCATGCAACCCCACGATTTCCCGTTCTTGTAAATCCCAAGAACCAAATAAAAATTGATCGATTGAATCAACCAAAAGCAGTCTCTTTGAAAAATGAGCTATTAGAGTCCAATTGAGGAGCGCTGAAGCAATCAGTAAACTCTGTGATTGAGAGTGAGAGTTTATGGAAAACATTGAACAACTAAGGAACCTTAGGGAAAAGAGAAGATAAAGTAAAAGTAGGGATGATATAGGTATTAGATAATGTGGAAAAGAGGGACCCTCTACCTTGATGGACGATGAAGGCCCCTCCCCTATTGTGGGAGGAGCGGCCGACGTGAAGGTTATTACTGCCACAAAGCTGAAGCTAAACCCTCACTGTCCTGAAACCTCAGCGTCCAAATTCCAATGGTTGTACAACTATTTATATGATGAAATGTAGGAGTTGGAAATCAACATACATGTTCAATGGATGATGATGTTCTTATAAAGAATTCTACCACCCTTCCAAGGAAAACATAGGTATGATTTACATTAATGGGAGATGAATATAGGAACTCTATTCTTATTATTAGGTATATATCATTTCAATTCCAATATAACACATTTTCAGGTTCTATTTTTGGATTGGCCCGTATATTTGGGATGTGGTATCATTGGGTTGTTAAGGAATGATGAAGATTGGAGGGTGATGTTAGGATTGAAACTGATTACAGGATATGTAATTGGATTACATGGTGGGTAATCAATACATGATCTACAATTTTCTAGCCATGATATTTCATGATTTCTAATTGGTTTTCCCAACATGGGAGACAATGAACTTTTCATGGCATGTAAAGAATTTAAATTCCCTATAAATGTCTAAATTCACTATTTTATATAATTTCTCGATACTATTTTTTTCATGGAATGAACCTCACTGCTCCCTTCCTCTCACATATGATCCCCATACGATCCGAAATAGAGGATTTTATCTTTATTCACCATCTAGAATCTAATTCTGGATCATTATATTATGTTATCTATGTTCCAGTCTGATCTTTATTCCTCTTAAACAATTATTTGTATCACTTTACCTCATAAAATTATATTTAATGGATTCTAATATACACGATATATTAGATTTTAATAAATTAATTCATTTTATTCATATCTTGAAAAAACTATGGGATGATACTAGATAAGTAGACTGCTATGATATTACTATAGGTGGTATATTATTCTTCACTAATGTATCAAATTTTATAATCTTCTATCATTGTGTGAACTCCAATTTTATCAGATGTTGATGATTAAATTCACATTTTATTATTATAATCATTATATTATTATTCTAGATCTCCTTTTATGTATAAAAATTACCTCATTAGAAGTTATAACCTAATTTACAACCATACGAAGTAGGGTGTTTCCTTTTTTATTTCTTTAGTGGTATCTTTTCATGAATTAGAACCTACTTTCATGTGACATTGGACATGAAGTTGAAAAGGTAAGTGTTTTACATTAATTAATGAACTATAAATGGAACGTACATTTATATTCTCCACACAAACCATATAAGGCATGTGAACTATTTAATAAATTAATCATTAAATGGTTAAATAGAATTTATACTTATAAAACATAAAATATCCAAGTTAATTTACAATTTAATTTCATATGATTTCATGAACATACCCCTCCATGTCACTTATTATGGTAGGAAATGGAATAAACCAACTAATATATTAAATGAAATGAATATTAAATGGACAATGATAAAATATTACAAATTTATAACATGCCTGTTATATATGGAACTTTCCCACTTTATAGGATAGTTCAGACATCGTCCAACCATATATTACATTGAGAATGCCTTTATCACTAAGAGGATGCCATTATGATTCAATAAGATGGTTTACAAGTGAGATAAACAACATAGAACATGGTATTTTTTCTACTAGTGGATAG
Organism: Viscum album; assembly: GCA_963277665.1. NCBI lineage: Eukaryota > Viridiplantae > Streptophyta > Magnoliopsida > Santalales > Viscaceae > Viscum > Viscum album. Next base: position 1,578,878,989 of record OY728142.1, read on the forward strand.
AAAACACGACACAAAAGGATCCCTTCACAATCATTCCGATATTATGATGTCTCAGATACACTCTTAGGATCCAGATTTATGTCTTCGAACAAGGGACATTGTGGATTCACCCCAATGGGCCCAGTCATGTTTATCCCATTTTACATTAGAAGATATACTTGGACTTGATTAGAACTATTGATAGTGTAATTCCTTGGGTGATTACCCTTTGATTACAGTCATACCCCTTATAGCCAAGATGCACGTATTACTGAGTAGGCTTGACCCCTGAAGTCATGGATACCTTCGTTAATACCTCAGACCCTATTTATGATTATTATATTCATATTATTCCTTGCATATTACCTTATATCCACATCACTATTATTATAATTATAATTTTCCTTGTTATTACTTGGATACATTATTATTATTTCTATCATGTTATATTTTCTATGTTCTTCACTCCTCACATGAATTATTTATATAAAATGGAAATTAATTAATTAATAAATAAATATTAAAATACATTAACTACTTATGTTGACTATTCTATCTGTTATTATTACATAATTGGCATTCATTTATATATACCTTCTCACTGTTTTAGATTATATACATAAAATATATTTTAAATATTCCCTTGTTGGATTAACAATGTTTTTTTTATCTCAAACCATATCCAGGCCACCAGTGGTACCTGAAGAGATTATATGAGTATATATGTTGATAAGAAAAGGAATAAAAATTTGAAACTAGATATTGATTGAATTTATTGGATTGAAATTGGTAGTAGATAATCAGGATATCATTTTGGATGCCATAATGTTTTGGTTCTTTTTTTATTCTTTTTTATGGCTTTTATTTACTGATTCTTTGTATCCATGTTTTACTAATTTATGGATACATGACATAAATTAAAATTATTTTCAATATGATTTAGTTATAATATTTTTATTATTATTTTGAGTTTAGATATTTATCCTTACATACGATTCTTATCCTTCCCTAAATTTATTATTCTATTTATCTTTTATTATATATATATGTAGTTCTCCACTCTGACATGAGAGAACAAAATCCTCATGGAATCAGCCTAATTCCTAATTGCTTGTGGCCATCATATGGAATTTTGGGAGGTGCTCATGAGAACATATGTCCCACTAACATAGGGAACCAATGAGTGGATACCAGGATGTGATTTCATAATTATCTTTATCTTTATCACATTCTATATGAAGTGTTAATTGAATTTGATTCACATAACTTCCCAAGGTGGTAGTCAACTGTAAACATGAATGACGTTATCATGTTTCCTGTAGATGGGAATATAATAATGTTTATCAAATATAATGAAACTATTGGTATAATTATGTTCTAAATATCATATATATACTTTATATTTGTTATCTTAGAAATCCATTAGAGGAGGCGATGGAAAAAATTAACACCATCAGTTCATAAGCCGATATTCCACTATACATGCGAATGATGATTTTATAACCCATTTTATAGAAGCATGAGATGGTTATAGGTCATAAAATTTTTATAATAATATCCCAGTATATAAGAGATGCTAAGGATATTATATTGGAATAGTTTAATAATAATATGTTTATTTTAAGGATGAAATATAATAAGAATCCTAATTAAAGAACATTCCTTCTTCTTCGGGTATCACCCTAGGTTTTCACTAAATACATCCAAATTTGGATTTATGAACAAGAATAGGATTATAAGAATATGGGAGAAATTTTGGTATGTTAATTTGGTAGTTCTGGTCAAAACTAATGTGGATCGATGGTGTTAAGAAGTTAAAGAATTATGTACCCTTTTTCAATTAAAGATGGGAAATCTTATGAATACCAAAATGTATTTACAATTGGGAGGTAACCCAAAACTCATGTTCCCCCAAAATAGACCAATAATTTAGGTCATGGTTGATATGGTCGATAATCACATCAAACATACAAATAAAATACGTTATTATCATCATAATATTTTGTCTTTATGATTAATCAATTTTTCCATTTTAGTTTTTAACATTCTAACTTGTATTTGTTTATTTGCATAGATATATTAGACATTCAGAATAAAATTAAAATGATATTTACTAATTAATTTATAAATATTGATTGTAAATATTAAATCTAATTAATTAAATAAAAATACTGGGTGTGTGGAAAATTTAATTTAATAAAAACACATGTAATGTGAAAAACTCTGATTTAACCTTATTCATGATAATTAATTTTAACAGTTATTACTAAAAATAAAGGGAAAATATTAAGGTAAACTTATTAAAAAATTTAAATTATTATGATTCCAAATATGGAATATTTTTTCTCAATTTAGATCATATAAATGGTAGGATTTAATTTGAAATTAATCCTACAAACCTCATGAAGAATTGGGTTTTTTAAGAGAGAATGTTCAAGGATTTACAATGTATTCTTATCAAAATATAATATGAAATTATTCCAATAAACTAAATTATATTAATTGAAATAAAATTTTAAAAAATTACATTAAATCAAAATTAAAATATATTTTAAAATTTTAATTTTTTAATACAAATGGAAACATTCTGTTATAATTTAGTATTTCTGACTATTGATCGAAAAACAAAACCTATTAAAAAATCCCAAAATTTCACCCAAATGGAACTTTTCTATTCTAATTTTAAAAAAGAATATTATTTTATAAAATCAATTTTCTAAAAGTGAATAATGATAATGATAATTTATTCCTGAAAATAGAGACCAAATCATCTTTTAGAATAAAAAATACATATTTTTCATTTAACATTTCCTTTTCTTTTTGATGATTCTTATTTTATTACTATTGGTAAATAAAAAATTTGTTTGAAATATATATTTTCATAATATATTCACTCTTATTGACACCCACCATTCCAATGGATATGAGATAATTATCATATTAAATTATAATACTAAATTATATTTTTGTTTGGGTGAACTCGGTATCACGTGTAGTGCTAGTTATCTAAGAAACTCGTTGTTTTGTGTAAAGAAAATTAAAATTAGTGTTAAATGTAAATTTTTTTAGGGGATTTAATAAATATAAATATAAAAATTTCAAAAAGTCACAAGATGTTATATTCCCTTCTACATCCGGTGTTGTGTGTCACCAAATCATTTGAATACAATATTATTATTATATAATTTATGTTTGTTACATTAAAATATAAATGATTTTTAAACCAAGTTTTGAACTCTATTTTTTCTACCAATGAGTTGATTTAATTAATTGATCAGTGGATGTTATCCTACATTACCAGAACTATTCTTTATTATACTGATATAATCAATCCTTTTTAGTATGATAAATTTTTTTTCAACATTTTTATAAACCATATTATAATGAAAGTAAACCATGATTACCTATTTATAAAAAATGAAATTCAATTTTTGACATATAAATATCCCATTTAATGATTTTTAAAATCCATGAGATGTTTTATATCTTTAATTTTAAATTATATACTATATAATATTATTCATACCACATTAAGATGATCTAAATTTTAATATAATTTATAATTTGTTTCAAAAAATGATGGCATGGTTTATTTATCCTGTCGATCTTCTACAACACCATCACAAATTATTCCATATAAAAATCCATTCTATGTTCTATCATTTCAACAATCCAAACATAGATGTAGGCCATAAAATTTAAGTGTTTGAAATGCATTTCTCCATTATTTTATTTATTTCTAATTATTAAGTCTACAATTTCAAAACAATTAGATGTTTTTGTCATGAAATATCTAATATGTATAATATTTGTGTAATGGTTTGTTTTTTATTTATACTGATTACAAAATCCTTTAAATACGAAAAAAATAATTTTTTTTACAAAAAATGGAATATTTTGTATGAAAATAATGAGAAGATCTGTTCATAACTATTGAATATTCATTTTAGGAAATTTTTACATATTTCTCTCACAATGAGAGATAAATTTGAAAATTGTATTAAATGATTGAATAGTATTATTGAGGGAACTAAATATCTTATTTTAATAAAAAATAATAAATTAAATAATTCTCATTATCTTGAGGAATATTCAATGAAAACCTCGGAAACATTAATGTCATATATTGTATTATCAATCTCCACATCCTATTTGATAGAAACATGATTCCAAATGAAATTATAAAAATTGAATAAAGAGAATTTATAATTCCAACATGGGAATGAAATATTATATGAGATAATATTCCCTCATTCTCCCCCTTCACATAATTAGTCATTTATGTTATTCAGGTAATGTCATTAATTGTCCACTTACAATATTACTTATCTCACATCCTTATCTACCCCACATATAAAGAAGATAAAAATAGATATCACTCTTTATCAAAGAATATTTCTATTCTTATATCCATTAAAAATGATTAAATATATTTAAATTCTGGATTATAGATAACATAATAAATGTATTTTTTGAAGGAATACACTCTCATCGGTACTCATATATGTTGGATTCATTATTTATTAAGGGTTTCATCATTATATACATGTGTTTTCTATTTTTTGAAAATTATTCTAGATTATTTTACTATATTACACCATATAATTAATGGATTTAAATTTGATTCCATTTTCATGGGTCATAAATATTACCCTAGATTTTTTTATAATCTTATAATGCAGTGGTTATTACTGTTAATAACCAGTGCATATGTTACTATAACTAGCATATTCTAATGTTATTTTTTCCCGAATTTTTTAGTTAGATATTTTCATATTACAATTTAATTTTTTTTGGTATATTAAAAGATAATTCTTATTTACTTATTGGAATTTCAAGAAAATCATATTTGAATAATGAATAATGCTTTTCTAAAATATGGAATCATATCTATAACCTCACAAGAACAATATGAATAGGTTACATGTCAATGATCAATATGTTTGTATTTATCATACCATATGAGAAATTAAATTGTTACTTTATAATTTTAGAATATTATCATTAGTGAAACCACATATGATTCATTTTTTTTAATGGATTGAATTTTCTATCATATAAAAATAATATTTGGTCCATATGTTTTAATGTATAATTATCTTTTGTTCAATCTACATAATTATTCTTTATCATCAAATTATGATATATATTCAGTTTATTTTTTTCATTTTTATCTTATAAGAGATTGAAATGTTAATAGAAGATAAGGAATTAAAATTGGACAAGGATTTAATATTTCATTCAAATAACATCCTAGATTAGAAAATTTTTCCATGGGATTCTTTAAAGATTTTGTGATGATAGAATAATAGATGCGAAAATAATTAATTTAAAGTGAAAATTTATCAAAGGATATATTCATGTTTTTAGGTATTGTGAAATTGTTTTATAAACAATCCAATTGAAATTATAAATCTATTTTTTTTGTTTTATTTAATTGTTACCATGAGGAATTATTTTATTTTTTAGTTCGATTTAATGTTTTTAATTATATTCTCAAAATATACAACAAAGTAATAAACTAAAAATCAATATTTAATATATAGGTATCTATAGTAATGGAATATTTTTTTATAGTTCATAGATTGATATATAACTATGTGAAAACATAGTGTATAGTCGTTCATGTTTTGGGTTTAAATAAAATAGATTAATATATTAGTAAATAGATCATAACTTATAAATTTATCATGAAACATTTCTATAATATAATTTTGTTTGATATATGAAATTGGGGGATATTTTATGATATTAATAGAGTATATTAAAATAATTCATTTTGGGAGAGGTGGAATAGAATCTATGATCATGGGTATGTTATGTTAATGATAATTATTCATATAGGTGTTAGAAGAAACACCAAACTCAATATTAATAATTTGAATGAAAATTTTGACATATTAATCATTGGGTTTTTTAATTGGTTTTTTTTAATTTATATAGTTTGTGACTATTATTATTTGATTATGTTTTGTTATAATTGAGATTTAATGAAATAGGGGACTCTATCAATTCTTTTTTATATTTATCATGTACATTTATAGTGTTTGATTTATGAGGTAATGAGTAACAATTATGAACCTCCTGAAATAATTACATACAAACTAAATTGGTGAATCCTAAATTGATGTGGAAGTTGGAAAAAATGAATAATAAATTAATGGAATGGTGTTAGTTATTTGAGTGGTAAAAATTGGAATTTAATATAAATTTAAATGAAATGGTCAAAAATAAGATTTACTCTATGAAAGTTATATTAACTAATATATTTCATAATATTTTATCATGTGATTCTATTTTGGATATGATTTCATGTAATTTTTAATATTTTTTATACTTATCAGTGGTTTTTAAAATTTTATAAATAGATGTATGTTTTTTATAATGTATCCACATCATATGCATGTTTCTTTTGGTTTCATGGGGAGTAAATGTTTGAATCAATATTTAAGTACATAGAATCATCTCAAAAATTATACTGTTATCTAATCTAGGACTCTGTCATATATTGAAATAATGTTTATGAAATCATTGTTAATAAAAATATTACTTACATATTTATATAAATTGGATGACAGAAATCAATTCATTAATATTAATATCACATAAAGAAATTATTGTTCATAACACTGGATAATAGTTATTAATTCTACTATAGTTTTAAAATATATTGAATGGAACTCTAGAATTTAATGATTTTAATGTTTTTTTGGGATTAATAGAACTAGAAAATGGGATTTCTTAAGGATTGGGAATATTGAATTGATTCATGTGTATCTCTATGAGGGGAATAAAAATTTATAATGCATAATGTATTTCCTAAAACTCATATTATAAATAATTTCATAAAATTTAAGGTTATTTGATGATGAATGACGATGATAATTTTATGGTCATGTGACCATTGATGATTATGTGACTTTATGGTATGGATACTAGGTAAAATGCTTCGTCAAATGTAATGACTTTTCATATGGATCCATAGAGATTGATGAAAAAAACATTGCGTGTTGTTTATACACATTAGTGGCCCCTTTGAGTTATCCAAGGTGACATGTGAGGTAATTTTATGTTTTTTTGGTACTTTAATGATAGATAATTTTATTGTTATTCCAATTGTAAAATAATTGTAGAAGAAAAATACACTGATGGGATATAGGTAAATAGTGGGGAAAAGTAGGATATAAATCCATAGGACAAGACTAAAAGCTCTAAAAATCATGCATAAATACCAGATATAAAGATATATCATTTGTTGCAAAACATCGGTGATCCACATTATCAAAGGGATAAATGAATGATAGGACTCTAATGACCCATAATAGGGATTAATACTATAAGCTAATCTATATAGGATGTGAGATTCCCAATATCATATGGATACTTTATTTCAAGGGCTATATTAATATAGAAAATATTATATCCATGAGAGTAGAACTAGTTAGGTAACCATATGAGTGAAATAATATTTCAACATACTAAACATAGTTTTAATGATACCAATAGGTTAATGAAATTCTTCAGGTTGAGGTATGGGTTCTTGAACACCATTGGTGAGCATTGGGCCAAGTGAAACACTTGAGATATATATACCATAAAATTTTACCATTCATGTCATGAAATATTCATTTTCATTATCATTCATCCATGTATATGTTATTTATAGGTTAATGTGGTATTTTCACAGGATTGTATTTACTATATGGTTGGATTTCTAAAAAATATTTTTTCATCACCTTGTCATAGGTTTTGATTCACAAATCATCCATGGGTGTTCATCTATTATTTATTTTCCATAAATGGTACTTTTACATATCAATATATTTTTATATAATTTTTATATTAAATATAAAGGCCTGGGGGATCCTATTTAGAGGAAAAAGCCTCTTAAGGATCCATGTTTTTTGGCACCACAGAAGGAATAGTGTTCCTTGGAAGGATATGAGGGAGACACATTTCTTTGAGAATGTTGTGTTCACATATCCATTGAGATGGAAATTTCATAATAACATATTATCAAATAATGAAATAATATAAATTTATAGAAACAACTTATGAAGAGGGACAATTTCCATCTATATATAGGAGGACAAACTAGTACACACTCGATTTTATGCCCTACCTTTTAAAAAAAATCATAAGTGTATCTATTTGACTACATATGTGTATATTAAATATTTTTTTCATCAATAAATAACCCCATAAAAATAGTTTCTATTCAAAAGGCATGTGGTCAAATTATTAGTAACAAATAATTAATAATGGGCTTCAATATGAAGAGGTCTACTAATTTAGTAGGGAGCGTGTTTTGAGATTTACTCATTGAATGAATTATGTTTACATCTTGGAGTCTGGGATCATGATATTGCTTTATGTTTAGGTGGTAAAGGAAAAATTATCTCTTTCATATTGAATAAGAGATCCACCATATCAAAATTCATCATTGAACCCAAATAATTCTATAAAATATTACTATCTATTTCCATTTGGGTTATTTAGAGTGTTGAATTCATCTCACATAAATTTGAGTAAAGTATATCTATATAAGAATAAACATTATTGCATATAAGCACACCAATATTGTTATACATATCTCATATAACTGATTAGGTCACATATATTTGGGGACATATTGTGAAATGTATTGGTATATGTGTAGAAACCTATAAAAAATTAAATAGATCATATAAATTTCTCCAATTTTTTATTTTTTATCTACTTTATATATATTTAAATAGTATATGGTTTGAGATGAAATTTAATTTACTCCACTATTAGGAATATAAAAAATGGATACAAAAATATTCCATTATATTATTGAGGACACTAAATAATGAAAATCACTATGGTGGGAAACATTAAGGCTAACTAGTGACAATTTATTTTACCTCACCACCATGTCTTCATGATTATTATGTAAAATTATTATCTAATAGAATTTAACTATGAGAATACCTTTATATAATAATATGTTATGATAAATGATGTAATAAATATATGGTGTGTTGGATCTATTGATAATTGATGGAATGCTTATATAACATGCTATTCCTAGTGACACATGCTCAAATTATAATATACCTAGATTTTCCCTATGAAATGATGAAATTATTATATACCGAGGTTATCCATGACACATGTTGAAATGATTAAATATCGGGCTTCTCCGTAATAAATTTCAAAATACTTATATATCTTTAATGTTTCTAATTTTGTGTTAAAATGATAAGATATTGTGTTTTCAAACCATATTTATGTACCTTATAAGATGGTTATAATGTTATGGTTGTCATGGTTGTGTGATATTCTCATATTCATTTTGCCATGACACCGAGATATGTTATGTTTCAACATTGTTATATTTATTTGGTTGGAATGTTGTGATACATCACAAGAGAAATTCTTAGATAGTTTCAAATAAGGTATATATGATATTAATATAATTTTTTAGTTAATTAATACAGTGTCAATGAGAGAATATATATAATTATTTATAGTCCTAGGTATCTTATTATAGAAACCCTATAATACTAACTTAGTCATTGTTGGTGACAAGGATGTTGAATTAGAAGAGTAAAAATGGATACTGTGGGGAGGATACAAATGAGACTAATAGGGTCATCCTGGATATAGAAATTTTTTTTGAGGTTCATGGATAAGTAGAGGAAAATAAATATGAGTAAGAGGTGGTGGAATTGATTTAATATGATGATGATAAATAGGGGAATGTGGTGTGATTGAATGAGGAATATATGATAGAATAAAAAACAAGTGAACCATAATGCTAGATTGGGGAAATCATCTTTTTTTATGAATATAATGATTCCACAATGAAATATTATCATAAATATTTCCACCCTATTTTAAAAATCCTCTAAGAAGATGAGGTGACCATGAACAAGTGGATTACAACAACTGCACCAGGGAGAAGGTTGATGAAAAAACGAGTGGTAGGATCTTACCATGTTTATATTTTGTTTAAAAACAGTCTTGAATGGGTTTAGTTAAGTTATATAATTTTTTTCTTTTGACATATAGAATGTATCAACAACTATTTTTATATCTATATCCTTTTAAATCATATATTTTTTCACAAAAAACATTATAAAAATACTAATCACAATCCTAGAATCATAGATATTGACAATGATCACACGGAAACTTATAAACAATTACATATCATTTGAAATAGTGGAAAAACTTATATTTTATCCATTATTAATTGATATAATTTCATATATATATTAGTAGAAAATTTTATTTTACTATTTTTCATATATTTTCATCAATTATTCTGGTAAGAAAAAGTTATTTCATTGTAGATGAGTGGATTTCTTTCTATATTTTTCGATATGTTATGGATCAGATTGATAAAAACATAGTATTCCATAAAAACAAATTTTCCTCGTGTTTTTGATTGATCACTAGGGATAAATCATCTATGAAAATAGTCATAAGGATTATATAGGTTCACTAATCACATTGAAAAAATCTAACTAGATAGAAAAAAAGATTAACTAAAATGATTTTTCTTCAACCATCCTGATAGTTCATTTTTTCATTAATAAAATTAGATGATGTTTTTTATAATTTTAAATTTTCTATATACTGTGTTTCATATTGGTTAACCATATTTATAGAAATTTTGTTATCAATACTACATTTTGATTAAACCATTAACAATATCCACAAGAACATTCTAAAACAAAGGCATTAGAAAAGAATAATTTTATACATGGATTATACATGAATCCTAATCTATGCATTCGAAAAATAAAAATCATAAATTCAGGTTAATTGAATAGTATTATTTGTATTCTTTTTTCTCATAATAATTAGTAATCCCCCCCAAAATATATCATCTTCCATGTATTTTTCCCATTACTCATTACCTCTATTCTTGATGTGATGAAGTCCATCTTTTCCAATCTTTATAGATGATCCCTCTATTTTGTTAAATAATTTAACATACAAAAAACCACCATATATTCCACTATTTCTATTTTTATGATCCCATTTATTTAATCCAATGTGAAATTACCTTACCCATATTTCTTCAATATTGAGAAAATAAGTGTAATTATCAAATTATTCTTTCGAATTAGAAATCTAGTATTTTCATTTGCTTATATCATGTTAAAAAAATTTATTGGAAACTATTCTGAACACCTCCCATCCATCTAGTTCAAAAAATCTGGACCATTAACATTGAATTAAACTATTTACATATAGTCCATCAATAAAAATATTCCTTAAATTTATACATCTATAAAACTAATTCATATCACCCACAAAATTATTCCATTACCGAAAACCAATAATATTCTTATAGGGATTCATCTAATAGGGATTCAATAATAAATAGTTCACATACAAAAAAGACATCATTCTAATATTGAATCACTTATTTCAGTTACCATAGTTCCCCCATAATTTTATATTGAAATTAAAGCCCAATTGAAGCATAAAATACCTTTAACACATCCCAAACTGCATCCATAATCAATATGTGTTTCAGATATTGACTTCATTTTATCTTCTATATATCTATTTGTCCATCATCCAAAAACCAAGCTAGTAAGAAATCTAGTAGCATAATAATATCCATCCTGGAATAGAAATCCCAAATTTTTAATATATAAATTACAATTCAAGAGTCATAAAATAGAACCATATCATGTTTCTTTATCCCAAGATAACCCATGAACAACATTATATAGATCAAATAATTTTAGGCTTCTATCAATTTTATGTACATTATATATTGTTTTCAATATTGAATCTATTATTTGATGTTTAGGTGACCATAATAGTTCAATTACCCTAAAAATGAACACATTTCTATTTATCATATTTTGAGTGTCTCCATGTCTTCTTATGTTTGAATAAAAAAATACTTTGAATTACTCATCCATTCTAATGAAATGTTTCATATTTACAGACCCATTTTTTTAGTAAGGAATAAATTTCAAAACATCATAATGTAATGTTCTAGTGATTTATATATATCTAATTACCACTACCAATACTTTTATAATGTATATATAAGTAAAAACCATGGTATAAATCAATATTTTGAAATATGATATATTTTTAATCTTCGCCATATACTAACCCTGAACTTCTATTTGTAGATCATTATCCTGTTATATCCTAAAATTTTCCATTGTGGATGTGATAATCAGTTTTACCTCACCAATGTCAAAGAACTCCACTGAAATCCAAACAGAATTTAATAAAGTAACATACAAATTACTAAATATTAAATATCTCACAATCTATATCACTAAAAAAACATTTTTCAATACCTTGATTAATTATATAAAATCATTCATAAAATTTATCCTTTAGATCATTGATTATTTCCATTACCATAAATCCAATAAAAATATCATAAAGGTATAGATGTGTGATGGTAAAAATCCTGTTGTTGACCACAATCTAGTAAAATAAATTGTTGGCACTTCTCAAGATGAACATAAAATCATTTACTATGTCATTGATATTACAAATCTAAATCCTTGATGATATCATTAAACTAAAAAAAGTTTGTTCAGATTACACCGAAAATAATGATTTTGAGGATCCTTATAACCATTCAGTTACACTATATAGATTTCAACATTGTGGTCCCCATGAAAGAATTCATTGTTTAAATATAACTATTCATACTGATATCCAATTAACAAAATCAATCTAATTACTCATATATGACACCCATTGATTAAATAATTTCTAAACCCTATACTCTTTTAGTCTGTTGGGATCATAATCATTCTTTATAATCATGTTTTCCTAATCAAATTCATATCAATTCACTCACATCCTTAGCATAGTAGGTCTTTGAAATTACCTATATAGTTATGATCTATTTTTAAAATTATAATTTTATAAATTTTTCCTCTAAATATTTATAATATGATTGAACATTTATTAATGACTCACGTACATAATCCCAGGAGAAACCCATTAACATTTGAATAGATTTTGATACATCTTGTGGAATATTTGTTGTTTTAAATAATAAAATTATTACTAAATTATAATAAATAGATACACTGTTCAAATTTTCATTCAGTTTAAATACATATTCTAATACTACGTTACCTTTGTTAAAATTATTCCCTACATTTTTATCATTCAATATAATTTCTTCATTAATGATTATATTCCAAATTTTGAACACCATATAAAGGATGTTTCACTAGAGAGAAAATCACAACTCTTTACCCACATAAAATTTAATTTAATACCCTCATGGCATAGTATCAGTTATGTCTCAATCATTTGAGTCATCATCGATATAGAAACGTGGAGGAAAAAAATTGATTTGGGTGAAGAAAAATTTAATTTAGTAATAAAAATATTCTAGTAGTTCATATCTGAATAGATAAGACAGACATTGCTCAATTAAATATACTACAAAATTAAATTATTACACCCAAAATAGAATGGTGAATCCCACCTAAATTCCAATAAAGTTTTCCTTTTTTCCAATTTTTAATTTACTGTCTTAGAGACTCCATTATGTTCCTGATTTCTTGGTACAGTCTTCAAAAAATATATTCCTGTTCTCTAGAAAACTCTTTTGAATTTCTATTTTTTAATCCACACCATTATTTAACCATAATCACATAAGATGGAATCTATTGTCCCTTTCTAATATTAATATTTAATAGAAAATGAATTTTCATACCTCATAATAATACCTGACAAAGAAAAAACACACTTTTCATGTTTCATCATTACTTATGGTTACACGGTAGGGGTTTACTCTATGAGAATGAAAAATATCTCATCCATATATATATGTATATACAAACATTAACTTACATCTATTCAGTGTGATCTATTCTATTTGAAAGGAAAATTTCTTCTAATTCACTAGAATAAATTATTTATATATTCTATTACCAATATTTCAAATGTTCATCATCCATTAGGTAGGAAAAAATTTTATCCCATAACCACAATTGTATCCAGGATGGTCAGCCCATAATCTTGTAGAAGACTCATATACTATATTTGTCATACCATTCTATAATCTAATTATATATATAGTAATATCCTTCAACCCATATTCCAAAACAATGAAACCATGTATAATCCTCCATGCTCTATCTGTGAATATTGTATCAAAATCCATATTTATTTCTATCTAATTGAAATTAAGTTATTTTTCTACCCCATAAGAAGATAAAATCCTTGAAATTTAAGTAATGTTTCATTCCATTTATAGAAGTAAAATTATATCATTATAAACATATCATGATATTTTTTAATGCTGATATACTCTGTAAATAATCAAAAAACAATGTTTTCATACATTTTTTAGAAGAACTACGAAATTATGTATAGTGAACCATGATTTTCAATCATAAATTTTACATATTTATAGATGAATGAAAAAGAAATTTCATAAACACATGAATTAAGACTGTAATAGTTTAATGTTTTCAGAGGATAAAACACAATATCATTATTTCATGAAAGATCATAAACATCTCACAAAAATATATTCACACATATTAATCCTTCATGGAATACCCAACCAAAAATGTTTATTCGTAACATGTGGAATGATTCATAATAAATGCTGATTGTAGATTCTTAGTAAGGGTCAATGTGTGATATATAATTATATGATCAAATTAGAGAGAATGAAATAATAAGTTCATATAATCATAAAAATAACATAAAAAGGTAATACCCAATCATTGATAGACAAGAAACATGATTCATAGAAATTTTTTTATCAATAAATAAAAAATGCGCCATAAGAGTCAAGAATCATGATAAATCAACCACGAACGATAATTCAAGACATCAATGTGTGGAACCATCATAAATATATAAAACCATTTAATATTTAATTGTTAAATACAAAGACCATAAATATAGTGGACCATGAAATATAATTAGTTTTCTTTTGTAGATTAGGATTCACCTATTTCCCATAGTGGTTCAGAACGGTCTTCTTTCACATAGTGGACCATTCCCAAAAAGTTGGTTCCCATTTTTTTACTAGGATATATAAACATTACATAATTCATTGGAGTGACATATAGACACACCCATATTTTTTTCCAACATATCCACTATCTATGTTCCTAACATAACAAACATTAATGGTTATAATATAACCAAATTCATATAATTAAAACAGGACATATATATTTCACTAGATCAGAAAAAATTCATCAAAATTGTACCCATTAAAATAAATGTGTTTTGACAACATTTCATCATAACGTACCCTATAAAAAAGAGACATCATTCAAAATAAATTCATCATTTCAATATATCATTACTATAGGATAAAATGAATTGGGTTTCATAATAATTTTACCATGGTATAACCCATGGATTAGAAATGGGTTTTATAAATATATTTAAATCATAAAGGGAAACAATTTAGTAAAATAATAGGATGGGTAACTTTTGATAATATCTATTTTAAATAAAAAATAACATCAAAGGCTGTAATCATAGATGGAAAATTATTTTAAAATGACACTTGGAACAATTCATGCGGAAAATAAATTTTAACTGAAAATAAAATTCTATAACAAAATATCCATAAATTTTTTTGAAAATAGTTTTTTTTAAATAAACTAAGAATCATATAAAGAATCATTAAAAACAATTTCATTTTTTTAAGAAAATATCAATTCCAATTTAAATAAAAATTTAACAAAAATATTAAAAAATATTTTTAGTTGAAATAAATTATAACACAGAAGGGAAGATTCATATAAAATAATTTTCATGAAGGAGGAAACTACATTCATTCCATGCACATTAAAAATATGACTCAATTCACATTTGTTGTAAAATTTTAATGCACAGTATAGGGGGAAAGAGATGAACATTCATCTTAGAAAAATCTAACTATTTTAATGTGTATAAAAAATTCATTAATTAATAACCTATAGAACCTAAAAAACATTTTTAAAACGTTTTTAGAAGACATGGTTTTAGAAGGATATGGTTTTTGACCTAAGAGAGAAATAAAGACACTTTTTCATAAGAATAATAATTTCATCTATAAAGTACATAAAGAGAGGAAAATGATAGGAAAATAATAATTATCTAAAAATAAATAGTAGTGAATAAAATAAATTCATTTAATTTGAGATATATCACATGTTTTCATTATTCGAGCATAATCATGAGCAATACACAAATTGAAGAGATTATATCATAAAACCCTTACACATTGATAACATTGAATTGTAAACACATGAAAGAGTAAGATAAAATGCAACTTTTATGATCATGTTTACAAATAAATTTATGATATTATATGTCAAATGGAATGTATATACACCTTATAAAATATTACATGTCTATAACATAACATGTATCTCCATAATGTTATATTGAAAAAGAATTCATATTACTTTAGAAAATTTTAAACTGTAAAACCCACGACATATGTTAAAATAGATATATAAATCCCAATAATTTTGATTATATTCATGATTATATATTTTCATTGGTATTATATTCCCCACATAAAAAAATAAATGGTGACTATGGAATGTGTTTCAAAAAAGTAAAATGTGAGAAAAAAATCCCTTACTATAAGTATCAAATTCATTCTTACACATTCAAACACTCTCTTTACTAAATATAAGATAATTATACATATATTAATGACACATATTTATATATATCATACCTTATAATATTTACTTATGTCATTTTATTAATTTTTTATTAATAATTCAATGTTAATCTCATGTTTTAGTTAACAACTTCTTTTTTAAAAGTATGTTTTCAATTTTTTCTAGTACTCTTACATTTATAACGTTTCAGTAATATAAATAATCTTAGAAGTGAAATAAATATAATATATATCTAGAATTTATGTATTTATAATTATCCATAAAATATAGAAATATAAATTTCAACACACTATTTACGGAGACTGTTGGCTAAATGTATGCATGAACGTTGTATACATTTTACCATTAGAAATAAAGAAATAAAGGTAAATAAATTAATATTATAAAATAATCAATTTTATGTAATATATATATGATATATTAATTAAAATATTCAATATTTAATTATGTTGTACACATTAACAAATCATAACGATTCATGATTTGATAGTCCTCTGTAAATTAGAACCATATTATCATAATATCTCAGAAATGACATTAAGAAGTGAAATATGATATAATGATTCAAGAAGTATAAAAATATAATTAAAATCACATATGAATAATAAAAATATCATTATATTTATCCTTTAGTGGTTTTTATAGAAAATGAATAACATTGGTTCATGAGGTGGAACTCTACCGTACACATAAATGATTATTCTCGAACCCATTTGATGGAATAGGAAAATAATTGAAGATATTAATTTAAAATAATAATAAATAATAATATTTAAAATAATATTATCATTAGATTATAATATTTTAATAATAATTTTTGGATGTGGAGGAATATATAAAATAAAAGTATTTATTTGGGATGTTACATGTTCTTCAGAAAATATTTTTGGTTTTCACCAAAAGAATTCTTTGGATGTATAGCTGACTAATATACGGATTCTAAAAAGAGGGTAGGTCACTAATGAAGATATTTGGTTATTTATTGTCTGAATAAAGTTTTTTATTGGAATGGAGATGATAATAGAGGGATATAATTTTATAAGTGAGGTGAGTGACACACTTTAATTTTTTTAAATGAATAATATGTACACACCTTTTTTACTATGAAAATGGATCCAAAATGGGCCATTTTCAAACCTAAAGAATATAGGTTATATACATTTTTTCAAATTTTTTGATGGAAATGTTTTAAGTCATTTATTCTTCATTGATTTATTTTAACCCTTGATAAATGTTATTTTATCATAATTATACTAAATCATTTTTAATAATTTTACTATTTATTATAATAAAAAGATAGTATGAAAATACTATATTATATTAATTATATATTTTTAAGATATTACATACATTTTCCCAAATTATAGGCACATCATTGGGAAAATTTAAATTATAATTAATCTCATAGAGGTGAAGAGAAAGTATGGAATCCAAGAAAATAAGTTCAAAGTATTAAGATGTTTTTAATTCAAAATTCGATATAAAAATGATTCCAATGAATTATTTTGATAAATAATAATTTAATTTTACAAATTCTTATTACAAATATAACATAAAACATTTATTATGTTTATAAAATCATTACATGAAATTAAAATTCTTAACTGAAACCAGTATTTTTCTATATTCATTGAATAAATTATCATCTTAGAGCATTATAAGAAAATCACATTATATAATTTTGAAATTTTTATTTCAAAAAATAACATTATTTTTTCAAAAAAAATTTCAAATTGTTTAAAAATTTGTTTTAAAACTCCCGCTTAATAAGTGAAAATATAGTTTTTTAGATAAATAGTGTTTTATGTGTACAATTTGAATTATTATTATCACTTGTATAGAGAAAAACAATATAATAGTTATGATGATGAGTGAATATATAATATAAAAATACACTTATAATAATTATAAAATGTATGTTTTTAAATTTTTAAGGAAAAATTAAATTTTCTTCCTAAAAATAGTTTTTTAGAAAAAAATTTCCATTATTTTCATATTGTATTTATTTTCATTTCTAATTAATTGTCCATTAAATAATTAATTTCATATAAATGATTAAACCATTTAGTTTTTTAATTTAGATAATTATTTTCATACATACCATTCAAATGGCTATGTGATATCTACTGTATTAAATAATAATATTATAATAGTTGTAATTGTTCATTTAAACTCAGTGTCGCATGAAATGAAAAATAAAAAAATGATTAAATTAATCTAAAATAATATTATTCATAAAATTTAAAGGTATTAATTTACAAAAAATTAAATAAATTTCATTAAAAAATTATTAATTTTTTATCAATAAGAAATGGTTTACGATTGCAATATCCAATTGAGGGAAACCCAAATCATTAAATAGGTTAGGGAAACATCCTTTAGAAGTATGATAATGACATGTTTTATGGTCATAAATAATAACACATTTGTTGTTTAAAAACAGGATTAACTAGGTTGGACGATATAAAATATAAATATAATATAAAATTAAAACCCAAATAATGATCGATAATGATGAATAACATGGTTCAGGTATACTTAATGAACCCAAATTCATAAACCAAATAGTTGTGTAATGGTCATTAATATCACAAAAAATAATGATAAGAGTAAAAAAATTATTTCAATATCCTCTAACTAATATTTTGTAATTAATATGATAATATATAATTACATTATTTCATTATATTTCATAATCACAATCTAGTTCCTTTGTTGTGATTTGATATATTTCCACTCTTTATCATATAATAAGAGATGAATTTTTTCTGCATAATAAACTAAATAAGATCTATAAATGAATGAAAAGTAATTTCTTTTATATAACGTTATTATAAAAATATGTCTTGTAGAATTTATCCATAAATATTTATATAGAGAAATAATACATTAATATCTTAATCCTCATCCGTAGTTCAACATAAACCATTCTATAAATCCTTAACCTTATAAAACATTTAAAATTTAAATGTTAGATATATGGAAACTAAATTTATTAATAGAAATCCCCCAAATATCATAATGTAGATCTTGATTATTACATTACAAATATGTAGACACATTATTCGTATATTTTCTTGAATCATCACAATAACTATGGTTACAATAAACTCATAATGAAAACATACATTCATCCTTATTACATGAATAAATACTTATATTATTGAATATATTCTATAAATAAAATAATTTCATAAAATATACAATTTATTACAAAAATCACTTTGTTAAAAATTCATTAATTAGATCCATAGTAATCAATAATATAAAATTTACTTAATTAAATCAATTATATAGTTATCCAAAATAAACACTATTATCAAAAAAAGGAAAATATTAACAGTTATATTCCCTTAATAAAAATGTAAACTTTCTATTAATGTACTTTTCAAGGCCATCATCACCATTCAAAATATTTTTTTGAATTCATAATGAAAAATTATACTGAATAGTCATTATATATTTCATGATTCATATAACCTAATTCATGAATTATAATACAAAAACTCTTCAATCATCCCCTTTCATTCTCGAACTAATAACTATGATTTATCTTCTAATTCATTGGTATATTTTTCCTACAATATGAAATATGAATTCTCTCTTAATATTAATTAACCTCAATTTAATCATTTTTACTATGAATAACATGAAAAAAACTATTAGTAAAACCCATACCTTTCATATATTATTAATCATCTCCTCATCCACATCATTATAACCATTACATGTACCAACTAGATGATTTTATTCATGAAATTTATCTTTACGGAATTTATTTTCATAATTCCCATAAATTCTACTTTTGAATGTTTCATCAATCTATTATATATTAGTTAAAACATTATTCTCATCAATTTAACTAACATGCCTTTTTATTCCTATTGTACAATAATCTATTTTATTCTTTTAATTACACACACAAAAATTATTCATATTCTTCCAATTCATCCACTTGAGTTCTTAATCCCACATTCATGACATATATTAATATGAATCCCATTTATTTGATGGTATCCACCACATAAAATCTCAATGTAATCTATCATTAAGTTATTTGGAGAGTCCAAGAGTTGTATTAGAAAAAACTTATTCATCAAATACCCTGAAAAATGATTAGGTGTAATCACAATATCCATCAAACCAATTTTTACACGATTTTTTTTCAAATAATAAAATTTCCAATCCCAATCGATGTGGATATAGATTATTTTGATTTCATCCATTGAATAAATAAAATATATTGTCACAGAAACAATGATCATAGTAGGGAGACTCATAAGAAAAAAATATCATTTATTGGATTTCTAAATGAAGACCACTAATTTTTAATATTTGATCACATAGGTTTATAAAAGTTAACTCATAGTCAATATTAAAATCCATCATGATGTTTTTGTAATTATTTCATGAATTTCAAGTTCATATCACCTATGAGTTTCAAACTAGTTGCTCTGAATATTTCCTTTTCATGCAGATGTTGAAAATAAAGTCCCTATAAATTTACCATATTCATAGTTATTCCCACAGATATATTTGTGTTAGAGCCACATATACTTGTAGTATCTAAACATGGATGTAGTTTCAAGGAATCCAATATCTTATCCTTTACCAAAATTTAAATGCATTTTCCTACACATCAACTCATCCCTCTTCTTATCCTTATATACATCCATATAAATAACCTTTGAAATAAGTATTGGGATCTCATTTTTATCACATACAAGTTTCCAATGGATAAAAAACCATTGCTATGATACAATATATAGAGACCCAATATTTAAATAGAGAACAATCAATTTTTTTAGGTAAATATTCAAGGCATTTCATAAATAGATTCCTAATAAACATAGTGGTTTATTGTCCTTGGATTCAATTAGAACACTATTATTATTTCATGAAATATCATCAATATTTAACAAAATGATATTTTAATATATTACTCCACTTATGAATACCCTCCATAAACTATTCATAATAACAAGGAAAATGAAACATAATAAATTGTGGAACCAGATAATCAATAATGGTAACATCAGGAGAAATAAATATATGATCATATTAAGGGAAAATATAGGCATTAGGGTGATTATGAACATAACTTATGATGTTCATAATAATCCTCTCAAATATCACATTCATGAGTCATTCCATAATTCACAATAATTTTAAAATACATGGTCCATAAAAGTTATAAATGATCATATAAATCAGAAGTGATAATCTGATTTCATAAAATTATGGAACCATCATAACTATATAAAATCATTTCATATGTAAAAGTTAAATACCAAGACCATAAATAGTGTACATTGTTAAATGTCACTCATTTATCAATACGTATCTAGGAACACTTGTTTCCCATAGTGGATCAAGAAGAACCTATTTCTCAATGAGGATCAAGACCATTGAATTTTTTCTCACAAATTCTCATTATATTTGAGGATTCTCCCAATGAATTTTAGGGAGATATAGGTCCCACCATTCATTGGTTATAAGATAACCATCTTTAGTGGTCATAATGTCACTACAATCCATGGTTATAAGTTTACAATCATTCAATAATTAAAATCATATTTATATGTTAAAAATGGTTATAAACCATTCATAATTTTATAACACATGAAAATAAATGGGTTTATTAAAAATTTCATCATAATATAACCTATGGTAATGTAACAGCTTCTATAATCTTTTCTCCATTTCATCAAATGATATCCTATTAAAAAAGAAGGCTTTATAATAATTTTAACATGTTATAACCCATTGTATAGAAATATGAATCATAAACACCTTATCATCATTAACATAAAATATATGTAGTAAAAATAAAATTTTTATCATTGGATAATGTCCTCACTACTGAAAATGTAACATCAAATGATGTTATGTTTGATAAAATATTTGTTTTTAAGCACCCTTGACACATTTCATGTGGAAAATAAAATTCCATCAATAGTATATTTTTAAAACTAAACATCCGTATATTATTTTTTAATTCCATTTATTTTAAAATAACTATTTTAATATAAAAGGAATCATAAGTGATTATATAAAACACTTATTGAAGAAAATATCCTCTAAAATTTGAACAATATATATTTAATTTTTTTTAAAATACAATTATATGAATAATACATTGAATATCACATAAAATAATATTTATTTTAATGTAATTTCAAGAATTGTAAAAATTCCATTCATTTTGTGTATGTAAAAATAAGGATTCTATTTATATTTCATGTAAAATCGAAATAGAAAATGTTTGGAAAAAATGCATGAAGATAAAATTGAAATAATTTTTTAAAAAGTAAAAATGGGTACATGTTTCTTCAATAAATAATATATATAATGATAAAAATATTGTTGAAATTTTTTTTTGAACAAATTGGATTGAATGAAAATGGTTTTGTAGCCGAGGAAAGAAATAAAGATGTTTTTTTAAACAATTATTTTGAACTATTCAGAACACAAATAGAGTTAAATGAAAAGATAAAATATAGATTCCATATATAACCTGAGAATATGTAAATACACAAGTTTGTTGATTGATATATCATATTATTTCATCATTAGAATCACCATCTTGAGTAATATTGATAAACAATGATACTGTATCATAAAACCCTTACCACATTGGTAACATTGAATCCTAATACCCATTATATTGAACATATAATATCAGGGGAATAAATAAATTCATGACATTACTAGTAAAATTGTATTCATATGCTCATAATAAAATAACATAGGTTCATAACATAACATATCATAGGACTCAAAGAATGTTATTTAAGGCAAACACCCCTTACCACTTTGGTCACATTTGAAACGTAAACCCCATGCAAGAGAGATCCTAAAATAGAAGTGTAATTTTTATTTATATTTATGATAATCATTGAAAAATAAATTCTTGGGATGTATATACAACATATAAATGATTTATGAGTTTAATATGACATGTTTTTCATAGAAGTAAAAAGTGAGTCGAAAATATATTATTAAAAGTATCGACGTCCATCGTCCATTTTCAAAACTTATTATAATAAATATATCAGTATTATAATTATAATATACAACCAGATATAAATATGTATATATCATTTCACATATGATTTACTTATTATCTTTTATACCCATTTATCAATAATTCCATGTTAATGTCTTGTTTCAGGCAATAAATGTTATAATTTCCAATTATGTATTTTTTAATTATTGTATTATAACTGTGATAATGGTTTAATTATATAAATAATTAAAAACATTATATAAATAAAATATATATTATTTATACATATATTTATAAGTATCTATAAAAACTAGATATAGGAAATGAAATACATAGGTATTAGAGATGGTGGGTTGTATGCTCACATGAACAGTGATTCCCTTTTTCCCACATAATGAAAGAATTAAAGATCAAGTGTATATTAAAATTATATAAAAATAATATTTCATATTTAAATATACCAAATATTTATCATAAAACCCATCTTTATTACATTCCATGTATTGAGCGACATAATTACATCACTTCGCGTTGTTGTAGTCCTTAATACACATAAGCAACATCATCATATTCAAATGGATTATAAGTTAAAAATAAAAATGTTATATAATAATTAAATAATCAAAATAATATCATAAATATCATATATAAACAATATATCTATCATTATATCCAGATGTGAGAGGTGGTGATGGAAAACAAATAACAATGGTTCACTAGGCAGTAGTCCACTGTACACTCCAAAAATGATTTCATAACCCATATGATGGAAGAGGAGAATGATTTCAGTTATGAAAATAATATAATAACATTATTTGTATTTAATATATTTAATTTTTGATATAATAAATATTTAATATTAATTATAGGAGGTGGAGGACTAAATAAAATAAAACACTTGATTTGGATCGATATCACTTCAATAGAAGCAATCATTTGGATTTTCTTAAAAAGATTTATTATGTTTTATTTTTAACTAGAATATTTATTCTAGTATGGGATTATATGATTAATTATATTATTTGGATTTTATGGTCTGAAAAAATGTGTTTTGAATGTGTGATGAAGAATGGAGAGGTAAAGGCCTTTTAAAGTTAAAAAGAGTGACACACCAATATTGTTTTTAAAAGAGAAAGTTTTACCAATGTTTTTCATGTTCCATAGTCCCAAAAATGGTTAATTATTGAACATAGGATATATATGGTATTTATTTTTATGGATAATTGGTTTTGGATAAATATTGAGTCATTTTATCCCATATCTTTTTATGTATAACCCCTAACAAACCCATTTTTATGTTGACTGTAATAAATAATTATTACGGTTTTTACTATACATGTTTTTTCCAAAATTAAATTTAAATTATATGATAATATACTTTTAATTTATTTGAAATAAGAAATCTTTTTTAAAAAAATCCATTCACTAAGGTGGAATATTATAATTTAAAATAATTCTCCATAAAACAGAAGAATGTTATTTTCCAAGAGAAAATATTCAAATGATTAAAATGTTTTTATATCAAAATTAAATATATAAATTACTAATATTATATAAATTGAAAAAATAGATACATTGTAGAATTAATATTTCATTAAAAATATTTTTTTAACTACTGTATAATAATTGAAAATTCTGAATAAAAACTAATGTTTTTTATTATTGATTAAAATCATATATTTTTAGAAATGTATCAAACATCCATACTTAAATAATTTTTATATTATTATATTTTAAATGGTCTTTATTTTTTCTATTTAAAATTTTAAATCTATCAAATTTTTTTTACAATAATTAAAAATAAGCCCACTAATCTTTATTTTAGAAATATATTGTTTTTAGGAATAACATTTGATTTCTTCTTATCTCTAATATGAAGAACAGATGTGATGAATGTTAAAAATTATATTGAATTTAATGTGTATAAATTTAATTAACATCATTCGTAATTTCTGTTTTATTTAATTTTTTAGTTTAAATTCGTTATATTTCAAAAAAATCTTTTTTAGATAAGGATTTCATTTATGTTCATTACAAATTAATTGGTCACCAAAAAATAATTATATATATATGTTTAAGTCATATATTTTAATAATATATTTATTTTTGTTCATAATATCTATTCCAACCACTATCTGATAACTATCATAATAAATAATAATATATTAATAGTATGTTATATTTATTTTGTACTCGGTGTTCACTGTACAAAAATTATCATCATGTTAAATTAGTATGGAAGAAATATTTCACTGAATCTTGGTGACTAAGTAGACGTTCCAAAGTCTATCACTAAAAAATCATGTGAACTAGTTGAAGTTTGAATTAAGAAAATACTAAATTATTAAAAGGATTTTGAAAAATTGTATCTTAAATAACATAATTCAGTGTTATTTTTATTATCATTAAAATTTATTTTACGGTGGACATCAATCCCATGATACAATAACATGGTATGATATTCTAATGAGGTAGTATTTATGTGTAATATCTTTTATATTTCATAATATCCATATGTGCATCATGTTGTCTTCTTAATTCCATATTATATAAATTTAAAAAATATTCCTAGATCGTTTTTCAAAAAAATTATCTGTAATGATTATGTCATAAACATCCAAAAACATAAGGTTAATCATTATATTTGATTTACTTAGTGTGGTTACCATCATATCCCATTATTTAAGGATTGATGATATAAAAACAATATTTATTAAAGAACTGTAAACATAACTATCATTGAGTTAACTATTAATTTCTCTTTTTTATCACCATTAATCAATTAACATTATTGATATTAGATTAAAATTTTGAAATAATTTGGAAGAATAATCTTCTTATAAATACCAATTTATTCATCATAGAGTATCTCTCATACATGTATGTGGCATCCATCATAAGTTCTAATGTGGTTTTAAAAAACTTTATATTAAGGACCACGCCACGGGATAATGACATGTATTCCAACCCCAAAACATTATTTTCCACCCTCTACTATTCATCCATCATCATCAATTTGAGATTGATACTCATCAAATTAATATAAAGGACCCTCCACTAAATTTTTTCCATTATCTACAACATAAAAACCTAATATTTATTTTATTCAAATTCTATACATATAACTTACATTATATCAAATCTATACTTTTGAAAATTATAAACACCCACTTGAATTTAAATGACATATAAAAGGAGGTATGTAACTAATTAATGATATTATTCTATAAGGAAAATTAATGAATTTTACTAATGAATTGAGATCTATAATATTTTCACCAATATTTGATTCTACAAAAATTTCCCACAAAATCACTGATACCACTTTTTGGGATTATGAATATTATTCATTAAACCCATAGTCAATATCCTTCATAACATTATAATGGAAAAAAGGCATCTAAATACAATCTGTCTTTAAAATATCTAGAACATGAAAGAATAACACTCCCAAGTCACATTATAACTACACACAACCCCAAGGTTGTTAATAAAAAGAACAATTAAAAAAATTAAAAAAATTATAAAATGAATAAGAACAAAACAACGTTTTCAGTGGTTCAAACATTATTCATATTAAATTATAAATCTTTGTCACTCATTTATTCAAGTGAATAGAATAGAATTTAATTTTTTTGATATTTTTTTAAAAATAATGTGATACATCCTACTAAATATATAATATTCCATCTAGTGTGGCAATTTTCCCCACCTAACTATCTTAATAGGATGATGTTCACCTCGAATGATGTCCATGAATTCACCATCAATTTGATCAATGTGATCCACCACCTCAACTCTACAAGCTAGTCCATTGTGTATATTCTTAAGATCACAAAATATTTCTTCTATTTGATCATTCCTAGAATTTCTTCTAGCCTGAAAAATCTTGAGTAACTACTAACTACACATTCATACTACGTTGCTTGAAATTACGATCGATTTTCATTGTTCAAAAACACAATAAAAAAAAAGTATAATACATAACATCCTAATGGAAAAATTCCAAAAACCTGAACCTATGCTACCACTTTAACCATTTCTATATAGTCTATAAAATATTAGATGTGAATAATATCTGTATCTTGTATATTAATTAATTTTTTAGAAATAATTTTCCAAAAAATTAATCCAATTTTTTTTGCCACATTATCTACCACTAGGTCGATCTCCTACATCGTTATTTGAAATTTAGTTTGAATATATTCATATACGTTGTAAAATATAAAATTATTTTCATACAACTACATCTATTGATTATATTATTATCATCTAATAGGGGTTAATTTTATTATTTATTAATAAGGATTGTCGAATAATCCTAATTATATACCTATATTAATGGGATAGTGCGAGGATGATGGTTGATTTTACTATTGTGTATATTTTTGTCTTATTTATATATGTGTTAGTCTATCTATTATTAATTTTCTTCTATAAATAATTGAAATAATTAGTTTCAAAGGAAAATGTTATACTCAATATAGTCAATTGGGAATAATAAATATAATTAATAGAGTTATAATTTTTTTTTGGTTCTATGATGTTAAATACATTGTGTGAAGAAAAAATGTTTTGGAAATTATAATTGTGAGTGATTAATTAGGTGGGATTAAAGAATGTCTTAGAGATAGAAATTGTGATATTTTTGCATGTTACTAGATTTATTTTTCTTATTAGGAATATTATTTTATTATAAATTTTAGTTTATATGATACAAAAAAATGTTTTAAAATAAGATGTTATCAGAATTTTGGCATTAGTCTTCTAGAATAAAAAATAAACAAGTACAGTGAATGTAACCCTTTCTATATAGTAATTTGGTCTCATTGTTGTATCATAAAATATTATTCTTATATTTAAAGAGACATTATGATGAGAAATTAAATTTCATTCCCCATATATTTATGATTTCATTTTAATGTTCTTAACAAAGAAAATTTAATCATTTACAAGCTACAAGACTATATATTTTGGAGAAACTTATTTCAAAATTTTCATAAGAAAATCAATGTTAATGTAATAAAAATTCTAAAATCATTATTACTCAATTTTATTTTATTGTCTGGTGACTAGTTGTATATATTAACCTTACTCATTTTTGGTTGAATTATTTTTCAATCCGTTCATTTTTAACATCTGATATAAAACTAACATTATTATTGTAATGGAATTTTTATTAATTTTTGTTCAAAAAGGAAAAACCTTATGACCTTAAAATAGAAAATAATTAATTTTATTTATTAATAAAATTATCATAATGAAACAATGGGTTTAAAAAAAATTTAGTTAATTTTATTATATATAATCCATATAATTAAATTTATTCACCACTTCTAAATGGTAAAACATAGACCAATATTTCTTTAATACTAATGATATATTCTAAAGATAAAAGATCATTTTAAAAAACATGGAATTTATTCACAAGAAATTTATTGACTATGTTTAGATGTAGTTATTTAATTAATAAATATTATTGAAACCATGAATTTACAAATAATAATGATTAAAAAAATATCACTATAATTAATGAAAACCCAAAAGAAGATAAAACTAAAAGGGATTAAACTACAGAATCCCATATTTCATCCACTAGTCCCTATAAATTCTCTCTCCCATAAAATAGATTTTTATTTTTTGTATTTTCCTCAAATATGGATATTGAATTCAATTTATTAAAAATAAGTTTTACTAAAATATTATAATTTACCAATTAAGGCATAGAAACACACAATTTTCAAAAGAAAAAAAATCATTACTGACTCATATATATCATCATAATTAATTAATAAACCATAATAGGAAATATTTTATTACTAAAAATAATCATATTTTAACATGAAATTCATTAGAGACATGAGTGAGATAAAATCCATGTAATAGGATGAATATAGACTTGAATTAATAAGAAAAGGTTGAGAATAATAACAATAATCATCATAAAATAATAAATGTTTCATAACACCAATCATGAGAGGAAACATTATATAAATGAATGAAATTTAGAAATTTATAAAAATGAAACATCAGGTCTTAGTGTTCAAATACAACACATTGTACTGAACAAATCTACCTTCATTTAAATGCTTAACATTTTTTCAAAATCATAACCTCATAATTTTTAAAAAATATAGCTTTATAATTATGAATAATAGAAATTATATCTAGACATACATATTATTACCTAATTCATTGGAGGGATGTATAATTTCCTTCACACCTGTTATTTCCTAAAATTTTTATAATCATACATGCCACATTGAATGTATAAAATTCATTATAATGAAAAAACTCATGGAATGGAATGGTTTTCATAAATATGTAATTAATAATTATTTTATGAATAAAATTTCAGTTTAGAAAAAGGAAAAAGTAAATTCATATATGGTTTATAAACCATCCCTATGAATAAAGAAGAAAAACTTCAATTAGAATCAAGATGTATTTTTTAAAGAAGAGTTAGTTTTAAAAAGCATTTAATGATTCATATAATCATGTTTGGAAAAATGTATATCCCATAAAAAAGGTAATAATATTAACATGATATATAAGGAACATTAAAGTAACATCCATACTAATATTTGATGAGAAAGAAGGAAAACACAAAGAAATGGAGTTGAGTTCAAGAATCCACTTACCTTATATATCAAGTTATTTTAATCATGTAATTAATATCCAGTATAATAAAATTAGAATCAATAATTATGTAATTTATATAATCTTATAAATGTATCTGTTTAGTTATAATTTTCTTATTTCATTTATGGGAATTTTTTTTGAGTTAAAGGGTTCAATTTCATTATTATGGGAGTGTTAATTTTTTGGGTTTTAATGATATATTCACTACTATATAAGAATTAAAATTCATGTAAAATGAGAATAATTATATATAATTTAATATATATATTATTAATTAAATTATAAAAGTTTAAATGGACTTATTTTTTATATTAATAGTAATATTCTTTTGATAAAATGTTAATAATAAATGATTATATTATTTTGGTGGGTTTTTGATCATCATTAACTGGTTTTTGTTTATTATTAAACATCAATGTATAAATATTATTAAGTAAACATAAAAAATAAAAAATATAAATTTTAAAATTATTTTCTATCCATAATAAATGTTTTATTGTAATCCATGTAGGTGGTAATGGAAGAGGAAAATTATCTTCCATGAAGGCAGTGAATGACCAGATCATAGATGATGTTTTCATTTTTTAAAACAAAAGGATAAGATAGAAACTTTATGATAAATATTCAATGATAAAAATAAAATAAAATAATATATGTAATAATTTATATAACATTTTTATGGGGATAAGGGTGGTAGGCAGAGGTTATGAAAATAAATGGGAATGAATGAGGGTATTACCTATATAATATATTTTCCTTGTTAACCTCATTAATGAATTTTCATTTGGTCATCTACTAATAGAATAGATCTTTGAATTTGATATTATAAATGGTAAGGTAATTTTGAAGAATATAGAAAAGGTATATGGATTTGGAGGTGTGTCTCAAAGAGGTGGTGAGGGGGGTTATTTATAGGGGAGGAGATATGTGTTGTTTTATTTTTTTATTCATTAGTTTATTTTTATTAGATCACAAATATCAACATTGATCCCTCCCATGTATAAATATAGTAACTAAAGAAGTATATTTATAGATAATGGTTATTATATCATCTATGACTCAATAATTAATGTATTTGGCATAAAATCCCAAATATAAAAGATGACTCTATTTTACTATTTAGAAAAAATCAACCATTGTTGGAAAATCTCAAATCATCCTAGTAACCATTTATTGGGGTATATATATAGATAATGGAATAATTTTTATGAAAATAATATTCTATATATGAATTTTTTAAATTTTAAATTAAAATAATCATTTATTCAAAAAATACAAATTTTAATTTTATAACAGACGTTATGACACTATAAAAAATTAATTAATGTGCTATAAAATTGTGAAATAATTATAATAAAACCGAATTTTAATTTTAAAATATAAATAATTAAAATTAAAATTATTTTAGATCAGTATATTAATAAGAAGAATTTCAAGAATCATTTACGTTATACAAAAATATCAACACTTAATTTATCATTTAAGATAATTATTTACTTATAATATGATATATTATCTTCTATTATCATTTATAAGTTTTCTAAATTTTATTAATACATTCATATTTTAGGTTATTATTCTATTTTATGGATTATAATTCTAGTGTTCATATTACTTTTATAACTGACATGTTATAATTCCATTGTTATTTGTTCCTTAATTTCTATATATACTACTTGTTTCATTATTGATTATGGGAAGGATATTTTATGGGTATATTTATGTCATTTATGTGTTTTATACTATATAAAAAAATTATAGATTGGGAAATTCAATTGATATATTTATATATCATTACATTCTTATCCACTTTTAAAATTTCTCCACCAAAATGTCATTTCTTTATAATATGGTGAAAATAGGTGAGGGTATTTCTCCTTTATCACTTACTCCAGTTAACATTTAACCTATTTGTACTAATGGTTCTTCCACAACAATCTGAAAATTTTATTTTTCTTATTTCATAGTTCATTTTCATCTGTGTTAAATGATTTATACCTTCTAGTATACATATTATCGGTCGTTCTCTATTTGTACCACCTCCAGATTCAAAACATTCAAGGGGTTAGGTATGAAATTATTCTACAGATATATAAAAGACATGTTATGAATTTGATCCATATTTGTTTTCAAATCTTATAGGACACTTCTCATATGTAATCATAGATTTCAATAGGGCCAATTTACCTTGGTCTAAGAGGCCATTTATTTCCAAAAAGCGTGAGTCTCTTCTATGATTATAGTCAAACAAAAAAAAATCTCATACATAAAACTACATTTCCCTTCTATAATTTTCAATATAGATAATTTTTGGACTCTATGAAACATGGATATAATTTTAAAGGTCTAGAACATTCTTTTTCTTCATTTTCACAAGATCATGTACAAGTTTCTTTTGTTCACCAACTTCATGCCAACAAGGTGAATGTTCTAAATCACATCTCATATAGAGCATCACATGGATCTATTTAAATAATATAAGGAAATATTTTATTATATGGGAAATAAAACAATGAGAGATACTTATCCCATCATAATTTTAAATCCATTGATTAGGCTCTCAACATTTCCTCGATCATCATCTGAGTTTCCATCCATTGGGGTGCAGATAGGGTGTGATGAAATTTAAATCTATAGTTAAAGCATAATGGATACTTCAAAAAAATTTAGTTTTGAACCATTGATCATGATCAGATATTATCAAACATAGAACCACATTTAGTCTATCCACATCCTTCATGTACATTTAGGAAAGAAATTCATGTTATACATTTTTTTATAATAATAATGTGGGAAGTCATGGGGTGTCGATCCACCATAACCCGTATCACATGTTTCCCATTAGATGTTTTTGAGAGACCAATGATGAAGTCCATTGTTACATGGTCCCATTTCTATGTAGTTATATTTAATGGTTTTATCATCCCTTTAAATATATGTTTCTCTAAATTAACATTATGACCTACTAAACATCATGAGATATTGTACACAATATTATTCTCCATTTTGTCCTAATAGAAGTTCCCTCATAGATCATAGTACATATTGGTACATATTATATGGATAATGATAGAGGTTCTATCAGAATTATCTAGTAGATTTGTTTTATCTCATCAATTTGGAAGTAATCTAGATACCATTTATTTACTACATTAACCTTCTATTAAATATATTATTATTCCATTATGCCTCCTTGATCATCTATTGTGTAGATAGTTGGGAAATAATATTGGAATGGTATGATGTATTCTGTACTATTATAATATTTATATCCATTATATAATATCTAGAAAAAAAGGGTCTACCTCAATTCCAATCATGGATATGGTTGCATGATATCTTCTGTTATGAGCATCACTACCTTGTTTTCCATTCCGAGATGGTATATAATAGAGAAATTTTAGTCCTAGATTAGATCTAACCGTATTATGTTTTGAATGTAGATCTCATTTTATGTGAAAATATACTTTATACTCTTTTTATCATGGTATATGTAACATTTATTACCATAGAGAATGTGGCTCCATATTTTGAAGTCAAAAATCACAACCACTAGCTCTAGATTATGAATATGATATTTTTCCCCATGGATATACAACTATAGTGATGTATAGGCTATCAAATTATCATTATACATGAGTAAATTACCCAATAAATTATTTTAAGTATAACTATAAATAAAAAACCTTGTCCACTTATTGGTATTGTGAGTAAAAGCTCATCGGTAAGACTCTTCATGTGATCCTTGAATTTTTCCTCACATTATTTTATCTATATGTACTTTTCCCCATTCCATGTTAACTTATTTAATGGGATTGACAATCATGATAAATTTCATATAAAAAACTGGTAGTACCCTACTTAACCAATATAACTACATAGTTCAATGACACTAGGGGAATGTCTTTCCTCAATTACCTTTTCATTAATTTTTTCACTTAATTTTCCTCACATGTGATAGAATTCCCAAAATAATGTGAAATTTCATATGAAAAAGTCACAATAAATGAAGTTGGAATAAAATTTATACTTTTTTATTTTATCTAGAATTATCCATAGATTAACATAATGTGCCACTATGATTTTGGGGTAGATTATAGTATCATTGAAAAAAACTACATCAAATTATTCAATATAGTCTATCAAGAACCTATTCAACACATTAGTTAATATTTTAGGTGAATTTTTAAGTTAGAAAGCTATTACTATAAACTCATACTTTTTAGACCTTGTATAGAAATAAGCCTTATGAATGTCTTCCTTCTTCACCTTTAATTGATGATATCCAAAATGATGAACTGAATTTGAGATGCACTGAGATCCTTTTAATTGGTCGAATAAGTAATCAATAATTATAAGAAGTTACATGTTAATTATGGTGATATTATAGAGATCTCGGTAATTGATACACAAATGCATTGAACAATCTTTAATCAGGCAAATTTGTACTACTTCACCCCAATTTGATGTACAAAGGGAATATGAACCCTATTTCCATGTGCTTTTGAATCTGTTCTATATATCCTCCAGTTTGAGTGGGGCCATGTTATATGGAAATTTTTATATATGAGTGTCTCCTGATATAAGTTATATTTAGAACTACACCTCACCATATGGGGAAAGTCTATGCAACTATTTGAGAAATAAATCAATTATTCCTTATCAATTGGTATTTCATATAGGTTAATACTTTCCATAGACTCAATCATTTGAGAAATGTATTCTTATGTATAGGGCATAAATACTCACACCATTGATGGATATTAAAGAGTGGATTCATGGTATTCCTTTCATTTTTATTAGAGAATGGAATGGTTTAGAATATGAAAATACATTTCCTTTCCATGGATATTGATGTGTGATCTATATAACGAGATCCAATCTATGAAAAATATAAAACAAAATTTAACCAAGGGAAGAATTATGGAATTTTTTGGAAGAATCATCACACATACACAAGTTGGATAATATTCCACCACTCGGAGAGCAATGATTTTACTAATAGTTATTTCTATAGATATCTCTACATCAAGGTATTGGGGCTTCCATTCAATCTTTAAAGAAAACATTACATATATTACGTTTTATATAAACCATAATCAAATAAGAATCAATCCATTATATATTTAATAGAAAGTGTACCTTATAAAAATTAATATTCTTTATCCACTTTTATAGTAGTTATAGAATAACAATTCCATTACCCCTCTGTCTTACATTATTCATGATTCTTATTACCCTCAAGGAGTTGAGGTTTTATGCACCGACTTTTGTTGTTTATTTTCCTCCTGTACATGATGCATTGGACCACTATTGACACTATCTTATCATCTATAACAATGGTTAGAATCTTTAATTATCCCCAACAATCATGATTTATGTGTGAATTTCTATCATAATTGAACCATTTCCCCATCCCTTTTGATGCAATTTCTCTGACTCTTCTTCCAACGTTTTTTACATAAGAGTGGTTGGTCTTTCCTTCACATTTTCATATGGATACTCTATATTGAAACTCAATATTCTATTTAGTATATCGATAGATATGAGACTATTTTATAACTCCATATACACATTTATAGAACCTTAAACAATATTTTCACAACTCCTAATGTCTAAAATATAACAAACCATTAATTGGTTTCATTTTAATCCTCTAATGATTGAAACCATTTTTCTATCATTATTGAAAATAAAATGAATAAATACTTTAAAAATATGTGGAATTAGATTTGTATGATGGGATCAATTCACCTTCATTTTGTGTCATCTCTATAAATTCCATATTTATGTTTTCCTAAAGAGTTCTAGGCAGATACTTGTTAAGAAAAGTTTTCATAATTTCTTCACACTCTATCTATCCTATTTCATTTTTCTATTTGGTGATATTAATAAATTTACACTATTGACAAGCCTCTATATATATTTGAATAATGGAAAAAATCATCTTCCCTTTCTCATAGTATTTGAGAATAGAAAATATCTTCTCCATTTAGTTAACCCACTATTACACAATAAGTGGATAAGAAAATCCACAAAATGTTGGTGGCCTTTTCCACATAAAATATTTGATAGATAATAACTCCTTTAAAGGTGGATGTATCATTTGTTTTAGGTTATTATTCATAACTTGAGTCATATGAGTAAGAATATCTATGAAAATTTGAACACCACCTCCAATGGAATTGGTTATTTCATTCATTCAATAATTTAATTATCACTCACATGTTTTTTTGGCCTGATTTATCATGTGGTTAAGAAATATTTAGTCAAAAAAGATTAATTTATCATTTTATTCTATTAATACTAAATGAACATCTCATGGGATCTCTGTGTTAATAATTTTTATAAACACTTTTTTTTCATATTTAGATATAATTTATTTAATCCTTATAGTTTTCACTAACATTCTATAGTCAAAATTCCAAAATTAACTGAACCATTCTCTAAAAAAATCTATAACAATCCTGATTTTTATTGATGACTTTTACATCATTTTAAGAAAAAAATCATAACAATCATGGATCCAATGGTTTGTATAAATTATATTAAAATTATCAGTTAACTGTGATAAAATTTCATTTGAATCATTTACTCACTGAACACCCTTGATGAGTTGTAATTGATTATAGATTATATCATTACATTATTTTTAGTTGGGAAGTCAGTCAATTTCTTTACAGGATAACAAAATACTGATAAATCTAACCTCTGAATCAAATAACTATTCCATCAAAAAATCAAATTATTTTTCTTACTTTTTTACTATTATTTGTGTTCTAAAATAAAATCAATCAAAAACCATCCTTTATTTCACTAATTGTGAGACAAAAATTAAATTCCACCACTTCATGGATACTACCTTTCATCCCCTATAAAATATAGAATTACAATATGTAATTTATATTAAATTAAAAACCCAATTATCAGTGTGGAAAAAATGATGCTATATGTTCAGTGAGGTTGTGTCAGTTTTAATTCCATTAAATTTTATGAAATTTTTATAATAATACCTTATTTTATCTTATTTGTATGATATTTATAGAAACATGTGAATTAGTTTAAAAAAATGTAAACTTTAACCTGTTATTGAAAAAAATTGAACTATAATAATCAATATAAACATCCAATATAGATTATAAGAATAATAAAATGGTTTAAAACCCAATCTAAACCTTTAAGGATCATTTGAAACCATATATAATTAATTAAAACCCCCAAATTGTTATTCTTGCAATGCAAGCTATATTTTAATTAAAAACTAGCCAAATTAAACCTTTTACAAAATTCCATGTCCTAATTGAAAAAGATAAAAAAAGGATATAAATTAATACAATCATGTGTGTTATGCATGTAATTTAGAAGGAGTATAAAAAGACAAAGACAATAAAAGAGACATTACATTTTATTTCAAATGAGAATCCAGTGAATGGAAATACAACCAATATTCTATGAAGATAAATAATTGGACATCATTATAAAATTTATGTTAGTGGTTCTTTAATACATCATGAATCATATATATATGTAATGAAATTTATATCATACTTCATTATTTATGATATAATGAATTAGAATGAATTAAAAATTAATTTAGATTAGTGGATATTTCATACATCATGAATCAAATATATATGTAATTAAATTTATACCATACATCATTGTATATGACATATTCTCTATGAGTTTGGGGGAATATTCAATAATCTATGTGTAATATTTCCAACCTAAAAAATTGAGGTATAATTTTTTTACTATTGTATCTAGTCCTATTGGGTAATTATATAAATATATTGGATGCAATTTTGTGAGGATATTTTATTGAAAAGTTATCTATTGAGTAAATAGGATTTAATTATTAGATTCTCAAAATCATATTATATTTGTATAAGATACATTTTTTCATTAGGATTACAAGATGTAAGATCTATAGAATAACCTTTATTAGAGTCTAAATATAATTAAATAACCTCATTGGTTAATCATATTTATGAAAATAAATTATCAGATAATCTCACATTAGTTACGGTTTGTAATACCACATGATTTTATATGTATGTCATTTCAAATAAACATGATGTATTTTATAACTTACTTTACATGTAAGTACGATTATAAATTAATCTTTATATAGTGTACAATTATAAAATTTCCATTGTATTATAGAGTTCAAATATGATTAGAAATTTTAGGAAAAATATATATAAGTTTTTTATTTTAGGATGGTTAATTGATTAATTCCTAAAAAATATGAAATTAATTTTCAGTAAAGTCATATTATTCTTCAATAATATTTTTATTTATAAAAAATGTTCCTTCCATTTTGGGTATAGATATTTTAATAAATTTATGAAACATTTAGTAATTAAATTTTATATAAAGTATATAGTTTTTTATGTCAATATATCCAAAGTAGCTTATGGTTAATTTTTGGAATTTATGTAATGATAAATACTTAGAGAATTGTAAAATGTACTGAATTTCTAGAAAATTACCTTTTTCATTCATGTATTAAAAAAGTAAAAGTAATTTAAATTTATTAAAAAAATTTATTATTTTAGTTTTATTAATAATAATACATCAAATTTAATTTTTATAGACATTTCTCATAATTTTAGAGTAAAAACATTTGTATACTTAAAAATTCAATTTGCTATAAAACCCCTTTTCAATGAGTTTTATGGTTATTTATTAGGAATTTACACAACTTATACAAGTTAAATTTGATTAAATTTATTTTATAATTACATTCTTAATTTAAATTATTTTTAACAAATCCACTATCATTATATGTCAAATTGAATTTAAAAAATAATAGAAAATGCATTTTATTGGTTAAGGATAATACATACTTACAAAGATGATAAACTAGGAGATAAGTGGATGATTTAAATAAATCTTGAATAAATCATATGTGATGGACATATATAAACACTAAATTTTCCAAAATATGAATTTTTGATCATTTGGAAAATTTTTCCATTAGTAAGATATTATTATATTTTAATCATTCGGAAAATTCCACATCTATCGACCCCATCCATTTAGAATGGGACCCCCTAATCTCTCCAATTTAGACCACAATGAGCATTATACAACAATTGTAGCATTACTTATTCTCTATTAAACAAGTCTATAATTAATTTAATGGGTTTTCTATTTATTAAATAATATTTAAAGGTTCCTTAAAAAGGAATCTAATGGAGATCTTCCAAATAAGAGACAATCAACCTACCAGACATATTCAAATTTATTTCTTATTATAACTATTAAAAATCATAGATTTTAATTTGAAAATGAAACATTATATTTCCTAAATAAATTTAATTTTTATTAATAATATTAAACTACTATTATCCACTATATTTATATAAAATTGGAAATGTATTTATCAATCATTCGTACATGTGGACTACCATATCCACATAACGATAAAATTCATTTTCCATTGCAATTATTAATTATGGGATATTACGATAGAGTAAATATTTATATATGATCATAATGAAAATATTTTCATTTGTTAATGACAAGATATTATTTATCATTGTTTAATAATATTTTTGGGAAATTAAAATATATTTTATGTGTGTGTATGGAGTACCATCTCCTTAAAAGGTGTAATTCTTTTTTTCTATAAAAACTTTTACAATTGATTATATATATGTATATAATAATTATATATAATACATATATAATTAATAAAATTATGATTTATATATAAATACAATCAATTTTCAGGACTGTAATAGTAGAAATAAATCATTCCGGAAAGAGGTAATAGTTAACACCCAAAACCGATGATTTAAATAACGAATTATTTATAAATGGGTGTTAGAATGTTATAATTGGAAATATATGTTATAATAAATAATTAAATTATTTTTAATATAATAATTATAAATTTAAATATATTATAATATATAATATACATATATTATTAATAAATTCAAACTTGAGAAATGTGTTTTATGTTACAATATCATTTTAAATATATTGGTTGTGCATAAATTTCTGATATAAAAAATATTTAATAAATATCTCCAAAATATCATTAATTTTTTTATAATATGTTTATATCTTTATATTACATGTTATATTTTTATTTTTATCTCTTTATTTACCAAATATACTAGAATAATATTTTTTAGAAAAAATGACTTTCTTACCCTCTTTATTTGAAAATATTTCTCTTCCATGTCTATGTTTTCCTTAAAACTTTCTCAAGTTTTTTTAGATATTACATTATGATTAATTAATGTTTATTAAACCATGATTTAATTTATATATTTCATGTTTTTAATGTAGTATTCGTGTCATTATAAAAATAGGATTCTTTTCATTTTATCTGTAAATGGGAAGGGAGTCATTATTTTAACATTGATAGAATTTAAAAAATTCATACCAACCTAAACAATCAATGATTTTATGAATAAATTATATTTTTTAAAGGTTATTTTTAATGGTATTTCTAATAATATTATGTATATTTTTAGATTTTATACTTTTTATTTCACATTGAAATTCCTATTTTCATCATGATATATATCTATGAACTTTTAAAAGAATTTTCTATCTATGATACAATCCTTTAATCGAACTTATGTTTTATTGGGGATATGATCCAATTAAACCATACTTATTATTTATTTATATGGTTTATGATTATGATTATGAGATGATTTTGAAATCCATTCAATTTCTAGGTGTTATCATATGATTATAATTTGAATTTTTGGTGATCTTATTGTGTCCATGTGAATGTATTTATCAATTTCTATTAGGTGGTACATAATTATTCAACCATAAAATTAACTGGGTAATATTATTAATTAATAATATAAAATTTTACACAATATTTTATCCCAAGACTTAAATAGGGTACATTGGTGGAATTCTTCAGAACAAAATATGGTACACAATTATCCCAAGGTCCAATTATGTATAAGGGTGGTGAGTCCAAGCCTAACATGTGATTAATTATTTAGTGAGAATCCTTAAAATATTATTTTTATTGCTAGGATTAGGACATAATTTATAAAACTATTTTATTACAGTATCTTATGCCACTAATAGGATGTAATGGAATATGTTCTCTGATTCTATTATGATTCATGTCTTACAAAATACTATGATTTAATCTGTAACTAATGTTTTTGATCTATGAATATCTTGGTAATTTTTCAAAGGTTAATATATTATTCTCATACCATTATTCACATTTTAGGAGAAGATTATAATCGATATCTACCTTTTTTACCCTTACTGATTATCATAGAATACATTTTACAATGTTTCATTTTCCATGGTATATGAAGAAAGAAAATAATTATAATATTTATAAGAAGGGATATAGTTGGGAAGAAGATAACGTAAGATGAAATAGATTATTTGTATTTTAGTTTTATGTATATCCATGTTTCTAAATATGATAAACCTTTATTGTAATAGCATATGTCTTTATGTTAGGTAATGAATATTAATATAATAATACATAATAGCTATTTATAAAAATTTGGGATTTATATTCTTAGTATCAAAGCAAGGATTATATATTTCTTTTAAAATTTAAAATTATAAAACATTAGTGAGAACCTTTAGAACAAATCTAAGAATATGAGAACATATAAATAAATGGCTGATAAAGAAGTGTGGTTTTACTAGAAAATAAAACCTTGTTTGGATATTAGAAATTAGATATAACTATAGCACATATTAAACTAAGGGTAAAAAAATTATATAATTTTTTTTATTAACACCATCAACATTAATTCGCAGAGTGATGGACTAATACTGGGAACCTGGATATACACTCTCTGTGGTTATACATGGATTAATTTATATTTTTCTTATTAATAATGACGAAATATTTCACTAGACTATGACCATGGTTGGCCTACGTAATAAAAAATGTGTTATATATTGA
Source organism: Viscum album (assembly GCA_963277665.1). Classification (NCBI taxonomy): domain Eukaryota; kingdom Viridiplantae; phylum Streptophyta; class Magnoliopsida; order Santalales; family Viscaceae; genus Viscum; species Viscum album. Next base: position 1,578,921,176 of record OY728142.1, read on the forward strand.
AATGAATGTGTCATGGTTTAGAAATACTATGAAAGATTGTTTATGATTATATTATTTTTTATTATGATGATTTTTTCTCACAATATACTTTTTGTTTTTTTCAATGGATAAAACCCAAAGGAACCATGTTAATGATGAATATTATTCATATTTTAATGATTTTACTTTTAGAAAATTATAATTTATGGGAGTGGGAATAGAAATTATTTTATTTGTGCTCACACAAATTTTCCATGTTGTGAACCATCCTTTGCATCCAAATAAGAATACAAAGGGAAAAAATTATATTGATTCCGTCATGAGAAAAAATCAACAATTTTTTAGTGGGTCTAGGGATCTAGCAGTTGATTAGAAATGTATAATTACCTATGAAACAATATTTTATGTTCTCTAGTTATTTGTGTAATAATAATTTATTGTTGGATATTAATCATTTGAATGTTGAATCAGACCAATGGTGGAATCTAATCAAGAACATGATAAAATTGAATGAAATTGAATTTATAGACAAGGATGAGTTTATAAAATATTTTTATAGCATGTAAAATCCTCATATTTATTATAGTTAAATATATGATAAATTAATTGAGACTAAAAATGGATAATGTATAAATTAGTAACTATAGAGAAAACATTATGAGGCCTATGTGTTATTCCTCTAGTATTTTTGTTGAAAAAATAGAAAGTTTATTTGATTTTTTGAGGAATAAAACCAATTCCTTGTTGGTAATTTTCCTGAATGGAATTTTGTAGACATAAATAAAACATTTTATATACTACTATAGTAGAAATATAGAATAGTGGTACAAAACAATCTCATTATTCTTAAATGAAAAATAATTAGGGAATAAAATGAAAGTATTATAATATAATCCTTGGAGATTGAAAGAAGATTATTACTTTATTTTGAAATGAAAAAGTACACATGAAATAAATAACAAAAAGGGGATTTTTTTATAAATTATGTATTTAAAGGAATGAAACTAGGAAATTGAATGAAAATTTAGACAAAAAAAGTTATATATTGATATGATTTGACTGAAATCACAAAACAAAATCCAAGACCACACTCTAATGTTTCAAATTGATGGATTATTATCATTATTATAGATGGTCATCATATTGGAATTACAATTATAATGATAAGTATTTTTATCCTATTAAGACAATATATAAACAGAAAATCCATGTGATCACTATTGTCGGTGTGGGGTATGATTACCATGTGGGCTACGTAGACTTAAGAAAAACTCTAGAATTGATAATTTCTTATTGGATTATGTATTTACCCACAATTTTATATTTGAAGTTATTTATAAGGTTATCACAATAGTAGATATATGTTTAGATATTTAATTAGAAGTTAAAAAACTTAACGGTAAAACAATCACATCTATAGTCTATGATTAATCTATGATTGCTGTTTTAGGGAATGTTTTACCAATTAATCTAATTACTCTACATCTATTTTAATTTCCTTTTTTTGGGAATGGATTGAATTTATTAATCTAATCCCATATCAATTTATGAGAATGGGATATCAGATTTGATATTCTGATCCAACATATTATTTTCAATAACTACGAGTATAAATTCACATGTCTAGTAGAAATTAAATCCATTTTATGGGTAATGATTCCAATTCATAGTAATTATTATTACAGATTGTTGAGAATAAAATAAAAATAAAATACATGACTATTTTATGGGAGTTTTTTGGTAACATTGATGAACAATTTCCTAAACTTCCTCCAATTGTTGGAGTTGAGTTTTTAATTTTACTCACATGTGGTGATACAACTATTTCAAAGAAACCACATATAATGGAATCTATTGTTTATCATTAATTAGAATGGAAATTCTTGTAGAATATTCGTAATGGATTCATTTACACATGTTTTATAATGGGGTGAACATGTTTTTTATGAATTATAACGATGGGTCAATGATACATTGAATTGATCATAAAGAACTAAAATAGATGACAACCGTGAATATGTATCCTATATTCTATAATGATGCTTTGTTTGATCAATTACATAGAGATTAAAAACTTTCTATGACTGATATTTTATTAGAATACTATCAGTTATGGGTAAAAAGTGAATCCATACCTATGAAATCCTTCTTTATGAGGTATGAAAACTATGAATTTTTAGTGATTCCATTTGGTCTTACTAATGAACTCACTATATTTATGGATTTAATTAATATATTCATTAGATATCATCTTGATCTTTCTATTTGGTGGATTATTGAAGATATTATTATATATTATAATAGATTTAAATTCTTTGTTCATATCTTGAATATTATAATAAATACTACAATGAAGGAGAAGAGGTATTAAAATATTCTCAAGTATTTATTTTGGAAATATAAAGCTCAAATTTTGGGTCATATAATCACAATCATGGATATACTGGTCGATCCATTAAAGAAAAATATTTTTTAACATCTGTCTATACCAAACACAGTGACTGAAATCCATAATTTGCATCGATTTCCAAGATATTATTGATCTTTGGTGAATAATTTCTTATGTATATATTTTCAACTCAACATTTCGATAAATAAAGGAGTCATGTTTCAATAGGAATATGAATGTGAATAAAATTTCAAGGAAGTAAATAGAAGGTTGATCAAGGAACCTATGCACACAATACCCTATAGTGGGGAAAGATTTTTGATCTATTTTTATGTGAAATATAAGGGTATGGGACACTTCCATGTGTATAAAAATATGTTTATAGATAATTCCTTAGAATAACCATACATTCATGTAAAAACATACTCATGTGATGAACTATAGTTAACAATGGAAATCATTGAATTAATGATATTAGGGAATTATATATTTTATCAAAATTTCAATATATATAATGATCACGCGATATAAATTATAGATTCACTAAGAAATATTGGAATATGAACTATAGAAGATTATTGGTGTCGATTGAATATTATCTATCCTCAATATATTAACACTCATGGAAATTAAACATGGTTGGAGATCTATTCTTTTAAAAAGAACTTTTTATCTAATCAATGTTGATGGTCACAAAACATATCATATTTATGGGTAATCAAAGAATGGATCATGAAATATTGAGGGATAAGGATAAATTTTATTTTTCTAAAATTAATGTTCAACATTTTTTCATTGGAAATATTTTAGAGACATAAAAATAAGTTGAAGAGAAAAAAAAACGATGGTGATAAATTATTTTGAGTTAAATAGTGATTTTGATGGAATGTTATGGTATATGAACCATATATTATTCAAGTAAATTTCATATTTTAATAATAATTTATGAGATAAATCATATTTTTCATAATTACTTGTTCATATTGGCAGTATTATGATTTATATACATATAAATGGTTATATCTTTTGTGATAACATGATGTGAGATTTTGAAAAGTATGTATATTGGTTCTTGGTATTTCAATATATTAATGAATAGTTATAGAAGTATATGATTATGTTACAAACAATACCCATACTACAATGGAATTGGGATAACCTCACATTGTGTTACTCCATTTGACTCTCGAAAGAAATATAATGCCAATAATGAATTTTCGACTATATTCAATTACCTTATGTATTTAGAAAACATTATTAATATCAAATAAAATTAATATCCTCCTAAAAATTATGATATATATATTAATGAGTTCGTATGTTCTCATTGACTAACAGATTCTATTGTATCTGATTTATATCTTCGGCTTATATAAAAGTTCTTTTAATGTATTTAGAAATACAAGGATAAAGAAGTTCAATTTTTTTACATCTTATCATCTATATATAGATGGAAAATATTATCAGACCGTTAAAAATATTTGTTATTGTATACCTTGTTTGTTATATTTTAAAAGTGTTTGGGATAAATAACATCCCCATACAAAATTTTCTTATAACAATAAAATTCACACCACAATTATGATGGATCATTTTGAATTTTGGTATTCAAGGTAGAGTAGATCTCTAATGTCCTAGGATGGTATAGGAGAAAAAAATAAAATTAGACCTGATCTAGCTAAATAAATTTAATAAAAAGTAAGTTCTATTTAGTAGTGAATCTTGGATGCTCGGTGCCGATTTAAATGTTATATTGACAGTCATTTGAGAAATTAAAACTTTATAATTAGTTTAAAGGTATTTCTGATAACATATCCTTGTAATATGGATATTTGATTTACATGTAATGGAAATATGATCCCTCAGTATATAATTCCTTAAAAATTAATGATTGATTATGATTGGTTTTTTATTGATTGGGGCTATAACCAATCTTCTCTCATGTTCATAAAGTGTTCTATGCATCCCATAGGAGGAAGTTTATACGCAATCCTTCACATATAATGAAATCATAGGTTTAACCACTAGATAATGATCATTATTATTATTTAAAACTATTATGAATCATGGTATGTATATATATTGTTCTATAGAAATTTACCAATCATCTGGTTAAAGTTCCTTGGAGGAATTAGAATTTGGGAGATGCTACATAGAAAATTGAGGATGTAATTAAATAGAGATATAATCATTATTTTATCAAAGTGATGTAACATAAAACGTTATATTAATATAATTGGTGGAATAATTCCACACCAAAATATTTTATATGCACTTCCTAGGAAATAAACATATATTCTTTGATTTTATTCATTATAGTAATCCGGAAGTCTAAATGAACCATGTTATCATATACCATTACAACCTATCCATTGGACTAGTGGGTATAAATTGAATTAAACACATTATGTGAAATATGATCAAAGGATTTATTTAATTCATATTTATTTATATATTCAAAATATATAAGTACCTTTATTTTCTGTAATGTCATTTTATGATTTATAATGGATTTTTTTTCATTATGTAAGTATATATTATAATTAATAATGAAAAATATAGAAAAATAATTGTTTATTTTTTTAAATCAACATATCTAAATATTTATAAGGTAATATTAGTAGATTTTTCAGAAAATATATATTTTTCTGTTCAGTAAAAAAATATCAGTGTTAATGTGAACAATATTTTCCATTCATGTATTGTAAATATAGTATTTTTCCAGAATTGACATTAAATTTGAAATAGTATATTCTGATTAGAAATAATACAATTAATTTCATTCGAATTTAAGTTATTCTTGATTTTTTAATAAAAAACATATTTAAATATAAAAATGAATTCATTTGGATTATCATTCTCGATGTTTTTTATATTTATTTTAAAATTCACTTCCGAAACTTATAGAAATTGTATTTTAGGTAATAGATTCCAAATTTTTTGTTATAAGTTTTAATTTTTTTAATTAGTTCATTTTCATCATTGGTCGCATTGAATAGTTGAAAAGGTAAATAAAATCTCAGCCTGGTTAAGGTTAAAAAATCTTAACCCAGTAGTTAAACCTTGATTTAAGGGTAATATATCATATTAAAAAAATTTAATCTTATTTCATGGATATAGTTTTACCCTATATTTTCATAACATTGATTATAATTCTGTTTTGAAGTATTTCCTTATTATTTTCAATTATATTTAAAATTTTGAGTGTTTCATATCCCTCTATAATAAAAATTCTCTAAAACCCTATCTTTATTATACTACATTGAGCTGCCTAGATTTATGTTTACCTTCCAAATTATCATACAAAAATCTATATCTTAATTTTATCATTTATTGTGATCCTAAAATTCTCTTCCAAGGGTCCATAAGAAATGATTGAAAGGATATCAACTGAATATGTGATAATCATCCTACCCAACCACATAAAAAAATTTCAACATCTAAAAACTCAAATAATATGTATTAGTAAGAAAATAATAAATTTATTATGCTAAATATACAAAAATTTAATTTTTATTATGATTACACCATTTCCAACCATATTTCTTACCAAATGGGATTTGGATGTTTTGATTGTGTTTACATGTGGACTATCACCTGCACATGATGATATAATTTACCATTCATCACCATAATTCATGGTTGGTTATTATAAAATGTTTAATTTTCATATACGATATATATATGATATAATAATAGTTTTTAATGTAATATATTTTTAATATATAAATGTTTCTAAAGGTTCTCATACTTTTTTTCAACTACCATAGATAATTTTTTATATCATTTCGATTGAAGTTTTTCTATTGTGTGTTTAGGTCAGTTATGGATGCTTTTGGTGGGGTTTTAGGGGGTTCATGGTTGGAATAAATTTTACCCAAACCATTATCCCACCCTATACAAATATGTTTCATTTTCACTATAGAAAATATTAGGTTCACATAGTTGTTGAAATGTTTTTCAAACTGTGAGGCCAATAAGTAAAAACTATGTTCAATATAACATATAGATAGAGTGGAGTTGGTGGGTTTTTGAAAATGTTACCAAACCATTCCCATCATGGTGACACTGTGATCCCCTGGACAATATGGTCACCCGAATATGGTGTATAGTTTTTCATACCATGCAACTCATCTACGAAACCATTCTCACTATAATTATTAGCTCCAAATATTAGATTCGAAAATTCTTGAACCCCAATGTTTATATAACTAATAACATAACATTTCTAAATATGATTTTATTTTTTCATAGAAGATATATTGATTATTAATAAGATCCTCAAACCACTTACATTATGAATCTATGATATAGTTAAAGAATCTACTCTTCTTTTGTATGTGATCTCTTTTTTTAATGTTTCCTCTATCTCCCATTTTCTTCCCCATGGACATGAAAAACTTCCTCCCATTTTTTGTCATTAATATATAGTTATTATTGTATCATGTATCATTTTATCCTGATCTAAGGTTTTTATCATAGATATCTTTTATTATTTTTAATTCATCTATTATATATCAAATTTATGGCTAATATATGGAAATTGATCATCAATATTACTAAGGTATGTGGTCAAATTTTTAATTATGATAGTACAAAGAATGACCTCATTATTTTAGTTGTATCATAGGGTTTTCAAATTGGTAAATATTGTTTTAAATTTGAAATAATGAATTCATTCCCACATTATTGTGAGACACATCACAGATGTTGTTAGACCCATTAGGAATTTGATACGAGGAATTATGGAAACCCATGGGGTGAGTGAATCCAATTTAAATGATTATTTGTGAATTATACAAATATGAATAATGGTTATTGGAATTTAACTAAATTATTATATTATGTTTAATAATGGTAATAAAAGGTATGATTGGCTTATCATTTATGCGGAAATTGTTTTTGTAATGAATGATGATAAATGGATTAGTGTTGGATTGTTCATGTTATTCATTAGGTTTAAATCAGTGAACCATGGGTGTGTTTGATATATGATGTGGGACACAATTTTTTTAAATGATTTATAAGAAGGTCACCAATATTGAACCATGATATATATCTTTATGTAATTATATCCAATGAGTTGTGTTTGAGGGTTTGATACACCAAGTAATCATCGGTTTCCTGATTGATTATCTCAGACCCCATTGATTATTTACAAGTGAAAGTAAAAAATGAGTTATAGGTGATGGTACCATGCTCCATATAGACATTAGGTGAAAGACTAATGCACTAGTCCCATAAGGGATGATAGTGAATTGGTATCTATATTGATTATCCGTGGTATTGAAATAAAATGGAATTATATATAATAATGAAATCCATTAGAAGAAGAAATTGTAAAACCCCATTAGTTTATAGTTCAGACTCCAGCATTGGAAAAAGGAGGTATTATTGTCTTAGGTGTATCCTTGATCCAAAGGGATATTATTAATGATTAAATAGTAATTAATGTGACTCCTTTTTACTATCTTATTTTTGTTTCTTTTTCCTAAATAAAGTAAATACATTATTATTGATTAGATATCTATTTATACATTGTTGGTGGTGGACTATTGAGTTGTACTAACACACTACACGTTCCCCTAATTGGACCCTGAATAGACTACATATTTTAACGAAAGGATAAGGGAGTCATCCCTATGTTAGATGGATGACCTGGGTTTTACGATAGAACATATATGAGGGGTCAAGATATGATTTCAGGACATAGTTGAGAGTTGAAAGTGTATATCTCTTTGTATTTGACAATAAAAATGAATAATGTATGGGTTGAAATATTTTATTCATTGTTTTATGGTAATTTTACCCAATTTTATATTTTTTTCATATATTTTTTTGATTATTTTTTTATTGTAGTCTCTTGGTTACATTTCATATTGATTTATTCTACTGTGAAGATTTTCTAAAGAGGGTATAATCTCCAATACTACATATTAGAAACTCAATACTAGTCTTCATCATCTATCAAATGGGTAGGAACAACTATGTTCGTGTATGAAATTGGCTCAGGGCACTGATATGTGGAACCTTGGATGGGGTGTTACAAAGTGGTATCAAACGATAGTTTTTTTTCATTTTTCACAATATTGTGGGAAGGTCAAAAAGAGACTAGGATTATTCATTACATGGTAATGAGCTCATTCATGTGAGTAGTAGACCAATGTGTGGGGGAAACCCCATGTACCCATAGTGGGGATTACTATTCCGATTTACTTTTGTTACAGTTAATTTTTTTACATTGCGTGATGCACTTGTTGTGGGATGTGATGATTTCAAATGATTTTTCCTATGTCCTAATATTGAATGACAGTTTAGTATTCATGAATCATTCTACACAATCATGATCAATGTGACATTCATTATATTATAATTGTAAAAAAATCATGTTATAATAGTGTTGTGGGTAATCAAAATGTTTTTATTTGACGATATTTAAATGAATAATTTACTAGTAATGAAATTATAGTTGTTAATAATATGTTAAATTTTGTAATTTGAATTGGATTAAAAAAATTATTTAATTGTAGAATATATCTATGAATGTTTATTATCATTTTTACATATAATTCATGTTATATATGGTTGAGAGTAGTGATAGATCCTCAGTAATAAAAGTGGGTTAGTTTATGGTGGATGACTATTAAGACTCTATGAAAATATCTCTTGTTGAAATATGTTAGAGATTCCTTTTCAGTACTAGGACGTGTGATCAGAATTGTAAATAATGTCCTATATGATGATGTTTTTTTGGAAGGATTACTAGAAGGAATTACTAGATATGATCATATAGTAGTGGGATATGAGGCACTGACAGTTCTGGTTCAAGGATCAGGAAATAAATTCTATGAGAACTTCACTCACTTTATGTAGTTCATAGTCAGAGAAATGATGAGTGTTGTGTGAAATATGTCTAATCATACACTATAGTACCAATTTTATCCCCCATTTACCTTCACCTTAGAGGGTTTATGTGAGGTATTTGAGTTCTGGGTTGAGTCTATCTAGAACATTCTCTACTATTTAGTGACTCTTATAGAAAAAAGAGTCATTGTTGATTGTTTCATCTTACATGGTCAATAGAAATCTTAGTGGAATATTCATTCTTAGGATGAAATGTTGGGTTCATGGTATAAAATGACTTCTAGGATATGTTCATGGAAAACATTTATATAGATACATTTAGATAAGAGGGGATGAATGATTTTATGCGTTTGAACCCAAGAGTCATGTTAATGATTGACTATATTGGTTTATTCAACAATATTAATCCATTTGTACCAGTATAGGTACGATATATAAAAACTATGGAATTATTTTTTCAAGAGGGTAATAAATGTGATATTATGTCCTTGGATAACATTGTTACATCCCCAAACTAGGATCCACAAAATTGGTTCCCCAATTTGGGCCACCACATGACCTCAAGCGCGCCTCCCGGTATGACAGAGTTTTACAACCAACAGTGAGGATATAAGTGTCATGTGGTAAGACTATACCCTGTTATCAGAGTAATACACATAGTAAAATATAAAAAATAGTGTAATAAATACAAACACAATGATAAAAATGTATATATAACCTATTAGAAATTGGGTACAAACTATATCCAACATTAATTATGCCATATCAAGCTAGAGTGCTAAGTGAACAACCCCAAATGATTGAAAAATTTTAGAAACCCCAAAATGGTCATGGATCCATTTTTAATACTTCCTCTATGAACATACTGAACCCAAATAACTTCTCTAAGACAATGTCCCTTACCCTTTGGGACCTACAAACTTGAAATCTGCTCAGGTACCCATTAGTGGCCCGAGCAGGGTTTGAGTAAAACTCAGTATTCCACCACCAACAATGTCTACAAAATATCAAGTCTAATAAATAATGTAGAAAAAATAATAAATATTTGAATGAAAAAGAAAAACAGTTCAATAAGCCATTCTATATTATGATCCATTAAGTTATACTACACTTTAAGGTATCTTTAGAACACAAGCATCTTAAGGTTTATTTCACTCTTTTATCATGTGGTAAATGGTTAAGTCGTGATCAATATTCTTAAGGAATATGGGAATAATGATTTCCAATATCACTAAGAATTACTTCAAATTACCACATTATCCTCACCTAGAAGCAAAAATACGAGTGGAATACAACTTTTAGGGGAATAAAACTATGTAACCTTCCCTAACCAATGCCTTAAGAGGTAAGAGTGTTGAACCTCAGTGAAAATCAACCCATGAGCATAGAACATCATGTCAATACCCCCACTCTACCATTCCATGTTCACATGTTTATTTATCCATTTCCACATAATCACATTCAAACCAAGTATATCCAATATCACTATAAACACCACATCAATATGAAATAAATTGGAAAATTAAAATTATTCTATAATATATTAAAACATCAATCATTTATACCCTATAACCATTTAAAACACTCTACCATTTACCATTCCTATATCACTAAGCATATTCAAGCACAATCATAGTCTATTTACATATTATCTTTAATTCCATTTCTTCCATTTATATCCAAACCCAAAAAATCCATTTCCTTTAACATTATTGGACACACATATCTGAAACTCTTCTAACTAATACCATAACCCAATTAACATGTTCTCTTTGGATTAAAACATCATGCATCAAATTCATACATTACCTTTTTATTATCTGAATTAAAAGTGTTGGAACACCCCACGAGGGGACCTAAAATAAGTAACAACATCCTCTATACACCCCACATGGATCATAATGAATTAATTTGTGTATTTAGACACTTAATACATTGAATTCATACAATGACACTAAGAACACATCAAAAGGAGATAAATAATAAAAACCTACAAGCACAAAACTAAATAAAAAATATGGGATATAAATTTTATACCACCTACATAAAATTCATTGGAAAATGAACCCTTAAAGAAGGCATTAGATTTCAACATAAACCCCATTCAAGGCTTCAACCTAAATATAATTGAAAAAGAAGGGTTTTAGAGATTTATATAGAGAGAAGAGAAAGATACAAACCCTAAACAAGAAACAGATGAAAGGAGGGGATTATCCATACCCATATCATTATTCCATAAATGACAGTTCTCTAAATAACCTATGATCAATGAAGAGTCACATGTTTGATGTTCTTGGAATCGTGGATCTACACTAGGATTCAATGGAGGATGATGGTGGAAAATCCCGAGTGGAACATAAAAATCCTATAATATAATTTTTGTAAATTTCTCAATGATACATGGTCGAATATTTTTCCCGCACGATTTTCCAAATAGTGCACAAATTGTGAGGATGATACTTTCCAAAAATTATGGTCTAATGTAATTGAACTAAATCCTTATTACATGGTTGATAATGGGATTTAAAATGTTTATTTTATTAATTTTGATAAATTAATGATTTTTATAATGATTTATGACAAATTTATTGATTATTGGTTTCTCATGTTGTTCCTTGTGTGAAAATAAGTGGATTATGGTTGTGTTTGATATGTCAAATGGAACATTGTTTTTTGTGAATGATTAATAATAAGGTCACTAATGATGACCCATGATATATATATTTATGTAGTTATGAACAATGAGTGGTGTGTTAGGGAATAATTATTTAAGAACCGCTGGGTGGTAGAATGATGTTATAGGCCCTTGATGTATATTTATATTTGAAATTTAACAAAGATTTTTGTGTGAGGGAATGATGCACCAAGTACCCAAGTGGGATCCAGACTGATTCTCTAGGCCCCTGTGAATGATTAAGAATTTTTTTATTGAATTAAGATTTAAGGTACAAAAATGAAATTCAATTTTCCTTAATAATGTAATCCTTTATAATAATTAATTGTAAATCCAAATGCTTGTAATATTTAGTCACTCACATGGTCTATAGTATGTATACTTGGCATGGTTGTTACCTTAAACCAAAAGGGCCATTTTTGACTCAATTGTAATGAATATAAAACATTTTTACTTAAATAATTTTGTTTTAAAGTTCGTTATACATCTTTATAAACATTTTATGACAATGTATTTCATTAGACACTATTGGGTTTTTCCTACTAAGTTGTACTCACACCATACTCATTCTTCTCTATTGGTATATGAATAGACTTCATGATTGCATTATGGGATAAAGAAGAAGAGCCCTATGTTAGATGGAGGATTTGGGATTGAATATTAAGAATAAATGAGTGAACCAAATATGATGTTCGTTCCCTCTTGCGAGTATTTTAGTATGTAATTATTTTGGGATTTCATTATACACTTGACACACATATATAATGAAATATTTAATTCTTTCCATTATGATCATTCTAATTGATTTAGATTTATTCATGTGTTGTTTGGTTGATAATTATTATTGAATTATATGGGGGAATATTGAATATTGGTTTAAAATATTTTGATACATTTATAAATATGGTATTGTTTACCCATGTTAAAAATTAAACCATCACTACATGTTTATAGCCTCTAGAATTTGAGGTTGCACAAATAAATTTATACAAGGATCCATATTAGGGCACAAGTATCTGGGACTCGAGTTAGGGAATTATAATATTATTTATCCTTAATTATTTTTTGGTAAAATAAAAGCAATATTATTTTATAAGGATGGACTACCATCTCAATGAAAAATGTAATTCATTTTTCAATCTCATCAATTTATAGTTTTCTTTACATATGTATATATTCAATGTCTATGATATTTATATCATTATTAATACAATACCCCAAACCGGAAATTCTAGGAGCTTGTGTCATGATACCATTACATTGGGATGATTACAAGGAGTGGAATCACAATGGATTGAATAGTTTATTAGTATTAGTTAATGATATATATATACGTGTCATCATTTTAAAATGAATACAATAATTAAAACATAATTTTTCAATTTTTATAATAACATTATTTCATCAAGTGTATCATTTAATATCATTTATAAGACACTTCATGGAATCTAGTGGGAAGGAAAAAAATAAAGATCAGTTCAAATGCGTAGTATAAGTAATTTTTAATAGTAGAAATGACAAATTATTGAGAATAATAATTTTGGAATTGTAAATAATTTAACACACATTACATGTAATAAATAAATTTATATGGAAGTGTATAAATATTAGTGAATGTTAAATAAATAGAAACATATTCCATTCTATAAATTATATAAGAGTAATAAATATGTAGAGTTAATATACTGAAAACACATTCTGTTTAATCATTAAATTGATAATAAATTTCATCCATAAACTATATCATAAATAAAATATCATTCATAAAAAATAATGAATAAAAATATAGTTAATGTTAAATTATTAGATGTCATATCATAGGCACATGAAAATATATACCATCAAAACCATTCATAAGACAACATAAAACTTCAGGTTGAAACCAGTTCAATTTAAAAAAGATATTTTTATCATGAGAACTCATCAATGCATAAAGGGGATATATAATCTATGGGTTGCACATGTCATTTCCCATCCAAAGAATTCATTATATCTATTAATTGAAATAAATTATATGTCTTATCTAATATTTGTCTCAAATAAAGAATATATATCTATTAACAATTTCTAGATAGTTCTAAAACTGTCAAAATAAGTACAATATGTTAAAATGAAACATAGTTAATGCATTAAACAAATCCCTGATAAAGGATATTTATGATTTTGGGAAATTCCATAACTAATGATAATACAAAATTGAATATGTCAAGGGTATAAAAATGAAATCAAGTAAGTTAATTTAATTAATATCCTTGTCCAAAGAAATCATAAACAATCCATATTATGAATATGTTATGTCAATAACTATTCTTATGATATTTCAATTCCTTTAGTTTTTGAAAATCAGAAGCACATTTCTTATAGAAAATTATTTTTCTGAAAAAAATATTTTATCAAGTAAAATTATTATTCTCTAGGAAATGTTTTATCATTACCCTTGGGTTTCAATGTCTAATTTACTATTTTCTAAAAACATATATGACAATATCTTTTGTTAAGACAAACAATCAAATCCTTACCTAACATAGAACATTACAGTTTTTTAAAATCTAATTTTCCCAGAATTGTGAATCCAATTTCTTCTAAAATCAGACATTTATTTCTCCTAAAATCAGACTATAATTTCATTATAAATATGACATTGATTTCTCATAAAACCAGAATCTATTTTTTTTGAATTAGACTCTTATTTATCGAGAAATTGGACTTTGATTTCTTCAGAAAACATATTCAGAATACCCGGGAATTCAGACTTTGAACACTCAATTTTCCAGACTCAGAAATCATCAAAAATCAGATACCGAATTTACTATAAACAAAATTCCTGAATCCTAATAATTATGAACACGAATATATATTATATCACAAACCAATTTTTCAGATTTTTAGACTTTGATTCTCAATTCCTAAAGAATATGATTAAATTACTTTCTTACATTTACCTCATTTCATTAAAGTAACGTTTTATTTTATTTGATAATAAATATGTTAATATTTCTTAAAATTAATTTGTTTCCTTATTATTTCTATCTTACTCATGATAATGTTTCCATTTTTTTGTTACATAAAAAGATGTTTTAAAAGATGTTTTTAACTAACTTTTTGTTGAGTTACACTGGTATAAGTCCTTCTGAAATTTAAGGAAAAAATATGACCTTTGGTGGAGGAATCGACCATTTGGATTTTTTGCCTATAAATACCCTACCATTAAGATATTTTGAGATACAATGACACAAAAAACATCTAGATATAACATGTTGTTATGATGTGATGTGATTTAAAGAGAGATAGAGAGACTCTCATGATTTGTGCAGATTATGTGAAAAAACATTTCATGTTGTGAACAACTTGTTCAGTCTGCCTTGTGGGATCTTGATTTGATGATCAATCAAGGGATTTCGGGGATAGGAAGAGATTGGTGCCTAGAACCTTAAATATATAGGATGTTAAATCATAAAAAGACTTAATCTGATATTATTATCAACAAATTACCCTTGTTGGGTTATAAATGTCATTTGTGGAAGTAAAAACTAAGGAAATTTTATACAAGATTGTTGGATACCCTTCTATATATGTTAAAATATTTATTATAATTGTTTACTTGTTGTTGTTAAAATTTTTAACTCTACTAAAATTTTTTATAGAAAGAATGTATATCATTCTTAAACATTTTTATACTTGTATACTCTGATATAAATAACATTCTTTTTTCTTGAAGGTAGAATCTTTCTCTATGTAAACTTGTTTTTTGTTTCCTTATCAGATCCATATTTTCTGATCCAATGAATGATTGTTCTTTATTTTATAACTAATTAAGGTTTTTGAATCCATATTGTTTAAATTTGTTAATCATATATTTTTTAAGGATGAAAAGGATTGTTTTGAAAATTACAATTCAACCACCTCTTATAATTGAGAATCTATATCAATATTTCAATCCTACTGTGGGTTTTAGATAAGGTATCTGAAATACTTAAACTTACATATAAATTTTAATTTTCATATATTCTTTTTATATTAACACTTTCAAGTATTTATGAAAAATAGTTTTTCTTAAAATATTTTTTTAATGATTCTTTTTCAGAAAATAACGTTTGAATTTTATTATAGAACGGTAGGAATGAATGTTTGTTCTATATAAAATATAAATCCTACCTGACTAAAACTTTTTTATTGTAATGATTATGAGTAATATAGAGATTAGTTGATGAATTTTGTTATTAACACTTGTGTGGGTAACATTTTCATGCTCACTGGTGAATAAAATATTCCTTATAATAAAATCAGAATATTCAAAAATTAGAAAAAACAAGAATATCAATTAAACAACCAAGTACACAACACTCATTTATGTTCCATGAATAGGAATATCTATAGTCAAATGTCCTCATGTAATGTTTCCAATAGTATTTGGATAAAACTTTATGTTACACAATTTGGAACTCAAAAAGTGATAAAAAGTAGAAGAGGTATGTTATGAGCTTAATAACATGGTTTTATGTTTTCTTATAGAGAACTTGATTACAATGCGAAACAAATATTTATGATTATCATCAATAATAATCAATATATGGGAGGTAAAGGACTTTATGTTGAGATTCATATTGAAAATATAATATATATTATGCCTAATGAGTGGGAATTTAAAAGGATAATTATTGATGAGGATAGGAAAGTATCAAACATCACTGTTGATGAGTTATTTAGAACCCATCTTTTTCATGAAACAAGAATGAAGGATTATGTATACATCAATAAAAAAATAATGGTAATGGAATTTTCTATTTCGCTACTACATAAATATCCAAGACTCTAGAAAGAGTTACATGATCAAATTATAAGAGAGTTGTTGTTTAATCTGAATCAAGTGACAATAATCAGTCAAAGAAAAAATTAGATAATCTTTCTTGAAGGATGAAAAATATTGTGGGGGAGAATTATTTTCATTACAGATATAAGATGAAATACCTAAATGACAATAATGATTTAGAAAAAAATTCTCATGAATTTAAAAGGGATGGGCATATCACACCTAATTGTCTAATGTACAAGAGAAAATACATAAATGATATGCATTTAGAATGAAATAAGAAGGGGTACTAAAAATATAAGGATATTATTGTCTTGAAGTCTAATGAAAATTGGAGTACTAGTGGTGGTGACACCTTATAATAATATACGAAATATGTATATTAATATTTAGAATAATATTGGTATTATAAATAAATTACATATTGAGTATAATTGTCTTATAGATGAGGTAAACTATACTGAATCATTAACCAATATTCCCTTATGTTATAATTATCCTAATAAAGAAATTTATGAATCATTGGATGATGAATCTTTATCCTCAAATGATAATACATTACCTTCATTTGAATAAGTGTCTAGATTTGTCAAATTACTTGATAATGAGAACTATATGATAATAAAAGATAGAGAACAAAAATTATAGAATTTTTATTCAAACAAAAGAGGTTTCAGATCATTCTAAATATCTTGATGAAAAACTCTTGATTTTTATAATATTTATTAAAACCATAAGCATGCTAATTTAGAAAAATATAATCATTCTATGTATCTTAATAATTTTATTTATATGAAAAATGTTTTTGGGGACAACTAAAAACCTAAGAAAAATGATTATAAGGATACAAATTTAGACATTAAACTAAAATATGAACAATTTTCTTAAATGAAAATTTTATCAAATTTCACTTCCAAAAGGAAAGAATTTTTAAAAATTTATTCACAACATCATCCTCCACTAAATAGTTCTAGAATTAGTAATACTCACTCAAAACCAGTTATTAGTCACAATTGTCTTTCTTCCCCAAAGTGCTCTTTTATCACTAAGTTTAAAAGTGGTAGACATTTGGAGAAATTTTTTTCTTTGAATAAAACCCAAAACTAAGGTTTTCATAATGCATATTTTTTTTTATAAAATGTGGACACCTAATATTTTTCTTTCAAAAATTTGTGGATTCAAAATTCATTTTATTTTGAAAGTATATGTGTTTTATTTTCATTAAATTAATGGACGTTCAAACAACAAGACATAGTAAATTGATAATGTATATTTTTGGCAGATGACTGGTAACAAAAAAATCATTGAAAGTATTATCATGATGAATGAAGGATAAGTAACTTTTGGAGATAATGCACTGGGAGAAATTTTTGGTGTAGGTTACAATTTTGTTCTTGGAAAATCATTAATTTGAAATGCTTTATTATTTATTCGACATAATAAAAACCTTATATGTATAAGACCATTATATGATTAAGGCAACCTTTTTAATTATAGGAATTATAAGTGTCTATTATAAAATTACAAGGATTATATTATTCTCTTTTCCCATAGGCATGAGAATGTTTATACACTGACGATATCAGACCTTTGGATCCAAGATCTAACTTACCATAGTATAATTGAAGATCAATGTTTCTTATGGCATAGATGACTGGGAAACTGTAACGTTATTAACCTATGAAAACTGTCAAAGAAAAGACTTGATTAAGTGTTACCAGATATTATATTTGATTCATAAATGATTGGAATATTTGTCAATATGGAAATTGAAACATTCCAATATTTAAATCAATCAGTGAAGTATCAAATTCTGATGAATTATAGCCAGTAGATATGGATCTTTTCTATCGAAAAAGACTAGGTGTATTAGAGGAAAATTATTTGTATTTATTTAAGATGATGGTTTAACTAGTTTTACATGGTTTTATTTTCCAGAAAAGAAATATAAATAATTTTCTTATTTTAAATATTTTTTAGCTAATATTAAATATGTGAAAAAATCCATTGGTGACTATTCATAGTGATCATGTTAGAGAATTTTAAATTTCAGACTTTGAATTTTTTTTGTAATAAAAATGTAATTACTCATAACTTCTCACCTCAAAGAACTCCTCAAAAAAATGTTTATATTGAAAGAAGAAATCATATTCTTTATGATATAATGAAAACCATGTTGAATTATTATTCTATTTTTAATCATTTATGGGCTATAGTTGTATGTACTAATTTTTATTAAATAAATTGTGTTTTAATCATACAATTTCTAAACAAAACACCTTATTGATAATGGACTGGTCAAAATCAAGAAATTTTATTTACCGATCTGTTTGGTTGAATGGAATTAATCTAGATTACTAAAGATAACATACATAAATTTGCACCCAAATATGATGTATAAATTTTCATAGGAAATTAAACAATCACTATGGATTCTATAGTTTTTAACAAAAAATATTATACTATTAAAGAAATAGTGCATGTTAAATTTGATAAAATAGTTTAATTTGTTTTTAAAAAACCCCAACCTACATCTTTAGATGTGTTTTCAAAAACTGATTATTAGTATCTGATGGAAGATTCAATAATTAATAAAAATTCTAAATAAAATATTTCTTATATATTTTCCCTAGAATATTTTATTCCTTGTGTTGATGAACATTTTTTAAAAACCCCAAATCAGTTGTTTCATAAGAATCATTTGAGTGATAGAATCTTTGGTGATGAAAATCAACCTGTAAGGACTAGAATTTCATTAAGAAGTTAAGTAGAACATCAAGAATTTCATTCCCATTTTGAACCTAAAATAACAGATTATTATTTAGGTTATAATTAATAGATTAAAGCTATGTAATATGAACTAAATGAATTAGAAAATAATATAGTTTGGACCTTGGTTGAAAGATATATGGAAACTTCTCTAATTGGTGTAAATTGGGTCTTAAAAAAAAACTGTGATGAAAATGTCATCATTATATGAAATAAATAAAGATTTTTTTTCTAAATGCTATAACCAATAAGAATGAATATACTAAAAAAACCTATGATCCATTATGTATACTTGAATCTATTCGTATTATACTAGACATTTCAACATTATTTAATTTCAAACATTTTTAAATTGACGTGAGGTGTGATTTACATAATTGATATGTTCTTGAGGAAGCTTATGTTGAAAAAACTATGGGTTTTGAAGATAGGAAACATATTGAACATGTTTTTAAACATAACAATGAATTATAAAGAAATAAATGATCCCTTAGAGCTTTGTATGATAAACTATCATGGTTTTTGTTACAAAGCAATTATGCTATGGGAGCTGTTGATCAAACCCATTTTATAACGAATGATATGAAAAATATTTTCATTGTTCATATTTATGATGATGAAATTATATTCATATCAACTTAGCAAAATTATATAGAATCATTTTCAAATCTTATTAAATCTGAGTTTGAAATCAGTATGTTGTGTGAGTTAACTTTTTTCCTTAGTTTTCAACATTCTAAAAAACTATAAGTTACTTACATATAAAAACATATTTATACTAAATATATTCTTTTAAATTATGGATATAACAATACTAATAGTATAAGTTCTCCATTCGTTACCTAAAATTATCTTGATCTTAATAAAGCTGGAAAACCAAGAGATCAAACATACTGATTTCAAACTTCACAAAATACAGATAATTAGTGATCATATTAATACCATTTCAATAATAAAAAACCCTTCACATCACTCTCATGAAAATAACAAAGTCATTAGTAATCACTTTATTAGGTATGAAATAATTAAATTAGATATTATTTTACCATTTATCAGAATGAATGGCCAACTTGATGACATATTTACAGAATCTATACCTTCTGATAGATTTAAATATATTAAATAAAAGTTAGGAATGATAATCGTAAGGTAATTATCAATATTAAATTTTTGGTGAAATATATCTCCTTACATTAGGATACACATTTCATTGGTGGATTACATATGTTTACTCTTTTATATTTCCTTAAAAAATTCAAATACTTAAAATTTAAATTCCTTATTTAATTTTGAAACATAAAATTTTAATTCCCTAATAATAATTTATGGAACATATGTTTTAATGGAAAAATATTATCAATATTTATATATCTTAATAATAAATTCTTAATTTATGTTTCTTTTCTTAAATATTTATAATTTCATTTTTTTCATGTTGGTAATTCTATCTTGTTTTAAGAAAAACTTATTGGAATAAATTTCATTAAATCTCATTTTACTATAAAACAAAATTAATATTGGAACCCTAAAAATTATTCTTAGGAATTTATTTCAACCATTAAATCAAATCAAGTGAATCCCAACCATTGGATTGATTTGGGAATATAAATCATCACCACAAATCCTATTTAAAGAACACCCATATTCACGTCCCACAACGGTTATTCTAGTGTTTGTTCACTAAATATCTACCGCTCTTCAAATAAACCATTTAGTTTTCACTATTTTTTAAGCACTGGATGTATTTTTAATTTTCCAGAAAAAATCCAATGACCTCTAATAAGGAAATCACAGATTTGTTTATTTACAGAGATATATTTGTGGACACAAATTTATTTCTTAAATATGATTATGTGATTTCAAAAATCATTACAAATAATAGTGGGAAAGATATTGTGTATACAAACCAATAAATCAGGAAAAACATCCTAATATAGTTAATAATTCTATGATATATTTAGTTTTTATGAAAATGTATGAAGTGAAATGTTTTCTTTCAAGATATATGGAAAGACTTATTCTTTATCCTTCGACAAGGTTGCAAGTATTCTGGACATACATTATGAAGGGGAGGCTATTTTTTGTTACCATAAGAATCCAAAAAAGGAATGTAATTTTTAGAAGGTTAATGAATTTTTTTCCTTATACATAAAGGTTACAAGTCACCAAATATAAATAATATTTTAAAAAACTATAGATTATTATCTCTATGGATGCAAGGTTGTCTCATTCTGAGAAAGGGAGAAAAGGATTCCCAAAATAAATTTGATATATTCATGATGGATTTCTTGGTATATATAAGGACGATAATCCTCATCATGTATATTATCTTGAACATCATAAATATCAACAATAGAACCCTAAAGTGTTAGATAATAATTTATCTACAATCTTTAAGATGATAATGGTGCTTTCTCTGGTATCATTCAAAATTCCACACACTTCTAAACCCAATGCTTTTTAGATAATGTTATTTAGTGATGATACTCTGAGAAGGATAAAAACTGGTTTTTGTATTATGATAGGATATTTCATTGATCTTCATGATATTTATGATCAATAAATCATCAAGAAAGGTAAACCAGGTGAAATTTCCAAGAAAATGCCAAAGAAAATAAAAGAATCAGAACCAAAAGAGAATTTACCAGCACCAAAGTCAGTATCTACTCCACACAAGATGATAAGGAAAAAATAAATTTTATGATTAAGTATTATTCAAGTAGAGTAAAGCATAATAAAAAAAATAAGGAAGGATATTGACAATTTAGATAATACCTTGTTGATTCTAAGGCCTTAAAAAAATTCAGCTAAAGAGATTTAGAATCAAGAAAAAGATAAAATGCTAATGAAGAAGATGTTAGAAGCTGAAAATGTCAAATAATTTATTTGATATATAGATAATGCATCCAAAAAAATATCAATACCAGAATCATTCAAAAAAATATCGGTTCATATTGAAACATCAGGTTCAGATAATAAAATGATAGTTTCAATTCTGGAACCCATTTTTGAAGAAGAATAACAAAAAGAATAAGATAAATAATAAAAATAAGAAGAAGAGTAAAGTTAATATATTTTCAAAATGGTGGAAGAGTTTTAAGATATGGAATTCACTTCTGAAAAGTTATATTTAAGAACTTACTATTTTGAATCATCCAAAATAATATCCAATAGAAAAAAATTATAATTCTCAGGATGAGGTTGAAAAACCATTAGATGATGAAAGTATAAATCATGATTTTATTCATTATGATGATGTTAAGGAAGTTTCTGATAAATTTGATAAGAAATATATTGATGATTATAATAAAATTATTATTTTTTGGATAGTGATCATGAGACTCAAAAATTTGAGAAGGAAATATATATAGTGGATAAATGAAGGAAAGTGGTTGTTGATTCTCTTAGAAAACTGATGGTTAATAAATCCACAAAATATGTCGTTGGAACTTCTAAGAGGAATGTAGAAGTGCATGATAAACATCCCTCTCCATTAGAGGGATCTGCTTTAGAATCATCATATTCCATGGAACAAGATTTTACTATTCATTCCTTGAAGAATATAGTGAAAACCATTCCCTTATTTACATTTATTGACTCTATATTCCAACTGGTTCAGCCAAAAATAAATCAAAAGACAGATTCAACAAGTATTATATAATACCCCATAATGATAAAGGGTTAAATGACTAAATTATATGACTCACATCAACAAGGTGCACTATAATTTTTGAGATCCTACCTGATCAGAACTCCACAGTTATGTATTCATCATTCGGAGTGCAGATCATAATGGATGAACTTATCAGATGTTTCCGAGGCTGCGTGTGAGTGAGGAAAAAGCACACTGGAAAAGAAATTTGTTGGCCTTTGGGGACTTTCCTTAGTTAGATAACTCATTTGGGCAGATGGATGGTCCCCAGGGTAGAATATGTATCTATGGGGAAACTGGTGCTACCTGGAGAGCTAGGACCTGACATCCATATTAAAGGAAGAGTGTATATAATGTCACTAGGACCGAGTTGTAACAAATTCTCATGGAAACGTTTGTCATGCTTGATACCGAGTTCAAGACATCACACATTGGGTTTGATGCTCATAGGTGATCCTGAAAAGAAATAACAAAGTGTTCTATTATAGTGATTAATGATATGAATATCGTGGATGATTTCCATGATTTAGTAAATGATGCCTTTGATATGTCGTATGACACAATCAAGAACTTTTCAACAAGTATTTTAGATAAGCTTAACCAAGTGCATGTTTCCTGGATCCAGGAGGATAAATACCTGAATGGAATGGTGAATTATATTGCAATAAATTTGAAATGGTATATAGAACTCAGGGAAGAGATGGTAGAGAAATTCAGTGAACAATAAAAGATGATAATGTATCATGCTGAAAATATTATGTTTAAAGATTAAGAATCAAAATTCCTTGAGAGAAAAAAGTGGATCTGTACCAGTAGGTCAATAATTTTGAAGATGAACATAAAGAGTTGACAAAGATGAAGGCTACCCAGAGAAAGCAACTTCTAAAAGAAAAAAAGGATGTCTACTTTCTTCAAATCTGATCTGTTGTTGTCTTTTCCATGTAACAAATTTTTCCCGTCTTAATGAAATTTTTTGTCAATCCATTATTCTGTATTGTATATTCTAAATGTTTCAAGTAAAATTATTTTTCTTTCCCTCCATTCCTTTTTGAATTTCAAATAGGGATATAATATAATGATAAAAAAGAATATGAATAATTACTATCCATAATTAAGGGGGAGACTATTTAAAAAAAAAATTCTTATGTAAGGAAGAAGTAACTTTTCTAATAAAAAGAAGAGTAATATCCTTAGATATTTAAAAACATAAGGGGGAGTTACCCGAATTCATTATGGGTCACAATAAAAGGGGGATAAGTATTTCTTTTAGAGTTCAAAAAGTGAAAACATTATTAATTATATTCTTTTTTCAAAAAGGTTTTTGGGATTTCCAAAACGGTGTAGTCTGGTAAGTCAATAAGTATCCTTATAAATTTTTCATTCCTTTATGTCTTGAAAATCACAAACACATTTCATAATGATAATTATCATTCTCAATGAATTATTTTTTAAGGACTTTTATTTTATCTAAGAATGTTTTTATCCATACCCCTGGTTTTCAAAGTCTTATTTAATGTTTTCTAAAACCATGTCGAACCATATTTTTCTTAATCCAACAAATCGGTTCGTTACCTAAATTATAACTTTATAATTCCATAGATACTAATTCCAATATAATTGTTAATAAAATTTCTCTTAAAATTATTTTCTGATTTCTCCTGATATCCAACTCTGATTTATTATAAAATTAGTCTCTGATTTATCCTGAAATCAAACTCTGATTTCATCAAAAATCAGACATTTATTTATCCTAAAATCAGACTCTGATTTAATCAAAAATTGAACTCTGATTTCTCCTAAAATAAATATCCGATTTTATGAAAAATAATATTCTTAATTCTATATAAATCAAACACTAAACATTAATTTTCCATGACTTCTAAATCATCATAAACCAGATTCTGAATTTATTATAAATAGATTCAAAATTCTTCAGAATTCAAACTCCGAATATCTACTATTTTAGAATCTGATTGTTCATTTTTTAGAATCAAAATTTCAATTTCATTAAGAATATGATTAAATAATTTTCATACAGTTACCTCATATACATAAAGTAATGTTTCATTTTATCGGATCCAAAACATGTTAGAGTTTTATAAGATTAAATGTTTTTCCTTACATTGTTTTTGTTTCTTACACATGATAATTTTCCCATGATTTATTACATGAAATGATGTCGTACAATCTATTTTTAACTAACCATTGGTTGAGTGACATGTTTAGAAGACCCTCCGAATTTATGGAAAAATATGATTGTTTCAGGAGGAACTAACCATTGGGAAAGCATTCCTATTAACACCCATCCATTTAATGATTTTGAGATACTTTGACACAACAAAAATCTAGAGATTACATGATGTGATGTTATGATTTTATTTTTAGAGAGAGTATCATGATTTGTGTGAATGATATTTTGAAGTAAACAATCTTGTGCAAGATGATATTTTGAAGTAAACCCTCAAAACACAAAATAGTTGATGCGAGAATCAATCAATGAATATATTTTGAGTGTAAAATTTAAATCCATAGAAATTAAGTGTAAATTCAATAAATAGATAATAAAATATTATTACACATATAATTTTAGATTATCAACAATAATTACGAGGTAATATATCACAATGAAAAGGAGAAATGTGATGAAATTTGTTACCAAAAAGTAAATTTCAATACAAATAAAGTAAGAAAAATTAACTAAAAATGAGAATCAAAATAAAATAATGATATAAAAATTAATTATTTAATAACTCAAAAGGGTCAATATATATACAACACAAAATATTTACAAGGTTAATGTTATATTTTTCACAAATATGTAAAAAGTAAGGTGAAAATCAAATACATTTTTTTTCCTTTTTTAGGTGACCATCCTTTATCCTCATATATAGTTGTTTAAATAATTTTAATAAATTATAAATAAACTATAATAATATTCATAATGTCATATATTGTCTTGTTACAATATTTTATTACTCAATTGTTAATAATCCTTCATTATTTTCACTATATTGGGAGTTCATTGTCATGCTTTTTTAGTATGTTTCACTTGTTAGATATTCTACCTATTACTTTGATCATCATTTCATTATCTTTATAATTTATAAAATCATTTAATTACATTATATATTACTTATATATGAATTTATTATAATCTATAATATTTGGGGGAGGAAATGAAATACACTATTTTTGGAGATAGTAGGTCATACGTACGCATGTATGCTACATTCATTTCTATTTTGTATTAAAATAATGAAATGTAAATTATAAAAATATATATTATAATTTATTTATCATATTTATGTCATATTTTCAAATTATTTATATTTAATAAATATTTTATACATTCCATGTATGCATGAATGAATCACATCTCTTTGTAGTGGTGGTATTCCCCACTTCCACCAACGATGTTTTCATATTAAATGGTAATTTCAATCATAATGTTTTGTGTTATATTAAAACCTAGGAATAAAAAACACATTATAAATATCATAAATATCATATATAAATAGTATTTCCATCCTAATTACTAACCAATATAAGTGGTAAAGGAAAAAATAAATGACATCATTTTGTGAGGCGTTAGATCTTCATTCCCATATGTTGTATGTTTATTACACATATGTTGAATGTGCATATATGTTTAGGATGAAAATGTAGAATAATAACATATCAGTACATTTATGATAATTATTGTAATATATATTCCTGAAATAAGTAGAATTTATTGGGTGGATAATAAATATAAACTAAAATATCTTGAGGAATAATGTTTCCTCTTTTTCATGTAACTCCATTTGGTTTTCACTAATAATATTACTTGTATGGATTATTACCCTAAGGGTGTCATCTAGGATAATTTTAGGGATGTTGAGGATATTTTTTTGAAAATTTTGTTATGGAAAATTTTTCTTTAGAGGTGTGAATAAGTGAGGGGGGATGAGTGTATTTAATAGTGGACGGGTTGTGGCATTATTTTATATTATTGAGAAGGGAAACTCATCGATGTTTTAACAATGAAATGGGGATAATATAATGAAAACTATCTGATAAAATTGATATTAGGGTCAATATATGGTTATAAAATGTATTTAATAAATGTTTCTAGTTCAGTTTGGCATTTATGCTTATGGTTTAGTCACCTGATAAGTTAATTTTTCTCCTAATTAGTGTAATTAATTTTAATCAATTTGGCTAATAGTTTTTGTAAATTACTATGTTTAATTTTTTTGAAAATTTTATTTATGATTATTGAAAAATGGAAACCATTTTTCTATTTTGAAATCATAGAATTATTTGAAATTAATTGAAATTTAACCCAGCATACTAGAAGAATAAAGGGGGTTTTTGAAGTAAGATGTCTAATGTTCGAAATGTTTTTATATTAATAAAAAATTAAAATTAATTACAAATACCTATTTTTCATTTATTTATATAAATATTACAAAATTAAACATTAAAACCAGACAAAAATATAATTTTTCTTTATAAATAAATAAGATGAAAAAGTAGTTTAAAATTAAAATTCTGTATTTTTTACTATTGATCAAAAAATAAAACCTCATTGAAAAATAACAAAAATCAGAATAACTGATTATTTATTTTATTCTATAAAAAATAATTTTTATCTTTACTTTTAAAATTTATGAAATTTCCATAATAAATATATTTTAAATTTGTTCTCTATTAAAATTCAGTAATAAAGTATTTAAAAAGATATTTATTTTTTTGGGAAATATAGTTTTTTCTATTTTCTTATAACTATAGAGTAAATTTATTTAAATTTAAAAATATATTATCAAATAAATAATATATATATTTCATTAAAATCACTCAATAATTAATTAAATTTAAATGTATCAAACAAATTTTTGGTCATAAAATATTTTTCTCTAAAAACATTTCTTTTATATTAAAATAGTTTTTATTTTCATTTATAGTTAATTATTATACAACAAATTCAAATTATATTTTTATAAAAATTATTCAATAAAAATATAGATATTACTATTTATAACCATTATTTTAACATATTGGTTATATCAAATTATAGACAATATAATTTTTGAAAATTTATTGTTTCTAAATTTAAATTTGTCTTGCTAGTAACATAAGATACCATAAAAAGTATTTATTTTATGTAATAAAATCTAACTCAAAATTTTGTGCATTTCAAAAAATATATTGAATTTATAAAAATTGAAATTATTATTTTATTGAATCATGATATTATAGTTTCTAACATGCTTGTTGGTTCATGTCAAACACACAATCAGAGAAAATGTTATAATTATATAATTTTAGGTTTTTATATTCACAGAAAAATATAATTATATTCTGTCCTAGAAATTTAATCTTAACCATGGTAATATTTTTTTATATTTTATATGTTTAAATATGACATCTGGATAAGAGTTCATAAAAATCTTCTCGAAAAGAGAGAGTAGAAATTACAAAGGTTACACAAACTAACATATAACATTGTCTCTATGTAGGAAAACATAAGTAGAACTTTAAGAATCATAAATGGATGAAAAGAATAAATATTTAAAGGGAATTATTGAGGACATCAATCACAAAAATGATATTTATAAAATTAATTTTTTAGTTCTAAAATCTATATATTCTTGATGATTCAAAAGACCATAAGTTCAAAAAAATTAAGGTATTATAATAACAATTTTTTATCATTTTCTAATGTTGAGTAACTCTTTCACAACATATGAATAAAAGGAAATATTGTTACATAACATATTCTAATATTTTTTTTGAAGTATTTGATAATTTTATAATTAAAAAATTACATAATGAAGAGAATATAGAAAAATTTAAAATGATTCTTAATGGAATAAATTAAATTTTTAATGGATTCTAAGGCCCATGAAATTGTGACAAGTAAAAATATTTTTATCTAAATATTTAAAAAATAATGCGTAATACATTAATATCTAAACCTAATAAAAGATACTACAAGTTCATTTTTAATATATATTGATTGAATTTTTCACCTATAAAAATGAAATATTAACAATGACTTTGCATAGATCTGTGGAAAGAATTATATACTTATCATCCTTCGGTCATGGGTTCAAGTCTTGTGTACTTTCAAGATTTGATGGGTTGACACACGACAAACATGTTTTACTTTTAAAAAACTAGTTTAAAAATATTATGGATATCCATGAAATTGTTTTCATTATATAAATTTTAAACAATTTTTTTCTAATAAAACCTCAATACATAAATACATAATCCATTTATTTTAACATAAGTCCTTAAATATTATACGGTTTATCCTTTTTTATATTTAATTGAATCAGTTAATTCCTAGGATCCTTATATTTATGAAAAATAACCAAAAAAGAATAATTAAGATGAATTTTATTTACATTAATAATATGGTTCATTTCACCCACATAATAATTTTATTTATGTCCCTCTTTCATATAGATAAATAATTGTTCCATTTCATTGATATAAATTCACATTTCCTACCATACACATTTATAAAATGATGGAAATCAAACCTTATTTCCTCCATATTTTTCACCACTTGAGTTATCAAACTCTAGCCTTCTCTCCATTGGTGTGTTTGGAAGTTGTATAAGGTATATATTGTTATTCATATTTTAGGAAAACTAATTAGGAATAAACATGAAATAATTCACTCCTAAAAAACCTCATTTGGTTACTCATTTTCACCACATTTTAATGCCTGATCAAGGAAAACATGACTCCTTATATTTTCAGTAAATAAACAAAAAGAGAAATTATAGCTTGAGTGAAACTATTAATAGGGAAAAAAGTGTATAATAATTTATAGGATATCTACATCAAGACACCTTATTTTAAATCTAAAATTATATAATTATATCCCATGTTTTTCATTTTCTTCAAATTTTAAAATCCACAATTGTGGATTTTGAGTAAAATTTGAATTATCAAAATAATAACCATTAAGAATGTCACACTAGGTACATAATTAGGCTGGTAATCATGTACCAACTGTGATAGAGTCATACTAGATGACAATCGTCAGTTTTACTAACCCTAGGTACATATAATCAAGATACAAGTCCACATGTAGTATCCAAACAGTAGTGTATTTTTAGGATACACCACATCATCACTATCTTAAAAAACAATATGATGTTCTTCTATACTTATAATCAAAACAATTTTTATGTTTACATTTTTCTAACCTATTTTTTTTAAATATAGTTCCCATGTTTTCTATTGAACTTTCTATAATACCAATTATAGCATTCCATCACTAGAATTCCTGTTACTAGTGGAATCCTACAATTAAATTAGAATTATTAAAAGGAATCAAATAATTAATTACCTAAGAGTTTTTTAGTCTTGGTAAACTAGATACACACAAGAGTATTTTATAACAAATGAATACAAAAATGGAACCAATTTTATTTAATTTAAGGATGATGTTATTGCATCTAGAATATACATACATTCATTTAAAAGTATAATTGAAGGGTGTCTAATGGAAATAAACCATATAAAGATGATCTAAAATGATTAGTACAGGTCATGAGAATTATAAGAAATAATAAACCAATGAGCATAACAACTATAATAAGGAAAACAATTTATAACAGGTTCCATGTATTCAATAAAAATATGAGAGTTCATAAGAAATATGGAATTGTAAGTAACTAGATTCACATTCATTTGAAAAAACAATGAAAGAACAAAATAAATATGGAATGTTGTGAAACATAAAACACATTACATCTACAAAATAATCTGGGAGTTAAATGAAACTATAGAATTTATTATTTTTAAACGATCACAGATAGTAGATACTGAATTAATATTAAGACAATTATTATTTATTGGACGTCATGTTTACGGAAAATGATAACATATATCGAAAAAACCATTCACAATAATGTTTAAAAATACATGTAGGAAAAAATTTCTTTGCCGAAATTATTTTTCTCATGAGAAAATGTCAATGCATCGAGGGGATGTATAAGGAGTAGCCCTACATATTTTTTACGCTGAAAAATTTCATCATATTTAATAATAAAAATAAATAATATTCCATATCAAATATCCATGTTTAATAAAGAATACATATTTATCAATATTTTCTCATATATTCAAATAATATTCAAAGTAATCAATATATGTAAAAATGAAATATGGTTTTGGAAATAAAACTATCCATGTTAAATGATATAGATAATTAAAGGAATTTAAATTTCAAAATGATCATATGGAATTGATTATTTTAAGAGGACTAATAATAGAATTAAGGATGTGACTGTCAATACTATCCTTTGAAAAAAATTAAAAACCCATCAGGAGGAAGAATTAGGATTGTATCAAAACAACATATCACATTTAAAAGAATTTTAATAAAAATTTAAACATTTAAACATGAAAATGAATATTTAGAAGAGTCACTAAAGGTAAATCTTTCATGTTGTACACGGTGAAAATATCATTAATTTTTCTTGGTAAAATGGTTAGAAAAATCCATTATTTGGAAATACATGGCATGATTCCACTGATTTTTTTTAAAATAATAAAAGGGTAAAAATTTCTGTAATAAATTTGTTTTAAATGTTTAATTTTTTTTAAAACAATGTTAGAAAATATGGTTTTTATAAGAAAACATGTTATCCAACTAAAATTAGAAATAATGTTGGGTTTTCTTAAAAACATTTTCTAAAACATTTTGATTACCAAATACTAGAAAATGGATATATTACATGAAAACGGTCATGAATAAATTCATGGGATGAAAATTAAATGTTTTATTATATAATGAACAAATATTTAATTACAATGGGAAATCAATTGTAAGCAATTTATAAAAATATGAGATTGCGACTGAAACCCTCGAAAGACCATAAAGATGATTTGATAATCAATAAATGAATAGATTGTGTGTGTAAAATTTAAACCCAAATAAAATAGTTTAAAATAAAACAATAGATACTAAAAATTCATTTCCCATAAAATATTATAGTATTAACAATAATAATGATGTAATATAAACTAATTAAAAAGAATCAGGTTTTAATAATTACTATAATTTTGAAATTATAAATTGAATTACCCTTAGAAGAAATAATTCATTTTTTTAAAATACTGTAAATTAATATCAATAAATGTTGTAATATATCAAAATGGGGAGTGTATATTCCACAAAAAAATAAGTTAGTGGTGAATGTGACATTAATCTCACAGATGTAAAAAAGTGAGATGAAAATCACTTACCTTGTGTTTCTTTTTTGGGTAAACATACTTTAACCTATATTGGATTTTTTTAATGAAATTTAATAACATGTATAGGAACCATAAATATATTCATAAACCATATTATATATACTTATAATCTCTTATTCATTTCTGTTAATAACCATTCATTATTTTCATTTTTTTCAGGTGTCAATTGTCATGATATTTTAGTAAGTTTTGATTAGTTAAATGTTGTTCTTATTAATCATGACCTGATTTAATCATCTCCAAAAAGTAAAAATGATGTTATTATGAAATATATTAGTCATATATATATATTTATAACAGTCAATAATATTTGGATATAAGAAATTAAATGCACTATTCATGGAGATGGTAGACCATACATATGCATGAACATAACTTTCATTTCACGGTCATATTTAAAAAATAAGATATAAGATATATATATTTATATTTTAATTAAATTATAATAGTTATATAATAAATTTCACATAGTTTTATTAAAACCATACTTTTAACCTTTCAGGTATATTGTGAATGAATGACATCTCTTTAAGATTGTGGTAGTCCACACACCCACAAATGATGATATTGTATTTAAAAAAGCATAAAAGTACGTTTCATATAAAAATTATAGGATCATTATGAAATTATAAATATAATATATATGATACATTAATATAATATTTATCATAATTACAAACCATTACAGTTGGTAATTGTAGAAAATAACATCATTTTGTGAGGTGGAAGTTCACCGTACACATAAATGGAATGTTCGTTACCCATTATATAATAGAGTGTATAAGTGAAGGTAGTTCTAATAGAATAAAAAATATCATTATATTTAGTGTAATGGATTTATTATATATTAATTTAATAAGAATAGTTTATTTTGTGTATAATGAAAATAATTATAAAAAGAATGAGGAAAGATGTTACGTCTTCTTTGGGTATCTTTTTTTGGTTTTCAACAAAGGGATTACATGGATAGATTAATTCCCAAAATGAGTTTTTGGATTAAATTATTATTTTTTAGAATCTTTATTGGAAGATATTGGTTGAAGAAATGTATCATTAGATCTATGAAAAAGTTGAAGGATTTATAATATTTTTATAGTGGTGGAGGAGTGACATTCTTGTATATTTTTATAATGTGTATTCCAGCAATGATTTTCCTATGAAATGTTTATCAAATAATAATCCAAATTCAATATAAGTTCATATAGGTTTGAAATAAGTCCAAAAAATCCCCTTTTCATGAGTTATTGTTCACTTTGGCTCTTAGGTTTAATGTTTAGTCCCATATTAAGATTATTTTTCTCTTAATCATTGTAATTTTTTAAAGGTTGGGTCCGAAGCCTCATTTATCATTAAAGAAAAGCAAAAACCTATTAATCGTTATAATCAATTTTAATCACTTTCACTAATTTTTTTAAAATAAATTCACATCATTAGATATTATAAATTATTAATAATGAAAATTTGGAATGATTTTTTATAAATTCAAATCTCATATATGATAGGAATTAATTTAAATTTAATCTCATTGATGTGTTAACAAAGGTAAAGTTAAACATAAGATGTTCAAGCAATTATTGTATTTTATTTTCAATTAAAAACTGATATTGATTGAAATTACATAATTGGGTTAATTTTTATAAAATTTATCAAATTAAACTTTAAAAATAATAAAAAATAATTAAATTATATAAATAAATTAGATTAAAAATCTATTTTGAATTAAAAATCATTATTATTCATTATTCATCAAAAACTGAAACATCCTAGAAAAATACAAAAAATTAACCATAATATAAATTTTATGTTATTGGTTAATTTTATATTTTTAATTATAATTTATATAATGTTTCAATTTTTTTTGTTTAAATAGGTTCCCCATTCAATGGCTGTTAATGTGCCTTTAAAAAATATATATTTTATGCGAAATACTGGTTTTATCTTATATTATGATAATAGAATATATTGGATGAATGTAAAAAATATTTTATTGACTGTATAACACACACACATATATATAATTAATATTACTAACTAACTAATTAATTTACTTCGTTAAAATATCTTTGTGGTCATAAAAAATGTTTTTAATAAAATCATTCTCTTTATATTCTATTAAATCATATGTTCATTTCTATTTAATTTATAAGCAATGAAATGATTTGTTATTTTGTAAACAATATATTTTCACAATGTTTTTTAATAATATTCATTACCTATAATTTTACATCTAGGTTATATCATTTTATAAATAATAATATTATTGAAAATATATTATTTCTTTGTAAATCATGGTATTGTGTGTAACACAAGATATAATTGAATGTCATAATTGAGTGAAAAGACAGATAAATTAGCATTGAGTTCAATTAAAGATATATATTGAATTTATTTAAAATAGAAATTATATTTTAATTCCTTGGGATATTATCTTCCTTTACGATCTTAGTGCTTTGTTTTATACACTCTATTGAATAACGTTTTTTATAAATTCATGGTGTTAAAATTAATATAATTGAGATGATAGAAAAATGATCAATGTAAAAATAACTATAATACTGAAATGGATATTTCATGGAAATATAACCATTTAGATAAAAATGATGATTTTAATTAGCAATAAAAATTAAATAGGTGATGAAATGATATAAGTGGATCATATATGTAATTATATGTATGTAAATGATTATGATATATAATAATAATAAATTTAAATAATTTATACAAGTGGATATACATATTAGGAATTAAGTTGAACGTATGGTAAGCTTATTACATTATATTATGATTTTTATTGGACTTATTTATTGTTAAATTTTTAATAATGGTATTATATCATCGTTCTACAAAAAAATGTCATGAAATATATAAAACTATGATTATTTATATAAATTACATGTTTTACTATAATTTTACTCTCATTGATTACATAATATTCTGAATGAATAAGTTTATGAAAACCTAGAACTATTTCTCTATTTAGTTATGAATATTTTCATTTCATGAACATTTTTTCATTGAATTGTTTTTTGAAAAAATTATCTATTATCTTAATATTATTTAATGTATTTTTTTCTAAGGTATCAATTTAAAAACTATATTTCAACCGAATTTTATTTAATTTTTTTGAATGTGTATCATTTTTCTTTTTATTGAGATGTTAATGGAATCGTTATTTTAAAATACACAGCATGGAAAAAATTTACCTCTATCATGATAAATCAATGCATTGGTACATCATTTAAAATTATTAAAGGACACATTAAATTAAATTTTTCTTTAATATATAGGAAATTATTATATTTCAAATAACTTATTGAAAAATGAAAATAGTATTTTCCAAATGAAATATTCCTATGAAATTTTATTTTAATTTTCTATCTATGATAATATCATTTGATTTTAAAAATGATTTTCTATGGGTAATATCAAATGAGACAGTCCTTAGATCATCATTTTATATATTATAATTGTTATGATAATAAGATTATGAAAATAACTTTTTTCATGGGTTATATAATAATGATGTCGGCAATGTTTTATGAACTTGTGGAATATATATGAGAAGCTATAAGATTATGTGACGTTCAAGAAAAGAATTATATATGCCTCCAATGAATATAGTAATGATAAATGTTTTACTTTCTCAAATATTATATTCAAGGATATCCCACATATGGAAAAGGGTGCACTATAGGTTATGTCATGCCTAAAAGTGGATACAAATATGGTTATACAATGACTAGAGTAGGTACATGTGTGATGATACCAAACAAGAAATGTGATCGATGTATTAGTATGAAGACATGATATATTATTTCTATGATAATGATTTTGAAACACTTTATTCAACTCTTTTACGACATGAATTTATGAAAATTCAATACTTTCATGGATCATATTCTATGAATACTTTACGATTCATTTCTTATGAACTACCATGAATTCTTCCCTAATAATGGTTAATATCTATGAACTGATAGGTATTTTTTTAATGGATAGGATCATTCTCCCATTCCTTTATTATTTTGTTATACATAAATGATATTTGAAATTTTCCCATTTTAAAATTTCTGTATATTTGAGTTCATCGTTTATTATGTTTCCTATTCCATAGTATAATGATAATGATTTTAAGTATGTTATACCTATGATCAGTGATAATTATAAATAATTTAATGGGAGATAATATAAATCATTTATGTAAATGCTGATTATTCAAACAAGGTTCCATATAAACTAAATCATTGCTGTTCTGGAATGGTTTGATATGTTATGCAATGAATATACATTTTAAAATATTAAATATGTATGTAAAAAAGAATTTAATTCTATAAAATATCTTGTTATTGTTTATGTAAAAATAATTACACTGAAAAATGTGGGAATGTATCATATTTTTTTATATTTTTATTAATAAATGAAATTTAAATAGCTTTTTCAAGAATTGAGTAAAACTTCCACGTATTATATATATTTTATAACAAATAGTATCAGGACTGAGCATTTTTTCAACATCATTTTCATCGACTTCCACAATTTTATAAAACATTCTGGAAACAATATAATAACAAATTATTTTGACCACCACTCATTCTATAATATAATATCTATAAAAAACATTAAATACTTTACAAAAACATGAGTATAACCAACTTATTTAGGAATTGAATACTTATGAAAAGATATAAATTTTTAAAAAATTAATATTGTAAGAATTGTATAAATTATCACTAAAGGTCCTATAAAATTACATGTAATAACTATTTCAAATATAAATGGACATATAATTGTGGTAAAAAATAAGTGTGGTAATGAAATTAACCATATTTTTTTATTTTTTCCCCAAATTAGATATGGAATATCCAAGGTAGAAAAATAAGGAAAATATGTTAGAAATAAGAGGATGATGAAATCATAATTACAATCACCAAAATATATTAGGGAAAAATAGATCCTTCTTATAGCATTCACATAATGTATTTTTAAAGAATAAAAAATGAGGAAGAAATACAACGGTAAATTATAAAAACATTTCAAGATGTTAAAATCAAAAAACAACATCATGAAATGATAAAATAAATTTAAATTTATGTTATGTTTCTCAATTTAATACGATATAAAAAATATGAATTTAATATAAATATATGGTATATTTTTAGATAAATGATTCTTCATTGGTCACACTAAAAAATAATAAAAATGACAACCACAATAGATTTTTTATTTAATATAAAATGGAATGCATAACAAAAAAAGTGAAATATTTTATCTTGGATCACTTATTAATGTAGTCATATATTATTATATGTATTTATTTTATATAGGAGAGTGAAAAAAATAAGACTCTATTTTGATCTACAAAATAGATATATGTTACTCCCTATTGGTGTTATGTTAATTTATTATTCATAGTTTAAAATATTTTCTTCATTTCTAAATTTTATGTGAGGAACTTGAAAGATGAGGAAAATAATAACTATTCACCAATAAATTTTTGAAATACATTATTTAAAAAAATACAATCATAAATATATGTGAAGGTACAATAGAAATAGAGTACGCTGAAAACCATATAAACATGAATATTTCATAATCTATGAAATATCTTGATGATGAGTAATAATTTTTATTGAATTTTCCAATTATTTAATATAAACTGTATTGGGAATCTAGAGTTTTAAAACAGACTTTACATTTTGGAAACAAGATTTGATTTGATATTTTTTGGAGAAATAATTGTGACTACTTTCCAAATTCAAATAAACCATCAAATAGTGAGGAACCATTTTATTAATTTGATAGATTAAATTGTTTATAAAATACATGTTGAGTTTATATAATATCTCATGCATATAAATAAAATTCATTATGAATAGGTAATGAAAACATTATTACATCTTCTGTCCATCAACAAAAATGTGATTTGAATCCTTTTACTATATATTTTATTTATGTGATTCTTAAAGTGGAGGATATGCTTCAAGTAATTATTAGTAGAAATATTTATTCTCATTTAGAATAAATATTGATAAATATTTTGAGGGGAAATGATATAGGTTTAAGATATAATTTCTGGGAAATTTTTGGAATAAAATATAAAATCTTCTTTTATGTTGTTTTATAGGAAATTGAGGTAATTCCTATTAGGAAGTTCGATAGAAGTTTTAACCCAAAAATGATTTAGTATTTTTAAATGAAATAAAAATAATATTTGATGGAGAAATAATTTACCCAATTTTAGATTCATAATTTGTTAAACAAATACATGTAGTGAAAATAAAAAAAGACTAATGATTATGAAGAATGATTTAACAGAATTAGTTACTTTGAAATTATAAAATAACGGTCAATTATTTATTGAAAAAAAGTAAGTAAACTAGGTAAAATAAAAATATAAAATTTATAAAACCTTTACAGACAATATTTTTTAGAAATATTTAGTGAAATATGAATTCTTCATTTTAGTTATATTTTTAGGAAAAGTTTAGTTTACGCTTTCACCAAAAGGATCGAAAAAGACAACCCTCACATGTCATTTTGGTACCATTTCTTATTTGAAAATTCCATTTAGATTTAAATATTCACAAGAAAATTTTCAAAATATCATATTAATTATTTAATTTTATTTAATTAACCATTTTTCTAGGTGTTTCTTGATTATTTAATTATTTTTCCAAGATCATATCATCATTGTTTGGGGAATTTTAATAAGGTATGGAAAATTATTGTTGTGCATAATATTTTACATAATTTTTTGATGTCTAATCTAATTATTTAAAAATGAATTGTTCTTATACAAATAATTACCAAAATTGGGATTTAGGTTTATAGATCTAAAATTAATGTTTTCAATACATTACATTAATAAAGTTTTATGAAACATGATAGATCAATTTTAAGAAATGTTTGAATTTTGTAATAATTATAAAATATATTTGTAATATGAGACCAGTAAATTCAAATCTATTACTGAAATATTTTATTTTACTGTAATGATTATTGTATTTAATCTTTTGTGGAGATGAAATGTAAACTGACCACACCAGCAGTCACACATCCCCATAATTAGGACTATTCATTTGTGCTATTACACGATTCTTCAAAAAATTATATTCTAGGGGTGTTCACATAGGAAAATAATAGAGAAAATTATATTATTAAATGTGATTTTATAACAATATATACAACTCAAATCCATTATATAATCACTAAAATTATTTTTAGTAGTTTTTAGATCACTTCTTTTGTTATCTTATTAGAACTAAGTTGGCTATTATTTCGTACCATGTATGACCTATGTATGAGATGAAGAAGGTAAAAAAAATAATTGGATAGTGAGATGGATTGATACAAATACTAAAAGGGTTTGATGTGAAAATTTATGATTTTTTTATTTCTAATCATTTAGTATATCACATTAGATGTCATCGCCATATATCCAACAGACAAATTATATATAGTAATATATTTAATGAATCAATTACAATAGAAAGGATTTATTATTTGATGTATTGATATAATTTTATTTTCTAATTTTTTTATTTATCAACTATGTTACATATCATATGAATCCAGAAAAAATTAATATACCCAAATTATTATCATTATTTTATGTTTTGGATTATCCATATCTTTTGATTGTTGGTAATGATTAAATTAATAGGATAATTTTTCGTGAATGTAATGTACATTATCTAATATATTTTTTCCAAAAATTATCCCTTGAAGGAATCATTTGACCTAATCGATCTAAAAATCAATTCTTGGAATCTAGTATATACTTTAATTTACCTTTTAAATAGAAATATTAATTTTGTATAAAATTTTAAAATCTCAAAATCACTGGATAAATATAAATGAGACTATAAATATCATAATTTCTTATAAATAATAGTAAAATATTTAAAGTATGGGGAATATTTTTCCAATTAATATTTCCTATTTCATTTATATATTCCAAAAATATGGTAGATATGGAAAATGTTTCAAATTGTGTGGAATGAAAATATGAAATAAATATTTATTCGACTATTATTGTTTTTATTGTCAATGCTAATATATATCATATATTTTAGAATCCCAAGGGAAATAACTAGTGATTACAGTTTATAATTTTTCAATATGATCATATAATATTTAATAAAAAAGAGTGTTGTGGACCGTAAAACATCAACACCTTGTCATCCAATTTCAAATAGATGAGGTAAAGTTTCCAATACTATTATTGTGCAAATCCAATAAATTAATACCAATAAAATAATATTATAGTTCTTCCAAAGTATTGAACACACCTTGAGGGTCTATAGAGCCACTTAAAACCCCCAACCATACGTGGAATGAGCATTCACAAGTTAATTTATTAAAAAAAGTAGTCAATTTTCATTAGAGTTTGAACACAAGTCCCTTGGGTATTAAAGTTAATTAATATGGATATTAAATAATATAAAATTAAATAGATACATTATATTCTTAAAATG
Source organism: Viscum album (assembly GCA_963277665.1). Classification (NCBI taxonomy): domain Eukaryota; kingdom Viridiplantae; phylum Streptophyta; class Magnoliopsida; order Santalales; family Viscaceae; genus Viscum; species Viscum album. Next base: position 1,578,962,054 of record OY728142.1, read on the forward strand.
GAATAAAATTAAAGATAATCATTTTAAAATTTCATCATTTTTATCGACAGTAAATTAGTGGCAAATGATGTGTTAATTAAAAAACATGTACCTCTATACAAGAGTGAATGTACTAATTAAAAACTCATAAAATTTTTATTAAAGTAAACATTATTCAAGATTGTATGATAAAAAATTAATCGCTAATGTGTATCAATTATGTTTTATATTTATTATTAATGATGGGGCGAAGAACCCATTAATTATCATTAAACACATGATGATGAAATATCAAATAAATATATCAAAATTACAAAGGTAGTTGATCACACTCCTACAAAATCACCACCAGCAAAACCCCAAAGTGGTACATATCTCTTAAAATTTTAAAACATTAACTTTTCTAAATTTAATTTCAAACCTAAAATTTCTAATTATATTAATTTAGGATACTAAATCATTTATCAGTGGGGTAGGGGAACCATTTTTTTATAATATCAAAAATTTCAATTGTTTATTTTGTGGTTTTATTTTTGTGCATATTTGAGTATTATTGATTAAAAATTAAAACCAACTCTACATTGAAACCTATTATAATAATAATAAATCCATAATAAAAAGAAACTCAACATAGATGAATACTGAAATAAAAATTACTTCATTTTAAATGTTTTATAAATTCATGAAAATACCAAAAATTGTTCAATACATTTCAGTGAAATACTTTCCAAAATTAATTTTACATACCAGTAAGGAGTCTAATACAATTTTTTAATATTAATTATAATACCATTATTTCATGAGAAATTTAATCCTTAATTGAATAATTCTAATTTTTAATAAATGATTTTAAATATGCACATTTTTATGTACGTTACCTTATAATGATTGATTAATTCATCAGATAAAAATAACATTAATAATAAAATTTTATTCTATAAATCATTTTTATCTAAAAATTATTATCCCCTATAATATAAAGACCCATTTCATTGAAAATATATTTAAAACCTAAAATATGTAAAAATAATTGTGAGTAATAAAGTTTAGTGTTCTTGGGGGTGAGATAAAATCTTATTGAGAAGATATATAAATGAGTTTTTTAGATAAAGAAGGTATGTGGTGAAGAATAATATTTAGGAGAAATATAAAGAATATATTTTCTATATATAGAAATTGATGTTCACAAAACTATCTGAATACAATGTATTCCCTTCAAACATTTAAATAATTTGTTAATAAATAAAAAAGAAAAATGCTATTTGATGTAGTAGAGAGAGAAACATTATTATCATTAATATTAATATTGTATGGATATTACAGGAAAATAAAAATTTGGTTGATACTAATCATTAAAATAAGTAGTCAGTGAGGAAAAAAAAATTAGTGTAAACTTTGGATCATGCACTTTCCCTCATTTTAGAGCTCAAACATCATCCTTCTTCTTCTAAAATTTTTAAAATAAGATTATATCAACCCTCTACATTAATGAAACCATAAAAATTAGTAATGATAAACAAAAATACATGAGACATTGTGTGGTGATTATTAATTTCAAAAATCTCATGGTTACCCCTGTATGATTTTGGATTGATAAAATCATTTCAAAAAACTGATACATTTTGTTAGGAGTGAAATATTTATAGGTTATTAGGAATATATTATAATTATTTGATGTGAAAAGTATAAATTATTTTAATTATTCTCATAGATAAAATTTAAGTCATAATATATAGGATTTATTCTAATCTTAAGTGACATGTATGTGAAAAAATATACTCAAATTGGAAAATGATTTGAATTTTTATTGGTAAATATTTTTGTTCTTAGTATTTATAGGATTCCATGGATAAATTGTCGGCAAATCAAAAATGAAAAAATATGAATTATATTTCAGTAATAATAATTTCATTTTATTCACTAACATATATTAAAAACTTTTTATTTTATGATATCATTAAATAAAATATTATTTTTATTAGATTTATTGAATATTTCATAAAATGATGAAAAATGTGTATTTAAATGTTCTTTCGAATTCATATAATATATTTAAAGACAATTTATTATTAATACTTGGATTTACTATTTTAATGGAGAATATGAGTGTTCGAAAATATATGAAGTTTCCAAAACCAAATAATAAATTTAGAAGTACCTCAAGTTAGGAGAAATTAAAAAGAATGGGAATGAAATATTATTTCATTTTAAAAATATAATGGGTCCATAGAACTTGTGTAAGAGTCATTAATAGAACAAATTATAAATGGAAAAAAGAAACCATAATTATTTATTACTGATGAGTAGTTGAAATTGTAAGGGATACTGTTTCATTGTGAAACACTCCTGTGTATAGATACATAATCATTCATAGGATGATGTGTAAATGTTATACAAAAACCCCTAATTAAAAAATTTAATGTAAATTAACATTATATATATATATATATTTAAATGTCATTTAATTTATCCATAATATAAATTCCCCCATATTGATCGATACATAACTGTAACTTCCTTTTATATAGGGATGAAAATACTAATATATAATTGTAAACATACATTAAAAACATGGAAAATTCTCATCAAAGCATCCATGAGATATATAATATTCACCCAAATACCTAGGGAAATATTAAAATTTAAATGACCTTGCTCAAGTAGTGACACACATGATTTTTAAATGTCTTATATGTAAAAGTCATTTTCCAAGGAATAATGACACACAAAGGTATAATATATTTCCTATAAAATAATGTTTCACTTATGTAAGGGTCACAATTATATATAAGAATGGAATATTATTTGTGAAATTTGAATATATTCTATCATCTGATTATAAATAAATTTTTACTAAAAATAGAAGGAAAATATCTTATAGTGGAAATATTAACGTCATGTAAAGGTAACTAATACTATAGAAACAATGAGAATATATTTTCATATGAATTTATAACCTAAGAGGGAATGAATGTGTATTTTGGGAAAGTTTTTATTTATGATTACATGAAATTTTTTAATTTATATGGATTAAAAAATATCAATGAAATTATTCAAAATTCAGGTGGTTTTCATCTCGATAAGTTGGAGATGTTAGAAGACATCACTGGATGAGGGAAAAAGATACATAAAAATACAACAGGACCAGGAGAATACTTATTATTTACTAAGAGTTCATTATATATATATATATTTTAAAATAAACTATTTTTCCATTTTTAAATGGTCAAAAATGAACACATATCATGATAAATTCTTTTTAGTACTTGGGGAAATAGAGATGATTACATTCTTGCTAATTCATGATTATCATTATCAAAACAAATTTCACCTTCTATTATATAATCTTGGTTTAAATAACTGAGATGTTTAATTTAATGAATTTGTATTTGGTTTATATTTTATGCATAATTATCTACTTGGTATGATAGAATTATTTCCACTATCATTAAATATTACACATATATGATGGAATGTGTATGGGTTTGGTGGTCAAGTATCAAATAATTACTGATATAAGTGTGGATAGTTCTGGATATCCTTGTATATATCATATGTACCTTAACTCAAATGGTGGTTCCTTGAGAAAATCAAAATAATTTTTTTTTGATACAACAGTCATAGGTAGAATTACATTTTATTAATTAAAAGTGCTTATTTGCAACACATACTTATATATAATCCTTTCTAACAGAGAATGGATTAGTGATTATTTAATTGATTATATTAAAATTAGGTAAATAAATTTTTAACCAGGAAAATAGTGAAAAAATAAATTCAACCCCTAAACCAAATACATATCCCTTCAGTTCATCAAAACATTTTATCGTGTTTTTCAAAAATAAGTAGTTATCTAAAATAAAAAAAATCAAATCCTCATACTATCATTAATCATAACCACATAAGTTTTCACCAATAAATAGAGACAACATCTTTTACCCTCTATACTATAGTTTATACTTATGTAAATAATTACCTTTTTCACTACATTATAAGAGGAGTTTCATTCCATTTCATTTTTTGTGTTTTTATGTATAAATTATTATAAAGCATATGTAAAGAAAATTTTGTGGTAATTATTTTTTCAAATAATAATTTGGTTTTTTAATTTAGATATATTTGGTTGAGGTAGGTTTCATAGGGATATTTGGTAGTTGTTTATAGGATTGAATGAGAAAATCGATGGGAGATGTAGTTTTTATAGTTTTTGTTTCAAGATTTTATTGGTATGTTGATTGTTGTTCTCTATGATATTGGATTTTTTTCCGAATGAGATTTAAATAAAAATTAAAATGATGTTATGTTATAAAATATCATTTACCTTTCTTAAGGTTTTGATATATTTGAAATAGAGTGATATAGAATTCCATTGTATTTATGTATTCAGAGATATATGATATTCTGTGATGTTAATATAGTGAAATGATGTGGTTTTCAAAAAATATTATGTAGTTCCATTTTTTTTTAATTTTATCAAAATATAGTTATAACTAATCACATTTTGGTTATATATGTTGTGCTATATTGATATTCATTATTTCTTATATTACATTGATATGATTATTTTAAAATGTGCTTAACATATTTTGGTATGATGAAATTCTATTAATAGAATGAGGTAACATGAAAATATATTGACTTAGGGTAGAGGATATAGATTCCATATTATTGATAAATAATATGGATATGTTATTCCCCTCACTAACAATTCAGTTCTATTTATTTCATCTGAATTTGTGTAAATTTATTTTTTTTGTAGTTGTATGTACATCTATTCTATGATAAATAGTTATTTTCGTCATTAATACTATCATTATAGTTTTGGAATGTGTTGGTTTGTGGTTGATGTGATGGTTTTGGTGTTGTTGTTTAAGTGGTGTGTATGAGGTGATGGATGAGTAGTCAAAAATTATTAATTTTACTATTATTTCCTTGAAAAAAAAATTTACATGAAAAAAATTTATATATTCCAATAAATTATTATTCAAAATTACTACATTATTGACACACGAGAGATTATATAAGGATCCTCCTAAGAATAATCACATACATCCCATTATTTATTATTTTATAATCAAATTTACTAGATTGTGAGAATAGTGGGGTTTGATGATATTAAAATATAAATTAATTGATCTATATGGGAGTATGAGTATCTGTACATCATATTCATAATTATATTAAAATTGGTTTAACACAATTTTTATATATCTTTTTAGACAGTGAATATGGTTATTTTCTTATGGTGGATATAGTAACTTTTTGATAAAATAAGGGTAAACCCTGAGATATTGTAATTTATATTACATTGGAATAGTTCTCCACCTAATATCTTATTATAGTATTTCATTGAGATTCACTGTTGTTGTCATTTATGGCTCAAGAACTATATATGAAAAGATATGATGTGTGAAAATGATATCAATGTGTGTTATAATATATGGTTTAAATTATGAATTATTGATTTTTTTATGGTTTAGTAGGTATATATTATTAAACAGACCAGTTATTATATAATTTTTAGGAATGTAATATTTGGGTGCATGTGGATGTTGTTTTTCTATAGAGATATATTACTATTTATGAATCATTATTAAAGTAATAGAGTAATATTTTTTTTCCTAATTAGTATGTGTGGTTGTATGAATCCTATTAACATAATAAAATATGATTTCATGTGAATATAATTAAACAGTTACATGTGATTTAATTAGAGTTAGTTTCACTACAAATATCCTCGTTTTCTTTTGGAAAAGTAATTTGATTATATATAGTTATACTGATGAAATAATATTTTAAATGTTAATAATGGGTCCCATTACTGTGTGTTGTTAAAGGGATATCTTTCATGGGTTTATCACATAAATTGATATAAAATATTAGGAATTTTCTTTAATACAATAAATTAAGAGACCATTTTTGGAAATAAAGATTATGGTTTAGCTAGTAAAAATTGTTAAGAAGCATTAGATTCATTTTGTAAGGAGATATCATTATGAAAAAAACAATAATGATATAAAATATTTATTGGATATCAAATTATTTAACAAAACAGTTGGTAATTTTTTGAGATTGTTTATGATGGGAATTTTTTACTACAACCCTTCAATCATGTAGTATAACATGTTGTTCTACTTTTTGTATCTGATGCCTAGGATTCACTAATACATATTTACGTTCAATATGTTATTATGGTATTCAACCAATTTATTATTTTTATTAATTTTAAATATTGAAACATTTTAAATATGGATATTAGTAGTGTACTTACAATAGTTTGGTTGATTACTCATAGTTATACGGTGTTGTGGAAGGCTTGCGTCATCATATAGACCATAGAAATGACCAATATTCTACATATGTGTAGAAAATGATTATGGGTATAGGTGAATATGTAAGGAAAATTCATTTTTAGTATTATAGATTGGTTTTTTTTTATATTTCACCTTATAAATAAATATTTTTTTCTAGAAGTTTTTAATCCTTTAAGGCTGATAATGGCGGTATATCCTACTACCATTGTATATGAAGAAAGAATAATATGTTAGAATGTCCACTACATTGTGGTTACCAATTAAATATCAATATCGGTATATTAGTATATGGGACATGACATCAACTATACTATTTAAAATAAATAATTAATAGTAATAACTTTAATTATTACAAATTACCACCAATGGATGTTTACGATGGAATATTTTAGCCACAAAATATTCTATTTCCACCTGGATAGGGTAATCGTTAGAGAAACATATATGGTATACTAATATTATTTTTTCCCTAAATTGAATTTATTTCAAATAATCTACAATGTTGTATAAGTAACTATTTAGTAGTGGATGATGTGAGGATTCCTAGAGAATTTTAATGCATTATTTACATTGGACATCACACCAGAGAAATTCTCAAGGCTATTTAAATAATATGATTGTTGATGGGATATTAAAATTTAATACAACATGAATAAATATTTTTTTCAATTTTTACCACATGTTTATACCATTCAAGAAGCAACTAAATGAAAATTAATTCATATTGACTATGTTTTAAATGCATGAGTTTGTGTAGTCAAGTTAAATTAAAAATATAAATATATATTAGATGATGAATGGAAGATGGATATGAGAGAAATGTAGATTTGGGTTTTTTGATATTATTTAGTTTTTTAACTACAAATTCATTTTTGTTTAAGTCATTATTTGGACAAAACATTTCAATAGTGATAAAACACACTTTAATCCACAGAACCCTCAACTGAGGGCACATAAAGAATCCATGTGGTCAACCACACAAAAGGGTTTAAACCCTAGCAAACCTAAGGGTGTCGTGAATGGGTTATAGAAGGTGAAATCATTGAGATGGTGGTAATGTGTGTGGTGGTACGATGGTAAGAGAATCGGTACGAGGTAGTACTGGGAATGGGGGATGATTTTTTTAAGAAAATGGGAATGATAGGGATATATAACTTTCCATAGATAAAATGGATGTTTCAATGTGGGAAACTAGGTTTTAAAAAATAATTCACCCATCATTTGAAAGAAGGAAAAAATATATTTACTCTATCATTTCATTTGTTCCATTTGATAAATCGAGTGATCATCTTTATCCCCCTCTATCATCCCTAGGTTTCCAATTTATTGTAGTATCAATTAGAATCCCATTCATTCATTCCACAATCATTGAAAATCACATAAATGGAGTGAGGATATATATCTTTAAATGAATCATTAAGAATCATACTATCATTTTTTTTGAATTCAAAGAAATCATTGAAATAACCTACTTCTAATCTAAAAATGATGTTGTATGTTATTGAATTATTGAATGAGTTTGATATTGAGAAGAAATAAATCTCATTTAAATCATGTGAGGTAACTCACAAAATATGTGCACCATACTTCTTAGAATACATTTAAATCAATTGGAATGACTCAGGTGTTTGAAGGACGTTAATTACAAGACATTATTATTGGACTCCTAAATGTTTCACCATTATGACATGAAACCCAGAATTGAGGGGGCGTAATGATGTGGTCTTTATAATCCATGAAATATGAGTATGAAAAACAATTATATGTTGATTTTTTTTTGAAATTATTTAATTTATTTTATAATGAGAAATAGAGATCCAAGAATTTATTGTTCATGAAGAAGAGTCCTCTCATCCAGCTAATGCATGCATGAATGAAGTGGTTTCCAAAAGAATTAAACAAATTTAAGGCACTGTTTATTTGAATTAGGATGACTGTTGTTTCAAAAATCCACCCATATATGTTTTATAAATCATCTATAAGGACTTCACAAAGATCTGAGATGTGGATCCTCTTTGGCTTATGCACAAATAGAATGTGGTTCATTATACTGTATTCATAATGAATAAGAACATGTTACAACCAATTTTAGATTTCACCCAACAAACATTGGTAATAGGATAGTTTGGTTCATTGACCCACAAATTTATATCCTTCACGAAACATGATACTCATGCATGTCACATGAAAAATTAACCTTAATATATGAAGTAGATGTTTTAAGTGTAGACGGTGTGTGCACAAAAGAATGTGGAATATATTCATTTGTGCAAAAGATAATTACACATTGAAAGAAAAAATAGAACAGTTGGGAAATATATGAATGCATTACCATGTGATTAAAAAACTATAAAATATTCTATAAAAGTAATAGATTTTATATATCTATGATTCTATGAAATGTTTTTGTCACATGTAATCAAAACAAAATAATAGAGATAAGAGAATTTTTGTAACAACCACAGGTTGATCACCACAAAGAATATGATTTTTCGAAACCATGAAAAAAAATACTTGTGTGCATTCAATTTCTTTTATTTTAATGAACACAAGATATTTGAGAAATCATTGAAGGACATATTGTCTCTATAACTAGCCTAGGGGTCGAATCATTTTTTTGAAAATGTAACCATAGATACACCCCCACCTAAGTGGATCTAACTTGGGGATCTTAATGTGATATCAAAAGAATCCGTGTTCATGTAATATTATCGCTTTTTAAATATACTTTGAACATGTAGAATCAAGAGAATAGTAAATGGGTTCCATATTTTTATGAGATTAATTATTATGGTTGGCAGAATAAAATGATGATATATTTACTAAAAAATCTCATGGATGTCAGTGATGTTGTCACGGTTTGATATGCGCCACTTACAATATATGGTGAAATTAATTTTGATGAAAAAAGTTATATTGAGGTATAAGGGAAAATAATATGTGATATTATATCATCATTATCAGATATTGTTTAAAATAATTTGTTGGGATTGCATATAGCTAAGGAAATGTGGGGGAAACTTGAGAATATGAGCGAAGATAAAATAAAAAGAAGAAATGAAAATTATAAAAATGGAGTTTCTAATTTTATGATATTTGGATTGATGATGTTTAATGTATTAATAAATATTTAACAAGGGTATTTGATATTCTTAAACATATCAGAGGTTATGATAAGCATGATTATCCAACAGTGGACAAATAATTAATGATAATTTTTTTGATAGATATGACATAACGATTTATATACTTGAAAAAAATTCATGATTTTTAATTTGATGGATTTAATATTATAAATCTTAATTATAAGATGAGAAAGGGTTTGGTTTTTAAGAAAAAGGTGAAATAATAAATGGATTTCAAATACATGAATAGACATTATGTCCAGGAGGACTAAATGCTTGAACAAAAATTTGATTTAGAAGATGATAATGACTATTATGATAATCACAAGAAACATTTACCTCCAATATCAAAATTTATAAAATGGTAAAAGATATATATGACTAAAACATAAGATTTATATGTTTTTGTTTTTGGTGATATTGTAATTTTTTGGCATAGGGTTTAATGAAATAGAAATATATTGAATTAGATGAAAAAAAATAAGAAAAATCATATTGTATGTCAATGTAGAAATATTGTAAATGATACAAAAACATTAATGAAAATATAAATAATCCTTTCTGGAAAAAATAGAAGCATGTTAAAAAATGATTATGAAATAATTTATTCCTCACGTGATGAATCGAAATATCAATCTTACGAAAATACACTTACTTCATAGAACATGATAATATCTAAAATTATACTTCCACTAGTGAAGTGGATAAACGATGTAAGGGTTATATTATTCACACATTGAAATTTGTTCATGATTTTTTTATATAAAGAAACACTGAGTACGCGACATAATTAAAATCATATTGTATGGAAGTTAAAAAATTGAAGAAGGATGGAGAACAGTTCATTGAGGATACTAAACATAGAAAGGATAATTTAGTAGAGAAATAAAGTGTAATAATAGATTCAAAGAAGAATATAACCACTCTATCACAAGATAATAAATTGTCTAATTCAAGAATCCTTAATGATTAGATGGATTTGTCAAAACTGGATGATTTATTATACTAAATCATTTTAAGGAAATTTTTACTCATCTCAAAATACTCAATAAGACTTCAAGTAAACTCTCAACTAATTAAATTTAAACATGATAAATTTTTACATCTTCATAACACAAGGTTTCATGAGAATTTCAAGCATATCATGGGATGAAAAGCTTCCCAAAATGGGGCTTCATTGCTTGGGGTTATATAGAATAACATGAAGAACATATTTTTTATTTTAACCATATAAAAATAGTGTAGGTTTTTCATTATAATAAGGTGATAAATATCAAAAAAAGACTCAATATGGGTTTGGCATATCAAAAATCAGTTTTTACTGGTAGTTTTGTGGAATGTATGTATAGAAATATTTTTTTTGGTACAAAATTGATATTTCTATGAAAAAAAACGTTCCATCATGTTGGGTCAGTTTATCTAATAAAAGTAATAAGAAGCCTAATATATAATATATAATAAATAAAAAATCATAAATTGTTTCTAATAAAAATATTTTAGAATTTCTTGAGGATGTGTGTGGAAGATATGACAAAAATTTCATTATTTTAATTAGTGTTTGGATGTAATTCCTAAACAATGATAAAAAATTATGAAATATGTGAATATTCATCAAAAATGGATGATCAAATAATAATTATATTTGAATGATTCATTAAAATAATTCAAAAGGATCATCTCGTATATTCATTATAGTTTTTTATCACATATGACATGATATACAATGATTGTAATTAAAATTTATGAGCATGATGGAAGTGATTTCTATTTTAAAAATCATATCTTGTTATTAATTAATGGAGTTGGGTCAGCTAAAATTGAATCATCTAGATTGAATTCAGAGGATTAGTTGTTTGTAAATAGACTCAAACATTACTTATTATGCGTTGTTAAATTATGTTATGAGATAAATTATTTCATATTTAATAATAAATGATTTATTACCAATAAAATTTGTTATGGGAAAATATTTATGGGAGGATAATTAATTGGTTGAAATTTATTTTATAATAGAGACCCTAGTAATTCCTATATTATTAGTAAAAAATTAGAAAATAGTATGTGGAACAGATGTTTTTCCCATATTGGTAAAAATATTTGAGTAATATCTATAATGAAAACTTCTTTAGATAGTTTCCCATGTTTTATTATATAATTATATCATTTTGCTAAAACCTTTAAAAATTTAAATATGGTTTAATTTAATATAAGAATGTGGAGTCATAATCAGCATGCCCTCTTGAGTTAATTCCTTCAACATTTGTGTGTAAATATGAGAAATTCATCTACAAAAGGTAACTTTTACCTTATTCCATTCATTCATTACATGAATATATTTATACTAGGGTAATATTTAATGCACATTTCACATAACTTTTATATATTTAAAACTTATAGAATAACATTTTAAAAAGAGGTTTTATACACATCAATAAATTGATATCTAAAAATGGGAAGGAATACATTAAAATTTATTTTGAATATTGTATTTCTAAATACAGAATTGTACATCAATATATAACTCCATACACAACACAAATAGTTGGTGTTGTAGGAGGAGTTAACCAATGATTTGTTGAAATGGGGAGAACTATGCTTACTACGTTTGGTATATCCAAATTATTTTGTTGCAAAGTAGTCTATAGTAAGATACATATTCAAAAGATATGTTTAATTAGAATAAATTAAAAAAAACTTCATACTATGTGTGGTATAATAAGAAAAATATAGTAATATTCTTTTGATTATTTGGGAGTCCTTGCATTATCAAAATAAAAAAATTAGAAAATTTGAAGAAAAGCATTGTATCGTGTATTTATAGAATGTCTATCTAATTTTAAAGGATATAGATTATTGAATAAATAAATTCACCAAATTATTTAATGTTTCAATATCAAAATATTTTTTAACCAATTATTAGAGAATCATTCAGATTTAAAATTTTTTGAATTAGAGAATGCTAAAAATAAGCTTTTTCCTGATTATCCTAATGAAAAATAATGTATAGTTGAATCTTGCATATAAATTGTTGATTTAGATATGATAGATAACGAAAAATATATTATATTAGTTAAAAATACTTATGATTTAAGAAAATTGTTTAAGGGGACAATATCATTGGGTTATAATCATTACATAAGTATACTATGAGGAAGATGAGATACAATGATGATAATGTTGAACCATCTTGAATATTTCTGAGTATTGAATACCAAACATCACATATATATATCATAGTGATTCAAATCAATATGACAATCCTTTGAACATGATAAATATATTGAATCAATAAATGATGTGTTGTTTCAAATTCAAGAGAGCTCCACCTGGGAACTTTTTCCATTTCCCAATTATAAAAATACCATTGGAACCAATAAGTTATGTTGAAAAGAGATAAATGTTTAGTTATGTTTTTTTTCAGAAATAGAGGCATACTTCTATACAATGGATAGTCAGATGTGGAAGGTGTATATTTTTAGGGATCCATTTATCCCTATTAAAAGTTGTGAGATATTAAAATGATCATTGTTTATAATAATTTCAAAAACATAAATTTTATCAAATGGATGTCATGTCACGATTCTTAAATGGTGAGCATGATGAATAAGTGTATATTAAAAAAATAGGATGTATTTTCTATTAAATTTGATTGCATAATAGTATGAATATTGATGAATTCACTTGATAGCTTAAACATGCCTCAACAGCATATTATAAAAACGTAGATAACTCCTTGATCGAACTAAAATTTTTCAAAGTCATTGAGGGTATAATTGTATATATTAATGAAATAAAGATAGGTACACTTTTTTAAATTCTATATATTTATGATATAATTTTTTGAGGTGACCATGAAAATGATTTTCTATATTTTTAAATTCAAATGAATCAATATATTTAGATGCCTATAATTAAACAAATGAGATATTTATTTTCATTAAAAATATTGAAAAAAGGGTTTTACATTATAATTACTAAAAATTACTATAGATAATTATTAATGAAATATGAAATATAATAATCAGAACTAGTATTTACACCAATTAAAGTTGTTCAGAATTTGTCAAAATATGTAAATGCTTATAGTGTTAAAAATATTTAATTCAAAAGAATTATTGAGAGTCTACATTATCACATAGCTTCAAGTCCATACATTATTTATGTTGTGAGTCTATGTGGTAGATATTAATATGATCTAAAGTACACACATCATATGGATGAAATGATAATTTTATGATATATTAATGGAACTATAAATTATTCTATTATTTACATGTAATGGGGAAGCACAAATATTTATTGGATTACAAATTATTACTAGTTAGTTGATTGGGATGATATATTGTCAACCTATGGATTACTATTATTTTTGTGAGATAGTTGTGTGATTTGGAACTAGAAGAGACAAAACCTAGATACACTGAGTACTACTAAGGTTCAATATGTTTATATTAAGAGTGATTGGACACAAATAATTTAGATTAAAGAATAATTATACAATTTAAGGGTTAAAATTGAACGACCCCTCAAAATTCAATATGACCATGAATGTGTAATTGATCTTTTTAAAAAACCATTGAAACATTAAATATCTAATAATATTCGTTTCTAATTTCATTCTTTCATAAATAAAGATTCAAATGGATACATTACATTATAATTTATTTCAAATCAATATCACTATGATGATATCACTTCCAACTATTCTCCTATGGATAGAAATGATACACCATGACTAAATTTTTTTGTTCGTTCTCTTATGGGACATTAAATAACTTTTCGTTGAGACCCCCATAAGTATTTGGTTATCATTATTAAATGGGGGTGTGATTAAAAGAGATAAATGCATAGTCATTTTTGGAATATGTTGGATGAGTTTTTCTAAAAATACTATCATGGATGGTTATTAATGGATATCTTAGACAACCATTGTAACATCATTATTTTTTTACACTGGTTTATCACAAGATTAATTAGAGTTAATTAACTGAAGGATCATTTCTAAGAGAACCAAGTGATATCCTTCACTTTTTTCTTTCCATAATTATTTTCAATAAGGGGTATAAACTCATTCATCAACTGGGGATTTTATAAATATTTAGGTTGGAAAAAAATAAAAAGAGATATATTTATAGCCTTAATTTCATTTGTTTAAAAAAAATACCTAAGTGGTAGTAAGTAACTAAATTTTAGTGGATGAAGTGATGATTCAAATAGAATTGGTATGGATTCTTAGCATTAAATGTCACCCTTTATAAATTATCTAGGATTTTTAAATCAGATAATTATTTAAGTGATATTAAAAGTGAATAAAACATGCGAAAATTATTGTTCACCTAGTTTACCCATTGTGCATACCATGAAAGAAGTAATTTCATGAATAATAATTCCAACACATTGTGTTTTTAATGGATTGGGATGTGAAGACATGACCATGAAAAAAAGTGAATATATATTGCATGATGATTGAAAAATGATGATGAGAATATGGTGTCTTGGTTTTTAATTTATATTCCTCTGTTATATCCCATTAAAATCATGTTTTGGAAAATTAATTATTTAGGCCTTACATTAAAAAAGTTGAAAAACCCCAAGACTACTAATGAACCTTCAACCATAGTCACATACAGGATCGCAGATATCATCTGATCTCACAGGAGAGTGAGGTAGCCATATTGAAGGTGGACTGAGTGTGTTCAAGAGTGTTACCACATATATGTGGCACCATCGTGTGATGTGGAATGGTGGTTAGAGAATCCATACATGGTGGTACAGAGATATGGGGGATATATTATTGATCATCAATATATATATGTTGTATGATCTATTATACACCATTACAATGGAAGTTTTTATGTGGGTTATTAAGAGCCTTTGAACTATTTATACATAGTTTAAAATATATATAGAACCATAAGAACTAGATCCTTTCATCTGTATCTTTTGATTAATTGAGTGATTGTATTTAACCGCAACCTTTTAAAATGATATCCATTTCACCATATCATCAACTAAAACACCATGATCACATCCATATAATATTTATGTTTATTCCAATGGAATGAGGAAAATTATTATGAATTGACTCATAATGCATTCCACTGTCATTTTTCTTGAATACAAAAAATAAAAGAAAGCACATAATAGAAAACTAGAAATGATGTTGCGGTTCATTGGATTACCAACGGTGTTTAATCTATAGGACCAATCAATCCCATTTCATGAATTTCAGAGAAATCATGGAGGATGTACACTATATTTCTCAGTATACATTTAAATAAACCTGAATGACTATAGTGTTTTAATGGAATCAATGACATGAAATTTATATCATATTTCTAAATTAGTCTTCAATGATGAATGAAAATAGATTTAATGTAGTGAAACAATTAATTTCTCTTCGCCTATAAAAATAGAAAAACTAATCCTATGATATGTTGACAAAACACCTAGTTAGATTTTATTTTTTATTCAAAAATAAATAAAGTATCATGATTTTTTTCTTCATTAAAAATAATCCCACCACATAGAAACATCTTGTGAAAAGGATGAGTTTTCCCTGAGTATTCAAAAACTAAAAGAAACGATTGAATTTCTTTGTGAATAAAGATGTTTCATGATTCCACCGAGAAAAATAATATAAAACCAGTCAAAATGCATTGTGAGTATCTGATGTGGAAACCTTATCTAGTTCTTTCACTGTGAGATTGAGTTTCGTTACATTGGGGTTTCAAGGAATAAAAACATCTGTCCACATTTTCTGGTTTTCTTTTAATAAAAATTTAAAATAGCATAGGGCTGGTCACACAACCATTCATAAATATCCTTAATGATGCATGATACTCATGCATGAAACATGATTAAAAACATTAAATTAAGATATTTAATATTTTATTTGTTGTTATAGTGAGATAAAATTAATGAAGAAGATAGTATTTGATAAAATAAGATATCGAATAGGGCATGGAAAAGTTGAATAGTTTGGAATTAAATGTATGCATGAAAATGTGATTACATAACCATCATATACCATTTGAAGGGAATGGATTTTACCTGTATAATCATTTGTGAATTTTTTTTAGACCTTTTAATCACTACAAAATAAAATTGATAATATAATATATGAAAATCCTACAGTTTTATAACATCCGCGAGTATTATTATTCCTAACCTTGTATAAAAACATATTCCTTTCTTTTACATTTATTTGATTCTAAACAGGTGAAGTGGGACATCATTTAACAAGATATTATTTCTTTGACCAACCACTATTATTGGATCATAATGAAAATCCAAAATAGTTAACATTGATTCACCCCCTTAGTGCATTTAGCATGGGGTCTACAATAATATTCTAATTGAGGTAAATAATTTAAAATTCATAAAAATATAACAATGAGTAGGTAGGTGACAAGGTGGTGTGTGGTTTGATATCTATCATTGTGGCTCTTAATGATGTTCTCTTTGATTTTAAATCCTAAATTTTGTTTATATCATTTAAATTGTTAAAATTACCAGTCTTATATATATATTACTATCATGGGAATACTAAAAGTGATATAAGGGGATAAAAATGTTTTTACCACTAAATAAATATAATAATGTTAAATTCTGAGAGGCACACCCAGTTAACAACACAATAATCTCATTTGAATTAAATTTATAACGAAAATTTAAATTGAAACAATACATTTTTTGGTTTCGATCAAAAATTAATTTTCCCTCATAGTTGATGATCATTTATTTAAATAACCATACTAGGAACAATTAATATCATATAAAAACACTGTATTATATTTAAAAAACATAAATCATAGATATTTGGGAGATAGTAAAGATACATAAAGGGGCTTTCATCATTGACATGATCACAAGAGTTCTAATTCATTATTGTTTGATGGTGCTCTTGGATTGGGTTGCTCAATTTTCTATCCTCTAACTAAAACATGAGAGTAGGGATACATGATCTCTCAAATTCCTATTGTGAATAATTTCCTATAATTTTTATATTAGTTATTTTATAATGGTATGGTTTAATATGGAAAATTTCACTTAGGCCCAAAATATAATTAACAACCTATATGTGCACAAAATAACTTTAATAACTGAGTAACTCTATCATAAATTTCATTTATATTTTCACACATCATTTTAACAATAAAAATATATCACATCATAAAATCATAACTATTAAATTTTCTCTTTATTATAATTAATATATTAATTAATCATGAATAAATATGATTCTTTCATTAAATATATTTACCTCGTATTCACATAATACTTATACATATATTGTGTAAATAGATTCAAAATATATAATTCCAAACTTTAATAATAATGAATTTATTTATTTATATTCAATGAATAATTTTGGATAGTTATAGGCCTGCCATGTAGTCCCCATTAAATCGAAAAATCTAATTTATATGAATTGGCCAACATTATGAAAAAATATTGTCTATGACCTTCATGACGTATTTCTCGATAGAAATAAGTAATATTTAATTTTATTTGGTGGATTATAACAAACTATCTAGACCCCAAGGAAAATAAGGATTATTCATAGTATAGAGAATTTCATATAAAAATTACACATATTATATAATCTCATTATCTAATGAAATATTCTATGTAATGATATATATTTTGAATCATAATAAATTTTTCATTCATTAATATGTAAATTTACTAGATGGACATACGTTATTTTAACAAGGATATGGAATTAGTGAATATACTACCATATTGGTCAATGTGGACCAAGATATCTTGTCTTTTTAGAAGAATAAAATCCTATCAAGATCATTCATTCAATT
The DNA here is from genome assembly GCA_963277665.1 of Viscum album. Classification (NCBI taxonomy): domain Eukaryota; kingdom Viridiplantae; phylum Streptophyta; class Magnoliopsida; order Santalales; family Viscaceae; genus Viscum; species Viscum album. Next base: position 1,578,980,291 of record OY728142.1, read on the forward strand.
CCATTCTATAAAGGACACACCCAGTGAATAGTACCTCTAAACAACATAAAAACTGTTGTTTTCATCTTGTGTCAATATATGTGATCAAATTACATACATTAATAATAATCACATGTAAAGATACCAATATAAATTTTTGAAGATAATAATTACCCATGACACATGTATCATATCTTTATCCAACTATTGGGTAAATCATTAAGATATCTGATTACGAATATTACCTATTGATAACATCAGAAGAAGTGGTATCAAGGCTTATGAAACCACCATCACATAATATTATAAAATTTTCTAGTCTCATTGGTATTGTGCATATAAATTATATGATATATTTTTTTATTTTCATTATGTCTATTTGATATTGTTATATCTAGTAAATAATAAATAAACATGTCTAAATGGGAATTATCTATCATCACTACCATTAAAATAGAATATCTACAAGTATCGAATCTATTATGGAAGGATTAGTTTGTGAAAAAATCTATATAAAAATGATTTCATTAAGAAAAATTGTACTTCAATATTGGTCTAGGGGACCCTATTTCACAACCGAATAAAGTCTTTTAGTAAACCTTCTATGCTATTTACTTCATTAAGGGATTGTTCCTGGATTATTTTTATGCTTCATGGAGTATATTTGGAGAGTGTATGTGATCATAAAAAATGGGAACTACATTTTCTTCATATCTAACAATATAATGTAATATTTTTAAAGGTTTTGTTTCCTATTGTGTGAGATATATATTTTTTATCTAAATGAGGAATTCATTGATTAATGTATAATTAATTAATAAGATCATTATATGGGAATTTATTTGAATAAATGGTCATATTCTTACATAAATACAAAAAATTACATCTCATATTTTGATTGTAATATTTGAAATATATAAATTTGATTTTAGGGGGATTCCAACGATAGTAATGATTTCATTCCATATTATACCATACAATATTTTTATTCTTCATTGGATATAAGAGGTAAAACATGATATTGAATTATATCTTGATATTATCATTGTATAAATGTTTTTTTATCAACATCCTCCCATTGAGTTTTAGGAAATACTGTCTAAATCTGATGATTTTCTCTAAATGGGATTTATTCACTGTATTCAGTCACCATATAGAATATTTGTTTTATTTAATAATAATGGAGAAAAATTATTTCTGTTATGTTATAATCATTGGTTATTAAATCTATAAACAGTAAGAAATTTTTATCATCTACAATGAATAAATTACATGTTCAATGAAATTAGTGAAGCTAACAGGTTTTTACGATAAAACTATAGTCTAAAAATTAATAGATAAGTGCAATAAAGTTGGATATTTATAATATTTCATTTTTATTATCCATATATTAATTTTTTTAATTCTATTTGGATCTACTGATATAAATACAATGTATATGGGATTAATGAATCGAGGGTTTAAGACGTTTCTAGATTATTTCATGATGGAAATTATAGATGATATAATAAAAAACATGAGTAAATAATATGAGAATTATGATAATTTTTACGTATTTTTGGAGATTATTTTTCATCAACAGTTATAAAATTAAATATTAATGTGAAATTATAGTATAGGGGATGTTTAAATTCTTTGTATTGTTTGTTATTTAAAGCATGTAATTATGGATCAATCTAATATAATTTCCCCCCTTGGTAATGGTCTAATAAATCTTATATAGTTCATTAGTTTATCACATGGAAGGGTATTATTATATTCTATTATAAGACTTCAGTATAATTTTCCATACATATAAGTATTAACAATTATTGAAAAAATAATTATCTTGATAATTATATAAAAATAATCATAAAAAAATGTAAAGATGAATATAATTGGGTCCCTTATCCTTCACTTTCTTAATGAACGAGTCATATTAATGGTATTTTATGATGATTCACACATATCAGTATGTATTGTTTGTCATAATATATAATTATGATGTCACATAGAACTATGTAAAATTGTTACTATAAATGAGATCAAGGAACAAAGATATTAATTATATCTTTTTAGTATTCAATATAAATATTAGGTGGAAATAATTTCTTGGATAATTCCTTAAGATACACACTAACCACAATAGTTATTGTTAAATATTTTATAATAGGTATTAAAATATAAATTTGTAGAGGATGATATATTTTCATCAAAATTATGATATCACATTAAATATATGGAATTATAGAATTAAAACTGACATATTATAAAATAATACGTAAGGTATTTTTTTTCAATAATCTATTTTTTTGTGTAAAATTATGAAGCTTTTCATAGAACTTCATATACATTTATAAGATGTTTTTAATAGAAGTTGACTATTATAGATGATGATAAGAAATATTTTAAAAGGTGGTCTAGTGTAATTTGGGATACCTTAATGTGGAAGTGTAAAATGATTATTTTGTAAAATGGGATTCTCTTAATATTGATATGGAGGATGAGGAACCTGGGACTATATTCTGATGAATTTTTTATGATTATCCAAGTATGTAAGAGTTATTTATATGTGCTTTTTGGGTAAAGGTCCCAATAAAAAAAATCTAACATTGATATTTTAATTATGGTTTTGGAATTTTTTATCTCCTTCAATGATGTTATTTTCACACATCATTAATAATAATATAAAATTTTCATTATTATCCATATAACCAAAAACATCAATGAATTGAAAATATATCCAATATATATATATTTGCATGGTTGAACTCCAAAGGCCACACCAACGAGTACGTACCAAAGATTTTTCAACATAATAGTGGTATAAAAAGTCACATTTTTTATTTCAAGTGTTGGGAAATGATCAATGTTGATACAAGTATCTAATTTCAACTTTATCTTTATATAATATCCTTCATTACAAGGTACTTATTAAACATTTACATAAAATCCACTAAAACATTATGTCTATAAGATGATCATACACTAATGAAGTGTGTCTGATTAAATTTCACATTAATATCCACAAATAAATATTGATATTTAATAAATTATATTTAATTAATTTTCTATAAAATCATTATGCAATATTTTTCTCCACTTCCCCTACTTTGAAAAATCAAATAAGAATCTATCTAATGCCCAATATCATAAATTTTCTCTTAAAAAAATCATAAAATAATATATCCTACATCAATTACCACATGAAAAAATTGGATTGGTCTTCAAATATATCTAAATAAACGAATAAAAGTGAATATTAAAATAAATATAATTCTCAACATCTAGATCAACTGAAATCATTATTTTCCAAAAATAAATTTTAAAATTGAATTGTCCTGACTCCAACACAATGTGAAAACAAATTATCTTATTAAATGACTTTAAAAATAAGTTTTCAATTCTAGTGTCCCAATTATTCATATTTTTTAACCAAAATTTCTTTCAAATATTGATCCATTATAGTATAGTGCACTCTAAAATATAACATGGTTCACATGAACATAGTTCCAAATGATATTTTTATATCATGGAATTTATCCCTATCTATCACACATTATCAATGTAAATGGTCTTTTAATAATATATATAAAATAATTAATAAACATTTTTATATAATCTCTTAATATCCTAATTTTTTTTGAAATTCATACAATTACAGATGGAGTCCATCATCTTATCTAATATAGGGATTATTCGGGCCAATATTTTATAAGTAATGAATTTTTTGTTCTGTCTACTCATTTTAATCCCAACATTTATATCCCTGACTAATTGATGTTTCCTAGTATATATTAGCAACATGATTACAAGACATATACATGAACCACTTTTAGTAACACTCTCATTAACATGATCCACCAACATAGAGTATTCATTTCATTTTTCATTGAAAAAAATCCATCACTATAGAATATTCATTATGTTATGTCCAATAAGGTATTTTATTAATAAAATATGTTATACATATATAGATTATAAAACTCATCATGGTTTTTTCAACAATGGAGTCTTCAGGACAACAAAATTATGTTATATGCATCCATTGAAAAAACCAATTCAAAAAAATTTATAGGATCCTACATGATTCTCAGAGAATTAAAAAAACACAAATAACACTATAAAACAGTCTTTTTACCTATGATTGAAAAAAATAATTTCCAACCAATAATTATTGGTATTTATATTCTATACACATAATAACAAATGATAAAAAATTCTCCCATATTTCCACTGTTAGAAGTCTTATTAAAATTCATGACCAACACTTCTCCACTAAAGAACATATAGTAAAATAAAAAATTAAAAAATCTATAACGATGCAATAAATAATTGATGTGGAGAATAAATAATCAATATTAAATTCTATTGTTACTACTAATATCACATAACAACATCTCTAGGGAATAATTAATTATTATCCACTGAGACATTAACTAACTCTCTGGAAGGGATATAAATTTCCTAGTTGATTTTGACCTTCTGGGATTGAAACCTATAGAGAAAATGTTGATTATATTATTGGGTTTGAACACTAATGAGGCTTAATATTTATCACATTTTTATATGAATAAAATTCCATGTAGTACGATGGTGAGGACCCACACTAATGGGGACCCTTAAGGGTTTGTGTTAGAGTGGAGTGTGGTAGTTTAAGATGATTATGTCAAGGATTATTCTTGAAGATGATTATCTTTTTAGGGGGACCATGGAGAATGTATAAAATCATGGTGGATTTTTATGACCCAACATGGGGCGCACTCTTAAATAGGATTATATGATTATGGAATTCTTGATTGCAGCTTACTTCTTCTGAAGGATTCCCATTGAGATTAGTCCCTTTGCAGGTGTCACATATTTCCTTATTTGTTTGTAATAAAAATCAGTTTTCCCATAGTTTAATGAATGGAATGGATTATTTAGATGTTATCATTATCATTAACCCCTAATCCCACATGAGTCAAGTCGGTGTTAGAAATAAGAGGATGTTAATGATATTCCAATCTACACACTTTTCCTTCTCCTCTAATGGAAAAGGTGGGAGAGGAATATGGAAGAGGGTTAGGTTATGGAACATCCCTCTATTTACATCACCTTGGAAAAGACAAAATTTAAGGACATAGTGGTAGAAAAGATCAAGAACACTACCTCTTACATTAAAGGATAAGGGCTTAATATTGGAGGTATTTCCTACAATTGGTTTCCAGGGGTGGATGGTGATCTCATTTCAAGTTGAATGGAGAAGAAAGAATAATTCTCACCCTCTATGTTTAGAACTAGAGGCTCTAGATAATTGAGAAAAGAATGGAAGGACATCTTCTAAACCCAAATCTTCCATACTGGGAACTGCGTAACTCATTCCATAGAGTAAGGGTCCTTGTGGCCATAGATATAAAAATCTTCCAATAGCCCAATGGTTGAAAAACTTGAGTGGTACCTGTGTGAAAAAACACTTGATGTAGAAATTCAAATCCAAATGGGAGACATACTGAGGTGAAATTTCCCACGGATATAATGATCAAGAGTCTTTCATGGAGGATTAATCCTATTTATTTTCATATAAGGGGCCATATAAGAAGATACCCTACCATGTTTGTCAAGTATAAGGTCCTAAAGGGTGGCTCGTATAGGTCTATGTAAAAGGTTCTCGATATAGACATGTCGTGCTGGTGTGCCACATAAGGCATTGAATGATCTAAAAGTTCATCACACAAGTGGTATTTTCCAATACAAGCTAGATAAATATTAGAAAATATGACTTCGGTGAAACAACACACAAGTGAGGCTATTGCCCAGGCACCCTGGGTCCCCTCCAATATTCCTAAATGGGTATCTAGTAGGTCCCTAATGAGGGATATAGAGCTCATATAGGTGAATACCAATTATGGTAGAATGGACCTAATTCATGTTTCTGTTTTATTAAGTCCATGGAGGGATATTGATCATTATGATTCCCTCTAATTATATTATCTCTCATGTTTGGGAGAGATACATAGAAAAATTAATGGGACCATGGGAATGGTTTTGCGAAAATGGAACTCCATGGTTTTATATAATTTTTTAGTACAAAAAAATGTGGACCTTTATAGGAAATTATGACACCCTGGGTAAAGGATTTTTTCATCATAGATATACGACACAGGTGCTTAAGGATGGAGTCTCATGCAGGGGTGCTATGCCACTTTGTCTAGCATAGGGTTGCTACGTAGCCTATGTAATGCACATGTGTCTTGTGTGAACATGTCAATTTGAAAAAAAATCATTTTTTCTACATAGGTCTATTTATTACTTTATTATACCCAAGGTACACTTCATATAGATTTCATATTCCACGATAAAAATATATAATCAATAAAAGAAAACCCTAAATATTTTATCTAAATGTAATATGATGGTATAGTCACGAGGTAACAAAATGGGGAAAATATTATGAGGGGTAAAAAATAGATTAAGTAGTTTCTCAATGAAGGTTATCCATGTATGATGTCATCACATGGTTTTGTTCCAAGCCTATCATTTAGGTGTTTGTCATAAGGAAACATTGTAAGTATGCCGCATAGACCATTAGAATCTATAAATACCCCACCTTTTTAATTTTCTTCTAATTCAGAGTTCATGATTTATTATGCCACCATAAATGACATTTACTAAGGCCTTTCAAAGGTTATATCAAGGTACATCTTCCAGATTGATAGGGCTATGTGATTTCCTTCCTTTTTATAGGATCATAGACAAGGTATCTCATTGACAGTACTAAATCAAATACATGTTCGAAAGGAATTTGTGAAACTAACTCTTCATGGGACCATTGTTTGGTGTCATTTCAAGGGACTTGGGGGGAGACCTGTAGAGGGACCTGTGGTAGTTACTTCCTTTTTAAAATAATATATTCTTCTATATTAATAATTACACTTTCTAATGTCAATATTTAAACTATATGAGAGAATTAGGTGCCTTATTCTAGGTTTTTAATGGCTTCTTTTATGATTGTAACTTATAATGATTCTCCATGTAAAACTTAAATGATCAAATCCATCAGTCCTGATTATTATGAATTCATTCAATATACTCTTCTTAATTTAGAAATGTGATTGATTCCTTTTCAACATGGGTATTTGTAGAGTAACTAACTGCCTTTGTAATGGAAAAATATTTTAATGGATGCTCATATTACAAAATTTCACAACTACTTCCCAACATCTTGGCTCATGAAGCACATCAACACCCCCTTTTAGCATCTCCTCAAATGGTGTATTCATTAGAGGAGGAATAATACCCATCGACTTTTTTGTAAATCATATTGGACGTAGTCTAGATAATAGGCCACATATCATAGAGTCAATGCATCATAATTAGGTCTCATCCATATGTGCTTTGAATATAGATCAATATTAAAGCTAGAAGGAAGACTGAAACTTCTGATCTAGAGGAGTTGACAAGCCTGAGTGGATGGGAGAATTCTGGGTGCACCACTCTTACACAAAATAGAAAAATGATATACTTGATTCTCATATTTATGAGGCTATTTTGGTAGTAAATACTTGTGTTTATAATTACCCAAACACCATTATATAATAACTAAGCTGGTGGAGTCCATAAGAAACATCAATTCACTTGATTCATGGGGAATTTGTAAATATTTTGTGCTCTGTATACCAAATTTTTGGGGTCCATATAATTGGGGTATTTTAAGGTGAATTTATCCCACCGAAGACAACGTGTGATGACACATAGAGTTTGAAACCATATTTCCATGGTATCTTCAATATAGTTAAGAAAATGTAGAAAGAATAATATCCCCTCCCTAGTGTTGACGTACATGCATGATCATGAAGGAAGGACTTTGTAGAAATGACATGCGCGTTTCCTACTTATATGTGACTAACTATATGACCATCAATGGTGAATCTATGTTTTTTTTTGAATGTTCAAGACCATATTTGAGAAGGTTCATTGTAATCACTAGTGTTACAAGGTTAACCCCATGGTTAATGAAAACATTCTCCTATCCAATATCCTTATAATGTGGCTAATCATTTAACTTCTTCCAATCTGTCAGTCTGAAGGTGGTGTTATGCCAGGGACATTTTTTATCACATCTAATTAGAATAGGGTAAGTACACAGGTTTGGTACTAATAATTTTATCTAGGATATGTCATTGTTTTATGAATGAATACAACAAGAATGCCACTTTTATAATAACAGGTCCATATAAGGTGTTTTATGGGTTGATTGATGCACATTTTTGCTCATATTCAATACTGAGTTCAGTTAAAATAAATGAAATATTATTTCTCTCATCAGTTAAGAAAGTCCCTTGGTTTTAGGCAATGATCCCGAATCATGATGAATCACTATTGATGTTGAATGTATTTGTATATTTTAATTTCATTTATTAATGTTTCCCACCATTCAAATCCTTTAATGATGATGGTAATGAGAATAATTATTAATTGTGGGCATACATAATGACATTCAGGGATAGATTATTTGTAACCCATATTTACACTGTTCATAACTATGATTTTTAAATTCATTGTAATTTCAATTTATTTTTTATTTTGCTACAAAAATCAATAACTTTTCATTCAATTAACGTTAGGAATGATAAATAGCTGGTTGTATCCTGAAAGATATGTATCATGATGAATTTTTAGTTATCTGAAATGTTGATCACACTACCTCATTCAAATGAATAAATTTTCCTGGAGGTTGGATATTCCAAGGCATGTATTTCATCATTCCATAAAAGGGTGTTGGAATGTAGTATCCATAAGGTGGAGGACACTAAATCTAATGGTTGTGGTATGCGTAGGAAAAATTACTGATCCAATGATGATGTGGAGGCAATGAAGCCTACTAATCATTCTATGTATAAAGCCACTAAGTATTCTTGGGTTGAGAAGAAAAAACCACAATCTCCAATGTGGTATAATTGAAAACATTTACAGAAGACCTCTATCTCATGCCCTTATTCTTATGAAATGGAGAGGAGATCTAAATAAGATCTATAATCGAAGGTCATCAAATATTCTCCACAACTGACCACATCAAATCCAAAAAAAATTAAACAATTATAAATCATTTTTTGGGAGATAAAGGCACATGATGTTAGGGATGCATCATTATTCTTCTAGGAATTCACGTAAATCCAATAGCTGGGTGATATCATAGTACCTTCTGATCAAAATCCAAACAATAATTTTTCTAATGTATTATAGTATTTCAAGGAATCAAAATTTTTCATATTTGAAACCAATGATCTCAAATCATCCTTGAAGTTATTATCTGAAATGCTGGACTGAGGAGTACTGAAAGGGGGAACAATTCCTCATGGGGAAGAATGAGACATGTAAATTAACCCTACTAATATATTTATATTTTTTTATTCACTATTCTATCATTCATCACCCACCATCATTATTATTAAGTGGATTTTTTTTCATCTTGGTGTAGGAGTAGGAGGATAATAGTTACTGTATTAGTTGTATGGGTCACCAATGTAAGGACCCATGGGAATCCCTATTATGATGTTGGATGAGTCCCATAGGTCCCAATAACTCTCCCTAAGTGGGAGGACCTTTTCGGAGTTAATGTCAATGGGTATTCTTCAATCGTTAGCTCTTTTATCCTTTTCCATGATGAGTGGTACATGATCGTTGATATATTTGGAGAGAAAGGGAATGAAAGACATAAATTTGGTTTGATGAGTGCATCACAGTATGTATTTATTCAATCATCTAATATTATAACATTTATAACATAATTTTCTAATTGTGATTACCTTTTATAGAAACCACATTTATTTCCTCGCATAAGGGATTTGGTATTGGTCTTTCAAGGATCACGGAGGATACTCCAAGGGAGGAACAAATTCTGGATGATGAATTTATTTTCATGGATGATAATGTTCCATGAGGCATAGATACTTCTATCCCCAAATATAAAAAAGGTGAAGAGGTTCACAATAATGTTAGTTGCACTCTTATTGGGTGTCTTATGATGTCTCATAATTCTTTTCTCATTCATGAATTTTCCTTACATTATTCTTATTATTATCTATGATATTTAATATCTATGGTCTAACCAATAAAATATTATATTCATAGAACATTACTATGATGATTTAAGAGTAGGTCATCCAAATTCATCAATCCTCAGCTGTTGTAGATGTACTGGATGAGAATCCCTAATTGGGTGGTGCTATAGAAACACTATTCATGGAATTTGAGTAATATTTGAAGATTTTCCTACACCGATAATTAATCATTTAGCCTAATAATGTTGGGAATATTAGGGAGGAATCTCTTAAAGTTGATGATCTATTACATTATTAAAGTCCCCGAATTCCTTGACCATTCTAGATTCGTATAATTATTATTTTGTCATCAATGATTCTAATTAATAATTTGGTTTTATCAAAATCTATTTTTAGGTATGAGGAAAAATAATATTCACCATATCGATCGGTAGTAGAAGATAATGTATCTAGTGTCTCAAAAGGAGTAGAGAGGGGATATTTTTTGAGTTCATGGGATCTATAGTACACCCCACCAAATGATAGTGGATATGATTCATACTTAGATCAGAATTATTATATTAGAATCACATGTGGTAAGACATGGAAATCATATTGAAGATAATTTATGACACACAAAAAATGACATTCCTTCACAATTTGGCCAAATTAAAACTCTGTTTGGAATTATGGGATTTTTTTTTTGGATTTGATTACCATCCAATCTACACTATAGTGATGGAGACCAATTTTTGGAGTGATAAAGTGCATAATATTCAACAGAAACCCATAAGGTCCAAACTGCTCGTCAAATATGGCATCTATTGGGATGCATTATACAAATAAGAGTCTAATCATAACAAAAAGCTAGAGGAATTCAAGAGGATGATAAAGGAGACTACAATTAAATTTTCTCGCCATTATTAATAATTAAATACCGCTTAAGGTGGATTATAAAAACTAAACCATTCATTAGGAGAGGCTCAAACACATGGGTCGAATTCCATTATGGCTACAATAGATGTTCTATATCTAGATGAGGAGACTGAAGATTATCTATTGAATGAGATTCAATAAGAAATTGATGGGTCTTTGGAGGGTTCGAAATAGATAAAGAATTATTTTGAATTCCTATTGTAATATATGATAGTGAGACCCCATCTTAGGAAAATTTATTTGATGTTTTCCATTAATGAAAATATCATTTTTTTCAATCATTTATATCTTCATACATGCCATTTTTACATATTATCATAATGTCAAATATAATTTTCTTATCATTTCAAAATCATAATATCTAATCACTATAAAGATGATAGGGAAGGGGGTATAATTTTTTAACCTAAGCCAAAATCCCTAGTGAGTGTAATTTGAATGTTTCTAGGTCCATATGGGAAACCATACAAAAATTATGTCTTTTTTATGTAATCTAAATTTTTTTACCTATTCCCTATATGAAATAGACATAGTGGGTGAGATATAGATTTTTCTTAAGTATCCATTTTTTTTGTTTTTTAGCCAAAAATATTTTGTGATTTTAAAATTTTTATCACCTAATATTTCCAAGACCATAAAAAGTGTATGTATAGAGAGCTACAACTAAATTTTTGTCTAGATATCCCTTTGGTAGTTTAAAACAAGTTGAGTACTATGTCACTTTTGTTTTTATTTTAATTTCATTCAATTTCAACTAATAAGTCTATTACTTTAGGTTGAACAACCTGAACCTTGAATTTTGAGAAGATATCTCAAACAAGGCTTACTGGAAGAGAATGATGTAATATTCATCAGATTGAACCAAGTGGAATCTTTATTCATGATTTTTATTATGTCTGAATCTAAAACATAAAATATGAGAATATTAGATATATCTTCTAAGGATGAAGTTAAATATATCTAAGAAACCCATTAGAGGGTTTTTTATGCACGATCAACAAGTGATTGTACTATATAGTCATGTTGTGGAATCCTTAGGCTAACAGACTAGTTATTTGGTTGACTTATTTAAGGAAAAATAGAGGGGATATTCCATAGTCAAATAATATATTTCATAAAAATTCTGACATTCTATTTATAATGGATAAAGAATGTTTATGTTTGGATGCATCAAGACAATGATGGTTGGTTTTTCAAAGGAATGAAGTTTGAGGATAAATGGATAATCTATATCTGTATTGGACATGAATGGGAAACTACACTTATATTAATTTCGTGTGCAAATTAGGTAATATTTCTTAAATTAACAATATCATAGGGCATGTATATCTTTATGTCAAGGGTTTAAGAATCATGCAGGTAAAATTCCTGTGATTTTTCAATTGACTGTGCAGTGAAATTTTTCATGGAGTGAAAATTATGGCATGTAGTTTAATGTTATATAGTACAATATCATTCTATTTTGCTTAATTTCATGAAGTAAGGACATAATTCTATGGAGTTTAATTCCATATATAAAAATGTTATAGGACTATAATTTAAGAAATTTAGCATTGAGAGGAAGACAAATGATTCCCCCACTATTTATATAGAAATGTATTTCCAAATTCATAAATGAAAGGAGATAGTTATATGATGTGATTTGGGGATTCCTTGTTCTGAATAGTGATATTGGAAAATGTATTGTGGGATTAGAGGAGGTATCCCTTGAGGAAGAGGTTACCACATCTTGAAAAACCCATTATAAGGGTTGTTTTATGCAAGTAAAACAAGGGTGCATACTATAGAGTCAATTAAGGAATCATTTGGATGAAAAATGTATTATATGGGATGTTTTTTTTGGAAAAATGAAATGGGAATATTATATTTTTTTAGAAAAAATGGATCCCATGAATTATGAAATTTTATTACTAAAAGATGATGAATCTTTATGGTGATTTGGATATTCCCAGGCACAATGTATGATTTGTGAAAAAAGTACCTGAATTTTGAATGGGTATATCACGAAAAAATTTCTAAGGAATTGGGTGAATAGGTTCACTATAATGTTTTTACCCTAGCTTAATATCTATTTTGTATATAGTTTTAGGTTTTACCACCAGGACGATAATAATATGGAAACAATGGATTATATGTTATCAAATGGACCAAGGTTACTATGGTATTCTTTGACCACATGGAGTGGGAAAATGTAAACCAAAATCTTATATAATATATAATCAGAAGAGAGTACATGAGAAAATATAAAATTGATTACAACTGTATTTTAGTCATGGGTTCCAACAAACTATTTTCAATGCTTAATGGGAAAAAATATTCATCTCCCAAGGGAGAAATTATTGCTATTTTACAAACATTTTTGCGGTCTTTTTTTTGAATGGCCAACCACTGTGCATAGTGTATATTCAAATAGTGTAATATTTGGTTAGATATGATTTTTTTGTGGGCTAAAAATAGGACTCTAACTTGTTCATGTACTACAGAGTTAGAAAAAGGATTTCTCAAGTATCAAACATTATATATTCTGAAGACGAGTAAATATTATCATAATTTGAAATTATTAATGATTATAAGTATGAAATTCAAATAATGATTTTTTCAATGCCAAGAAGAAGTGATTTTAATATTATTGGAAATGAGTTTGATGTCCATTTCATTGATCTGGATCATATATAGATGGGGGACATCTCATGTTTTCTTAGTGGGATCTTTAATGAGAGGGAAAAAATGTTTTCATGGATCATTGTTTTAAAAAAAATAAGAGTAATTTTTCATTACCCCATGGCTGGACTAGGATCTAAGTCATTGTATTCACTACAAATATCCATGGGTTGAGAATCAAAATATACATATTTTTCTAGGAACTGAGTAGTTTAAGGTCAATTGTAAATGACATTACCAATGACATTTAATGTCATGCGGTAATGATAATGGTGTCTCGACATGAAGAGAAATAGGATAATGAGGATGAACCAAGGAATATGGACTAAGAATCACTATGTATCTTGTTAGAGTTATAATCAATCAATATATTGTTCAAACACATATCATCTCACATGTTGTAATGCCCCGACCCTAGTTAACTAGTGTTGGTGCATTATTATATAACATTGTCATGATCACAAGGAAATCATGTCTCGAAAGACCAATCAATTTAGTATTATTGGAAACAAGATTCATATATAAGTTCAACTTTACCACTTGAAAAGAAATAAAACATGAATTTATTCCACTAGAAACATCCAAGACTCCTAGATTATGCCTTCAAGTCACTCAAAACTAACTTCTTCATATCCTGGGAAAATGAAACATAAGAAAGGGGTGAGCTCAAACTCTCAGTAAGGGTAAGCAATGCAGCAGAAGATAACATAAATATTAAGCATGGTTAATAATTGAAACCACATGCATTTACCAATAATAAACATGAATAATTTAATGGAATGAATATGAGATGAGTAAATAATGCAATAATAAAACATAATCATGGGTATTATACTAGTCGAATGACCACATGAACCATCAATTTTATTTTCATAATGAGGGAATGTATACTACCAGACATTTTGAAACATTTTTTCAAGGCCTCGACCAAGACGTCTAAAAATTATTAAGGACTCAGCCAAAACCATATATCAAATTGGGAAAGGCCTAATACGATTAAACCTCTAGTTGTCTCATGAGACCAATTGATGAATAAAGGAGCTATAGCGGGCTCCACCCATCACTTACTAAGTCCAATACATTCCTCATATGAAAAGGATGAAATATAACATAAAAATTCATATTAAAACTGTCATATGAAATGTCTATACTTTAACCATAAACCATGAATGGTATAAAAATAGAACATCCGCCATCAAACATATCACAAAACCTTGAATACAATATGGATGTTTTGTATCATAATAAATCAACTTCAAATAAACTTAAAATCCATCAAATGATGTTGACATAGATGAAATCAAAACCTTTTTTTAGAGAAATATCTCTATCTATTTTGAAAAAATTTAAAGTTACATAATTATAAAAGAAAAAATTTCTTTTGAAAATATTCTTGTACGATTGTAAGGGAAGCTTTGACGATGTTATAACGACAGAAAATAGTCGCACCCGCCGTATAAGTTAAATAAAACATTCTTACCTTAATTTTGTTGAAAAGGTCATAAAGTATCATGTTTGGAAAACAACGAAAAGATTTATTTCAAAACATATATGGTCAAATAAGGGTATAAATGACATTAACCCATAGTCTAGTAAATAGTAAATATGTTTTCGAATACATTTTTAAGAAACATGGATGTGGATGATAAAGAGGTCCCAGTAGATACTTACGTAAAAACAACCTCGGATAATTAAGAGATTGTGAAATTAACCCTTACCTTGTAATTTTACTTTGTTGAGGGAAGGTTAACTTCCTATATAATGTTGAAATAATTTTTATTAAATTATAAAAGAATAATATACATTAATATTATATCATATATGATCTCTTAATATTTCTTTGTTAATAATATCTTAGTATTATCGTCGTTTCGTGTGTTAACAGATTCATTTTACATTATATTATTTGTTACATAAGTAATGTTTGTTATGGATAGTATGTATCTTATTCATATTCAGAATGATATTAAGTCTTTAAACTTTATTTTTAATCATCTAATGAAAATTAGTCTTGAATGGATACGATGGGGAATGAATCTCATCGCGTTCATAGAGACGGTAATCCGTACGTACGCACGAGTGACAATATCATTATTTTGATATTAAATTTGTATATAATTGGATGGTATATCATATATAAATAATAATTATTATGTTATATTTATTATTTACATCAATTACACATCCTTATTATACTCATCCAAATAATAATGTATTGAATGACAATTACGCCACGACGTGGAGACAGTAAGCCATACATACGCACGTATGGTGACATTTCATTAAAAGGATGGATAGAATAATGAGTATAGTTGTAACATATTTATAATAACATAAAAATATACATAATATACTAGATTTATTAATTAATAATGGAATCAACAAAGAAAGAGGAAATGGAGGAAGAAAGGAACTTGAAAGAGGTGATGAAATATTTACCTCTTCTCCAGGTTCTTTCTTTTGATTTGATCAGTAGGGATCCTTAGGTTTGATTTTTAACTAAAGTAATGCATATATGATGAAGTAAGGACAGTTGAAAGGGTATTTGGGTTTGGTTTGTCTGATCATAATGGCTTTGAAGTTGTGAATTAGAGAGAAGGGGGAGTTCCCTTTTATAAGAGGGGTGAGGGGGGCCTTAGGAAAAGCTAGAAATATTATTTTATAATAAAATCATTTATTGTTTCTAATTGCTCCAAAATGAATTATATAAAGTATAAGGTGGGTATAGGTCTAAAACCACTCAAACAATAGGTTTTATATAGGTTTGAGTCACTATAATAACCATATCTTTTAGATTTAACTCTTTGTAAAATAGTATGACTTTTACCATGTCTCTTTGTATTTTTATATTATATGGTTAATATACTTACTATATACTTGCAAGAGAACCCAAAGTGGTTAATTAATGATAAAAATATAATTATAAATGTCTTTTGGTAGAACCTTATATTTTTAGGAATATAATATCAATTAATAATATAATATTTGTTTTAAAACCTCTTTTATGTCAATTTTCACAATATTTGGTATTTTATTTTTCCTAAATTCATAATAGCATTGTTACTTCGAAAACAATTTATGTAACCAACTCTAATATGTCATATTAAACTATAAAATTAGTGTAATTCATAAAAAGACTCGAATTACATTTATTTCGATATTTATAAAATCAATTATTTTAATCTTTCATTAATACGGTAATTACTGCATCATCACTATGTCATAAATGAATTTAAATATTTAATGTCTAAAAAATATAAATAAAATACCTTTAAGTTGGAAATATTTTTATCTTTCTAATGAATATTTATAGTTGAATTTATATTATGTTTAACACTATATTAAAAATGATTTAGTTTTTAAACTTTGAATTTAACACTTTTAATTCTTCTTTGAATTAAATAATAATAAATGTCTTAATATAATAAAAGTGGACCTAAAGGATTATATTTTATTCCTAAGTTTGTTTTTTTTTCGAATTACCCTTATCAAATAGAATTATTACATGTGTTCGGATAATAATAATATCATTTTTACCCTTAATTATTCTATTTACTTTTAACCGTGGTAAATAAAAGTAAAAAAGTTACTATTAAACAAAAATTATTTTCATCTTATTGAACCGAATTATACTTACTAATTTCAACCGTGTCTCTCGTATTTTTGAAATTAAACTCACAAAAGTGGTAAAATTATGTTTTATGTAAATTTGCAAAAGCTCCTAGGAGGTGGGTAAAATACGGTAAAAAGTTCAATAAATTTTTTATATATCTATTTTTTTAAACTGACTCCAATGAATTAAATTGAACTTATATATGTATTATGTATCTATTTTTACCTAAAATAAATTTAAATAAATTTAATAATTATGTAAAAAAAATTCAGTTTTAAACTATAACTCAGTGTTTTTCACTATTCATCAAAAATTGAAAGTTTTTAGAAAAATACCAAAAATTCACCATAAGATAAATTCGATATTATGAATCAAAAAAATGAATTCCATTTTGAAGGATAAACATTAAGAAATTTCAAAAAGTGGGTATCACTATTCATAATAGTTAGTTTGATTAATTGTCGTGTGTTAGAACTCAAATTTGCGTACAACACATGCTACTGTATTATTCAAAGACAAGCATATCATGGAAGCCTGGGGTGTTACATTCTCCCCTCCAAATAATTTCTTCCTTAAAATTTCTAGAATATTACTGCATAAAAAGACTCGGTTGGTTCTTCATCATAAGTTTATTGGGTTCCCTCATTGCCTCTTCCATCTTATGGTTTCTCCATAGAAATTTTACCAGACGAGTCGTCTGGTTTCTCAACACTTGTTCTCCTATATCAAGAACATTGATAGGATCTTAGAAATAAGACATATCAGGTTCCAGTTCTAATTCCTCATAGGTGAGTACATGCATTCGGTAAGGCATGTATTTTCTCAATTCTGATATGTGGAATACATCGTGATCTTTTGAAAGACTTGGTGGCATTTCCAAACTATAAGATACAACCCCAATTCATTCTAGAATTTCAAAAGGTCCGATGTACCTGGGACTGAATTTTCCCTTCTTACCGAAATGTATAACACCCTTTCATAGAGATACCTTCAAGAAAACATGATCTCTTAACTGAAATTACAAATCCTTCCTTTGGTTATCAGCATAGATCTTTTTTGTACATTGAGTTTCTTCGATGTGGTTTTGGATTACCTTCACCTTTCCCATCATTTCCTCCACAGGTTCTAGGCCTATGAGTTTTCTTCCACCAACATCATCCCAACAGGTTGGTGTGAGACATCTCTTTCTGTATAACACTTCATATGGTGCGATCTGAATACTTGAATGGAATATATTTTTATTAGAAAGTTATACCAGAGGTAAATTTTGATCCCACAAACCTTGAATGTCAAGTGGGAATGATCTCAACATGTCTTCAAAGGTTTGAATAGTCCGTTCTGATTGTCCATCAGTTTGGGGGTGGTAGGCAGTGCTGAAACAAAGTTCAGTATCCAGGGATTTCTGAATACTTTTCCATAATATTGATGTAAAATGGGGATCACGATCAGAAACAATAAATAGTGGTACTCTATGAGGTCTTACAACTTAATTAATATATAGTTATTCTAAACGTTCAAGTAGTAAATCTTTACTTATAGAATGAAAATATGTTGACTTGGTAAGACGATCAACAATGACCCATATTGAATCATTCCTTTTAGGAGTCTTTGGTAGTCCCATGATAAATTCCATCATAATATTATCCCATTTCCACTTAGGTATGGAAAGAGGTTGCATGAATCCTCCAGGATGTTGCCTTCTAGGTTTCCCTTTTTGACAAACCTTACATATTGACAGAAAATCAGCAATCTCACTATTCATGCTGTCCCACCAAAAATGTTCCTTCAAATATCTATACATCTTGGTTCTACCATGGTGTATAGAGAAATTGGAACAATGAGCATCATCAAACAATTACCTTTTTAGATCAGATAAATCAGGAACACAAAGTCTCTTCCCAAATTTCAAAATTCCATCTTCATACATGAAGTCACTCAATCTCCCATTATTTAAGCTTTAATATTCTTTTGAAACTCTTCATCATCGGTCTGAGAACTCTTTATCCTTTCTAGTAAAGATGGTTTGGAAACCATTTGAAAAGGTATTGATGTTTCACCTTCCATGGTTACTCCCATATCAATCTTTACTAGATCCATGTATATAGGATCCTTCTCAACTATAATCTTGTTCAAAACTCCATGATCATTTCTACTCAAAACATCTTCCACCTTATTTTCCTTCCCCGTGTGGTAGTGTATAGTGAAATCATAATCCATTAGTAGTTCAAGCCATCTCATTTTCTTCATGTTGAGTTCTTTCTGTGAGAAAGTATACTTCAAACTCTTGTGATCGATATATATCTCACATTTTTCACCATATAGGTAGTGTCTCTAAATCTTCAAATAAAATATTACAACTTCTAACTCAAGATCATGAGTAGGATAGTTTTTCTCATTAATTTTTAGTTGTTGTGATGAATAGGCAATAACCCTATCATTCTTCATAATGACACAACCAAGTCCTTTCATTGAAGCATCACTATAAATAATGAATCCATCATTCCCTAATGGTAGAGTCAAGATAAGAGCATTGAATAATATTCTCTTAAATTCTTCAAAACATTCTTCATAATATTTTGTCCAAAAAAATTTAACCCCTTTTCATGTGAGCTTTGTTAATGGGATATCCAACAAGGGAAAATTTTGGACGAAACGTCAATAATAACCTGTTAAACCAATAAAACTGCATACCTCAGTTATACTCATCGATGATGGCCATTCTTGGATTTATCTTGTCTTAGAATAAGCAATGGAGATTCCATCCTTATTGAAAATATGGCCAAGAAAAGGAATATTCTGAAGACATAATTCACACTTGCTAAACATCCGATATAATTCATGTCTTCTAAGAGTCTCTAGAATAATGCACAAGTGATTCTCATTATCTTTTTATCTTTTGGAGTATACCAAGGTATCATCAATAAATAACACTAAATAGTCATCAAGATATTCCATGAAAACTCTATTCATTTGATCCATGAAGACAGAGGGTGCATTTGTTAATCCAAAAGGCATTACAGTAAACTCGTAATGCCCGTACCTAGTTTGAAATGCTGTTTTCGGAATGTCTTCCTTCTTCAAATATAATTGATTATATCTAGATTGAAGGTAAATATTTGAAAAGTATTGAGCTCCCTGAAGTTGGTCGAATAAATCATCAATGAGAGGTAGGGGATACTTGTTCATTATTTTTATAGCATTGATCTCCCTGTAGTCAATGCACAACCTCATAGATCCATCTTTCTTCTTATAAAAAAGGATAGGGGTTCCCCATGGAGAAACACTAGGGAGAATAAATCCCTTATTACTCAATTCCTCTAGTTGTTTATTTAGATCCACTAATTCTATAGTGTAAATTCTATAAGGGGTCTATGATATGGGTCTTGAACCAAGAATTAAATCAATGGAAAAATCAATTTCTCATTCTAGAGGATATCCAGGTAAATCCTCTTAAAATACATCATCATAATCTTGCACAATAGGTAAATACTCTATTTGAACATTCTTTTCCTCACCCACAGTTATTTCATTCTCTTCCTCCCCAATAATTGAATTAAGTTGAGCTACTAGGGTGGATCTAGATAAGAATTAGATGGTGACATTTCTACTCTAAATATAAGGTGTTCTTTATCATCGTCATAAAAAATTAGAACCTCTTTATTATTACAATAATTTTTTTCATCATGGTCTAAAAGAAAATCCATACCGATAATTATATCAAATTCAATCATGGGTATGATGATGATATCAGTAGGTAAAGAACATTTATATTCCCTAATGAGGGATGATTCACAAAACATTGTTGAAATGATACTTCCCTTAGGATTTTTGACTAACAACTCCCTTATTAAATCAAATTGGAAATAACTACTTTTCTTAGTAAACTAGGATGATATAAAACAATGTGATGATCCAGAATCAAATAAAGAATTTTCTAAACATGAGGAAACCAATAAACTACATGCCACCAGGTCTTTCGAGGATTCAACCTCAGCAGTAGTGATTGCATAAGCTTGTCCTTGATCCCTTGTCCTTTTTTGAGGTAAGTTTCCCTGATACTTAGGACATTCATTTTCATAATATCCCATCTCCCTGCAATTGTAGAATTAAACAATGGTAGCATATTTCTTTCCCTTACAATCACCAGTAAGATGGCCTTCCTATCCAAATTTTTAGCATACTCCTTTTCCTTTTAGACAAGCACTAGGGCGCTTCCTTCCCCAATTATCATAGGGTAGAAATTCAATTCTCCTTCCCTATTTCATTAGTTCCTTTCCCAGAGTGTTCAGCAGATCTCTTATTCTCTTTCTTTTCTTTATAGTCATAAGACTTAGATAATTGCTTTTCTATCTTGATAGCACACAAGATAATATCTTCGTATGATGAGAAGGATTGTGATACAAATGCTCGATGGAGAAATGGTTTTAACCCATAAAAGAAATAGTCTATCTTACTTCTTGGGTTATGTATATAATCTTCAGCATGCCTCGCTAACCTTGTAATGTTAGCTTCATACTTGGTGACATTATCATCCTCCTTTTTCCTCAGACACATAAATTTTCTTTCCATATCCGCTCGTTGATCACGAGGAATGCATTTTTCTATGAAAAATTCTTCAAACTCCCTACATTCCATATTTGATACTTAATCATCTTCTTTTATGTTTTGAATCAATGACCACCATTTATCATCATATCCAGTGCGGTGGTAGACTTCCATGACAACTTTTTCCCTTTCACTACTACCCAAGGCATGGAATATTTTTTCTAAGGAATTTATCCATTGCTCAGGTACTAATGGATTTGTACCCCCATTTAATGTTGGTGGTTGTTTCCTCATGAATTGGTCTAACATTTATCCTCCGAGTTGTGGATATGGGTGCTCCATATGGGTAAGGTTATTATTCATAACCTGTGTGAGTTGTCCCAGTATGGTGATAAGATGATCAACACCAGTTTTATCACCAACTCCACTATAATTATCTTGATAAAGAGGGAAATATATAAATTAAGTGCATGAATTAATATAGACTTCAATATTTGCACTAGGATTTATTTCTAAACAATGGCATACATAAGAGTTGTTTATGAATCACAATATATAAATCCAAACTTGTAAAACACTTAACATAAATTGAACAGTTTATGGATATAATCCATAATCATAAAAATGTTTTCTTTGAAGAAGTATATAATCATAAATGCTTAATAATGGTTTATAAAGAAAATGATAATTATCCTAATTATATCCCCTAGGAGTGTCGTAACGAAGAGTGTAGCAAGGCCCATTGTCATGCACTAGTTGTCATTCAAGTCTAGTTCAAAGCAGTGTTTTTGGGTTTTACCCCTAGGAACATCTATGCCAGAGCCGCCTCTACCTGATTGTATCCATAAAGGGTTGTATTTCTTGGAAAACTCACAAAATCTTTACAATACCAAAATTATAGGAAGTTCATAATCATTGGTCTTCTACTAGTCGAATGACCACATGAACCATCAATATTATATTCACAATGAGAGAATGTATAATGCCAGACATTCTGAAACATTTTGTTAAGGCCTCGGCCAAGATGTCTAAAAATGATTAAGGCCTCTACCAAAACCATATATAAAATTAGGAAAGGCCTTGTCCAATTCCACGTATAGTTGTTTCATGAGACCTATCGATGTATCGATGAGCTATAGTGGGATCCACCCATCACTTACTAAGTCCAATACATTCCCCATATGAAATGGTTGAAATATAACATAAACATTCGTATTAAAACTGCCATACAAAATGTCAAAAATTTAACCACAAACCATGAATGGTATAAAAACAACACATCCACAATCAAACATATCACAAAACCATTAATACAATATGGATGGTTTGTATCAAAATAAATCAACTTCAAATAAACTTCAAATCCATCAATGGATTTCAACATAGATGAAATCAAAACATTTTTAGAGAAATATCTCTTTCTATTTAGAAATAATTTAATGTTAAATAATTATAAAAGAAAACATTTATTTTTAAAATATTCTTATAATCTTTTATGGGAATCTTTAACGATGTTATAATGGTGGAAAATATCCGCACCGACCGTAGAAGTTAAAAAAACATGGTTACCTTAATTTTGTCGAAAAGGTCATAAAGTAACTTGTTTGGAAAACGACGGAAAGATTCCTAATGAATTTAACCCATAGTCCAGTAAATAGTAAAAAAAATTTGGAATACATTTTTAAGAAACATGGATGTGGATGATAAAGAATTCCCAGTAGATACTTATGTAAAAACAACCTCGGATAACAAAGAGATTGTGAAATTAACCCTTACCTTGTAATTTTCCTTGGTCGAGGGTAGGTTCACCTCTTATATAGTGGTGAAATAATTGTGATTAAATTATACATGAATCATATACATTTATATGATTTCATATATGATCTTTTAACATTGCTTTGTTAATAATATCTTAGTATTATCGTCGTTTCGGGTGTTAACTGATTCATTTTCCATTATATTCTTTGTTACATAATTAATGTTTATTATGGATAGTATGTATCTTATTCATATTCAGAATTATATTAAGTCTTTAAAACTTATTTTTAATCATCTAATGAAAATTAGTCTTGAATGGATACAATGGTGAAATAATCTCCTCATGTTCGTGGAGACGGTAATCCGTACGTACGCACGAGCGGAAATATAATTATTTTGATATTAATATAATATATAATTGGAAGGTATATCATATATAAAAAATCATTATCACATTATATTTATTATTTACATCAATTACACATCATTATTATACCAATCCAAATAATAATGTATTAAATAACAATTACACAATGACGTGGAGACGGTAAGCCGTACGTACACGCGTATGATGACATGTCATTCAAAGGATGGATATAATAATGAATATGGTTTTAACATATTTATAATAAAATAAAATTATATAGAAGATAATAGATTTATTATTTTATAATGGAAACAACAAATAAAGAATAAGTGGAAGAAGAAAGGAACTTGAAAGAGATGATGAAATAGTTACCTCTTCTTCGGGTTCTTCCTTTTGATTTGATCAAAAGGGATTTTTAAGTTGAATTTTGGACTAAAATAATGCCTCTAAGATTAAGTTATGATAGTTGAGATGGTATTTGGGAAGGCGATGGCCAAGAAAAATGTCTTTGGAGGTGTGGATTAGAGAGAAGGAGGAGTTCCCTTTTATAAGAGGGGTGAGGGGCACCATAGGAGAAGCTAGAAATATTATTTTATAATAAAATAATTTTAGTTTAATAATGGCTCCAAAATAAATTATTTAAATTATAAGGTGGGTATGAGTAGAAAACCACTAAACCAATAGGTTTTGGATAGGTTTGAGTTACTATAATAACCTTATCTTTTAGATTTAACTCTTAGTTAAATAGTTTGACATTTACCATGTCTCTTTGTATTTTTATATTATATGGTTAATATACTTAATATATACTTCAAATATAACCCCAAGTGGTTCATTAATGATACACCTATCATTATATAAATTTTTTGTCAGAACCTTAGATTTTTAAGAATAGAATATCAATTAATAATATAATATTTGTTTTAAAAACTCTTTTATGTCAATTTTGAAACTCTTTTGTATTTTGTTTTTTATAAATACATAATAGGATTATTACTTCGAAAACAACTTATCTAACCAACCCTAATATTCCTTATTAACTTATAAAATTAGCTTAATTCATAAAAAGTCTCAAATTACATTTATTTGGATATTTATAATAGTAGTTATTTTAATATTTCTTTAATACGGTAATTATTGAATCATCATTGTGTCATAAATGAATTTAACTATTTAATGTCTAAAAAATATAAATAAATTAACATTATGTAGGAAATATTTTTAACTTTATAATTAATATTTATAGTCGAATTTATCATTTGTGTAACCCTATATTAAAAAGGTTTTAGTTATTAAACATTAAATATAACACTTTTAACTCTTCTTTGAATTAAATAATAATAAATATCCTAATCTAATACAAGTGGACATAAAGGATCATATTTTATTCATGAGTTTGTTTTTGGTCGAATTATACTTATCCAATAGAATTAGGACATGTGTTAGGGTAATAATAATATAAGTTTTACCCTTAATTACCCTGTTTACTTTAAACCGTGGTAAATAAAAGTAAAAAGTTTCTATTCACTCAAAATTATTTAATCTTATTGAACCACATTTTATATACTTATATAAATTTTTCTCTCGTATTTTTAAAATTCAACTCACAAAAGTGGTAAAATTAAGTTTTATGTA
The DNA here is from genome assembly GCA_963277665.1 of Viscum album. NCBI lineage: Eukaryota > Viridiplantae > Streptophyta > Magnoliopsida > Santalales > Viscaceae > Viscum > Viscum album. Next base: position 1,579,005,786 of record OY728142.1, read on the forward strand.
AATTTGCAAATGCTCCTAGGAGGCGGGTAAAAGACGGTAAAAAGTTCAATAAAATTTTTATATATCTAAAATTATTAAAAAATGACTCCAATGAATTAAATTGAACTTATATAGGTATTATGTATCTATTTTTACCTAAAATAAATTTAAATAAAAATGCGGGTTTAAACTATAACTCTGTGTTTTTCACTATTTATCAAAAATTGAATGTTATCTAAAAAATACCAAAAATTCACTCTAATATAATTTTGATATTCAAAATCCAAATATGAAGTCCATTTTAAAAGATAAAATTCATAAAATTTCAAAAAGTGGGTATAACTATTTATAATGGCTAGTTTGATTGGTTGTGGTGTGTTAGAACTCGAAGTTGCGTTCAACACACGCTACTGTATTATTCAAAGAGAAGCGTATTGTAGAAGTTTGGGGTGTTATGCATGTAAATTGAGAACACATATTGTACTCACCCTGTATATCAAACTCAAACATGAGAGTGTATAGGATTATCCATGATGTATTGTAGATAGGCCTAGTCTTGAGGATTTGAATTTCACTACGTATCACATTGTGGTGATAATCATGCCACATGTATTTAGTGAAGGATTATGCATTTTACTCTGATGTGAAAAAATGTGGGTGGATAGGGAATAAAAAGTAATATCGTTGATGAGAGAAGGTATGTGTCCTTGATGAGAATCAAGATTTACATAGTTCGTGTGGAACTATGCAGTTTAACATCAAGAGGCAAGGATGATGATCACCTAATGTGAAAGAAGTGTTGTTGATATGACCAAGATTTATGATATAGACATAAAAAAATATCTCATAGGGATGTGAATCAAGCCATTCATACCTCTTTTAATGGATCCCTATAATGATCTGATTAATACACATGGAAGAAGTAGATATATATATTTTGTCATTGCTGTACCTGAAGATATTTTGGAGTCACTCTATTTCTCATTAAAATGAGAATTATGCCAGACATAGTTCATGAAACATGTTCCCTAAACCATACAATCATTGAATAGGGGACATGGGATTTGTTACTTGCCAAAAAAACGGATATCCTGGAGAATTATGGTCAAGGTGTAACATCAAATATTAGTATGATAAGAATCACTCATATGTCATCGAAAAGTTAATTATTTTTATTTGGTTAATACATTGAGAAATTTTATACTCTTTTCTGATGGTGCAATCCTCATTGATCTTATTCATTATCAACTATGAGTCATCTTTCACTTCTAAGTGGTTCACTTATATTTGAAGTTTCAATAATCAGTCTACAATGAGAGGCTAATATTTTTTCTCATGAATGGAATAAACATATGATAATAGGAAGTATTATCGAAACATTATCTTCTATGTGGAGACAAACACATCCCTAACTCTGCTTTGTTGAGTGTAGGGTATTCTATTCACTTACCTTTTGGGATCATCGATTAACATTCAATTTAAATTTTCCTTTTTTGGGATTCATTTAATAAATAATATTTCTTCATTGATTAGTTTATTTATTTAAAGGAATCTCTTTGGTAAGAAGGTGTTTGGAATGTAAATATTCAAAATACTGAAATTTCACATCCTGATGAGGGACAAAACTCTTATCAAACTACTATAGAATAACATCCCAATGTGTCAGATGTCTTTTAAGCATAGAAAAATTAAGGAAACTTTTGAGTGGTCTATTATGAGAAATCATGTGGGTCTCATGGTGCTACAGGTATTTCCGCATCTTATAAATAGAAATGATTAATTCTAGAAAGCTCTTATTGGCATCTGAATAATGATTCCCAATGTCAAGCATGGTTTGACTGATATAATAAAGATTCTTTTCATCCGTAGCATCATTTTGTGGTCCATGGATGGCTCCCTATGATTTTTCAAGGATTATAACATCGAGAATGATTATCTTTCCATTAAAATGTGGATTCAAAACTAGTTGTATCAAGAGGTATTTCCTTATGGAATTAAAGGATTCTTGACATTTACTGGTCCACTGATATGTGACCCCACTCTTCATTTATTTGGTGAAGGGTAAACATCTCCTATGAGATTGGATATGAAGTGATGAATGTTTTCCAAGTTTCCTTGATATTCTCTAAACTATTTCATGTTTTGGGGAGGTGAAGCATCATGTATTGATTTATCCTTATTAGGATCAACTTCGATGTCTCAATGGAATAAAATAAATACTAAAATTTCCATAAGGTTATCATGAAAGCACATTTCAAATGGTTAATCAATACATTATGCTCTCTGAGTTTAGTTAAGACGTTTTATAGGATAGTAATGTGGTAAGAACATTGATCAGAGTTTACCCCTGGAACATCATAATTGAATTCAACAATATTTCTAAAAAGGGTTTGAATATTCGATTCATAGCATGATGGTATTTGGTTCTAGCATTCATTATGCCAAAGGGAATTACCGTGTATAATAATACTCTCTAGGGGGCTCTGAAGGATGTGTATTTTTCATCTTTTAAGTCCATATGAATTTATTTATGCAAAGAGTAGCAATCCTTGAATGATAAGGATCAATAACAAGTTATGCATCAAATATGAGTTCTTTGACTGGAACTGGGAAGTCAGCTTTGGGACAATACTAACTCAGATCATTAAAATAACTACAATCTCATGTTTTCCCATTATTATTTTTCCCTAATAGAATATTTGATAACCATTTTGGAATCTATACCTCTCGAATAATTTCATACATAAAGGATTTTTCTTCTTCGGTATGAATTTTGGAGGTGTGAGTTGGGTATGCCCATATGGCCACATGTTTTTATCCCCGATAGTCTTTTGGTAACACAAGTAATGGATGGACACCATTGGATTGATAAAGGGAATATTTTTGTTGTTCTAAGGTAAAATTTCCAAATTCTATTTCATTAAGGATATATACACCTCATTTTCCATAGTATACGTGGCCACATTATCCAAGTGGTTTGTGGATCATCCTATATATCCAAAATTATCTCTCTGAGTTGGTCCACCATGATATATATTCCTTCCTCAAATGATGGAAGGGTATCCTTGAGATATTAATCTTTTACCTCTTCCTCAATCTTTACTTTTTCCATCTCCCTCAGATGTTGGTGATGACAAAATAATGTCAGAGTTATGGTATGGATCATCAATAGGGAATATATAAGATTAATCAATCATTTCTAGCTCATTCAATGATGAGGGTCCTTTTTCAGTTCTAATGGTAATGAAAGAGAATGAAAATGAGAACCCCAATACTTATATATAAGTGTTCCAACTTCTTCTATCCTAGCTGATAACACATGAACAGTATAAATCTCAAATAATTGAATGAATATATTTCCATAAACGCTTTAACTACTGCTTGTAGGTTTAATGGATTCTCCTTCACTGATGGATTATTTTTTCACAACTAACATCACATTATCTACTAAACGAGTATATGAATGTGAGATTAGAGATTATATTACATTGACAGGTAGTATATATTCATTAATGAGTTGTTTTAATGGATTAGTCGGTATCATATCAAAATAATTTGGGGGTTGATTTAAGTAACATCATCTCATATAGAATATGTTCCTCCTTTATGATAGAATAATTCATTATTGTATTGTTTTTCATAGGATTTAAATGGATCCTTATCACCCATAAATGTCTTAATTTGGATAGTTAATAAATATTTAAAAAAATTTGGTATGATGAATGAATAGTCACATGCTGATGTACTCAAGGTCTTCCTAGCAGGACGATACAATCCATATCCAATCAGATGACCATAAATTCAGAGACTGACATGAGATCTCCCAACTGAGTTATGATCATGATGTCACAAAGGGGTTCTTTTTTGTTATTATCATATCCTTGTAAAATTCTAGTGGTGGGAGACAAGTGAGATTCATTGAGTCCCATTTGAATTTGTGCCTGGACCAAAATTAGGTTTAACCATGAGTAATTATCAATAAAGTGTCATTAAGAATAAATTTCTATGAATCATCTGGATATATGAAATGGTATAACATGCCCTCATATAACAAATTCATGGTTTTGGTATAATAGGGAGATAACTACAAATAATAGTATGGTATAATTCTCTACATGATATTCCTCATCCACAGTTACCTTGACTTCAAAATCCTAAGGGGTTTACAAGGCCTTTATGAGTTATTTTGAGAGGTATTTTGATTGATGTAAGGCATCCAGGACTGATAGCATAGGATATACTTGGGATAGTTCCTTAATAACATCATATTATTTATTTAATGGTCTGTCTTTCCTTAAATGTGGTTGTTATTTCTGATGAGCATTGTGATCTAATGTTCCTGATGTGAATTCACCATCCATTTGAATTGGAATAAAGGGTCTTCTGCTCTTAGTGGATTAGGTTGGCTAGGTCTGGTTAGATTATGAGGAGGTTGTGGTTTATCCTATTACTTGTCTTGAAAGATGATCATGTTCGGGTAGAACATATCACTAATTGAGAAATAACTCCCTTATTCCTACTGAACTTCCTAAAGTGAATTCCCATGAGTTTTGGTTGTGAAATTTTTTCGAGTAGGGGTTTGGTTTATGTAGTGACTTCTAACATGACCATGCCATCCCCTTGTATCCTTGATCATGAATAATGCTTCCACCAATAACCCAATGTGATGTGGGGAGATCATATAAATAAGTAGAATCATCTTATATGATTGGTTCCATTAAATTAAAAACAATAATTGAACTGAAGATCAATTCTTCAGTTTATGAATCTTTTATCTGATATTCTGTTTCTTTATGTACTGTATGGTGGGGTGGTGCAGGCACATCTGGGACTTCTGGAATGAAGTCATCCAAAACTGAAGACATATTTTTATTTGGTGATGATTTATCCTCCATCATTTTCTTCTTTCCCTAATGGTCATTTATCTTTTTTGAGGATTGGAATCCATCAGGCTGGGATTTTGATAGATTTGGTTGTGATGTAGTGGGAGTTCAGAGACACAAAGTTGGATGTTTTACATTGTTCATAGAATATAGTGATTTTGGATGATATTTTTAATGAATATATAGTCATCAAACTTCTATTCACACTTTATATTAATTTATTTCTATTCATTTTCTTTAACTTCTAGGATGGTGGAGCAACCATACACCACCTAAGCAGGTGAACTCTTTAACTTCATATTCCTATAACATACCATCTTTATCACTAGTTCATTTAAAAGACACAATCATGGATGTTGTGAACACACATCTGATAGAAGGGGACATATTTTATAAGATATAGTCACTTTCCTTGTAGGGTGTCAATGGATTTGGATAATTTATTATGTTATTTTTCGATGATGAGATGAAGTAAATGGGGACTTCATTATCACAAAAATAGTAGACCTCTTTTCACATCTTCAAACTAAATCTTCCATTTGTCTCTATGATCATCTTTATGAGGTGGTAATGTTTACTAACTCCCAGGAATGGAACCATATTATATGGTGTAGGAATTGAAATAGTATCAGGTACATGGGCTTATTAATGTGTAACTGTAGCAGTCTCTTTAATTCTTATTCTCCTTCCTTATGTCGAGGGAACAATTCAATGATTTTTTTGTCTATGTGAAGGGGTTTTCCACTTACCGAGAAATTGAGAAGATCCTAAAACCCACCAATGTAATTAAATGGTATTAGTGGAGTGTGAAACTCATCATGATGAAGTGCGATATAAAAGGGTGACAAAACCTCATCAGAAATTTGTAGATTAAAGGATTATATCAATCCATTACACAAAGAAATGATCTATAATACTCATTCATTGTCCCAACGTTTTTAGTTTGGGATATCAATTATAGATGTATTCTATATAATTTAAATGAATTAGAAGACAAATTTATGTCATAGGTCTTACCACATAGTAATCGACCTTGACTAAAAACATGTATAACATATGATTGTTCTTCCTTGTAGAGATTTGAAAAAGTAGCTGAGATTTATTGCCTCATATTGTTCTATGGTACGTATCATGTCATCACAGTGAATGATGAAATGTTACAAGTGATTATTCAAGTACCTGGTGCCATTAATGATTGGAAATGGTGTATTTCAAATGATTGGTGGGGGAGGGTTAAGATCCTCAATTTAGGATAAGCCTTCATTTCTAGTAGTATTGGTGATTTAAATCCTACAATGGCATCTAATTAGTTCATTAATGAATCAATATTGTTAAAATATATTAGAGAAATATCTAATTAATAATGGATTTGAATCGGTTTGGTTGGTGGAGCCAGAATGTGTTCGGAGACCAATAGTACCATTGGTGGGGGAACAACTTGAACATTCTATGGGTATCCTATAAGGAAGGAATGTAAGGATGTTCCTGGACATGTTCTAGCTATGTGACAGATATAGGGAATTATTGATACACCAATGTGGGATACAAATATATTGGTTGTTTTATATCCATGTTGAGTAGATATTCCAAATCTTATTCAGTTTCTTTGATCAAACCTCTTTATTGAGGTGAGACAATAGGAAGTGGATATGGAGGAACTACTTGTGGCGAATATTTGGAAGGAAGGATTCCATAGAGTAACCCTACTATGAGTCTTCTCAATTATTTTATTTTCTCCTCTCGCTAAGAAAATAATTCCTCTAGTGAATGGGATAGATTCTCTTTTGGGGAAGGGGAGTTATGGTCTAACCCATAAATTTTTCTTTATTATAATTTTAAACAGGTAATGGTATATTTTTCGGGGGAGTACTAGATTTAGCGAAATTCTATGGTTTTAGGTTTGGACACTACATTCATTAGTTTTAGTGATTATCAGATTCTCAACTGGAACATCCACCTCTAACTCCATTAAATTGGACAAATGTTCTGGTGGAGTTTAATTGTTAGCATTGATGAAATTCACTAACGCGTAATGTACCATAAGAATTATATCATTATCTTTAATAGATCACATTCTTCTACACCCTCCATGAGAAATTTTTATAGTATTTTCGATTCCATGGGATATATTTAGTGGTTGGTGACCCGATGGGAATCCATATATATTTCATTCATATGTGTCCCCAATGCAGATGTAAGACCATGAGATAGAATGAATGGGTAGGATTCATTATACATTATTTTTTGAAATGGGAGATAATGGATTCCCATTGAGGAGGTGATTGTCGCGATGAAAGAGAGCCCAACCCAGAGGGTTGTGGACATTCTTTTTTCGCCTTCAAAACCCTTCAGGTTTTGTTTTATAAGCTCAAAAACACGGTTAAAAATAACACATTAGTATGTATTGAGGTTTCTCCTAAACTACATTATATGATATTAGTGCATTTTTCTTCAAATGTTTCATAATTTTGTTTGGATATGGATGGGTGAATCATCCGACACACTTAAATCTCTAATTTCAGAATACCATTGTTCCATTTCTAAAATTTGTGTTATTTGATAGCTTATATCCTCTAATAAGAATTACTTCTTGGTTATTTCATATTCGTAATGAAAATTTACCTCAACAACCTGCTCACATTGTGTTCAACATCGATGATAGTTAATCAGGGCCTTCCCTTATTGAGCATATCTTCATTACTAGATTGATTATTTCAATTAGAGCTATCCTAGGGATATGAAATTGAATGAAACCACATTTGGTGGCCTTTTATAGTAATGGATTGTTAATAAATTCAGGTATCCATGTGCACCCCATCCTATAATATGAACACAAAATGGGGTTTCCACGATCAACTGACAAAACATAATTAATGCATTAAGTCAATCAAGTTGAAGGTCCATTGGTATTTCATTACCATTTAATGTCAGAAATCCATGATATATGCCAAGTCATTTTAGAACTGTAAACATTATATTACATTGATGTGAGTTTGATACTTGACATACAGTAATACCTTTTGTTTTTTTGTTATGATGGGTTTTCTATTCATTAGGGAGAATTTCATGCATATAATCCTCCACCAAAACCTAAAGAGTGCTATATTGAGGGATGTATATGGGCCAAAACATGACAGGTATGTCATGTTTTTCTATTTTTTTCCTTATACTGAGAATATATTCTTAATCATTCACCATAGGTTCCTCAACGTGGTCTAACTAGAGTCGACGCTTCCTAAATGTTTTTCCACAGTAATTGAGATTGGTTTGAATTTACACATCTATAATGGAAGACAGACGATCCAATGGTGGTTTGTAGAATTTATATCACATTGGGATTTATTATGGCTGACAAAGGATTTCACATTCTAGGGAAAAATTAATAGACATTACAATCCATGTGTTTCCATGTGCCTCATGATAGGATGGAATTATCATCACTTCAATTCTATTTGTTGAATTCACTTGAAATTTTGAAACACTATAAAATAGGGAAGTATCATAGAAAACAATCCATAGGGAGGACCACCATAGTCAACGGAAACAATGGGATATACTTCTTTCTCTACTATCATGTAGCCACACAATGGTTTTTTATGTATCTCATCAAGAGATAGATTTTTGACAAGAAGAAATCTTTCATGGTGATGTTTCCATAAGAGAACATTAGAATTACTATAACTCCTATAATTATATGGAAATGTTAGGGTATGATCTTAGGATACCATAAATAAATTTCTAAGGTCATCAAGAACTCCAGCATTATGCAGAGCAAGATAATAGATTGTCTCTCAGTTTTTTAATTATCTAAGTTGATGATATTTCTTTGGGTTATTATTATGAGCTATTAGGGCCACATTAGGGAAAAAGTGGTCATAATGGGATGATTTTTATAACTACCCTGTAGTGGAAGTGAGTATTGGTTGATTACCTTTGATTATATCAAGAGAATGTTCCTGACCCGATTGTAGATATAGTATTGGGGAGATTACCCCATTACCAACATGGACTATAGAATAGGCATGTGTCAAATGTAGGGTGTTATGCTGATGACCCACCCCATTAATGAGGATAGTGTTTTGTGTCCATACGACTATCACCACTATCATCTACATTATAATATACAGTCATGTATTGCGGATAAGAGGTATATTTTTCATCAGCATGGTCACCATTACTAAGATATTCCTGGTTACATCAGTGATTTGAATTAGGATATAAATCCATTTTGTATCTGGAGTTACTGTATGTTCATGATTCTATCCTCCCATTCCTTATAGTAAATATTGAAGGTAGCCTATTATTGGGCTAGATAGTTTTTCTTACCCCCCGCTTGTTTTCAGGATGTTATGGCTGACATCTCCATGTTCTTCAAGACATTTTTTTTTTGGTAGTCTTGGCGGGTGAAATAAGGTATATGTTTCTATTTCCGACACTTTCATCGGGGCGCGCGCATCCGTCTTCTAGCGCGTGACAAGTGTCGTTTTCTTTGTGTTTCCCCGCATTCCCTCTTTCCATAGGTTGGCGACATCTGCTCCTTATTCAGGGATGTCTTCTCCTTGATCGAAACCGAGACGATGGGATGTCGGTTATTCCTTCCGTGGATTCCTCCTCAGAACTCATCACCTAGTCCGAGCCTCCCTCATAGATTTAATACATTGTTCATGAAACTCTTCCCAATTCCATGTTTCCATGGATGCCGGTTAATTACACTGCATCTGTCAGGACATTCATAAGGGTCCGGTCAGGGGAGGAACCTTCAGTCGGGGGAGTAGTCACGTCGAGGCATCAGTAACGTGTCTGAACACTAGGGAACTGGTGTGTCTGTCTTCTGTCCCTTATTATAGGGCTTCTCGAGGGCGTTGAAGCCCGAGGCATCCCACATCGAGCACAGGGAATCATATTCCATAGGCATGTATCTAAGGTTTTCCTCAGCTTCCTATGTTTAACACAGGGTATGCCGCAGGTTTAACGTCCAATGGAGACAGATCGGCCTGATCAGAACACTAGCTGGAGTGGATCAGATTGAGGAATCCACCTTGAATGGATTCCTATATCGGGGTTAGCCCATTGGCGGCTTCTCGGATGCTGTGGAGGGAAGTGGAGTGGCACGATCTCACCGGGATGTGGCGGCCTGGGTGAGAATCGGGATGGATGAATGATGTGGAGGGGGATGAAATGGAACCATCGCAAGGGAGACAATGAAGTTGGTCTTGAGCCTCAAGGAGACCTCCTACGTATCACTGTGGCAGGGAATCAAAGTCCATGTAGTTTGGGATGGTTCCGGTGAACCGATGTGAAGGTGGACCTTGGCCCGATGGGTATCGTCAGCGAACCGGCGTGAAGGTGAACCCGGCGGTCCACTGGTGGTGGGCTTGAGCCTCAGGGGGGGGGGGATTCCTACGTACCATCCCTTGACATGGATCAAAGTCCTCATAGTTCGAGAGGAAATGGTGGTTGTCAGCGAACCAACATGAAGAAATGACCTTGGTCCGATGGGAGATGGGCTTGAACCTTAGGGAGGCTTCCTATGTACCGTGCCTTGACATGGATCAAAGTCCTCGTAGTTTGGGTTGGTCACAATGGCTTGCTGTCATACTGGAATGTAGTTTAACGTCATGATGGACAAGGGTGGAAACAGACATGAAGAAATGATGGGCGGTGGGCATGAACCTCGTGGAGGCTTCCTACGTACCATGCCTTGACATCGATCAAAGACCTCGTAGTTCAAATGGATGCACAATTTAACGTCATTCTAGAAAGGGGCATACAGTTTAACGTCATGCTGGACGAGGGAATACAGTTTAACGTCAAGATGGATGAGGGAATTAACATGATCGATGCTTACTCTAAGCCCACGTGAGTCATGCTCGGTGTGAGAAAGAAGAAATAGCAGAGACTTGATGATCACGTCGCGAAGGATGTGTTCGTGAGAAGCGAAGGGGGGCTTACGCGTTAGGTAGCCCATGGTGTGGGGACTTACTCCAGGATGGAGGCCCAAAGTGTGGCAAAGCGCAGTGGGAGAGAGATTTGGGACCAAAGATGGAAGGTTCCTCGTTCCCTATCACGCCCTCCACTGACCTTGGTAGTGGGGAAGTACGGAGGTGCATGGGTGCTACCTTCCGCAGAAGAGGCTAGGGGGCTTACACCAAGGTTGTTTCCCTTCTCCCGTGGACATACGCCACTCCGATAAGGAGGATATCATCCCCCGTGGATGGGTGATCCCATATCCATGGAGACCAGTGGGCGTAAAGAATGTCCGAGCTGGGTGGGACCCTGCGGGCGAGGCAAGGGGTCAGATTACAGTTTAACGTCATGTGTTGAGGATGAGGTCTTTGGCAGTTTAACGTCCTGCAGCTCAGAAAAAGTAGTTTTACTCCACACCCCTAGGACTTACATGACTGGTACCCTCTGCTCCTTGGGGGAGGGAATGTACCGGCAAGGCCATAGTCAAGGGGGGTCGAGAGCGAACCATCGAGGGGTCCACGTTAGCGTGGCTATGCGAAGATGTAATGGCCGTTAATATGCCTGTGCGAAGAAATATTAGGCGAAGCAATGCTACGAGTGGTGTTGTCCACGGGATTTTGAAATCACATCGTGCAAACCTGGAGGATTGCACGGTAAGAGGAATTTCCAACAAAAGGGATGTGCTTCGCGAAGTGGAGTGTCTTGGCCTTAGCATGGGGCAGGGGTGTGAATGGGAGGTGCTTCGTGTCACGACCCGTCCTTGGGGCCCATGCCGTGACTACCCCAAGCCCGCCTTCCATAGGCCAGGGGCTGGCGACTAGCACCAAAGGCGTAAAATCCTGATAACTGGGAAGGCATTGCCTTTATAAAAGAAAACAAGCACCACAGAGTACAAGCGGAAGAAAAACACTTAGTACAAAAGAAAATATGAAAAGTAAATGGGCCAGAATACAAACCCAAAAGAAAGTACAACTACAAATGAACAAGGTACAATAGCAAAAAGACAAACAGCTGGAAGAAGGAAGCAGCTCCTGGGTCGTCCTCCTCGGATCCTACCTGAAGGGTAGGTACAGATAGCGTAGCTCCACGCTCTAGTCCGTCAACCTCCTCTGTGAGTCGTCACGTCGTGTAGTACACCTCCGGGTACTGACTCGTCGTGTAGTCCACCTCCGGGTACCGTCCAGTCCTCGAACACTCGGCCTCCGTCAGCACTGCCCGTCGTCTGCAACCAACACAATGAGGTGCGGGCATAGCCCGTGAAGGGGTGAGTATAACGATACTCAGTAGGGACCCCGAGACCCTCAAGGTCTCACTAAACCAACAAGGATAACCACAAATAATATCTCAACAGATAACCTCTACTTTGGTATATGCCCATACATATACCTAAGTTATCCAGTAACCCATCTCAATCATGAGGAAACACAAGGATTGAGAAATCAATGAATAACCACTACCCAGGTATATGCCCATACATATACCTATGTTAGGAAGTGACCCATATCAATCATGAGGTAAACAAAAGGTCAAAAGTCTCAGCTCAAACCAGGAGTTTCATTATCGAAACTGTAACTGCTGAAGAGCTCCATCTCTGGAGTGTATAGTGGTCCTATCACGACTCTGAGGTACTGCTCACTAACCTAAGACTGCTGAGGTACTCCTCATGTCGAGTACCGCGGGCCTGCCACCTCACACAGTAGTGCTTCCCGCCGGGGTCTGCCACCCAACACAGTAGTGCTCCCCCCTCATAGCCTACAGAGGTACTCCTCCTATCAAGTACCGCAGGTCTGCCACCTCACATAGTAGTGCTCCTCCGCTGTGGGTCTGCCACCTCACAAAGTAGTGCTCCCCACTGGGCTACGTAAGTCACTCCGAATCGAATCGGACAAGCAGTCTTCAGGTCTCTGCCGGCTACACGGTCTCCGTACTCCGTACGCTCATCTCTGGGAGGGTCCGCTCCACAAGCTATAAGTCGATTCTCCAAGTATCTCAAAGTCCCATGAAGAAATATCTCAAAGGACCGCCTCGTCATAGGGGTATCAACGCAACAGACGGCGCGTCAATCGGACACCCGGTCTGTGAGTTATTAGCCTTTTCGTCCCAGGGGCCCGGTTGGTTTCGTGAGCGAACCAAACCCGGCTGTATCTCAACTGTACCCCGAACTCTCATAGGGTATTCTCATCGGGACTGTTTCTCAACGAGATCACCAACGCCGCTGACGGTTCGTCAAACGGACGTTCTGTCAGAAAGGTATCAGCTTTTCCATTCCAGGGGCCCGGTTGGATTTCTGTGCGATCCAACCCGGCCACTATCCATCTGCATCCAAATCTCGGGCGGAGAATGCCAAAAGTTCCGTATCGTCAACAGGAACTCAACGCAACAGACGTCGTGTCAATCGGACGCCCGGTCTGAGAGTTATTGGCTTTTTCCGTCTCACACACACTCTGCGAAACTTCCCAGGAGGTCACCCATCCTGATCACTACTCTAGGCCAAGCACGCTTAACTATAGAGTTTTAATCACGTAGGCTCCCGAAAATGAAGGTGCACCTTTAGTATAGTATACCGAAACGACCGTCTCGATCCAAGGATCGCGTTGCCGCTGACGGCGAGTCGTTTGGAGGCCCGTAGCCCAAGATACGAGCATTTGACCAAAAGTGGTCCGAAACTGGGGGTCTGGGCCAGGGCCGACCCGGCTCGACCCCCCTGGGTCAGCCAAACCGGGTCGACCCGGCCCGGGCGGCGACCCGGCCTGATGACCTGGCCCGGCTCGGAAAACCCGGCCCCGGCCGGTGGCGCGATGGCGTGGCGGCGCGGGCCGGTGCGGCGACACGGAAGCGCGGGCCGGTGCGGCGGCGCGGTCCGGCGCGGCGGCGCGGTCCGGCGCAGCGGCGCGGACCGGCACGGCGGCGCGGCCTGGGTGCTGTTCGGGTGCCGCGCGCGGGGGGCAAACCCCCCCCCCCCCTTTGAGAACCGCGACCCCTTAATTGGGGCCGCTTTTGAGACCCGGCCGGGGGAAATTAATTCCCCCGGTCTCCACTATCCGGTCGGCACGTACTTGCCGGCCGGTTTCGCCAGCAAGGACCGACGACGGTCGGTCCTTCCTTCGTCGACATGGACGGCCCGGTGCCGGCCGCCGGTCATCTTGCTCCGCCGCGGCCCGGAACCGGTCGCGGCCTATTCCGTCCGGCGCGATGCGACGACATCGCTTCTCTCCGCCGCGACCCTGCTCCGGCCGCGACGCCTTTGACTTTCTTCGACGCGACGCGATGGCGTCACGTTCTTGGATTTCTTTCCACGGCGCAGCGCGACGACGCCGCGCAATAATTGCCGTGCGATTCCCGCGTGGTGCGACGGCACCACGCCATCCCGTTCCATCCGCAAGGAAATAATTATGAACATAGGTGGGGGGTTCGGCCATGTTGGTGGGGTCCGGGCCCCCCTCTCATTAGACAATAACATTTAATCCTTTATCCTCGAAGTTCGACATTCTAGAATCAAGAATGAAAAATAAATAAATAAAATATCAACAATCCCCTACCTCGGATTCAAGTGCAGAGCACGCCAATCAAGCCGCGGAAGACTAGCGTCGCGGAGGTCGGGCGTCGCGGAAATCGAACGTCGTTTCCGTTGACGTCGAGGTGCGTCCGAAGAGGTACGTCACCGGAGAAGCTTTGTAAGCTGACAGAGATAGTACGAGGAGGAAACGGCGTCTCCTTTCGTTGACACGGGAAGAAGATCGAAGAAGCGGCGTCGTCGATCTTCGGAAACACACCGGCTACAAAGAAGAGAAGTGGCATTCTTCGTCGGAGCTTAAGTGTTCTTTGTGTTCTTCGTCAAGGTTGAAGAAGACGGAGAGAGCTTCTCAAAATCTCTCAAGGTGTCAAAGGAGACCAACCCAAAATAAAATAAGCTTAATCCATATTTTATTTACACAACTAAACATTTGAATTTCAAAAGATAAGAAACGAACCATTAATTCGTACAATTAATTCAACGAAAGAAACAACTCATTTAATTTACAAAATAAACCGCCCAATTAAATGGTCTGTTAAGAATTTAAGAAAACGCACCAGTTGACTTTCATAATGATGGGTTTTCGCGGGTGCGTTACTTAGTGGAAAGAAATGGCGGGGCTCGTGCGGGCCCCACCTCACAAATATCCTACCAAGATGGTAAGATATTTCTGGATAGTACCCTATCCGGTTCAACTCAGTTTAAGCCGCTTTTAAGTGGCTTCAAGTGGCTTCCAAGTGGCTTAAGTGAAATAAAATAAAGTTGTCAAAAAATTATTTTATTTCTTAACCTTAAGCCTGAAAATTTAAAAACCACACCCAAGAAAACGCAACTCCGGAAGAGGCGTTTCTAAGCGAATACCGGCGCTGCGATTTCATCGATGCCGTCAGAATTCGATTCCAGGAACCGGTTCAAAAGTTAGAAAAACCCGCTCGTCCGTTCACTGAACGTACCCGAGCCAAACTTCGGAAAATGATTCTGGGCACACCGGGCCTCGAAATCAGGTGCCGTCAGAAACTGCGTTCTTGTAAAATTCCAAAGAAAATTAAGAAAAAAATTTCCTTGGAATTTACGTGTCTTTACATTACTCCCACCACAGGGCTTTACATCCCCATAAAGCTTCACCACAAACTTAGGGAAACAAAGCGGTACTGAGCACGCATCTGAGCCTTCCGCTCCCATGTGCTCACCTGGAGGTTCCTACGCTGCCAAAGAAAGTGCACAAGAGGAATCGACCGTCCTCCTAGGATCTGCTCCTGTCGATCCTCAATCCCCAGAGGAACCTCAGTAGAAGACACTCATCGCCACCGTCCAGTTCCTCATGGTCGATGATATGCGAAGGGGTCGAGCACGTATCTCCTCAGTTGGGATACGTGGAAAACGTCGTGCACCTAGTGCAACTGAAGTGGATGGGCCAAGCGGTAAACCACCTCACCTACCCAGCTGAGGACCTAGAAAGGTCCGTTGAACCTCAGAGATAACTTGCCTCCCAGGCCACATCTCCGTAAACCTCATCAAGGTGAGACCCGTAAGAAGATGTGGTCGTCATCCTCGAACTCCAGAGGTCCCCATTTCTGTTAGAACTGAAACTCAAAACGACAGCTGCTACAAGGGTAAGGTTGACCTACTCAAGAGTGATTGGTCGCACCCTCCTGTGCAAGAGTTACCCTGCGCTGCCTAGGGTTTCCTTTTCCGCCGACCAAGGAAAACCCATCCCGATGTTTTCCTAAAACCGTCAATTTGAGTATGAACAGTTATTGCCCATTCCATACTCAAACTAACGTCGTAAGGCCTCGACGCTGCCAACAAGATATTCCAACCAGAACTCTCGCCTCGAGGGTCTGACCACACCATCGGCGTAAGTGTGATTATCGAGTCTCCTCCCAAGGTATCTCCAGACGTGAGGGTCAAGTCCACAGCTTACCGGAAACTCTAGGTCTGGAACAAGATCTGTGAAAGTGAGTAATGATTCATATCAACGTCTGTTACTACAACAGCTAGTAGTGGACACAGACTGTCCCTTGAATCATTTCTAGAGCCATTGGGTCACACTCCTTGACCGCATGCAGTCGCATTATTCCACCGCCCTCCAGCTGCACGACCAGCTCCTCTGCCATGGCCGCCTGCTCCTTACAGTCCGCCCTGATCGAACCTCTGCCTCTACCTCAGAGGTTCTTCATTTAACTGCTGGTCATCTGCATGGCGGGTCAGACAGTCACGTGCTATGTGACCAATTCCGCCGCAGGAGTAACACTTCATGGCAGGTCTGGCTCTATCACTTCCTTTGGTGCCTCTCAATACCGACCCTGAGTCACGCGGTCGACCACCTCTAGGTCTGGTCCTCTTGGACCCCTGCGTCATCTGTCTACTGGCCGCTGCAGAAGACTCTACCGCATGCCGGCTAGTGCTGGGTCCTATTGCTGGAGACTGCTCAGCAAGGAAAATCTCCACTAAGAGGGCTCGCTCCAACACTCCTGTCTGCGTCTGAATGTTTTGCAATACAACCGAAGCTCTGATCTCCCGCCTGAGCCCCTGCTCGAAGGTTCGGGCCCTGAAGAAAGGGTGTCGTACCATATCTGTGGAGTAGCGCGAGAGGACCATGAATCTCGTTGAGTACTGCACCACTGACATGCTGCCCTACCGCAGCTGAAGTAACTCCTGTATACGCACCGCTAGAAGGGTGGCTGGTACAAACTCTGCCCGGAACAGGCTCTCGAAGTCTGCCCATAGAAGTGTCGCCTCGTCATGCATCTGAAGCATCAGGCTCCACCATCTACCTGCTGAAGCCTGAAGAAGGCTGTCATCAAGGATCACCATGAAATCTGCCGGCGTCCCCACTAGCCTGAAGACTCTCACCACAGCCTCCAGCCAAACCTCAGCCGCCTGCGGGTCCGTCTCTCCCCGGAACTTGGGTGGCCTCTGGCACTGGAACTCGTGCAGCGCGCTCAAACGTCGTGCATCGCCTATTGCTGGGGATGGTGGCATCGGTGGCCCAATGGGTAGCAGTACCGCTGGTGCCTCCGCTGGTGCCTCAACTGCAAGAGGGCCCTGTACCGAAGCCTCGTCGCTCGAAATGCGGTCAGTACGCACATCCCTCTGGGCTCTAGCTGGTCGTCCGTGAAAAGGCATCATGAAAGAAACATCATGACACAGTCAAACGTTTATACCTGGTGAGCTGACTTGGTTTGAGCTGTTTTAAGGGAAAACCTTTGAAAACACACACGCAATCAGTGTTTCCGTGCACAAAGTTGGAAATCAGCTGTCAGGGTCCTGGTGTATGCATACGTCGGCCGCCCGCACCAACACTGGACTCCCTGAACTAAAAACCACACTCGGTACTCTCAACACTATTTCTTCACAGAAAGAAACATCAGAGTTATAAGTTCTGCGGTAGAACCGAACTCCTCTGATACCAATTTTTCATGACCCGTCCTCGGGGCCCGTGCTGTGACTACCCCAAGCCCGCCTTCCATAGGCCAGGGGCTGGCGACTAGCACCAAAGGCGTAAAATCCCGATAATTGGGAAGGCATTGCCTTTATAAAAGAAAACAAGCACCACAGAGTACAAGTGGAAGCAAAACACTAAGTACAAAAGAAAAGATGAAAAGTAAAAGGTCTAGAATACAAACCCAAAAGAAAGTAAAACTACAACTGAACAAGGTACAACAACAAAAAGACAAACAGCTGGAAGAAGGAAGCAGCTCCTGGGTCGTCCTCCTCGGATCCTACCTGAAGGGTAGGTACAGATAGCGCAGCTCCACGCTCTCGTCCGTCAACCTCCTCTGTGAGTCGTCACATCGTGTAGTCCACCTCCGGGTACTGACTCGTCGTGTAGTCCACCTCCGGGTACCGTCCAGTCCTCAAACACTCGGCCTCCGTCAGCATTGCCCGTCGTCTGCAACCAACACAACGAGGTGCGGGCATAGCCCGTGCAGGGGTGAGTATAACGATACTCATTAGGGACCCCGAGACCCTCAAGGTCTCACTAAACCAACAAGGATAACCACAAAGAAGATCTCAACAGATAACCTCTACTTAGGTATATGCCCATACATATACCTAAGTTATCCAGTAACCCATCTCAATCATGAGGAAACACAAGGATTGTGAAATCAACGGATAACCACTACCCAGGTATATGCCCATACATATACCTATGTTAGGAAGTGACCCATCTCAATCATGAGGTAAACACAAGGTCAAAAGTCTCAGCTCAAACCAGCATTTTCATTATCGAAACCGTAACTACTGAAGAGCTCCGTATCTGGAGTGTACAGTGGTCCTGTCATGACTCCGAGGTACTGATCACTAACCTAAGACTGCTGAGGTACTCCTCCTGTCGAGTACCGCGGGCCTGCCACCTCACACAGTAGTGCTTCCTGCCGGGGTCTGCCACCCAACACAGTAGTGCTCCCCCCTCATAGCCTACAGAGTTACTCCTCCTATCAAGTACCGCGGGTCTGCCACCTCACATAGTAGTGCTCCTCCACTGTGGGTCTGCCACCTCACAAAGTATTGCTTCCCACTGGGCTACGTAAGTCACTCCGAATCGAATCGGACAAGCAGTCTTCAGGTCTCTGCCGGCTACAGAGTCTCCGTACTCCGTACACTCATCTCTGGGAGGGTCCGCTCCACGAGCTACAAGTCGATACTCCAAGTATCTCAAATTCCCACGAAGAAGTATCTCAAATTACCACCTCGTCATAGGGGTCTCAACACAACAGATGGCGCGTCAATCGGACGCCCGGTATGTGAGTTATTAGCCTTTTCGTCCCAGGGGCCCGGTTGGTTTCGTGAGGGAACCAAACCCGGCTGTATCTCAACTGTACTCAGAACTCTTATAGGGTATGCTCATAGGGACCGTTTCTCAACGAGATCACCAACGCCGCTGACGGTTCTTCAAACGGACGTTCTGTCAGAAAGGTATCAGCTTTTCCGTTCCAGGGGCCCGGTTGGATTTCTGTGAGATCCAACCCGGCCACTATCCATCTTCATCCAAATCTCGGGCGGAGAATGCCAAAAGTTCCGTATTGTCAACAGGAACTCAACGCAATAAACGGCGCGTCAATCGGACGCCCGGTCTGAGAGTTATTGGCTTTTTCCGTCTCAAACCCACCCTGGGAAACTTCCCCAGAGGTCACCCATCCTGATCACTACTCTAGGCCAAGCACGCTTAACTATGGAGTTTTAACCACGTAGGCTCCTGAAAAGGAAGGTGCACCTTGAGTATAGTATACCGAAACGACCGTCTCGATCCAAGGATCGCGTTGCCGCTGACGGCGAGTCGTTTGGAGGCCCGTAGCCCAAGATACGGGCATTTGACCAAAAGTGGTCTGAAACTGGGGGTCTGGGCCCGGCCGACCCGGCCTGACCCCCCCGCCCCCTGGGTCGGCCGAACCGGGTCGACCCGGCCTGGGCGACAACCCGACCTGACGAACTGGCCCGGCTCGGAAAACCCGGCCCGACTGGCGGCGGGGCGGCGGGGCGGCGCGGGCCGGTGCGGCGGCCCGGAGGCGCGGGACGGCGCAACGGTACGGCGGCGCGGTGACGCGGTCCAGTGCGGCAGCGCGGTCCAGCGCGGCGGCGCGGACCGGCACGGCGGCGTGGCCTGTGCGCCGTTCGGGTGCCGCGCGCGGGGGGCAAATCCCCCCCCCCCTTGAGAACCGCGGCCCCTTAATTGGGGCTGCTTTTGAGACCCGGCCGGGGGAAATTATTTCCCCCGGTCTCCACTGTCCGGCCGGCCCGCACTTGCCGGCCGGTTTCGCCAGTAAGGACCGATGACGGCCGATCCTTCCTTCGCCGACACCGGCGGCCCGGTGCCGGCCGCCGGTCATCTTGCTCCACCGCGGCCCAGAACCGGCCGCGGCCTATGCCGTCTGGCGCGATGCGAAGACATCGCTTCCCTCCGCCGCGGCCCTGCTCCGGCCACGACGCCTTTGACTTTCTTCGACGTGACGCGACGGCGTCGTGTTCTTGGATTTCTTTCCACGGCGCGGCGCGACGGCGCCGCACAATAATTGTCGTGTGATTCCCGCGTGGTACGACGGAACCACGCCATCCCGTTCCATCCGCAAGGAAACAATTATGAACATAGGAGGGGGGTTCGGTCGTGTTGGTGCGGTCCGGGCCCCCCTCTCATTAGAAAATAACATTTAATTCTTTATCCTCGAAGTTCGACATTCTAGAATCAAGAATGGAAAATAAATAAATAAAATATGAACAATCCCCTACCTCGGATTCAAGTGCGGAGCACGCCAATCATGCCGCGGAAGACTAGCGTCGCGGAGGTCGGGCGTCGCGGAAATCGAACGTCTTTTCCGTTGACGTCGAGGTGCGTCCGAAGAGGTATGTCGCTGGAGAAGCTTCGTAAGCTGACGGAGATAGTCTGGGGAGGAAACGACGTCTCCTTTCATTGACACGGGAAGAAGATCGAAGAAGTGGCGTCGTCGATCTTCGGAAACACACCGGCTACGAAGAAGAGAAGCGGCGTTCTTCGTCGGAGCTTAAGTGTTCTTCGTGTTCTTCATCAAGGTTGAAGAAGATGGAGAGAGCTTCTCAAAATCTCTCAAGGTGGCAAAGGAGACCAACGCAAAATAAAATAATCTTAAGCCTTATTTTATTTACACAACTAAACATTTGAATTTCAAAAGATAAGAAACGAACCATTAATTCGTAGAATTAATTCCACGAAAGAAATAGCTCATTTAATTTACGAAATAAACCGCCCAATTAAATGGTCTGTTAAGAATTTAAGAAAACGCGTCAGTTGACTTTCATAATGACGGGTTTTCGCGGGTGCGTTACTTAGCGGAAAGAAACGATGGGGCTCGTGCGGGCCCCACCTCACAAATATCCTACCAAGAGGGTAGGATATTTCTGGATAGTACCCTATCCGGTTCAACTCATTTTAAGCAGCTTTTAAGTGGCTTCAAGTGGCTTCCAAGTGGCTTAAGTGAAATAAAATAAAGTTGTCGAAAAATTATTTTATTTCTTAACCTTAAGCCCGAAAATTTAAAAATCGCACCCGAGAAAATGCAACTCCGGAAGAGGCGTTTCTAAGAGAATACAGGCGCTGCGATTTCATCGGTGCCCTCAGAATTCGATTCCGGGCACCAGTTCAAAAGTTAGAAAAACCTGCTCGTCCGTTCACTGAACGTACCCGAGCCAAACTTCGGAAAATGATTCTGGGCACACCGGGCCTCGAAATTAGGCGTCGTCAGAAACGGCATTCTTGTAAAATTCCAAAGAAAATTAATAAAAATATTTCCTTGGAATTTACAGGTCTTTACACTTCGTGAAGTGGAATAGTGTTCGTAGAGCACTGTCTCGCAAAGCAGAGGTGCCTCACGAAGTAGTGTGCTTTGCGATGTATAGAAACCCTGTCTTGGCTTGTGGATCACTAGTACAGGATGTGTGTTTTGCAATGCATAAACGCTCCGCGGCTTCCCGGGTTCCCTTGGGAATCCCCATCCTTCGCGAATTCCCTTAGGCTTCGTGAAGGGCATACCTCTCGGAAGAGGGGCTAAAAACGAGACAAGGTGAAGGCATCTCGCGAAGCAAAAATACCTTGTGGAGCTCATGATTCCTGGGGAAAAGGGTGCTTTGCGATTCATGAGTTGAGAAGCCGAAAGGTCGGATTGTCCATCTTCTGGACTCAGGGGGAACCCAGTATTTATAGGCAAAGGGCACCGCGAAGCAGAGCTCACACGGTGCGAAGGGGGCTCTGGGGCTTCGTGGAGGTCTCGCGAACGCCAGGGAGTTCATGGAGTGTTACCACCTCCGGGGCTTCGCTGTGGGCTCGCAAACGTCAGGGCATTTGTAGAGCGTTACCGCCTCCTATGCTTTGCGGCGGCCGCGATGTTTGGCAGCACTCTGCGTTGGGGCTTCGCGAGGTAGCGTGTGGGATTCTTTTCCTTCTTCCCTTTGAGATCAATATTTTGGCACCAACAAATTCCCCCCCTCATACATGGAGCCGCAGAGGGATCAAGGGTCGAAGTCTGAGGGAAAATCACGAAAATTATCGGTAGTTTAAAATGCGGACTCCCAAAGGGGCGCGTGGGGATGACAATGGCCACACATTCCAGATGCTCCGCGATGCTCCATGCGGGCAGGACATGCCACGAAGCTTCGAGGTCACCTCCTATAAATAGGGGGGCTGACCTCTCTTTTTTCCTATCGCGCCTTTTGTCCTTTTGCGCTCTCGACTTCACGAATCTCCGCGTACTCCGCGTCTGCTCTCCGCGAATCGAGCTTCGCAGCGACCCGCGAGTCTCCGACTCTGCGACTGCGCCAAGCGAACTTCTGTTGGTTGGCCTAGGATAGGCTCCATGGCATGGTTCTGTGCCCATGCTTCGTGAGATCTCTTCTCGAGAAACCTTCGCGACCCGACCTGAATTTTTTTTCTGAGTTCTAAAACCGAAATGGCCCATCGAGATGCTGTGTTGTGGTTGCTTGCAGACGCCGCCTAGAGGGATGGGATGGATAACTGTCTAGGCCTTGGGGAGATGGTACAAAGCCACTCGGACCATAATTCTTTGATAGAACTGCTATTAGAGAGTCAGAAGAACTATCCATAGTGCAAGAAGCTTCCTTTGTATGGCTTCGGGCTGAGGGATGATGTCTTCATCCCTGAGGCGAGTAGGGATGAACCATATTTCTAGTTCAAGAGAACGTCATGCCAGCACCAGTGGTTCAGGGTGGCCAATGGTCACGCACGGGAGGACTTCACACCTGTCACTGCTGACTATCTCTACAACCATGTGAACAATATTGACTGGAAGCCACTGCAACCGGAGACTTTCCATCCTCTGTACCGCACCATGCTGAAGGTGGCTTTGCAGGATTCAAAGAAGGGGTGGTCTGATGAGTTGGACCTCTTCCAGGGCGGTAACTTCACCAACGATTGGGCATGGGCCTACTGGGTAGGCGCCTCATTCGAGGAGTTTGGGGCCGAGCTGAGGAGAGTGGGTTTGTATGAGGCCGCATGGGCCTCCCAATTCCACATTTACCAACCAAAACAGCTGATGCCGGAGCTACTGAGCAGATGGTCATCTAGGACCAATACTTTTCACCTACACTATGGGGAGGTGGGCATCAGTCTATGGGATGTCCATCAGATTTCGAGGGTCCTGATCTTGGGGGCCATGTATGATGAGTTCCTCCCCATAATGAGTGCGTGGGAGGATACATAGAAGATTCTACGACTGACGTCAGTACTAATGGCACTGGTCCCTGAAGAGGACAAGGAGGCAGTGAGAGATGTCCACATTAAGAAGTGGTTCAAGCGGTTCCTAAACTTCCCAACGAATCGAGAGTTCCCTCTGAGGCCTCGAACTTGTCCGAAGGCGGCTCAACGGGGAAAGGAGAACTCGTATTGGAGGGTCTTGGAGGATAGCCAACAGAAGACTTGGGGATTCAGTGTTAGCACTGAACAGTATCTGATAGTCAGGCTGGCGGTGTTTATCGCAGCCCTTATCTGCGGTTGGATCCTATCAGTGAGGGATACTAGCATAGGGGTGCGGCCCAGCTTGTTTATCATGGCATCCATGCTGGACATGGGGAAGCGGGTCAATCTGGGGATTCCAATGCTCTCTAAGATGTACAGAATGCTGCGGCACGTTAGCGAGGGCAAGAACCCGACATGGATATGCGGGCCCTTCCACCTTCTATATGGGTGGATTTCAGAACACATCAGGGGGATTTATGAGTATCCAAACCCTATCTTGCCACTGAGATCAAACTTTCACCCCTCCATTCTGAATGCGACCGTGAGCTTCCCATTCAAACTAACCGTACCGATGGTGCTGAACCGGGTGTGGAGGGAGGATGCGTTTAACTTCCACCCATTTCCGTTGCCGACGGGGGTACATACTGATGACGGACGGGGAACGAAATAGCACCGAGCTTATCTCCTGGCCTTTCAAGGTGGAGTTTTGGTGGCATGATTGGATCGTTAGCTGCTCTGTGAATCGTACACCCTGCATCAGTTTGCGAGGTAGTTCCGGTTCCTCCAGCAGCTAACCCCGCGGGTCTACTGTGAGGTGTGTCATGAGGAGAACCCTTGTGTGATGAGGCAAATGTGGCTCATGTTCACACAGGAAGATGGAAATATGTGAATTGAATTGCCTCCATCCACCACCGCTTTCAGATTGGTGAGGGAGTATGTCATCAGCTGGGAGGCTGCTTATCCAGGGGAGATGCTGAGGCAGCCAACCATTCGGGTTGGTGACGGCGGGCTCCCTTTATCCCATGGTCGGGGTCGGAGGGTAGCAAGGGCTTCTCACGGTGGTAGGGATGCCGTGGTGGTGAGACCTGCACCAGCTGAGGGTGTGGCAGCAGTGGCAGATCCGGTGATTCCAGAAGAGCAGGGCCATCTGGAGCGGCAGCCGTTGAGGGGATTCCAAAGGATATCCTCTCAGGCTCCAGGGAAGCGGCTGTGCCATATCGACATGCCATAGGATGTCGTCATCCTGGAGGTCTGGGAAATTTGGGATGTCAACTAGAAAAACCTCAGTCTGCCCGAGATATGGGAGCTCTTGAACAATCATGGGATGGTTCTACCAGGTATAAGCCCGGTTTGGGCTGGTTTCACGGTGTCTCCAGCGGAGTCGGAGCAATATTTGGTTGAGATGGAGGACTACGTTCACTCCAGTGGTGTCCCACACCCAATGACAGACCTGGTGAGGGTACTGCTGGATCAGACGGTTCCGCCACAGCTGTTAGCCGCTGATCTAAGGGAGCACTTCCCCCTGCTGGAAGAATCAAAGGACTCCTCTCGAAAGGATGAGGCCAGCGGAGGGATCCTGTTGGAGGAGGGAAAAGTCGGAGATCAAGACTCAGATTTTGATGATTTCACAGAGGCTCTCGAGGTAGCATTCCGAGATTCTTTCCTCATGGTCCATTCTCAGGTCAACATGGATTTCTTACCAATGTTTGAACCATGCAAGAGGAACTTGTACACAGGCCTCGCTCTTGCCCCTTGGCGGGTGATGATGGAGGACCTTTAGAACCCGTGCCTACGACTGCATCCAGTTATTCATCTGGTGGGGTCAGAGTGCCTGAGGTGGCTCCCCCAGAATCTCCATACCTTCCAACAATTTACAGAGGGCCACTCCTCGGGGTCCCATCAGTATCGACTCAAGATCAGCACCAGGAGTTCGATCTCCATAAGTTTCCTCAAATGGATTCATTACTGTCATATGTAGATTGTGCCAACTAACGTCTATGTCCCTCTCTGTCATACAGTTCTTCAACTTGCATGGGTTGATGCGGAAAAGCTGGTCGGGATGTCTGGTGGCATTAATCCTAGGGGCATACTGGTGATGGTGGAGATAGTCCCCACATCTCCCCGAACTACAACACACACTATCATTGGCGGGACCACCAGCAGGGTCGTGCCTGAGCTTATTGAGGTAGAGTCCGATGAAGAGGATCAATCGGCCGACCCAAGTCCCGTCACGCCTGCTCCGACACCAGATGTCGTACCAGATTCAACGCCAGATGTAGATCCTACCGAGGACTTCCTATGAACGTATCCTATATATGAGCCTGCCAATCGCGTAGTCTAGGACGAAACAGCCTCCGACTAGGAAGAAAACAACATAGTCCTCCTCCGATCATGGAATCTAATCACGTGCTTCATCAAGGACACCCCCAAGCACTATGGATGAACAAAATGGACAGAATTCACTCGCGGCTGTGTGAACTATGCGCTGGGGGAGTGGATTCCCAATTTCCTCATGCACTCATTCGAGATCTCATGGTCGAGAAGATCCGGGAGTATGATCGCGGGCTCAACATGGGTTGGCAGTGAAGGAAGGAGACAAACATCAAGAAGCTCCAGGAGGCTGAAAGTGAGGTCCAACAGTTGCATGCCCGGGCGGATGAGCACTCATCCTCTCTTAATACACAATCTGAGCTGATCTCATGGTTGAAGGCCGAGCTGGAAAAGGCAGAAGAGCATATGAGGTAGGCTTCTAGAAAGATGGCTGCCATTCAGGATGGCATAGAGAGGGCCAGGGCCAAGGCTGACGAACTGCGCCTGCCGCTGCTGAGGAGGAGCAGGAGCTGAGTCAGCGGCATCAATTCCTGGATGCCACAAGTCCAAGGGTGGTGGAGCTTCAACACTCTTTTGATGGGTTCAATCTGTCCACGGGGGAAGTCGGCCCCCGGGTACTATAACAATTACAAAATTTTTAATGGTACTTTCATGCTTCAATTATTTTTCTTTTGAATGCCATAGCATGCACGATTTCTACAATTTTCTTCAGTTCATTGCATCCCTACAATGTTTGCGGGACATCCGACGACAATTCTCCAAGCTCACGTGGGTAAAGACCGATGTGAGAAACAGGAGATAGTTGCCTCATCGTCCCACCGAACATAGGAGTGGAAACCAAGGTTCGGGCATCCAGTGTTTGGATAAACAGTCTGGATTTCTGGAAAAAATAGGAGAGACCTAGCTGGAGAAGGGAGTTCTCAAAATAGTCGAATTGCCGTTTCTTCAGCGTGCTCTTATGCACGAATGGTGCAACGCTAGGGGTGCTGAAATCGGTCCAAACAGATGGAAATGGGAAGTGTGAATCATGATGCCCAAGATTCGGAACACTATGGGAATGACGTAACAATAAAGGAAAACCGTTAACTGTGGCGGAGAAATGATATCCTTACTGCGTTAGCCTAAAATGGGGAAAACAAATGAGGGTCAACCATTGACCATGTTCGAAACACGGGACCAAGTCAAATTTTTTTCGATCAACCCTTCGGGACATTGGCCCAGAACAGTAGGCGGACCCTAGGTTGAGCATCCATACTGTTAGGGGGTACTTCCAAACATGACCAGTCTTCTAGAACGTTGACCCAAGACAGTAGGTGAGACGATGCGGCATGAGACCAGGCCGTTAGGGGGTCCCTTCATACATGAAAGGGAACAAGGATCCGAATAAGGGTCACACAAAGCGTGGAATATGGAGTGATGGTTTGACCGAATAGAATCCAACACTCATGTAATTACACCACCATGGTGGGAGTATGCCAGATGGGCACGTCAGTTTGATTATAGATCCTTCTTTCTTTGGGACAAGGCCTCCCTAGAGAGGGGGTATTTTTCATCCCAATGGGATCTTGGGGCATCCTGATCTTTTTCAGGGTAGAGTCATTGTTACATGGTCCTTTATGAGGGGTCCAACTAGGGGGCCGAAAAGGGGAAGGATAGGATTAATGACTCCTATGGGCTCGACCCTAGGCAATATACCAGGGTTTCTCTATGTATCCCATGAGGCTAGGAATCAAGCCACACGTAGTTCTGAAAGCACAGTTTAACGTCATGCAGGACGATGAGAAACCCGACCGCATTGGTACACATCCTACCAAAACAACTAATCCCACATGATTCATGCTCGATGTGGGAAACAATAAGTAGTGGTTATAATTTCTTGACATAGAAAGGGGAAGGTTAGGGTGAAGGGACGCTCAGTGAATACCGGCCCCATGATACTAACACGACCATGTGGCGTACCCAGATGTGCGAAGAGATAGAGCCGAGTATGTTGGAATTCCACTTGAACATGAGGAAGTGGAAATGTTTGAATCATGACGCTCGAGATTTGGATCACAATGAAGGAAGTGTGACAATAGAGGATAATTGTTAACCATGGCAGAAACTCAGCATCCATATTACGTTATCCTAGAATGGGGATAGACAAATGAGGGTCAACCATTGACCATGTTCGAAACACGGGACTCTGTCACAAATATTGTCAGATATCCATAGGGACGTTGGCCCGAAACGATCAGAGGTCCCTTAGGTATAGATTTCATGGAGTGCCCTTAAGCCTAGTATCCATGTCGTTCGAGGTTCCTTTTGGATGTGAAAGAGGGTGAGGATCCAAATAGCGAGCTCACGAAGCTTGGTTATGGGACGAGGGGAATGTCCCTATGAAAATCCCACTCTCCGAGCTCTTTGTCAAACCGCATCTGAACATGACAACTAGGCGTATTAGATGGAGGGAGTAGAGTCCCTTCCCATAGAGAGGTCTTGGTTTAGGGTCATAGAATTCGGACCATCTGTGGAGTTCTCGAGTCGAGGGACCGAACATGAAAGTTAGGCTAGGCCTGCGGGGAAGTTCCTGGGCGCTCCTACGTATCCCATTAGGATGGGAATCAAGCCATACATAGTTCTGAAGGGTGGAACAGTAAGGTACCAGTGCCAGGGAAAAAGGGGAGTGCGGGTGTGGCCCTTGCACCAAAAGAAGTAGAATTTGATAAATCTCATTTTTCCTTTAAGATGAGTGGTTTTTTTGTGAAGCGACAGGCCTAGGGTAGCAAGCCCTGGTGTCGCCACAAGAATCAAGCCTTGATAGGCATTGAAAAATGGCATGGCACGTGACCAATACCCAACGTGATGTCCTCTACAACGAGGTCATCACAATGCAGTGCCATTTTTCATCGTGTGGCCAGGACGATAATGTCACAG
The DNA here is from genome assembly GCA_963277665.1 of Viscum album. NCBI lineage: Eukaryota > Viridiplantae > Streptophyta > Magnoliopsida > Santalales > Viscaceae > Viscum > Viscum album. Next base: position 1,579,034,602 of record OY728142.1, read on the forward strand.
TTTAGGGTTGTGTGATAGGACCAAGCATGCATTTTAATGTCATGCAGCATAGATGTAGCATAGATTATGCTAGGTGGGGAATGTGTATGGTGTCGTGAGACACAATCGACATGAATGAGGACATGATCCCTCATCACACCACGCAGTCCCGTAGTCAGGGTCATGAAGGAAGGACACTAAACTCAAGCTAGACCCAAAGACAGGAGGTCTGGGAATTCCTACGTATCCCATGAGGAAGGGAATCAAGCCAGATATAGTTCTTGGGAGATCTTAGATTATGTTCTTTAGAGCTCAAACCAGGGGAGGATGACAACTTTCTAGGTAAGCGTAGACCTCGGCCCGATCCCTAAGCCCATGTGAGTTAAACTCGGTGTGAGAAACGAGGGGGGAAGATCCTTATCGCAATACCCGAAACATCCAACTAGGGAGAGTCGGTGAAGAGCCCCGAAGGATAGCTTTGACATGACTTTGTTCCCCCAACGCACATACATGCACAGAGGAATAGTACCTAGAGTTTTGAAACTCCACTTGGACATGATGAGAATGGATAAGGATGTGAATCGTGTAACCGACATTTTGGGCTTAATGGGGTTGGTGTGGAAATGGAGGATAACTGTTAACCGTGGTAGAAAAACAATGTCTATATCACGTTAGCCTGAGGTGGGAACAACAAACGAGCATCGACCGCTGACCATATACGCAGTGTGGTATTTTTATCGATTTGTTGTCCGAAACCCTCAGGGGTGTTGTCCTGTAACAGTATGAGAGCCCTTGGGCATTGTATCCAGGCCATTATTGGGGGTCCCTCTGGGTGTGAAAGATGATGGAAGCCCTGATGAAGGGATACACAAAGCCTGGAAAGTTGGTGCGGACATGTCCGGGTAAAGTCTGACATTTATGTAATAAACCAGAGTACCCTTAGGCACATCGTTGAACCATCGGAAAAGGATGATGAAACAGCTCATGAGGGAGAGGTACATGGCGTGGTCCTTCCAATACCGATGTGATTGAGGAGATAATCCCACAACACACCATATAATCCCATCGTGGAGGAAGAGTAGGCCAAGGGGCCAAGGTGGGATGGAGGTTTTCAGAAGATGGGTCTGGACCCGAAGCTTAGACATTCAGGTGGTCCTACGTATCCCATAATGATGGGAATCAATCCAGACGTAGTTCTGAAGGGATACCCAGGGACAGAATATCCTAACAAGGAGGTGTGTGACGATACCACATAGTTCTATAGGAAATAATCTGGGCCAAGGGGCCTGATAAGGCCAATGGGCCTGAGGGTAGGCCTTGGTGAGGGAGGCCTGAGGCTGTGCCTTGGTCAAGATGGCATGACTGACTTTTAGTTTAACGTCTTGCAGCAAGAATGGGGGTTGTGGGCCCAGAGGGGAGAAGGGGCCTGAGGTTAGGCATCAGTCAGGGAGACCTGGCTAGTTTATAGTTTAACGTCTTGCAATGAGGACGGGGGCCATGGGCCTGGAGAGGCCAAGGGGCCTGAGGTTAGGCATCAATCAGGGAGTCCTGGACAATTTTCAGTTTAACGACTTGCAATGAGGACGAGGATAGAGATAACTATATCTCATCCGGGGAGGTTTACGACATGGAAATTAACCCGACGTGAAATAGGACGTAATCCTACCCCATGCCATACATCCCTTATGAGAGAATCAGGGCCGTGGGAACAACCGTTGGTGCCACCCGGAGGGAAGTTTGTTGCTCCAGGATGGGGAAAACGAATCACTGCACTCGATGTTTGGGACATTTTGGGGTGTACCCGAAGATCCAGGACACTTTTTACCATGTTTGAAACATAGTGACCCTAGGGTGACCTGATATGGGAGCAAAAAATGAGTGTCGACCGTTGACCAAATTCGCAACGAGGGACTTGTATCGGCTTGTTGCTCGAAAAACCTCAGGGGTGTTGGCCCGTATCGGTAGGAGAGACCTTGGGTGTTGTACCCAGGTCGTTCTTGGGGGTCCCTCTAGGTGTGAAAGATGATGGAATCCCAGTCTAGGAGTGGGTGAAGCATAGCTGTATCCATCCACGAAAGAGGTGAACATCTCTAGGGGGGACATGCAGCCGGGTCGAGGCTTGCTCGACGTGGGTTGGGAAAAAGTGTGCATCCTGCAATATGTCTTGACCCAAGGGGAAGATATTTGGATTTTGGGCTAGGCCGATAGACGAAATGTCCGGGCATTCTAACGTATCCCATTAGGATGGGAATAAATCCATATGTAGTTCTTGAAGGACATGCAGTTTAACATCATGCGGTGAGGATGTGGGAGGATAAAAGAACAGGAGTGGCAACATGGTGCAACCCTTATAATCCTTGTATGAGCGGGGATAAGAAATCCTTCTCCTCGTCATGCAAGGATCCTCCGAGGAAACTATACCCAGGGGGGGGCAGTAAAAGAGAAGAGCTTGGGGCTGGGCTCATAACAAGGAGTCTGAGCGTTCCTATGTATCCCATTAGGATGGGAATCAAGCCACACGTAATTCTTGAAGTGCAGTTTAATGTCGTGCTGGACAAGAGATGCATGTCATTTGGGGATATGTATGGTACGACAGGTAACCCGACGTGAATGAGGACGTATCCCACACCACACCATGTGATCCCACAAGAGAGTCTGAGTCGATGAAGGCCATGGGGCCTGAGGCCGAGCCTCGGTCAGGGAGACCTAACCGGATTTCAGTTTAACGTCCTACAGTAAGGACGAGGGCCGGGGGCCCGAGGAGGCCAAGGTACCTGAGGCTGGTCCTTATTCAGGAAGGCCTGACTAGCTTGAAGTTTAATGTCTTGCATTGAGGATGAGGGAGATCTTAGTTTAAGGTCATAGAGCTCGGACCATTTTTCATTTTATCATCTTGCCGGACAGCGGTGCAGTTTAGGGTCGTGTGGGACCATAATGTGCAGTTTAGGGTCATGCAGGACCGTGACGCGCAGTTTAGGGTCATGTCGGACTGTACAGTTTAAGGTTATGCAGGACCATACAGTTTATGGTCGTGCAGGACCATTGATGCTTAGGCAAAGTACTGCTTGAGGTACTTGGTGTTGGTGGGAGGAGTTATGCGCTCACCATTCATGGTCGCCAAGGAGTATGCTCCATTGGGGTAAACCATATGGATGACATAATTTCCTTCCCATTTGGGCCTTAGCTTGGGCGGTTTCCTACCGGGGATCATTGGCGCTCGAAGGGCCAACACTAGGTCACCCTGCAGAAAGAGTGAAGGCGAACCTTCTTGTTGAAGGCCCTTGTTATCTTATTCTGATGCCTTTACAGATTGTACAGGGCACGAAGTCTGTTCTCATCCAGTGCTTTCAATTCAGCTAGATGGATTTCGACCACCTTATTTGGAGCCGGCTGGTCATATACTGTAGTGAATAACGATGGAAGGTGGATCTCAATGGGTAGGACGGCCTCATCCCCATACACCCGGGAATATGGGGTCACCTGGGTGGAATTGCGAGTCGTCGTCCGATAAGCCCAGAGGGCGTTGGGGCGCTTGTCCGACCAAATTTTCTTATTCTAACCAACCATTTTATGCAGAATGTTAGAGAGGGTTTTGTTGAACGCCTCAATATGTCCATTTGCCTGTGCATGATAGGGAGAGGTATGGGTCGAACAGATATTGTACTTGGAATACAATTTCTTCAGCTTGTCCGCTCAGAAGGTGGTGTCGTTATCGGTGAGGACAGCATGAGGGACCCTAAACCAATGGATTATATTGGAGCTCACAAAGTCGATAATGGAACGGGACTTGACCTCTTTGAGTGGAACTGCCTCTGACGACTTGGAGAAGAATTCTGTTGCAGTTACGATGAACCTACACCACTGAGCTGTCGCTGGTGGATATGGTCCCACTACATCATGTCCCCACACCGAAAATTTCCAAGAGTACTTGGTGGAGTGGAGAGGATCTTGTGGACGATGATGGAAGTTGGCATGAACTTGTAACGCGTGGAATCTCTTGGAAAACTCGATATAATCATGGATCATAGAGGGCCAGAAGTACCCCAACCTCCAGATTTGATGGGACAGCTTGGGCCCAGCCTGGTGGGCACCGTAGGAACCTGAATTAACCTCTTGCATAACCTGAGAAATATTGACTCCTTGAATGAAAAAGAGGAGAACACCATTGAAGCTCCGCTTATAGAGGATATGCTCAAGACTGGGACCTCTTTGGAGGATATATTGCAGTGCACGGTGTCAGATTCGCTCGCGCTCGGCCCAGCCCTTCGAAAGGAAACCATTTTGAAGGTACTCGACAAAAGGTGTCTTCCAGTCGGGAGTGGCCTCAACTGCTATGTCTGACTAACCTGGGACTCCTGACGTAGAAGTTCTGGCGGTAATATGACTTATCTATAGGCCTTCGTCGTCCTCTGGGGTGACGGGGGAAATGAATCTCCGGTGTGCCACATGTATGATCAAATCATCTTGTTCGGGTTCTGCGAGCGACACAGCTAAGCCATTCAAAGCGTCAGCTCGACCTTTCTGTGACCGAGGGACATGGGTATTCTCTGGTCGAGAAGAGAACTGGTCCATTAGACGGAGGGTGCACTCCAGCAATGGCACAAGCTCTGGCTTCCTGACGACATAGTCGCCATTGACCTAATTGATTACCAGATCAGAATCTTATCTCACATGTAGATGGGGCACATCGATCTCAAGGGCCAACTCGTGGCCGGTGATGAGAGCCTGGTACTCTACCTCGTTGTTGGTGCAGCCTTCTGACAACAAGAATGAGTATGGCAGGACAACTTGCGTCGGGGTGATGAAGACGATAGTCAGACCCAGTCTGTTGAGCTTAGGATCATTGAGCCTCCTACCAGTTGGGCTACGGGAGGCACCGTCGAAGTGCGTTTTCCAACATGAGACGGTATGATCAACTGAGAGGATCACCTCATCAGTAAAATCCAGGTCTAGGGATTGATCCATGGAGGTTGGATGGGCGGCTAAAAAGTTTTCCAATGCCTGTCCCTTGATTGTCTTCTAGGGCACAAACCTGATGTCAAACTACTGGAGGATCACCGCCCACCGTGCTAGTCAGCCAGTCAACATGGGGAGGTTTAGGATGTACTTCAGTGGGTCTATCCGAGAGACCAAATGTACCTCATGGTGCTGCAGGTAATTCCGCAACTTCTTTATGGAAAGGATGATCACAAGGCATCTCTTTTCAATAGGGGAGTATCTAATCTCCGTATCAAGAAGCATGCGGCTGAGATAGTAGAGACTGTTATCCATACCCTCTTTGTTCTTCTGGATGAGAAGTGTGTAGAGGGACCATTCTAGGGCAGTCACGTAAAGAACCAACAACTTTCCGGAGATGGGTGGCATCAAAACTGGAGGTTGGATCATATACAGCTTGATTTCCTCGAAGGTGGTCCGATACTCTTCATCCCATTCATAGGCAGCGCCTTTCTTCATGTGCTGAGAAAAGGGCTTACACTTTCCATCCAGATTCACGATGAATCGATGTATATATGCTTATTGGCCTTAGAGACCTTGACGTTCTCGAATATTGCTCGAAGGAGGCATTTGGCTGATGGCCTTGATCTTCTCTAGGTCGATCTCAATGCCCCAGTATTTAACAAAAAAGCCGAGAAACTTTCCGCAGGTGACCCCGAAGGCACACTTTAACGGGTTCATCTTCAGGTGGCGGGAACGGTGGAAACCAAACAATTTCTCAAGGTCTTTGAGATGGTCCTGGCACTTGCAATATTTGACCACTAGATCATCCACATAGCACCCCACCAGCGTCTCGAGAATCAGCCTGAATATGAAATGCATAGCCCTCTAATAAGTGGCACCTGAATGTTTCAAGCTGAAGGGCATAACCTGGTAACAAAAGGTACCTTGGGGAGCCCTGAAGGTAGTAGATTCCTTGTCCTCGGGGGCCATCCAGATCTGGTTGTACCCGGAATAACCATTCATGAAAGAGAGGGCTTGGAACCTAGTCGTGGCGTCAATAAATAACTTGGTCACCGGGAGGGAAAATTCATCCTTTGGGTAGTGGAGATTGAGATCACGGATGTCGATGTAGACTCTGATCTGCCTATTCTTCTTCCCGACTAGCACAATTTTGGAAAGCCACTTGGGGTACTGGACATCCTTGACGAAGTTGGCTTTGATAATCTTGTCAACATAGGCCGCAACCATAGCACCGTGAGAAGGGTGCATCTTTCTGAGAGGCTGTTTAAACCCGCAATGGTTTGACGGGAGGCCCAGGCGGTTAATGGCTACCTGAGGATCTAGTCCTGGCATCACACCGTAACTCCAGGAAAATAAATCATGATGTTGTTTGAGAAAGTCTACGTACCACTACTGCTCCTTGGGGTACATGGCTGCACTGATCAATGTGGGTCTCAGATCTGCCTCACTACCGAGGTTCACCAACACCAGTTCATCAATCGTGGTAGAGATGCCTTCCTCAAAAGAGGGGGGGGGGATCATCCTCCAGATCTTCCTCTCCACCCATGGAGGGATTTCCTGCAAAGGGAGATTCTTCTGAGCTATCAAACCCTGATGGGTAGCTGGTGACAACATGGGTAGCGGTGGTCATCATATCAGGAGACCCATGCGCCACTGAGACCATAGTAATGAAGGCAGTTGATCCTATCCCATCTGGCCTTCGGCCTAAGGGGCCACGTTTGATGACATCAAAGCAGGGGTGACATATCATCCTGCGTCAGTTGATTCCAACCCGACATAAGAGACACATATGACATACTTCCATTTTCATAATCCTGACATTCCGATACCGCACAGGGGTAGGAGGTTCCGGGATCACCTGAGTCTGGTTGGTGTAGGAGTACGAGGTGATTTTCCGCCGTCGCTTGGACATGGTAACATGCCTTCCTTTCGTACCTGAAACAACAAAACACTGCCCCATGTTTGGGGTCGTGGCCTCCAAACGATGGATCGGGAAGATGTAGGCGTCATCCAGGCTAGTCTAGGGATCACTTGTGACCGAGGCGGGTTCATCCTCACTTGCTAGGATTTTCTTATCCTTGCTCTTGTAATAGTCGGCGTCCAGATAGCGGGCTTCACAAGAGGTGAAAGAAGAAACATCTCTTTGGATCACACATACTCGACCATTGAGGGAGTATTTGAGGCATTGGTGATACAACTAAGGGACCACTGCGTACAAATGGAGCCATGGCTTTCCCATCAATGCATTGTAGGCGGTGTCCTGGGAGACAACCATGAACTCGGGGCTGACAATTAGGCCACCGAACTGGGTCTTTAGGCGGATCTTGCCGACTGGGGATTGCTCGGTCCTGTCGTATCCCTGGATTCTAAGGTTAGAGGGAGATAAATCATCTTCAGACATACCTAGCTTTTGCAGTGTCCGAGTCGGGATTAGGTTGATACCAGAACCCATGTCAATGAGGCAGTGGCAGACATCCACGCCATTGAAGTGTCCAGTGACGTACATTAGGTGAATATGACCTTGTATGGTAGGGTCCTCATCTTCACCATAGAACGAGATAATTTCCTAGAATTTGGCGTTCTCAATTGCCTCAGTGTGGAAGGCTTCTACATCTGCTACCTCCGTCTCAAACTGAAGGGGGCTCCTTAGGGCCTCGACAAGTGCTTCGCGCATTTCAGAGGATATGATAAAGGCCTCAAGGATAGAAAGCCTTGCTGGAATGCCGACCAGGTGATTCAATACATCGTACTTTCATGCCAAATGTGAGCCTCTGCTTACAGGAGGTCGTTCTGCAGTTGGAGGCATAGCGGGTCCTACCGGTTGAACCGGCGACTGGCTAGTACTGGGTACATCCCGCTGCCTACTAGTTGAAGCCTGGATAGTAGCCGCTGAATTAGTACCGGAGAACGGAGATTGGCCTACAGCCGGTAAAGACTGATCGCAAAACGGACGAGGTAGCTCTGCCTGATCTAGTAGCACAAATAGCGGTGGAGGTAGATCTGAGGGCATCAGATGAGGTTGCGCATGCTGAGCTCTATGCTCAGCCTGCTGTCTGGTTTCAGTAACATGCACAGCCTGACTGAAAGCACCTGTTGATGTGCCTCGATGACCTGCATGGTTGCGGTTCTGCTGACGTTTACATCGGCTGGGGACGTTGGGGAGGTTCACCTAGCGTTCCCCCTCGTCGGGATCCATATAGGGATTTAACAGCTCCACAGTGTTAACCGAAGCATACCCCTGGCGGTCGCTCGACGAATCGTCTACCACTGGGGGGATTCTGGGAGAAATCCCCATTTCTAGGGGCATAAATTTTCCAAGAGTGCAGGATGACAATGGAAGTGGTGGAGTACGTTGCTTCTTCTTGCATCGTCACTGCTTTCCCTTATGGGAAGAGGTCGGCTGTGATGACGATGAAGATGTATCGTCTACTTCTTCCGAAGGCTCTGGCAGATTCAGGCGTGACCGAATGATACCATGGGAACATGCAATGGTATTTTGAGCCATCCAGTCATCATATTATTGGGGCTCACGGCTAGGGACTTGCTGCTACTCACCATCATTGTCGCTACCGATCTCTGACCTTATGAAGACACCTACTACTTGTGTCGGGGCTAGGCCGAACCTAACTCTATTATTGTTGAACTGGTCTTGAAGCCAGTATTTAAACACATAGAATTGCTTGAGGGTGTTCCCCAGAATCCGATGATAGGGACAGTAGTTGGGGTGATCGATGAGATTCGCCTCTGCCGACCTTCTGCACTCGGGTAAGCGCACAATCCCTTGCTCTAGAGCACTTCGGAAGTAGCCAAGGACCTAATTCTCATTGAACAAATCTGTCTGGTTTCTTATTTTTAGATAGGGGGCCCTGGGAGCTTGGCCCCAACGAGGGGCCGGAGGGGCCTGCCATGGAGGTGGTTCTTGATTGTCTCGCCTAGGTGGTGGTGGCACATTGTGCGGGGGAACGTGTCGATTTTGAGGCGGTCGCTGCTGGGCTGGAGCCTGCTTTTGAGGTGGGGGACCTCTGCGGGGTTTCGGGGACGGTGCTGCTGGTAGTAATTCTAGTAGCCTGGGGGCTTCTATTTAGGCCACCGTGGCAGGTTCGGCTCTGGAAGCCCTCCTGGTTGGGATCACAGGGGGAAGCAAACGTGCCTGACTAGCCTGTTGCAGAACCTCCTCAAGGCGCTGAGCCATATCCGAGAAATACTGAAACACTTGAGGGTAGTACTGGGGTGATCAGGGAAGGAACCAGTTCCGTTTTAACGTTCCCTACACACATCGTCAGTAATTTCTCCTGAGTCAGTGGCATGTCGAGGGAGTATGTAAGCCCTTTCCACCGGGCGATGAAATCCGCAACTCGCTCATCAGGCCTTTGTTTGCACTTGAAGAGGTTTGAGATGATGGTCTTTCGCGTGGGGGAGCTGAACTAGTATAGGAACTGTCGGCGGAGATCCTCCCAACCGGTCACCGATCTGATAGGGAGCTGGCTGTACCAGACGAATGCGGGGCCCTCCAATGTCTGTATGAATCATCGGAGCTTGGAGGCTTCTTGCTGGGTCAGGGTCCCCAGCATGGGGCCACACCTGGAAGAAAAATGGGCCAAGTGCTGCGGCGGGTGCCCTGTCCCATTAAAGGGAGAGAAAGTAGGGTTCCCAAAACCCGTGGACGCAAACATATCATCCACCCACGCGGGATATGGCTTGCCATCCGGTGGGACTGCCACCTGCTGCATTTCAAACACTTCGAGGCGGGAGATGAGTTCCACAATAAGATCATCCGGGTGGGGTTCCCTATCTTGACGGGGATCCCTAATCACAAGTTCGTTTCCGGGTTCTTCGACATGGTAGATGGCTTCAGCAGCTCCTTGAGCAACTGGCGGAACGACCTGTGGGGCGGCTGGGGGAACCCAGGCTGGATTCCTCAGATTTCCCCGTCGTTTAGAAGGTTTTGGCGAGACATATCGCACCCTCTTGCCATGAGTTCCAGCTTCTGCTCTGTCTGTGGAAGTAGCGTGATCAGGGTTTCCCGGAGGCATCTCACCAGGGGGAAATTGTTCCTACCCCTACTGCCCCAGCTTGGGATTACCATAGTGGGGACGCTTCTCTGCAGCGCGCTTGAACAAGAGTTCGTCGACCAGCCTCTTCTGCTCAGCAAGCTGTTGGCGCAATCTGGACTTCTCAGGATCTTCGTCTGTCTTCTGTAAAGAGGCGGACGGGTCTGAGTGCTTTACAGTTCCGATGTGCTACTTACCCTTACTGGCATTTCGACTGAGTACCAGTGACTCGGTGGGTACAGGGAGGCCTAGAAGGCTCCTCCGATGACGGGTAACTCTCCCTGATGGGTCCAGAAGTAGTGGTACACCCTCAGGGGGTATGTATCCATCGATAAATTCAAGCTCATCCTCCTTTTCCACTACGTCAGTCATGTGGACTGCGACCCCTCTCAGGGGCATGTCCTCAATGTCGCATAATGAATCGGGTTGACGTTAGATAGGACTGAAGAGGAGAGTGACATAGTGTCCCTAGACATGGACTTGGACATGGGGGGTAGCATCCTTGATGACTCTGCGGAGTACTTTGAAACTCTGAACACATTTCCGTTGAAGGGCGCTCTGGCAGCCTGGTGACTCAGGGAGCTGGGCCACATGGAGTGCAGCCAAATCGATCAAGCGACATTGCTCCCAGATTCCCTCAAAGTGCTCTCAGCTCCCTGGGTACACTACCCGCTCATAACGAAGGTGGAAGTTCATCTCCCCTAGGGTTCAGTGGAAGCACCCTACTTCCTCTAGGGTAAGGGACTCCGACGCAAAAAAGTTTGGGGCTGCCGTCGGCCAGAACTTCTCCGGGAAGTGATCCGCTGTGAGAATGTTCCAGAAGCTCCTGGGCTCGGACTCAAGGTCTAGCCCCTTATTTCCCCACTCGTCAACCAGAGGCGGCTGAGGAACTGGTAGCGGTACCGAGGCGGACCGCTGGGACAGTAAATTGGGCAGCGGAGAATACAACGAATGAGCTGACTAGCCACCGAATTCTGGGCCATTCTCTAAAGAGTGAGGTGACCTGACCACAATATCACGACACGACGAACTGATAGACATAGCTTCTAGCACATGAATTATAGTCACCGATGATGGGTCACGCCGTTTCTCTACCGCCGTTGGTCACCAAAATATCTCTCTGTGATCTCTAGTAGTGGTAGAGAGCGCCTCTGGTGATGATGGTGGCAATTGCGCGATCGGAACCTACAGAATCTCCGAAATTTCGTCCTCCTGGATATACCTACGGAGAGAGGCAGGAATCCGATGGACTTCGCATTCAAGGAGAATGAGGCTGACATGCCTTGTTCCTGCCCCAGTCCTTGACACGAAGGAGTAGGGAGAAGGTTTCATCGCTGAGTCGCATTCCGCTTCAGAATCGGGGAAACGGGATTTTTTGAACTCCTCTCGGGCCTTCCCAGTACTCTTCTAGTGGTGGCGACGACCCTCTCTCCTTCCCCTAGATGGCTCTTTGGGACAAGGTTGATTCTCGAAAAGTATTCTCAGAGCGGTGCGGGTGCCATGGCGGAGAGTACTCCCACTTGAGACAGCCGGGTTGCGAGGGGCACCAGGGAAAATGTCGAAGGGTATATGGGGAGGACCTCCATGGACAACAACCATGTGGGTGGAACCTCTGTTTGAACCGGAAAGAGCATGGGGGGGACATCCATGGTTGGTGCGGGTGGAGCGAGGCTGACCTTCACCCCTTGGGTTGCCGGGGCGAGGAGGACCTTCTCCAGTTGTCGAGAGGACATTGGGAGGACCCCCACTCTGGAGAGGGACCGGATGGGAAATACCTTCACGTCGATGGTCTGGGAAAGGAGGAGGAACTCCGTTCCCTGTATGGTGGGTGTGGGATAAGATTCCGCACCGAGCATCACTGCCACGGGGCAGGTCTTCATTCGGGATGGGGGTATCACGAGGTATCCCTCCATGACGAGATTCAGAGTAGGGAAGGACCACACTCTATGGAATGGTGGTATGGGGAGGCCCTCCATACGGGCTGAAATCACCATGGATTGGTTCGCGGTGATCACCACTTTGGCCTGCAACCCCGAGAGCCAACCCAACCTACCCATGGGGCGGTTGGGGCCTCAGTCCTGGTCGGTTGAAGGAGAGCCCATTCTCAGTGTATGCAAGGACGACACAATGCACATCGGCGGTGGCTCGGGCCACAATAGTTGTTGACGTCGATGCCCCTTGATGAGCGTCCTCAGGTCGGGCCCGATGCTAACGTCCGGTCAGACGAGATGGCACAGGTGGTGTTGGGGCATAGCCTACCTGCTCCTCTGGTAAAGCCGGACGGCGGCGCTGACGTGGCCGGATGGGGGCCCTTTCCTAGAGCCCTTGGGTTGGGACTCTAACAGGGCTGATCCGGACATCACCTGACTCATCAGGGTAAGGAAAGGAGTCGTCGAGGCATTCTAGGGACATGCTCCCGAAACGATTGAACGTTGGGGTGGGGAGCAGGGGCTCCCTACGCGGCCTTTGAGGGAAACGTTGACGGCGGGGCCTGGATGCCTCCTGGTCTAGGCGGGCCATATCCCAAGTTGGGATGACCCATCCCTCCTCGTACCTATGTAAAAGGTTGTTGATAACACTTTGTTGGATGATCTCTGACGGGGAGAGGGGACGTGGGCATCCCGTATTCACGAATGTAGAGGCCATCGTGACGGCAGCGGAGCCACGCGGAGCGGCTGTGCTATTGTTGCCCCCTCTCCTTCGTAGGTGAGCGGGCAGTGTTCATGTTTCCAAAGTAGCAACCTAGTTCTTAGGATGCAGGGAGATCAACTCATCAGTACTACAAAAAAAAAAGATCGACAAACAGTGCCCCAACGCCATCCTATCATCCGTGGTCGGTAAGAGGGATCCACGCCAACACGTTGTAGAACGGAATGCCCCATGTTCTACTACCCCAACTTTCAGTGAGTTTCACGCCAGGCCTGCCATTTTTGTAGCAGGACCAGGCACCATATATCTGGATCCGGTGACATGTCAATCTACTGATGTCTCAAACGTTACTAATCTCCATATTGAGGAGAATAATTTCAAGTCGGGTTCATCATTTCTGTTTCTGACGCATTTGCTGGGGCGCGCGCATCCGTCCGCCAGGGCGCGACTGGCACGGTTTTCTTTGTGTTTCCCCAAATTCCCGCTTTCCAAAGGCGAGCAGCATCTGCTCCTTATTTAGGGATTTCTTCTCCTTGATCGAAACTGGGATGATGGGATGTCGGTTCTTCCTTCGATGGATTCCTCCTCGGAACTCGTCACCTAGTTCGGGTCTCCCTCATAGATTTAATATGTTGTTCGTGAAACTATTCCCAGTGCCATGTTTCCATGGATGCCTTTTAATTACACTGCATCTGTCAGCATATTCCAAAGGGTCTAGTTAGGGAAGAAACATTCAGTCTGGGGAGTAGTCACATCGAGGCAACAGTAACGTGTCTGAATGCTGGGAAATTGGTGTGTCTATCTTCTGTCCCTTATTATAGGGCTTATCGATGGTGTGGAAGCCCGAGGACTCCCACATCGAGCGTGGGGAATCATATGCCATAGGCATGTATCTGAGGTTTTCCTTAGCTTCCTATGTTTAACACAGGGTATGCCACAGGTTTAACGTCCAACGAAGGCGGATCGGCCTAATCAAAACACTAGATACAGTGGATTAAATTAAGGAATTCCCCTTGAATGGATGCCGATATCAGGGTTAGCCAGTGGGCGACTTACCGGATGATGTGGAGGGAAGTGGGGTGGCCTAATCTCAACAGGATGTGGCGGCCTGGGTGAGAATCAGGTTGGATGAATGAAGAGGAGGTGGATGAAATGGATCCATCGTAAGGGTGACAGTGAAGTTGGTCTTGAGCCTTGAGGAGACCTCCTCCGCATCCCCATGGTAGGGAATCAATGTCTGCATAGTTCGGGATGGTGCGTGTGAACCGACATGAAGGTGGACCTTGGCCCGATGGGTATCGTCAGCAAACCGACGTGAAGGTGAACCTGGGTGTCCACTGGTGGTGGGCTGGAGCCTCATGGGGGGGGGGGGTTCCTACGTACCATGCCTTGACATGGATCAAAGTCCTCTTAGTTTGGGAGGAAATGGTGGTTGTCGGTGAACCGACGTGAAGAAAGAACCTTGGTCCGATGAGAGATGGGATTGAACCTCAAGGAGGCTTCCTACGTACCACATCTTTACATGGATCAAAGTCCTCGTAGTTCGGGTTGGTCACAACGGCTTGCCGTTGGACTGGAATGAAATTTAACGTCATGCTGGACGAGGGTGGAAACTAACATGAAGAAATGAAGGGCGGTGGGCTAGAACCTTGTGGAGGATTCCTACGTACCATGCCTTGACATGGATCAAAGACCTCATAGTACAAATGGATGTGCAGTTTAATGTCATGCTGGACAAGGGCATACAGTTTAACGTCATGCTGGATGAGGGCATACAGTTTGACATCATGCTGGATGAGGTCATTTCCATGATCGATGCTTACTCTAAGCCCACGTGAGTCATGCTCTGTGTGAGAAACAAGAGGCAGCAGATACCTGACAATCACATCGCGAAGGATGTGTCTGTGAGAAGAGAAGAGGTGATTATGCATTAGGCAGCCCATGGTGTGGGGACTTACTCTAGGATGGAGGCCCAAAGTGCGGCAAAGCGCAACGGGAGAGGGATTTGGGACCAAAGATGGAAGGTTCCTCGTTCCCTATGGCGCACTCCACTGACCTTGGTAGTGGGGAAGTATGGAGGTGCATGGGTGCTGCCTTCCGCAGAAGAGGCTAGGGGGTTTACACCAAGGTGGTTTCCCTTCTCCTGTGGACATACGCAACTCCGATAAAGAGGATATCATCCCTTGTGGATGGGTGATCCCATCTCCGTGGAGACCAGTGGGCGTAAAGAATGTCCGAGACGGGGGGGACCCTGTGTGCAAGACATGGGGTCGGATTACAGTTTAACGTCATGTGTTAAGGACAAGGTGCTTGGAATTTTAACATCCTACAGCTCAGACGATGTGGGTTTACTCCGCACCCCTAGGACTTACATGACCGGTACCCTCTGCTAATTGGAGGAGGGAAGGTACCGACAAGGCCACAGTCAAGGGGGGTCACAGAGAAAACCCTCGAGGGGTCCACATTAGAGTGGCTATGCGAAGAAGAAATATCCGTTAGTGTGCATGTGCGAAGAAGCATTAGGCGAAGCAATTCTACGAGTGGTGTTGTCCATGGGACTTTGAAATCACATCGTGCAAACCTGGAGGGTCGCACGGGAAGAGGAATTGCCAAGCAAAGGGGTGTGCTTCGCAAAGTGGAGTGCCTTGGCCTTAGCATGGGGAAGGGGTGTGAATGAGAGGTGATTTGTGAAGTGGAATAGTGTTCGCGGAGCACTGTCTCATGAAGTAGAGGTGCCTCGTGAAGCAGAGGTGCCTCGTGAAGTAGTGTGCTTCGCGATGTACAGTGACCCTGCCTTGGCATGTGGATCACTAGTACATGATGGGTGTTTTGCAAAGCATAAACGCACCGCGGCTACCCGGGTTCACTTGGGAATCCCTGTCCTTTGCGAATGCCCTTATGCTTCGCAAAGGGAATCCCTCTCGGAAGAGGGGCTCAAAACGAGAAAAGGTGAAGGCATCTCGCGAAGAAAAAATACCTCGCGAAGCTCATGGTTCCTGAGGTGAAGGGTGCTTTGCGATTCGGGAGTTGAGAATCCGAAAGGTCGTATTGTCCGTCTTCTAGACTCAGGGGGAGCCCAGTATTTATAGGCAAGGGGCTTCGCGATGTAGAGCTAACACGGCGTGAAGGGGGCTCCGGGGTTCCGGGGCGGGCTCGTGAACGTCAGGGAATTCGCGGAGCATTACCGCCTCTAGGGCTTCGCGGCGGGCTAGAGAACGTCATGACAATCACGAAGCGTTACCGCCTCTAGGGATTCTCAGCAAGATCGTGAACGTCAAGGCGTTCGCGGAGTGTTACCACCTCCTGTGCTTCGCGGCGGCTATGGTGTTCGGCAGCGCTCCGCATTGGGGCTTCGCGAGGCATCGTGCAGGATTATTTTCCTTCTTCCCTTTTTGGTCAATATTTTAGCTCCAAAAGTTTCTAATCACAATACACCACCATATTTGATTGGTGATTTTCCTTTGATACCATTAGGAATTTCCACTGGCATCATGAATGAAGGATAATTAGGGTATGTTTTTTCTCATTGGTTTTCACCAAACTGGGTTAGTGGGATACTCCTGATGGGGAAGAGGTGAGAACCTTCTCCTTGATGGAAGGTTTTTAGTGTTTGTGGGCCGTCTTGCATTGTCGTTTATATAGGACATGACGTTGTCAGCTATGGGTAACACCCTCATGATGTTTATGGATAACTGTATCTGGAATTATCATTGTCGATTAATGGAAAGAGTGTATGAGAAGAAATCATGTATCTCCTAGATTAGGTTGTACGCGGCCTCTTGATCCACCTCCCTGAGATAAAAAAGGGAATTATTTCTTATGATCTAGTAATAATATCCAAAAACGGATGGAGATAGTGGTCAATGTCCTCTACTTTAGAACCATAGATCATCATTGATCAGATGATTGGTGGTTTTGTTTGAAATGGAGGGCTTGTTGGGATTCATCCATTGTCAGAATTGTACCATTTTAATGGTACACCCATACTAGTTCATCTGATACCCATCATACAAGAAACTTTGTGGGTGATAATTTCCTTCATGCAGAAGAACACCTTGTTTTTGTAGAAGAAAATGAGTTCATTGGTGATCATTTAAATGACACCATTGGATTCCGGGGAGTTATTATGGTATCTATCCTTTTTATTACATACCTTTTCACTACATTTTCCAAATGGAGGATCTTAAAAGTCTAGTGTCTTGGAAATCAGGAACATAATACATGAAAAACAAAAATTATAATAAAAAACTTTTAAGTCTTCATAATAGGTTCATCCTATTTAAAATTACTGCATCTCATATCCTGGAGACATACAGCAATGGAAAGGGTGAGAAGAAGGCCCAGTAAGGGTAAACAAGGGGATCAATGTACTTGTGATATCAATAAAAACTCGAATAAAAACATAAAGACATGAGAAATGGAAGTATAAGAATATCATAATGAGAAGAACTTGGAACATAACTAGAATATGTGGTTACACCATTTCATTTAAACATTCATGAACATATCAATAATGTCCATCCCCAAGGTGTCAAAAAAATTACCAAGGTTATTCACCAAGGTATCGTGAAACTTGTCATCTCTAGATATTAAATCTTTACCCAATGCGTTGGAGTGATATAAAGGAACACCCTTAATATTTTTTTTACTTTCATGTAATCCACATAGGTCATAATCAAACATTTCAAAAATAACCCATGGAGAATAAATGAAATGGGTTTCATTTCAAGATCCTGACGTTTTAAAAAGTTCAAAAAAAGATCATTTTGTCATTTATAACCCATGGAAATGGAGTGAGGGTTTTATGTATGTCAATTCCAGAATAAAATACATAATATTTATATATTTATGAACACCCAATAAAACAAAATAGATATGGATATTCACATAAATAAAACAAGATAATTTCTGGAGAGAAAGAGATAGAAATTTTGAGGTGAAATTTCTGCAACATAACGGTTGTATAACATGGTTTTAGAAAACATTGAAATGAGAGGGTACAATATTATCCCACTCATAAATAAATTATAATACAGTATAAAACCATAAAAACATGTTGATAAGAACATGTTATGTAAATTTTAATGACATACCACATGAAAAGGAAACATGAAAGAAAAGAGAAGATGCGATTCCTTTTACGAAAAATTTGGCAGCTTAACGGTGTCACATAAAAATTCAAAAAAATAATTGATGAGAGAAGAAATGGTCTCTCAACAATTATACATGAAATTTAATGTAATGATAAAATATAAGAACATACCCTAAACAAAAATAGATGGAAACTAGAAGACACAACATAAAGGAAGTCATAGCTTGAAAGAGGAGGGTGAAAGTTTCCCTTACCTTGAAGAGTAACTTTTAAAGAATGAAGGTTGGGACCTTGGGAGGCTTGAGGGAACCTTTGGAAGACTACTTGGGAGTTAAAGAGAGCATAAATTATTTGGGTAGGATTTTTAAATAAAAGGAATGAGGGAATGACTTGGTATTTATAGGAGAAGTGAGGGAACAAAGCATTAATTGCCAAGGGACACATCATCAGTGGTTTTGAAAAAACCATGGGATTGCCCATGTTTTTTTCATGTTATTGGTCACTTGGTAAACCTAATAAATTATATTACTATTACTAAGTCGACCAGAATGATTGAATAATTATTATATCTTTAATGATGTCATTAAACACCTGAAACTCAAAACTGTATTCTCACTATTCACCGAAAATTCAACTATTTCAGAAAAATCACAAAAATTCACCTTAACCAAATATCAATGATTTGATTTCAAAAATGAAATCCATTTTATGAGATTAATTTTCTAAATAAATTTAATTTAATTTTTAAATAAAAACAATATTCACCCGAAAAAACTAATACTTAACCAATAATTTGTGAAACAGTTATTTACCTATTTTACTGAATCACATTAATTAATCATGGTGCGTAAATTATATTAATACTTTCTTAAGTGAGGTTACATAATACATTTGGTCACATTAATAATCATAAGCGTAATATTACTATTCATAATTTACTATTCACCAAAATTAAGTTGATCTTATTAGACTCTAAATTTCATACAGAACATATCTAAAGAACATTTTTTGAAAATAATTACACAATTTTAATTATTTAATGTTTACATAAATATTTTAAAATTCCCTTTTTCCAAAATTCATTAATAATACCATAAGAAGAAATGACAAATTTATTTATATTAAAGTATTACATGAAGAAACTAAAGTCTTGTTACATATCCCCTTATAAAACCCACATAAGAAATATGTGTAAGGTGTGCAAAGGTGATAGAATCATGGGGTGGCTCGACCAACATTGCTCGAGTCGTGATTTCTATCAGATTGAACTTCTATCGAAGGTGATTTCGTTTCAGCTTCACACGATGAAGTTCAGCTTGCGTTTGGTCCAAAGAAAATCCTAGTGCTGCTACCTCATTCCCATGTTCTGTCAGATGAGATTCGATCAATCCGAGACTACTGGATGAGGCCATCAAATCTCTTTTCTGTATTAATTAACCAGGATCACTTATATTTTTAAACCAAAATCGGATCATTTAGTTTCAAACGGTCACATTGACCAACAATCATATAACAGTCGAAACCCAACGATATCATTTTAATTATACTCATTTCATTAAATGAAATAGTTTTATTGAGTATAAAATAAAATAATACACAAAATTAGGACACAAAAATTATTCAAAATTTCAGGTCATTACATTCTTCCCCCCTTTTGAAATTTCTTCCCTGAAATTTTTAACTCATACCCTCAAAAGAGAATAGATGTGGGTACTTCTGCCTCATATAGTCCTCTGGTTCCCACGTGGCTTCTTCATATTTGTGGTTCCTCTATAATTCCTTAACAAGGTGGGTAGTCTTGTTGCATAGAACCTTGTATCTACAATCCAAGATCTCCACCAGATGCTCCTCATAAGAGATTTCATGTTCCAGTTGTACCACATCTGGGTTTAGTACATGTGAATGGTCAGGTATGTACTTCCTCAAGAGGGAGAGGTGGAAGACATCATGAACTTGTTCTAGATTTGGAGGAAGTGCAAGCTGATAGGTCATTGCTCCCACGTGATCAAATATTTCATAGGGGCTAATGTACCTAGGTCTGAGCTTCCCTTTCTTCCCAAAACTCATGACTCTCTTACACTGTGAAATTCAACGAAATACTTTTTCACCGACATCAAACTGCACATCTCTTCAATGGTTGTCGGCATAGCTCTTTTTCCGACTATGAGCAGCCTTAATGTGTTGTTGATGGCATGGAATTTTTCTGTCATCTATTGCACAAGATCAGGACCAAGAAGATTTCTCTCACTAGCTTCATCCCAACAAGTAGGATTTATACATTGCTTCCCATATAGAGTTTCATAGGGTTCCATTTGAATTCTCGAGTGGAAGCTATTGTTGTAAGAGAAGTCAACTAAAGAGAGATGTTGATCCCATCCACCCTTAAATTCCATTAAGCACATTCCCAGCATGTCCAATAGTGTTTGAATAATCCTTTCAGATTGGTCATCAGTTTGGGGATGATATGCCATACTGAAATTCAATTCAGTGCTCATCGCATGTTGAAGACTTATCCAGAATTTTGATGTGAACCGTGGATCATGATTAGATAGAATAGAAAGTGGAACCCCATGCAGCCTTACCACTTCCTTCACATAAATCCTGGCAATTTTATCATGAGAGAAATATTCATGGATGGATATAAAATTGACAGTCTTGGTGAGACGGTCCACAATAACCCATATCACATTGTTTCCTTTGGAAGTACTTGGGAGACCAGTGAAAAATTCCATAGTGATATTGTCCCACTTCCATGCTGGTATGGGTAGTGGTTGCAATACCCCTTTAAGAAGTTGTCGCTCTGCCTTCACTTTCTAACATACCAGGAACCTTGAAGAGTAGTCAACAATCTCCCTTTTCATATTATCCCACCAAAAATGATCACGAAGGTCCCTATACATTTTTGTGCTTCCAAGATGTATAGATAAAGTAGATCTATGAGCTTCATCCATCAACTCTTTCTTTATTTCTGGAATATATGGAACCCATTGTCTTGTATGAAATTTCAGTACACCATCTAGATTAACAATGAACTCAGTAAAATTCCCATCCTTTATAACCTCAAACCTCTTCAGTAACAAAGGATATTATTTCTGATCTTTCTTGATCTTCTTTAGTAATGATGGTTGAGAAATATTTTTTCTTAGGATTGATGATGTCCCTTCCCTTATAGTCTCCATTTCCATCTTTAGCAGGTCATTGATCAAATGATCCCTTTGAATCCTCATCATGGAATGAATAACTGGGTCTTTCCTACTTAATGCATCAGTATCTTTTTTTTCTCTTCCAGGATGATTATGAATTGAACAATCATAGTCTTTGAGAAGTTCCAACCATCTCCTTTGTCTCATGTTCAATTCATTTTGTGTGAAAAATATACTACAAACATTGATGGTCTGTGTATATATCACATTTCTCCCCATAAAGATAGTGCCTCCATATCTTCAGAGCAAAAACAACCGTAGCCAGCTCCATATCAGGCGTAGGATATTTTTTCTCATGAGTCTTCAACAGTCCAAATCCATAAGAAATGACTTTGTCATTATTCATGAGGACACATCCAAGCCCTTTCAGAGATGCATCAATAAAAATAATGAATCCTTCTCTACTTGATGGTAGATTTAACACAAGTGCAGTAACAAATCTCTTCTTCAGCTCTTGAAACTTTCCTCACACTCCTTTGTCTAGATGAACTTGACCACTTTTCTAGTGAACTTGGTTAATGGATTATAAATTTGTGAAATGTTTTTCAGAAACCTCTTATAATATCCTATTAATCCAAGGAAATGTCAAATATCAGTTATTGTTGTAGGCTGAACCACTCCTCTACAACTTTTGTCTTTACAGGGTCAACTGTGATTCCTTCATTGGTAATGATGTGCCCCAATAAAGAAACATGTTGTATATAGAATTCAAATTTACTGAACATTCCAAAAAGCCACTCCTTCCATAGAGTTTGAAAAATAACCCTTAGATGATCTTCATGCTCCTCGCGACTTTTGGAACATATCAGAATATCATCTATAAAAACTACCACAAAGTTACCAAGGTAGTCCTTAAAGACTCTATTTATAAAATCCATAAAAATATCAGGTGCATTAGTCAGTCCGAAGGACATAACAACAAACTCATAATTCCCATATCTTGATCAGAAAGAAGTTTTGGAATATCTTCTTTCTTCACCCTCAATTGATGATAACAAGAACAATGATTAATCTTAGAGAAGATTTGATCCCCACGAAGTTGGTCAAATAAGACATCACTTCTTGGAAGAGGGTATTTTTTTCACTGTATTCCCATTCAGTTCCCTATAATCAATGAATAGCCTCATCAATCTGTCCTTCTTCACAAAGAGAACTGGTGCTCCCCAAAAAGACACACTCGATCGGATAAACCCATTCTCCAAAAGATCTTGGAGTTGTTTCTTTAATTCCTCTAACTACACATTTTCCATCCTATATGGGGTCTTTGATATCAGATGAGATACATGTATGACTTTGATAGATAACTCTATTTCTCTTTCTAGGGGAGGTCCAGGAAACTCCTCGGGAAATACATCAACATATTCCTGGATGATGGGGACACTTTCTATCCTTAAAATCTCATCTCATTCTTATTCTTCACCGATCAACTCCATAAAGTAGGATATAGAGGGTTATTTTAGACAAAGATCATGTTGAGATATCTCTCCTTGGAAGATAACTATAGGTTTTCTAATTAAGACTACTGATATTTCCTATCTCCTGTAATTTATCTTAGCATTATACTTTGAGATCCAGTCCATCCCTAGTATAATGTCGAATTACAACTTGATAATGACTACTAGATTTGTGATAATATTGTTCTCACTAATGTAAATACTAGAGTTTCTAAACACTGAAGATGATTGGATAGTCCCACCATGAGTCTTGACTAATAACTCTAATTTTATAAAATCGTGGGTTGATTCTAAATTCATTACAAACATGGAGGAAATAAAAGCATGCATAGAACCAGAATCAAACAAATTATTTACTATATTTGATAGGATAACAAGAGTACCTGCTACCACATCATTTGAAGCTTTAACATCAGCTTCCATGATAGCAAAAGCACGACCTTAATCCCTTGGTCTTTGATGAGGCTGATGGTGGTTTCCCTCCACTGCCCTCATATTTTGACAATGATTGGAGAAGTTCCCACGTTGTCCACACTTGAAGCACTGGACATCAGGTAGGTCATGCACCATCTTACCCTTGTCATTTGTGTTTGGTAGTTGAGGTTTTACCTCAACATGACAATTCCTTGCATTGTGGCCATCTATACCACACTTATAGAACTTCCCACTCTCGAGAAGGAAGTTCCTCGAATGCTTCTTCCAACATTTTACACGTGGGATGTTTTACTTTCCTGCCTAGTCTTCCCTGATGGAATCTCCTCCCTAAGAATGGATCCAAAAATATCTTCTTGTCGTTTTATTTATGAAACCACTTCATCTCACCAAACTCTAGCTCGACTTTCATCGCACTCTGCACGATCTCCTCATAGATATCATAGTCTCAATTGGCTAGATTCTTCCACAAATGTGTTTTAGTCCACCGAAGAATATATCAACCTTACCCTTTGGATCCATGAAAAATCTATAGGTATATTGTGAAAGCCTTGTGAATTTCATCTTGTAGCATCCAAAAAATTCATTCTCTTTCTAGTTTAGCTCGAGAAAGTCCTTCTCCATTATTTTTCTCATGGAACGAGGCGAATACTTACTGAAAAAGATCCCTATGAACTCTTCACACTCCATAGCTTCAACTTCCACTCTTTGCCTTGTGTTTTTGATCAGTTCCCACCACTGATCAGCTTCTCCCTCTAAGTGATAGACAGACAGGGTGACCTTCTCTTTCTCTGAACAATGTAGTAGAGAAAATATCTTCTCTATATAGCCGATCCATTGTTCAAAAATCAATGGGTCAGTCAATCCACTGAAGGTTCGTGGTCATTGGTGCATAAAGGAATAAATAAAATGTTGTTCCCTCCATGGTGAGATCGGCCTCTCAGCTTGATTCAAGTTATTACTGAAAACTTGAGTTAGTTGGTTTATCATTCACATGAATGTTTCCATTACGGCTTCCATCAGAGGGCCGTCAGCACATAGTCCATTGCAGTCACCATTTTCACGGTTCCTCCAATTGACTGCCATTTTCTAAAAAAAATAAATCCTTTGCGAGAAACTTATTTCATTTATGAATCTTTTAATTGTAAGGATTTTATGTCTTAAAACATCATGCTTAAACTATTTTATTTCTCTATAAATCCTTCATAATGATTCATAAAAAGTTGGCGATTAACCCAAAATATCTCTTGAGAGTGTCATAACCAAGAGTGAAACAAAGCCTGTTGTCATGCACTAGTTCCCATTTGATTCTATCTCAAAGTTGTGTTTTTGGGTTTTACCCCTATGTACATCTATTACAGAGCAGCCTTTACCTACTCGTATTCAGATAGGGATGTATTTTTTTGAAAAACCACTAACTCAATACTCACCAAAATACCAAGATGTTTTCAAATATTTAAAAATTTATATAGGGTTCTTCCTAAAGTTTTTATAGCCTAATTTCCATAAATAACTAAACCTAGCCTTTTATACCATCTATGGAATTCCGCATTTTTATTACATATAATTTCATTACATTTTACAAACAGAGGATCTTTAAAGTCTAGTGTCTTGGAAATCAAGAACATAATACATGAAAACAACATAAAAAATTATTCTAAACCACTTTTAAGTTTTCATAGTAGGTTCATTCTATGTACAATCACTGCATTTCATATCTTGGAGACATACATCAAAGGAAAGGATGAGAAGAAGGCCCATTAAGGGTTAACAAGGGAATCAATGTACTTGTGATATCAATAAGAACTTGAATAAAAACATGAAGACATAAGCATGGAAGTATATGAATATCATAATGAAAAGAATATAGAACATAACTTGAATCTGTGGCTACAACATTTCATTTACACATTCATGAACAAATCACCAAGGTCCATCCCCGAGGTGTCATAAATATTACCATGTTTATTCCCCAAGGTATCATGAAACTTGTCATCTATAGAGATTAAATCATTACCCAATGCATTGGAGTGCTATTAGGGTGCACCCTTAATATGTCTATACCTTCATGTGATAAAAATATATCACAATCAAAAATTTCATAAATAACCCATGATGATAATATAAATGGGTTTTATTTCAAGATCATGACATTTTAGAAGTTCTTAAAAAAATAAGATCATTATGTCATTATAACCCATGGAAAGGGAGTGAGGGTTATATATATGTCAATTACAGAATCAAATACATAATCTACATATAGTTATGAACACCCAAAACAAAATAAATAGGTTTTTTTATTCATAAAAATAAAACAATAGAATTTATAGAGATAAAGAGATAGAAAATTTTCATTGAAATTTGTGCAGCATAACAGCTATATAACATGGTTTTATAAAACATTGAAAAGAGAGGGTAAAAGAGTAAAACACTCATAAATAACTTATAATACAGTATTAATACATAATAACATGGAGATAATAACATGTTATGGAAATTTTAATGAGATACCACATGAAAAGGAAACATGAAAGAAAAGAGAATACGTGATTCCTTTTATGCAAAATTCGGCAGCCTAACAACATCACATAAAACTTTAAAAAACAAATAGATGAGAGTGGAAAGGGTCTCTCAAAAATTATTAATGAAATGGAAAGTAATTAGAACATATAATAAAATACCCTCAACAAAAATAGATGGAAACTAGAAGACACAACATAAAGGAAGTCATGGCTTAAAAGAGGAGGGTGAAAGATTCCTTTTCCTTGATAAGTAACATCAAAATCAAGAAGGTCGGGACCTTGGGAGGCATGAAGGAACCTTGGGAGGACGCATTGGGAGGGAAAGATACCGTAACTTCATTGGGTTTGATTTTTAAATGAAAATAATGGGGTAAAATCTTGGTATTTATAAGAGAAATGAGGGAACAAAGCATTAATTGCCAAGGGACACCTCATCGGTGGTATTGAAAAAACCATGGGCTTTCCCATGGTATTTTCCCTTGGTATTGGCCAAATTGGAAAAATAATACCTTAAATTACTATTAATAAGATAACTATAATGATTAAATAATTTTTACATCCTTAATGATGTCATTAAACACCCGAAACTCAAAACTGTATTTTCACTATTCAACGAAAATTCAACTATTTTAGAGAAGTCCCAAAAATTCACCTTAACCAAATATCGATGCTATGATTTCAAAAATGATCTCAATTTTATGAAAATATTTTTATAAATATTTTTAATTTAATTTTTAAATAAAAAACACTATTAACCTTAAAAAACTCATACTTAACCAATAATTTCTAAAATGGTTATTTACTAATTTTATTGAATCACATTAATTAATCATGGTGCCTAAATTATTTTAATACTTTGTTAAGTGAGGTTACTTAATCCATTTTTTCACATTTCTAATCATAAGAATAAAATCACTATTCATAGTTTACTATTCATTAAAAATTATTTTGATCTTATTAGACTCTAGATTTCATACTGAACACAACTGTAGAAGACCATTTTTTGAAAATCATTAATTTTTTATAAGTATTTAAGGTTTACATAAATATTTTAAATTATCCTTTTTCCAAAATTCATCAATAATACCATAAGAATAAATAACAATTTTATTTATAATAAATTATTAAATGAAGAAACTAATGTCTTGTTGCATAGCCCCTTATAACACCCGCATAAGACCTAAGTATAAGGTGTGCTAAGGTGATAGAATCCTGGGGCGGTTCGACCAACAATTCCTGAGTGGTGATTTCTATCAGCTTGAACTTATCCCGAAGGTGATTCCGTTCTAGTTTTACATGATGAAGTTTAGCTTTGGTTTGGTCTAGAGCAAAGCCCAGTGGTGCTACCTACTTCCCATGTTCCATCAGATGGGCATCGATCGGCCCAAGACAATTGGATGAGGCCATCAAATCTCCTTTCTATATTAATATACCAATATCACTTATATTTATAAACAAAAATCGCAACATTTAGTTTCCAACAATCATATTGACAAATTTTCATTTAACAGTCGAACCCAACGGTCTCATTTTAATTATACTCATTTCATTAAATGAAATAGTTTTGTTGAGTGTAAAATAAAATAACAAAAAAAACTAGGAAAAAAAAATTATTCAAAATTTCGGGTTGTTTCAATTATGGTAGTAGGTGCCTATATATACAGAAAATATAATCTAGAAACTTAGTAAATGAAGAATATAATTTGAATTAACACATGAATAGTTTATTTTCTCATTGGTATTCCCTTACAAACTGAAATGGGGCCAGTCGTATGGATTTCATTATGATCTTTGTCTTCACATTGGGTTCTACATTTTATTCCCTCATAATAAATTTATTAGGTTAGAAATCATCTTTTTTAATGGTTTCCAACAAGTTTGTTTTTGGAACCATAAAGAATAAATGGCTTTATATCAAACGATACATCCTTTCAAGGGGTAGGCACTCATTGGGTGATTCAGATGACAATGCAAGAGAACTCACATTAGACGAGATGATGGGTGGTCAGGCTCATCACACCATTTTGGGGGGAGTTACTACCTATAATGGGACTCTCTTATAGATTTAATACACATTTATTATTCCGTTATTAATTCCCATGTATGGTATAAATTAACCTATAAATAAAAATCAATTATTTGCATGTATATATCAAAGAATCACTTATATGTATTTGAGGTTCTTCATCAATGGAGATAGTTTTATATACCTGATGTTATCCTTTAATGAAATCCTCTTATATATAGATTATTATTTGTTTGGTCATTATTATGATGATTCTATATTTATAAACACATAGTGGGGAACATGGGAGTTTATTTTCATTAGGGGTGATAGAAGTTTTTTTATTTAATGATCGAACCCATATATAGTATTCCTATAAAACCTCCTTAAAGGAATCATAACCCACATAGATTTGAGACACATAATGGGAGAACATCATAATTTTTATGTTCATGTGATAAGTACCTAATCGAATAGTTTATTCTAATGTGGAAAGGCTATCTAGGAAGATGGTACCTAGTAAATGCTTAATGTGGGACTTATTCAGAAGCTACATAAGGAACCACAAAGGTGTATGAATTTCCATGATGAATTAGTACATATAGGGAATTTGGTCTAGAGAGAAGTTGGTTGATTATATTTATGGGTTTTAACCTTAGTGAGTCATCCAAGGCATTTCATTTGTATAGGATACAAATCCAACATAGTTTATTCTTGAGGATTCATGAGAATGGATTCCCTAAATTGTATGTATTGTAGGGGAATATTGAACATTGATATGATTATGTTTGGGCATATTACTAAATATCATTACCATGTAAATGGGACCATGAGGAATGTATTAACTCATTGTTGATGAATAGTTCTTAACATAGGTCTTAATCATGCAGAGGAGGCTCAGATTTAGGTATTATGGTTGGGTATTACTACTAGGTGGGATTCCCATTGCCCTCATGCACTATGAGGTAATCATATATATCATGATTTGACTATAATAATGAATACGTGTTCTATATGTTCAATTTATGAAATGGATTGTGCATATTTTATGTTCACCATTAACTCATATGCCCATGTGATTCATTATATGTGTGAGAAAGATGAGCAAGTGAATGATTTTACAATCCAAAAACTTTTCCTTATCCACTAAAGGAACATGTGGAGGAAGACGGTCGAAGCGGGTGGGGTTACAATAAATCCCTCTATTCACTTCATCATTGATCTAAATTAAGGTGAAGTGCATGGTGGTAGAGATAATAAGGAAAATAAAATCCTATAATAAATGCTATGGTCTTACATTAAGAGGGATTCCCAACAATTGAATTCATAGTGGATTAAGGATCAGATTGCCCATTAAATGAAAAAGAAAGTGTAATCCTCACCCTAGAAACTGAGAAATATATTCTATTGATCTCAAAGATATGATGGAAGGATACTATCAAAACCCAAATCATCTAGACTAAGAGCTCCATAACCATGTCCCAAGGGTATGGGTTTTCTTTACCATAAATATAAAAATTCACTGGCACAATGAGGATCCTGACTCATGGGTAGAATAATTGTGGGAAACCATTGACTATAGAAATACATACACCTATGGGAGACCAAGTAATTTTCATTATCCCTTATTTTTTTCTATTAGGAGGCCTTGGTGGTGGTTTTAAATTGGTCCCATTCAGACAAGGGATCGAAGAATGAAGATCCCGAGTGATGGGTGTCACAAAAATGGGCCTGAAGAGTTCCTCTTGCAGGTCCTATGCATAGGTGCACAATGTAGGTATGTTGCACAGGGCCTAGGAAGAAATGAATGTTTTTAATGCATGTGGGAAATAATTGAGCGATCAAGATATTCTTTAGGCAATATTCTACCAAGGCAAGAACACTCTTATGTGGATTTCTCCAAGGCAACATGGTTGTCATCATGGTTTCCTAGAAGGGTCACCTAGAGGTCCCAGATGAGATAGAGATGCCTCACACATTTTATTTCTCCTTATGGTAGAATGGTCACCATGCATGTGCCTTATTTATTTATTTCTTATAGGATATTTGATCATTATTATACCATTTCCTTCTCTTTTACCTCTTGTTTTAGAGAGATACCTATGAATCATTGTGGGACCTAGGTCAAGGTTCTACAAAATTAGAGCTCCGAGGGTTTTTAATATATTCGAGTCCTTTAAATGTAGAGTATAATGGTCATATTTATAAAAAATTATGGGAACATTGGTGAAGGTTCTTTTCCATATTGGTATATGATGCTTGTACCCAGCGCAGGTTTCCCACACAAGATTTTTTCCTCCTATTGGCCCGTAGTGTGTATCTGCACAGCTTATGTAATGTTCCTATCTATTTTGTGCATAAGTAATTTTGGGAATTTCATTACATCCCCACAATTAGCATTATCTCTTTAGTATTAACTTGTAACTCTTCATAATATTAACATATTCCATTATAAAATGGAGGTGTAAACAGAAACATCAAATTTTTTTTAATTTATCCCCATTTTTATAATTATAATGGAAAAGGAATACAATGTAATTAACATTATATGAAATATTAAATTAATATAATAGAAGATAATTTAAAAAAATGCACAAGAAAATGTAGTTATATGAACGCCTCTACTCAAGTGATAGAACCCAAAAACCACAATATATAATGGTTTTGTTATAATTTTATCCACTTATTTATTATTTCCAACATGAACTATCCAGACGATTTCACTATCTACACATTCATTAAATAAACAATTTTCATTTTCATTTTTTCATTCCTATTTTAGTGTTCTGCCTGTGTCTCCAGTAATAAAATATCACTTTTATTTTCACAAAAAATCACAATGGGTATATTTATTGTAACACAAAGAGACTCAAATTATTTTATCTTCCATATATACCGAGTACACATATTAATTGATATTATATATTCTGCATTAATTACTCAGTGTTATATAATCACTCTCTACTTTTTTAACATTCCAATTCAGTGACTCATAATGAATATTGGACATATAAATATTGATTCTCTGTCAATAATTTCTTCATTCATATTTATTTATAGAAATACAAAGTTTTATATTCCATTAGTTCATATAACACTTGGACATAATTTTGTGTTCCTTTTACATTATTTAATATTCTCTTCATCACAATTATATTTTTACCCTCTGAATAAAATTACAACTAAACTACCAAATTAAAGACATAGAGAATCTATTGAATTATATTTTTCAATTTGAACGTTTATTCAACATCTATCCAAAATGAATTGAGATTTATGCTTCCCCATTTTTCTTTCAACGATGTTTAGTGTTCAAAACACATTTCAATATTGTCTATTAAAATTCTTCAACAATCCCATTCTATATTTTCCTGAAAATAAAATTATATCCCATAATTTGAGTCACATAAAACATGTAAAATAATATGAACATGTCAAATATAGATAAATTAAAAAATTATCAACTAAATAAACCCGTCTATTGATATACATAAAATTTTGGCAAAAATGATGTCATAAGTATAGAAGAGTATCCTGAAAGATCTTAATTGTATGATTTCACAAGGAGGATGTGTTAAAACCATTATCTATTAGATGATGTCTCCCATAATTAAAATTCAATTCAATAATTTAATAATTTATTTTTGTATATCACACTATGTAAATCATTTTTCAAAACAATTATTTCATTCATCACCAATAATTTTAAAAATATATTGGGATTCAAATAAAAAATACCACCCATAGAACTATTTTAATAAATATGAAATTCAAATAATTTTGATATACACAAAATATAAAATGAATAGAAACCTTAATTAAATGTTTTATCTTTTTATGTCTAACAAATAATAAAATGCATCTTTAATATTTATTCTGTTTATTTGAGTGTAAATTTTTTCAATAACCTTCCTTTATTACAGATCTACATAAATGTATACTATAGTTTTTATTGAATGTATATTTTATATCTAATGACATTATGATTTGAAAAAATCTCATGACCATACAAGAATGGATTTTCATTATTCGTTATATCTCATTTTTCATTTCTATTTGTAATGATTCATCCTTTTTCACATATTCAAAAAATAATGACTATACATGTGATTATATAGTTTCATCATATACACTTATCATTATTTTTTTGCGATGTGTCAATTTTATCTCGAATATTTTTTAATTCATATATATATGATCTTATTCAGCACCATTGAGACATTGAATGGCTCTATCTTGGTACACATTCTTATTACATTCAGCCTTAAAATCCTTATCATATTTTAGAGGTTGGGTAATATAATTGTTTTTCATCATATTCCTCACATTCATTACAAATTTTGTCTATATCAATGTTTTTTATTTTATTATGTAATTATATTCAATCACATATACATAATTTCCCACAAAAAGTGATGGTCAATAATAATTTACTGTATTTATTATCATAATACATTATTTATTATTTAAATAATATTGTATAATTAATTGCATCATTGTATATTCTTATATTTTCATTATATATTCTGAATATAAATTTACATACAATCACTATAGAGTGTTTAAATATCATATCTCATCATTTCCCCAATAAATATAGAATACTCTATTCTTTTATACTTATAAAGATTGATTCTGTGTTCAAATTTCAATATCAACCACTTCCTTCCAATACGTAATTTAAATAACACCCTCAATGAGTAATATTTTTTTCATATCAATAACCGACAAAATACGCCTTATAAAAACTCCATGTTTTTAATAGTGTCATCATAGATGAGAAATAATTCTTGATTTTATACTTGATATTATAACTCATCACTAGAATTGTGTTATATTACATACATTTATCCAATAGAAGATTTTTTAATAAATATGTTTCATTTTTTACACTCTGGAATAATAATTTGATCCACTCCATGAATTCCTCCTTTGATTGAACAAACATAATAAATCGATTATTCATTTATTCATTAAAAAATATTATATCATATGTTTCACAATGAGTGTCAATATATCTTATTGGACTATACAGATAAGTTTGAGTGAAGTGAAGAAAATTGTATTCGGTATTATCTTTAGAGAATAATTGGTTATCAAAATTTTTTTATTATGTAACCATCACAATTTCAAACGAAATCGTATACTAAATAATGAATTTCAATCATATAATTTAGCATTTATATTTATTTATTTATTCATTGTTTATGTTTCCATATCTTTAGAGATATAAATTTTTCCTTAATTCAACAATAATATGTCAATTTTTTCCATTATTTCTACTTGATAACGGTTTATATTAATTATATAACCATTAATTAATGAATTTACCAACCCTTCAATTATGATTCTTTTTTGGTTAAACGTGACTTAATGTCCCGATTCACTAAAATTTAATCTTCTCAAAATATTAAGTTGATGTCTATCCACATAGGGTACCATTAACAACCAATATATTTTACACAATATATTTATTTATTTATTGTAAAAAGATACACATAATAATATCCCATCATATCCTTCATTCTAGACTCATTTGGTAGTAATATACATATAATTATAACAATATATAAGAATATAATTACATTATATAAAACTCTATAACATCCACTTTAAATCCATTGATCTTATAAAACTACACGTTATAATCGGGGGATGTATATACTAAAGGGTGAGAGATGAAGGACATTATGGAAATTATAAAGGAATTTCATAAAGTAAAAGTGTACAGGTGGGTCTGGGGTAATAACATAATGACATAGAAAGAATAAAATAATAATCATGATCATCATAGAATGATATAGATGATAATATCCTGTATTAATAGAAATGTGGAAATAACAGAAAACATGATATCATAATAAATAGCCATGGAAAAACCCTATGAATTTCTAATTTAGTGTGCTTAAGGTAACCACTCATGAACCATTCATGGTATGTTATGTCATAAAATCATTACCTAGTGCATTATAGGGATATATAATTCTGGTCACACCCCTCACTTTCATATTATATATGTTAATTTTTATGACACATAGTGTATAAAACATATTAAATTTGTTCTTAATATGTAACATTAGGATTAAGAGTGTGGGTTGAAGACAAGGTAGTCCCCAATCAATGAAGATTAGGTACATCTTTGTGAGTATCATTGAGTGTATACAGGGATGTGCATTCAGAATACAACTTATTTTCATGAAAATTCATGGGATAATTTTGGTCAACATAACATGTGAACATAAATATTTAACAAAGGGATTAATTTTAGTGAAAGGAAGTCTAATAAAAATAAATGTATGTGTTAATATACAATAGAAAATGAACTACTTAAATTAAAGTGTATTATTAATTTTACTTTCAAACTATGATAAATAAATCATTGAGAGGGGTTGGGTGAATCAGTTATACATTTTATTTTATCATTCATTTATTTTGAGACAACCTTCCCATATATTAATTGAATTATCAATTTAATAAAAAATGAGTAAAAAATACCTAGGAACTCATGTATTTTAAATGGTCAATATTCATAAATAGTATCTATATCTTTGAAAATGGTTGGAATCAACCCAAAATTAAACAATCCACTAGAAAAAACATTTGAGTAGATTAAAACAAGAAGGATATACAATTACAATTTTTTAGGACTATGATCTCTAAAAAATGCATGTACTTTATATAGAGAAAATTATTTAAAATAAGGATTTTGTAAAAATAAATGATAAATTCACCAATTAGTTCCAAAAATTTTAATGTGATACCTTAACAACTTTAACATTTGACAACAGTAATATGAAATTTGATCATTTTCATACGCAGTAGCAGGTAAGATCTTATTTGGACTTTAAAGTGAAACTCATTCTAATATTGTAACCCGATTTCAAAATTTGAAAGCTCAGTCACGAAAAACAACTCAAGTAGAATAAAAATTAAAAATTATTTACTACATCTGATTAATTTTGGAAATCATAGTCTGATTTCCTGGTTTGATGTCCTAGTTAAGGTTGGTAACAATTTTATATGTTATTTTTATTCCTTCTTCAATCAACTAAAAATCCTTAGGTTTTCCTTATCTGGAGACATATTCTATCTAAAATGTCATAAATAATATCTCTTCATCCACATATGAACAATGTTCTGATTCATTAGAATATACAACTTACTCTATTACTTTAAATAGTGAGATAAAAAAAATTTATGTAGGAAACTAAAATGTTTTCCCACATATCTAAATTTCAAAAAACTTTAACCTAAAATTTATTTCAGATCCATATTTCACTTCCTCAATTCAACTGAAACCTTCTTGATTCTTTCAAAAAAAAAATTCAATTCTTCTCATTTCTTCATCCTACATCAGATATACTAACCATTATTCAAGGTGATTCTATTTTTCATTCTAATTTCTTCATTACGATGAAGACATATGTTCAGTTTAACATTCATGACCCATTTTCTATTACATCACAATAGACATCTCATCACTAAAGTGAAACTATTTAAAAAGATAAATCTTTATTCCATAACCATTGTTTTTACATTGATAGAATTTTCCATATCTTAATTTTTCATAAGTTTCATCACATAATCTATAGAAACCAACAACCTCTTCAACAACACTCCATAAAAACACATCAGGAAAACATCAAGACCCCCATGAATAATCTTTGGAAATTTATTGAAAAAATTTATCTTTGTTTTAATTTCTCAGTAATATATTCATACCAATGATCCTTCATCTGATGAAGTATAAGCATTAGACCACATATTATTGAATGGTGTCTATATTACTCAGATGGATGTGTGTCACCTCCAATATAATGATTCAACACCACATGTTTTCTAATGGATCTTTAACCATGTGTTTAAAAAATAATGGTTCTTCTTTATATATTTACCTATTCTGTAAAGAAATATTTCTTATTAAACTCTTGAACCATTTGAATACAACGAAATTGTGTTTTAAGAAAACATTTGACTACATAGTTTATATTCTTCTGGTCGAGTGGTCTCATACTTTCCAATATGCATCGGTCCAAAAATCCTATTTCTTATATAAATCCACAAGAAATACTTCACTTGATTGATTGGTTGAATAATGTGTCTTCTGGACTGGTACCATTCACTACATCATTCCTTTTAATATTATGGAACAAATAATCTTCCTTCACTCAGAAACATTATTCTATAAATATTTTAATATTTTGGATTATTGGTCTAGCTAAAAACTATCATCTTCATCTCCTCAAATTTCTTACAAAACATCCAATTATTCAAAAAATTCAACCACCATGTAGATCATTCACTGATAACCTAATAACAGCAAACAAAAAAATAAAAATCATTATTATTCTACAAACATTTTCCTGTAATCACAAAATCCTAATGATTTTCAAAAAAATTATGCTCCTCATAGAATCTTCTAACATATATTTTTCTATATTTTAACATAGAATCTATCTAGAACATCAGTCTTACATACCATACCTCAAAATGATTTGTTTCATGTCATCAACACTTTTCCATCATATGGTTTGCATCAATTGTTATCAAGAAAACATATTATTTTTGAGAACTCCTAAATCAGAAATGAATCATCAAATTTAGTGTGGAGACATTAAAACTCTATTAAAATATACCATTATGAACAAAAACATCATTCCAGACCCATGATGTGTTTGATGAACATTTTCTAGTAAGAAGTTTCTTCAAAAACCAATGGACATTCTTTTTCAATTCGTATCAAATTTACTAATTGAGGTGAAACATATCATCATTTTCATCTAATAATAAAAAATTATATATAGAATTGATTAATTATATTGTCAAATAAAATACATTACACTAAGAAAAAACATCTTATATCATAAAAAAATACTTCCTTCTAGTATAGTCCTAAAAATCCTTTCATATGGATATTTTTCATCAAACATTCATAAATTATAGAAATTTTTAAGCCCAAGATACGAATTACATACCTATGAATTAGAAGACTACTTAAGCTACCACCTTACAGAAAACATGAATGATTGATTGTAAAACTAGGATGTAAAAAAGTAGTGACTGATGAATAATCATCACATTTAAAACACTCCTTTGCTTATTCCTTCACATCTTCCATTACTTCTTCCACATTCATGTAAATCGATTTTTCCTACAACTACTCCAACAAACTTTTACAATATTTCACAGATTTTCATGTTGAATTCACATCTTACACACTAGTCCACCTATATAAATTTTTCCATAAATGATTTATCAACTATCGATTAATAGATTTAGGAAACAATTATCACTTGGAAAAAACTATTAAATAAACTGAGATACATGATAGTTAAACATAACATAAATATGGTGAGAAATTTATTGGATGTCGGTGTTGAACCTAAATTTGAAAATTCGTTCCGTTGGTAACTGTTTTGTGAATTTTTAAAAACTTCTTCAATTATAAGAACATAATTCAAATAGAGTTTATTATTTTCAATATGTTATTTAATGAACTGATATTTGATATTAATATATTTTTAGTAATGAAATTGTACTAGATTATCTATAAGGTTAAAGAAACATTGATTATCACAAATCAAGAGGATGGGCAACTTCACTTCAACAACTATTTCTTCCCGTAGTATCTTCATTGATATAAGTTGGTCAATAACAAAGTTTTAAGAAACATTATAATTTTCATACATTATAAGAGTTATATAATGTTTTTAACTATATGGAAATTATCACTACATTTTCCCAAAAATAAATCATCACCCCAAGTGGATCATCTTTCGTAATCTTCTCATTCATAGTCATCATCAAAATACCAAAACAAGTCAATTTCTTCCTATCTATCATTCCTAATTACAAAATATAATATTTCTTTAATGTATTTGACAATTATTTTTAATTAAAATTGGTTTGATTGTTTTAGATGAACCTAAAATCATGCACATAAGGTAAAAACAACGAAAAATGACCTGATTTGAAGAATTCAAATTCAACAAACATGAAATTATCTTCTGAATCTATTAAAAGTCATTTTTTTCTCTTCTCACATATTTTTAATCTTGGTCTAAACATAAATTATTGTGGAATATAATATCATATTTATTAACCCATACTTATGAATATGTTCCTTAGAAAAAGTTTCTTGGGAATAAAATATGTTTTTATTCTCTTGTGTGATTCCAAAACAAATAAATTATTTAATTTCACAAATAATAGAAATATCAGGCACCATTTTTATATCATAAGAAAATCATTCACATGTGAATTCTTTATTTCTATAAATGAATTTTTTTATACATAAAAAATTATAATGAAAGAAAAATGATTACTTTCATTGGTGTACAGATTGCTACAATCACATCCTTTCATAAAACTCATGTTTCTTAAGTTGGTATCCAATTTGAAATATAATGAATTCAGAGGATGTTCTACCCCATTAAAGGATTTCATAAATTTACACAAAAAACCTTCGTCCTTACCTACAAAAAATCCAAAAGGTTATTCAATATAAACATTATCATTAAGATATCTAGTAAAAATGATGATTTCAAATCCATCTAAATTTTTTTGTAACATTATTGTGCATCAATAGAATGAAGGAATACACTTTTTTATAACCTTTAAAATAGAGAAAATATCTCATAAATTTAAATTACTTCAATAAATGAATAAACTTTTCTCACTAAACTTGAGTAGCATCATGTCACATCTCCATCTAGATAAAACATGTTCTCTAATAGCCACTTTGAACCAATATTAATTTTGGAATTTGGATTATGAAAAATTTCACATGTATCATTATTCTATATTTGATCCAACTCTTCATTAAAAGCATAAAACATTTATGGATGATAAAAATATTATTTCACATCCTTCGAAACAACTATTGAATATAAATAAAAAAGTGTAATATATTTTGATGGAATTCTTTTTAAATTTTTTAGGTTGATCACCAACTATGTCTTCAGGATCAACTGGCTTCCTTATCATGGGATGATATTTTAGATAGTGTTCTTCATTATTGGAAACAACTATGTTTGATTCTTATTTTTGAGTAGGATTATAATTTTATTGCATACTAATTAGATGTATTTGAAATAATTTATTCCTTCTTATCATCTTATTTATCTGTATTAGTTTGTTTTGGCTCATAATCATATTTTATTAATAAAATTTACCTCAATAAAGTTAAATAAGCGTCCTATTTCAATGTTGAAACAAATATATCCTCTCAATTCTAGAGAATATCCATTAAAAATTACATTATCTCTACTATGCTTGATGTTTATAGGGTTTCAACATTTCCTCTATATGATGCACGAAATCCAAAAAATTTATAACTATTTCTAATTTGAATTTTTGTCAATCAACATATCAAATGGCATTATATCTTAACATTTATTATAGAAACGTATTGTTTGATTATAAATATAAGTTCTCATGTCATTCCTCCAAATTACATGAGATATACTATGTGAAGGTAACATAGTTCTTCCCATTTTAACCAGACTCAACTACACGACTTTTTTGAGGGCTATATGGTGTAATGAACTCTTGTTGAATTCCATGACTCTAAAGAATATTTTCAAACTATTCATTTTTATATTCAACACCATTTTATGTTTTTATAATCTTCGCTAAATAATCACATTCCTTTTCATCAATTATCATGAAATATTTAATAATTATTGGAGAATATGATTTATATTTCATATACATAACACTAGAAATTATAGTAAATCAATCAATGAATGTAATGATGAAATTACCGTTGTGAGATTATTATTTTCACATTTGAACACATTTATCCGAATGAATATTTTCTAGGGGTATTTTTGAATAAATTGAATCTTTCTGATGCAGAGAGCATGTTAACATTACTTTCTAACAAATTATCGAACACAAATATCTTATTATTGACACATATTGAATTCAATAGTCATTGTCACTATTTTATAACTTGATCATGATTCTCTCAAAGATGTTGCCCTTATTTTTCTTCCACAACTAATTACCATACTTACTTATTATGTTACATGTATTTTTTTCGAAACTAAATTTGAACAAGTTTAATTTTGTGTGATGGAATCATGTAACTATCATTAGATAATCCCCTGTTTCCACTATAAAACAATCATTCATTAAATTTTTTTTCCTTTATCACAATGTTGTGACAAAATTAACATGTTGTGTTTCAAAGAAAATCAAAAAATCAATATTTATTAGAAATTAAATTTTCAACTCTAATAATGGAAGATCAAACACCTTTGATTTTGAAGGATTCATCATTTCCAATTGTCACTATTCTATCATTGATGTTTTTTCACATCCCCCAAAAACATTAATTTTCCTATTATACAAGATGAACAACCATTATCCAATATACATGATCTTTATCATTTTGCAGATTTGAGATTTTTTCAATAATAATAGAATTTTTATTTCCCTTTATCTTTCTTCACATCTAGATTCTAAGAATTTTTTTAATCAAATTTAGTTATTAAAAACATACATTTTTAAGATGTACCAGTTGATAAAATCGTTAAAATTTAGTTTTGAAACATTTGAATTTATTTTAAAATTTCACACAATCCTTATATGTTTTCTTCAAAAATTCCATCTCAGATTTTATCCATGTGAAGGATTGAATTCCGATTAAAAATTTCCATATGTAATTTATAGAATATTTTACTATTTTTTATTAAACCAATATATATTTTCAATATTCCCATGTCCATGAAAATACTAGTAATATTCATAAAAATAATATTTTATTTTGTAAATCTTCTACAGTCTAGTGTTGTAAGCTTGTTTCTTAGAAATGTTAACTTATTTAACATCTTAATATTTTTACCCTGAATTACTCTCTTATAATCCTGATCTTTCCTCTTCATCTTAGTTTTATTTTCATACATATAACAATAAAAAGTTGTAGGTACCATTTTTTACTAAATATGTAACTCCTGGATGTTTTAATGAAACATTCTTAATATTTTTAATTCTTTAATAGCTTGCATCGCATGAAACTTCATGTTTAAACGATCCATGGGGTTCCATTAGAATAAAATTACCATTTTAACATATTTATTAGATTTTTCATGATAAATATAAATAACATATGTAAATTAATGGATAATTCATTGAAAACCAATTATTTATTAAAAAATATGAATCCTTTACATAATTTTATTTTTTGTATTAATAAATATAAGGAATTCCTATTAGTAAATGAAATCAATGAAAAAAATATGATAAATACAAAATATATTTTTAATATTCATACAAAAGATATTTCTTCCTAATGTATGAATAATCCATATTCAAGGTATGAAAACATATATTTTATAAAAGTGTTATTTTCCACCTTTAAATGGGGAACCCATTTTAGTTTAACATTTTTACACATTAATAATTTTTATATTACAACATAAATATTATATTTTCAATATTGATATAAAATTTTACATTTGAAATTTTTTTGATATCTTTATGATAACTTCCATGTTTTTAAAAATTGTAAAAATACTCAAAATCTTAATTAAAAACAAATTTTCAACAAATTTATTTATATGAATAAATTATATTATTGAATTCCTTAGAATTATAGATAAAATATATTTTTACCATTAAATATAATTTATCTCATTATCTGTAATTTTAAATTGAATTTAGATGTAAATATATTTCAATATTTTGCAATGTAATAACTTTTAAAAATTGTTTGTTGTTTCCAACAATGGGATTTAGTTTAAATTTATTATTAAAAATTATGTGCATTTAATTTCGGAAATAGATTATATATTTGGAATATTTATTACATAATTATGTTAATATCTTACTTTTATTTTTGGGAATTATAAATAGTAACATTGGTAATTTTAATTAAAACTGTCAAAAGGTATATTGGGTAATTAAGGTTAAAAATAAAATTATTAAATTACTCCAACAATTATCCTAATAACATTGTATAATTTGTTTTTGACCTAAATATTCCTTGTGTCGAAATAGAGTCCTTTTGAAGCCACTTGTATGACATTATGACATTTTTGAAAAAAATAAAAAAAGTTAAATATTTTTTTACTCAAATTTTATTAACTATATATCTTTTAATATAATGGAATATAAAAGAAAAATACAATTATAATATAAAATTTTAAATCTAAAATGTTTTTGTATCATGGTAATTTATTTTTATTATTTATGAATTAATTAATTACCATAATGACTTTTTCTTTAATGATGCAGAAATTATTTAATTGACGAGAAATGAATAAAGTAATTAATATTAAATTTCTAATGACCATAAAAAGACCCAAAAACATGACCAACTCAATTTTTTCGAGTATATATCAACTATAACCATCCATGAATCGGGTTATTGACCATTGGGAGACTTATATTTGAGATTATAACTCTTTTATGATTTTATTTAATGTGATGATAAACATGTCACATTCATGTTACAATAAGTATGGAATTTGTAATGATGTATTATACAAAATATATATTCAATTGCATGTATCCTTATGAAATATAGAATATTTATATTATTCATTGTATTTTATTTTTAATTTTTATTTAACAAATATGCGTGTTAAATAATTAAAAAATTGTTGTAGTAGTTATTGTATTTTAAGAAATATCAAATAATCATTGGTAAAAATATAAAATTAAATAAAATTTCAGCTAACAACTATGTCCAATAAATTTTATTTATTACATTGACAACATAGTAACATAATCTATCAATTGGTTCAAGGTTGTCTTATTATCTAAATATTTTTTCTAATCAATGAATTTAGTAGAGTCAAATTGAAACAATTTATTGTTTATGAAAGTAATGCATTATGAAATTATTTAAAAATAATAATTTTTTTTGGAAAATATATAATAATTATGATATTTTAGAAAATTATATATTCTATTTATTGACATAAAGAAGTATATATTTCACCATTTTAAAATTGAAATGTTTGTTACCGTAGTTGAAAATAATGTAGAGTAACTAAGTTTAATTAAAATGATATGAATTAAATTCATATAAAAACGTGTAAAAAAATTATTTTTTGATGATATTATCTTCAATTAAATTGGGATATTTTGAAGGTTTTTTATGGTTTTTTATTTTATTATAAATTAATATTATTAATTTCCCAAAACTTCCCCTCACCTCAATCATAAAAGGGAACCTCCTCCCTCACCTATTAACTTTTCATTGACCCGTTAAGCTCAAAAATACAATTACGAAATAATTTATCATAATAAGTATTTACATTATATCGATTATGGCCTTATTAAAAGTAAAAATGTAGTGATTTTAGAGGAGATTTCGGGGTACCACGTCAAATAAGAGGCAGTCTCCTCTAACAATTCAATCAAACATATTTATTATTCTATTTAAAATTCTTTAATTGTTTCATTATAATGTAATAAAAATAGAATCAATTATATAATAATATGTTTTAATGGTTGTTAAAAAATAATATACCATCTTTTATCCATACTATGAAAAATAAATCACTACATGTGTGTACGTTTGGATTATCATCTCCCCGCCGCAGTGTCATCTTTTTTTAACCACCATCCTATGTGGATGGTTATAATGATGTAAATGACTACTATATATTATTATTATGAAATCATATGGATTATGATATATTATAAACCATAGACTTTAATAACATTTTCAAATTATGGGAATGATGTCGTCGCTCGTGTGTACGTACTGTTTACCATCTCCATGATACAATGAGACTCATTATACATGATCTTCATTAAATAATGATTATATAAAATAATTTAGAGAATAAATATTATAAATATTATATTACATAATTTTTTAAATTATATAACTATAACCAAATAATAGGAACAAAAACATAACCCACAAAACGTGGTTGAGAAAATAAAGTTATTTACACCAGATGGCTGAGTAATAATGTTACTCACAAAAAGATGATAATATGATAATATTTGATATCATAAAAATTTCTCTAATTTGGAAATAAATCAATTACATTATTTAATATTCTATATATGAGGTTTGTATATATAAAATGGGAATCGTACCAATGGTAAGGGATAATTTTTCAGTCTCATTATTATCCGAGATTGTTTATACGTAAGTCTTTACTAGGTTATATTTATCATCCAAGTCAATGATTACAAAATATTTTTTCCGAAATATTTTTTCTATTTTTCTAAAATTATTTACTATTAATTTTATAAATTGGTGAATTTTTATTAAACGTTAGGAAAGCAATCGTTTCTCGTTTTCTATATGAGGTACATTTTGAATTTTCTTGCAAAAGTATGAGGAGAATATTTTATCAACATATACAGAATGAATGGTTTTTTCTTGTTTTCATCAAACCATATTTACTTGATTTTTCCATTTCAAGACTTGATATTTATTTTAAAATAATATATACTTTATAAATATTACTTTCACTTTGAGAAAATAAAACTTTTTTGAAGAAGAAATGAGACTTTCTTCATGAATTAATTTCATATGTTATATCAAAATTATTAACCAATCAAGATTCAATTCTATAAAATAATTATCATTAAATTATAATATCCTTATTATTCTTATGGTTTTATTTTTTTTATAATGTTATTTTATTTATGAAATTCTTTAGTTTTACATAGATTATGTTATGGTGGAATTACGTCTAAATAAACCCATTTAATTCATTGTGTTATGATTAATGTTTTATGTTATTGTGGAACATGAAAGAATTATTTAATAATGAGATGGATGGGACCTAAAAATTCCTAAAATTAATTGGGTAGATATTTAT
The DNA here is from genome assembly GCA_963277665.1 of Viscum album. Classification (NCBI taxonomy): domain Eukaryota; kingdom Viridiplantae; phylum Streptophyta; class Magnoliopsida; order Santalales; family Viscaceae; genus Viscum; species Viscum album. Next base: position 1,579,078,747 of record OY728142.1, read on the forward strand.
TTATCATTAGATTGAAATTTCTTGATTGGGAAATGATATAGGTTTATTAGTACAATGCTAGAATGAATATTGAACTAGGTTTGGTAAAGGACATGGTCTAGTATGATGGTCTTGGAAATGAGTCTTGACTAATATGGAATGATTTTCAATGATATTGTGTATACAAAAGAAATTCACGTCTCCTTCTATTACTCTTGGGATTAGGTTCTTTGATTCATATAAAATTTTATGATTTATCCCATAGCATGATATCATGATCATTCAGATGAAAAATAATATTTTCAAATGTAATGTTATTCTGTCTTGTAATTATGATATTATTGATATAATCCTTGTTTACTCTTAATGTGAATATATTCTCACCCCTTCATATGTTTCTTTTCCCAAAGTCATGAATAAGTGTATTAATTATTATATTTTAAAAAGGTTTCTAGGTTTGATGAAATAGGGGGGAGATAAAGATGATGCGTTGAGAACTATTTTTTTATGTTTCAGAGTTTCAAAAGACACTATACATATATATTTCTGATGTGTAATTTTAATATTTTGTAAAGAATTTTCCCCAATATTGATCATAAATAAACATATGTAAAGTATTTTTCATTATATTTGGTATCAGTGTAATGGTATAGTAGACCATTCAAAACCAAGATGAGAAAATCTTACTAAGAGCATAAAGGATATGTTAAATTATAGGTTAAAATCATAAGGTTTTTAGAATGATAATGAATACCCAAGTGTTAAACATAAAGTGTTTGAAATCGAAAATTTATTCTTGCTTATGATGATTTCTCATTTTGATTATTTTTTCTCACACAATACTTCCGGTTTTTAATGAATTACAGGAACCTAGATGAACCGTGTCTCAGTTGATTTTGATTGGAAATGAAATAATTTTCAAATTGGGTAACCAAATGTTAAGGGATATGAAATGAAAAATATTTAGCTATGATCACACAAACCTATCAATATATGTATCATGATAGTATTACAAATTAGAAAAATTGGTAATAAAATTATTTTGATTCCATCATGAGGTAACACCCACCTTCTTTCAGCGGATCATCTAATCCATTACTCGAAAAACAATGGATTAGTACCATTGAAAATATATTTCATGTTCTCAAATGTCTAGACCATGATAAGTCATTTTTATAAATATAGTGTTTGGAAGGTGAAGTTGATCAATGGTAGAAAATTTGGATGACTATAAGGAAAATATATGAAATTTAATCTACAGAATGGTATGAGTTCGAGAACTTATTTTTCAGTAAGTACATTCCTCGTATTCTTTAAAAAAATGAAGAATGAGTTATTTTACCTTCAGAAAAAGGACTTTAAACCCACTGATACTATCATGACCCCCTCCCCTAATAGTGTACCCCTATTGGGTAGGTAATGTGAGAAGGGAGATAATGACCCCTGAGTACTGCCTCCAGTAGGCCCCGGGTTGGAGAATAGCATCGAGGGTATAGTAAACACAAAAATGAGAGCCTTTACCCTCTAAGAGAACACATGCAGAAGAGAGAGATAATATTGGAACCAACCAACTCCATCTCATAACTGAAATATAAAAGAAAACCCAAGTGTATATATGTAATGTCCTGAAAAAGTACGACTATTGGAAGTGAAAAAACTGCATGTACCCAAAAAGGAAGAAAAACAACAGCAACCACAAGCCCGAACAGCTCCGGCTACCACAAGATAGTAGTAACCAGTCTGATCTCCAACGTGCTCCATGTGACCTGAATATCTGTTTATATATACATAGAGAGAGTATAACTGTATACTCAGTAGGATCCACCCCTAAGTGTCTCCTGAAAATGTAAATAAACCATGCTAAAGTATAGTGAACAATAAGTGAAACTAACTCGTCACATAAATAGGTATACTATGTTCCCAGCTGCAACGTCCCGATTCCAGAAGCCACCAAGAGGTGCCCCGTAGCTGGTTGGTCGCATGGCCTAAAATGAATTTCCCCGAATGCAAGAGGCTGCTAACTAGTAGTGACGACCTTGGGTGTGATAGTGGGGACACTATTCCCTCATTGGCAGAGTAAACAACAGAAGTAAACAAATACATACTAGAGCTGAAGTAGTAATAATATCATACAAAAATAAACAGTGCAAAACTAATAGAATAAACTAGATCACACATATATATAATGATGCATGATACATGTGTCTAGGAAAATAGTGAAACAAAGAACAATGTTGTAATATAATAATAAACCAAGTACAAAAGGAAAACAATAATAATCTCCTTAGCATCACAAGATATGATTAGTCCCATGCTCTCCAGCTCCATAGTATGTCAAGTACCTGAAGTATATGGAAACTTTCTCTTTTCTATACATGCAACAATATAATCTGTTTTGGCTCAAAAGCATGGCCCAAACAGGGTGTGAGACTAATCTTTGTAGGAAACTACCACGAGATCTGTGCCTAACAGATAATGAGTATATGGTAGGTAAAAGTATAAGAAATTGTAAACAAGAAGGTACCCAACAGAAAACAATCCACAGTTCAATATCAAGCAACAACTAACAAGTAGGTAAACACAACAGGTAACCCTCTAGAATGCACACTCAATCTAGACCCTCTTGTCCTACCTAACAAGTACAAGAAACCCTCTTGGGAGTACACTCAGTCTATTACCTTTGGTTCAGCTAAATCATATACTCTCTAAGGAAGAACTCACTATCAATTCATTCTATAGACTCGTATCGTAACTACAAGCGCTTTAGGGAGGCACTTACGTCACATTCCCTCTGTGGCCTATGTCTAGGAACTACAAACACTATGAGGAAGCACTCAACATCAATTACCCCTGTGGTCTCACATCGTAAAATTATAAAGACACTCTGGAGAATCCCTCAACGTCCATTATCTCTATGGTCTATACACTAGGTTCTCACGGCCCTATGTAAGTTAAAAAAGTGTAGAAGTGTGTATCAGCCAAGGAAAACCTCAATAACTACTTTTCTACCATTATACAATATAACAGAATAACATAACAACAGTCAAACCATCCATCAATACTAGGCATGGGACGCAAATAGTAGACTACATGCAAACTAGACCCAACAGTCAAAAATAGGAAAAACATGCATGGGAAACATATCCAAAGCACAAAAATACACCCATATTCAAAATCTGCTGGAAATTATCTTTTTTATTTATTTTCAAATCCTGTTTAGGATAACCGGAAACCATACAACCAAACCGCCATCATCCAAATCGTGGGTACATCGAAACCCCAACATCCAAAAGTAGAAACACATCAGCATTAAAATTCAAAAGCAGACCAACCAACATGAACACCTTGAGCCGCAAAACCTCGAGAAGAGTGACAAATACAACATCCACTCTAATCACTGGATCACCACGCGCCACCATGCAGAAGATGGTGGAGCCGACGTCAGAGCCGCACACCCTTCACAGCAGGACCAACATCAAGCGTCGGAGCTGAAGCACCCACAGACCACCATCATCATCATGACCACAGGAAAATCACAAAAATAACCACGAACCACTACCTATCTCAAAAATACAAGAAAACAAGAATATATGCATCCACCGAAGTGTAGGAAAGCATCACCTTCATCCTTCGACCCCACCATCGATGGTCCAGAACCAAAACTCCAACCCTCCGGAAGAACATCCAGTCCAAAATTGATATACCATCAAAATATTCCCAAACATCAAACCCACATCCCCCTACTCAAGAGATTAAAGATAGAAAATAGATGAAATCAAACAAAATACCAGATGAAATACCATCAGAGAACCAGATCCAGATCCCATCACCGCCATCTATCAGCCCGTAGGAGACACACTTCACCACCTATTGCACGCATCCACAGAAGAAGCAGCTCCCTCAACCCGCAGAAACCGGGACTCGGGTTTTGAGCAGTTGCACCGCCATGAAACCCTATCCAAATAGTGTATTTGAGCCAAGAAAAACAATAAGGCTAAATCTATAAACACATAATACCCCATTCATGGTTATTGGGAAATTATTCACATAAAACTCAAGGAAATTCAACAGAAAGGCACTAACCACCATCTCGACATTAGTAGATTTCTATATTTGAATCTCGATGCATGAATCACCTTATAAATATTAAGATCTACAAAAACATCTAAAATGTTCAACCCATGATATCTCACGAGAGAAGAGAAATCAGAATATGGTGCTCTAGGAGAAGAGAGAACTCACCGATGCGATTCCAACGCGACTGACAGTGTGTGATTCAGAGGATGGACGCACGCTCAGGGTTTCGTCAAAGATATGCGGCCGTAAGGAGCTCTCAGTTGAACAAGACCTAAAAGAAGAGCGTTCTGGAAATTATACGTGACCTCGGTGCATTTAATGAAAAAAAGAAAGTATACAGTGTGTAATTTTGAAGTATAATGCTTGTACTCTCTGTTTCCGTACTCCTCTTTAAGCGGCATCCAAATCACTCCCACACAGCCGTGTGTGTGGCTACTACACAGCCAACACACAGCCTCCTGCGGCAAGGCAGTACACAACGTGTACATAGAAAATTTCCAAAATTTCCTCTTTTTCTTAAAAACGACCATAGAAGAAAAAACATACCTAAAATATAGATCCGAGTTCTTACAAACTTCCCCCCTTAAATAAATTCATCCCCGAATTTCCCTATCATGGCGTAAAAGTAGAAACCATGAACAGTCTGGCCACTGTGATCGTAAGTCTACCTCCTTCTCCCAAGTCTCGTCCTGTACTCGCTCGTGCTTCCAAATCACCCATACTAGAAGAACAAAATGACCATGTAGAACCTTTGTACTGTGACAAAAAAACCGAATTGGATTATCCTCAAAGGATGAATCAACTTCCAACTCAACCTCCTTGGGTTGGAAAATGTGAGATTGGTCTGAGAAGTAAAGTCGAAGATGAGAAATGTGGAAGACGTTGTGCATAGCCTAGTACCTCTGAGGTAAATGAAACCGATAGGCAACCGACCAATCTCTCTCCAACACCTCATGCTACCCAACGTACCTCAGAGAAATATTTCCCTATCTTCTAATCCTCTTGTGTCCTAACCTCGGTGTGACACATAGGAAAACCTGATCCCTGACCTGAAACTCCACTTGTCATCTCCACTTATCAGCATAAGACTTCTGTTGAGATTGTGCAGTAGCCATCCTCTTCTGAATCAACTCTATCTACTCTATGGTCTCTTGGACAAGACGAGGTCACTGCAGAGCTGCCTCTCCAGCCTCCAGTAGACAGAAGGGTGATTGGCATGGCCTACCGTACAAGGCCTCAAAACGTTCCATCTGAACAATGGCTTGAGAACTATTGTTGTAGGAAAACTCCACAAGAGGTATGTGATTCTACAAAGAACCTCCAAAATCTTGGATGCATTCTTGGATCATGTCCTTAAGCACTTTAATCATACGCTCAGACTGGCCATCAGTCTGGGGGTGGTAAGTTGTACTCAAAAGCACCTGCATATCCAAATATTTCTGAAGCCCATACCAGACCCAAGAAGTAAAATGAGCATCCCTTTCTGAAAAAATGGATTCTATAACTCTATGAAGACGTACAATATCATGGATGTACGAACATCCCAGGTCATCAACACTGAAGGTCTCCTTGATCGGCAAGAAGTGATTAAACTTCGCGACTCTATCAATGACAACCCAAAAAAATAATTCCCTAGAGGCGACCTCAGAAAACCAATCAAGAAGTCCATCACAACATCATTCTACTTCCACTCGGGAATGGGTAACAAATACAAAATCCATACTGGTTGTTGATGCTCCGAATTCACCTGGTGACATGTGGAACGCCTCATGAAGAAACCTGCAACGCCCTTCTTCATACCTGGCCACCATTAATGGTGGTGTAGATCGCCATACATCTTGGTGACACCCAGATGAACTGCCCAAACCGAGGAATGAAAACCCCACATCAGCTCCTTGCATATATCTACTGGAACCCATATACGCCACTGGAAACCCAAGATCACATACTTGCCTATGGTCTATGCCAGAATAGGGTCCTCTCCTGACATGCTCTCCCATAGAACCTGGCCTTCAGAATCTGATAGCTTCTTCTTTCGTAGTAGATCAAGAAGAGTAGATGTAACAGCCACAGAAGGAAAAAAAGTCTTCCCCTATCTATCGTGCACCTCCAAATGAATCTTAGAGAACATAGCCAAAAGCTTACACTCACTGCTGGCCTCTTGAACTGCCTGTATCTGAGTCCTCCTTCTCAATGAATTAGCCACTATGTTGCCTTTATCATGCGTATAGACAAGCTCAATGTTAAAATAATAAAGGTAATCAACCCACCATCATTGTCTCAAATTCAGATCATGCTGGGTGAAGATGTACTTGAGACTCTTGTGGTCAGTGTAAACCACAAAATTCTCTCCCAGAAGATAATGTCTCCAACAGTGTAAGGCATGAACAACTGCAACCAACTCAATACCATGCATCAGGTAATTCCTCTAATGTGGTTGCAACTTTTGAGACTCGTATGCAATGACTCCTTCCGCCTATATAAGAGAAGCTCCCAGCCTAATACCTAAAGCATTACAATACACAGTGTAGCTCTTTCCCAGCTCTGGAAAGACTGGCATCGATGCTGAAGTCAACCTCCTCTGAAGATCCTGAAAGGCTGACTCACAAGAATCTGACCATATAAACTGTGCACCCTTCTTATTCAGACTCATCAGCGGTGCTGCTAAGCATTTAAAGTCTTGTATAAAATGTATGTAGTATCTAGACAGCCATAGAAAACTCTTTACATCAAAGATGTTCTTCGACTGCTCCCAGGAGACTACTCCTATCACTTTCTCTAGGTCTACTAACACACTTGTCTCTGAGATAACAAGACCCAAGAATTGAATCTGGTCTATCCAAAAGTGGAATTTTGAGAACATAGAATATAACGGATGCTCTCTTAGTGTAATAAAAATGATCTCCTGATGGGTAGCATGGTTGTGTCGAGTGTGAGAGTACACCAAGGTCTTGTCCACGAAGACCACCATGAAGGAATCAAAGTATGGATGGAACACTCGGTTCATCAGTGCCATGAACACTGCAGGCGTTTTCATGATTTCGAACGGAATAAACATATACTCATATAGACCATACCTTCTCTAGAAGGTTGTGAGAGGTATATTATATGGTCTAATGTGAAACTGATGATAACTAGACCTCAAGTCAATCTTCGAGAACACCCGGGATCCTCGAAGCTGATCGAAGAGATCATCAATCCTTGGAAAAGGATATCGGTTCTTGGTAGTCAACTGGTTCATATTTTGAAAATCCACGCAAAGACCGAGGTTACAATATTCTATCTTCATAAATAGGACATGAGAACCCCAAGGAGAAGTACTGGGTCAGATGAAACCCTTTTCCTGCAACTCCTCCAACTACTTCTTGATGTCCTGCAACTCTGGTCTAGCCATCCTATATGGAGGAATGGACACCGGTTCCGCTCCTGGCACAAGATCAATAGAAAAGTCTACCTCACGCTCTAGAGGAAAACCTGAAAATTCCTCTCGAAAGATGCTTCTAAAATGATCCACTACTTGAGGAAACACTAACAAAGAAGTCCCTTGTTCATCCAGATATAAACTAGAAATCTGGGTTGTAACTCCTCCTAACCCATGATGCTCTGGACCCGCTCTGCTCGCCTGGACATTCCACTCACCCTTATGAAGAAATGATATGACATATGGTGATGTGAAACTCACCCTATGACAATAACAATTGACGACTTCCTGGAAAAAAACATGCCAGTCCATTCCGAGAATTACATCATAGCCTGTCATCTCTTGGACATAGAGGTCCCATAAAAAGTGACACCCACCTACCTATAGAGGGCATTGCTTACACTGATATACACTCTCCATTCAAGTCCCCAACATAGTGTCTAGTTTCAAGATATCAGTGGATGAAAAGCTGTAGATCCTAAGGCTCTCTACAACCGCAACAGTTATAAGGCTATGGAAAACCCCTGTATCAAAATGATTAGAAGCTAAAACTGATGAAACAATGATCATACCTCGAACTGTAGAAGGTCCAGGATCTTTCTTCTGTTGGTTTAGCTGTACAACAAAGTTTTTTCTGGCTCCGTGACCCTGTGACCCTACCTGACCACTTCGAGCTGATCCACTCTAATGTCTCTAAAAGGCCGACAAATGACCACCACGACCACGACCTCCACCACAGCCTGAACGACCAGATGAAATATTGTTCCCTAACTGGTGGGAAACATGTGGCTCTACTCCTGAATGAAGAGTCTTAGAAGAACCCCTCTCACCGGATGCTGGTGAGAAGATCTGACAGAAGCGCTGAAGGTGACCCATGATGCCTCAAGATTGACACTCCACTGGGTCTCTCTGGCACTGTGGCCTCATATGTCCATCCCTTTCGCATTGGTATCACCCCACTAGGCTACCAGAAGAAGTGTATCACCTCCTTGGATCACCACACGAAGACTCCCTACGGTTCTTTCTACTGTCAGTAGGAAGGATGCTAACTCCAGATGGCGAGCCACCCTGGCTCACAACACTGGAATCACTCAGATTGTGCTTCGTGATCAGTGCTTGGTTGACGATGGAAGTGATAGAAGTCAGCCAGAAGGTGTTTACCTGTGATCATATGTCGTGCCTCATACCATACTCAATCCTCCATGCCATGAATAACTTATCACCTCCTGGAATAGGCATGAAGCACTGCAGCTCGGTAAAGCGAGAGGAATACTCCATAATAGAAATAGTACCCTACTCTAGAATCATAAACTCTCGGGATCTATCGCCCCTAAAGGTCTCTAGATAGAAGTAGTCATAAGTAGATTCACTATAACTCGTCCCACGGCATAACCTGCTGGTGTACCACCTATGAGATAACATCCCACCACCTCTTGGTGAAATCTGATGTATATAGGTAGCGAGCTTGACCCTCCTCTCTAGCGAAACCTCTAGATGCTCAAAGATCATCAGCATGACTACTAGCCATGACTCTGCAGCCTGAGGTCATCCTTCCACTAAGAAAGTGGGAGGATACTACTACAGGAACACCCGATTCAAATCAACCATCGACAGGGCAGGAGTCAGTTCCCCCTGAAAGGTATGGATCATCCTCACAATTCCTTCCCTGAACTGTGCATTAGCACTGGTATTAGGTATAATAGCTGGTGCCAAAACTAGAACTAGAGGAGGATCTGGTGGAAGTCCCTAATCAGCCATATCTAGTGTCTAATCACCGCCCAGAAACTAGTATACAACTGGAGGATGTCTCTGTGGCATGGCTCTATAAGGTCAAACACACACCTTAGATTACAATTAATAGGAACCAAAACATAGAAGTGTAATAAGGGAACAAGAGGAGGGAAACATTCATGTTTTAGAAAACATGACAACACGGTGTGTATAAACCCTACACGGAGTGGTCCTTTGATTCATTCACATGGGCGTGTACTTATTCCAAAAACTAGTCATGTAATTCACAAATCAAATGGCGTGTTATACAAACACACATCTTGTACTTGAATCATCTTCCCCGTCCTAGATCCATGTACATGATTAATCCACACGGCTCTCCCAAGACAAAACTACATGGAATGCTTAAGATAGACACAACGTGTACTAGACAAACTTCACCTGGCCCATATTGTTAGTGACACGACCTAACACACAGCTCACACTACACAACGTGTTCCAGATGGACACGACGTGTATGAGAAAGGACAACACCGACCTATATTGTTAGTTACATGGATGGCTACACAGCTGAGACTACACGATGTGTTCAAGATGGTCATGTCGTGAATGTGAAAGGATAACACCGACCCGTGTTGTTGGTGACACGACTGGGTACCAAGGTCAGACGACACGACGTGTTCATCTGGTACACAGCGTGTCCCTACAAGAAAATCCCTATCCTATGTCCTTTCCGACATGGCCTAAGATTTTTCTAGAGACTACATGGTGTGTACATAATGAAAATGGTGTGTACTTAAGAAAAACAGTTTCTTCCCGAACAGAAGAACACATGGCGTGTAAACAAAAACTACACGGCGTGTATTATTGCTTTTTCTGGACAGTAAGCCACAGAAAATACTCCGGAACCTAAAAAACAATGAAACCAACATTGAAAGTTTCAAATTCTAATCTGTGAGGGCCCATACTCCCCGTGAATCAAAGCTTGACATCTTATACATGTTAAAATAAGTAAAAAAAGCCAATGATCCACCAAATTCTGGTCTATGAGGACCCATAACACATCAAGAACCAAATTTTGGAATTCATTCAAATAAAACCTTACAAAAACAATACCCTATGAAACAAAAGTTATTTTATCAAGGCATCTATCCCAACAGCAAGCATATTCTACAAAACATATATCACAACAACATGAAATCGCTCATGCATCCTAAATGGCATGGTAAGAATGCATGACATATGATTCCTAGTAAGTTTCAATATGATGCATGAGATGGAATACCATCATCTCATCAGGTTGAGAAAAAAATATAACCTCAATAACATAAATAATAACCAGCACAAAAATATGTGAGTCACCTAATGGTGAAAATCAAGGAAACTATGAGATTTCAAAACAAGAACATTGCATTAACAAGGTAGATTGGCTTTTCTCGGTACACAGGTTAGCTAATCTCAAGAAAAACTTATTAAAAAGTACCTATTCAATCCTATCCCTGACAATAGGCTCCAAACAGTAAGTCATGGGAAAATAATTCCTTTGATACCACTTTGTCTCGTCCCTGTTCCGGAAGCCACCTAGAGGCACCCCGTACCCAGTTGGTCACATGGCCTCAAACGCAATTCCACGAATGCCAGAGGCTGCGACTAGTAGTGAGGGACTTGGCTGTGATAGTGGGGAAACTATTCCCTCATTGAAAGAGTTCACAGTGGAAGTAAACTAATACATACAAGAGCGGAAGAAATATTAATATCATACAAAAATAAATAGTGGAAAAATGATAGAATAAATTGAAGCACACATATATATAATGATGCAGGATACATGTGTCTCAAAAAACAGAGAATTAATGTACAATTCAGAAATACAATACTAAACTAAGTACACATAAATACAGTACTCATATTCTCAGCATTTTAAGCCTAATCTTGGTCATGTTCTCTCCAACTCCATAGCATTTCACGTACCTGAAGTGGATGGGAACTTATCCTTGTCTATAGCTGCAACAATATAATCTATTTGAGGCCAAAAGAATGGCCAAAAATGGTGTGAGACTAATCCCAGTAGGTAACCACCAAGAGATCTGTGCCTAATAGTCAGTGAGTATATGGTATGTAAAAGTATAGGAAACAATAAACGAGAAGGTACCCAACAGTAAACAATCCACAATTCAATATCAAGAATCAACTAACAAGAAGGTAAACACAACAGGTAACCCTCTAGAAATCACACTTATTCTAACCCATCTAGTCCTACCTAACAAGTAAAAGTAACCCTCTGGGATTTACACACAGTCTAACCCCTTTGGTTTAGCTTAAGCATAGACTCTCTGAGGAAGCACTCCCCGTCAATTCCCCCTATAGTCTCATATCATAACTAAAGGCACTCTTGGGAGGCACTTACATCACATACACTCTGTGGCCCATGTTGAGGACCTACAAACACTTTGAGTAAGATCTCAACATCAATTCCCCCTGTGGACTCACATTGTAAAATTATAAAGACACTTTGGAGAAGTCCTCAATGTCCATTCTTCATATAGTCTAAACACTAGGTTCTCACGGACCTATGTAAGTCAAAAAAGTGTAGCAGTGTGTATTAGACAAGGTAAACCTCAAGAACTACTTGGCTAGAATTCTACAACATAACAGCATAACATAACAATAGTCACACTATCCTACAATACTAGGCATGAGAAGTAAACAAGAGCCTACAAGCAAACTAGACCCAACGGTCAAAAACAGGAAAACATTTCACGGTAAACACATCCAAAGCACATAAATACACCATATTCACAGTAAATTATCATCTAATCAAGAATATAAGAATATCAAGAAAACAATAGGGCTAAAATGGTAAACACCCACAACCGCATTCATGGGTATTAGGATATTATGCACATAAAACTCAATGAATTTCAACCGAAAGGCACAAACCACCTACCTTGATGTTTGGAGATCACTATATGTGAATCTCAAGCCTTGAATAACCTTAGAATGCCGAAGATATAAAAAAAATTCTAAAACATTCAACCCATGATATCTCAAAAGAGAAGACAAATATAAAGATGGTGCTCTACGAGAAGTGATAACTCACTGTTGCGATTCCAACGCAAACAACGGTGTTCGATTCAAAGGATAGACTCACGCTTGGGGGCTTGTCAAAGATCAGTGGACGTATGGAGCTCTCAGTCAAACAAGACCTAAAAAAGAGCATTCTGGCAATTAGACACGACCTTGGTGCATTTAATGAAAAAAAGAAAGCCCACGGCCTGTACTTTTGAAGTACACAACGTGTATCACCGTTTCTGTACTCCACTTTAAGCGGCCACCAAATCAATCCCACATGGCCGTATGTGTGGCTACTACACATCTAACACATGACCTCCTATGGAAAGGTAGTACATGGCTTGTACTCATAAAGTACACGACATGTACTTAGAAAATATCCAGAATTTCATCTTTTTCTCGAAAACGACCAGAAAATAAAAAACATACCTAAAATGAAGATCTGGGTTCTTAAACCAGCTTCACCATGGCTAATCATACCATATAACACATACTATAATATATCATATAATAAATAATATCAAGGGTACCCCACTACTACTTCCCCACTGTTTTGCCGCTTTGTCCCAACATCGCACGTCCTAAACATCTCTCTCCAAGAAGGCTTGCCCGTAGACACCTGGGCGAAGTACCACAACATGCACCTCATGAAAAAAACTACCATGTACAAGTAAGAAGTGTAACAAAGTAGTTTTTGGGAGCCACCACTACTCACATAACATGTATCACATGTCGGGTATTATTACTCATTCCATTGCCGCCCATACACCGAGTAAGGATCCTAAATCCATCATAGCCTACACACGTTACACATATAGTAATACAAAAAGAACTATATCCAGAATATTTGTGTGTGAATAACCATAAGACATCACTGCCCTCTACACACATATATGGGGAAAAATAACTATTGTGCCTACCAGCACAAGTAACTACCAATAGAATAGAGAGGGGTCAAATGGGGTAGTCAGCCATTAATCCTCCCACCGGAATGTTGGGGAAAACACCCCACTTAGGGCTTAGAATCCCTTGGGTGTCAATTTCCCTTACTGATAGGGTGGATTAGCATATAGAAACAGAAAAAGTGCAGAATATACTATATCTCACAACCACACTATAGCCATAACATTGTCTTAGACTCAACTGCTGCTAACGTCTCTCGGACTCTGGGATGCCACTTCAAAGACTAGGTATCCAATAAACACACAACCATTTAAAGATATTTAATGCATTATCTATTTCCCTTTTTTAAGTTGAAATTTACATTAATTAATTCCTTAAACAATAATTAACCAATAAAAATTCAACATTAAATGTCATTAGCATCACACACAAAGTACATTTTACCATCAAATCACAACCTCATAATTGCACCCCAGCATGCTCGAAACCACATGGGTTAAGATAATTTATTCAATTAATTATTTAAAAAATTACATTCCCATATTCCCAGGCATTCTGGAAAAAAATGTAATCTACTAAACACAAGGGGATCAACATGTAGAGTAGATGAACTACCCGTCGAGTCCTTGCATCATATAGCAAGAGCGTAGACCCATTCTCCATTGAGAAGAAAAACACGGAAAGCACAGGGCATACCCCATGCATCTTCGCCCCTTTCAGAAGAATGGTATGTAAGACCAACTGCCTTGAGCAGTGGGGATAAGTAAATCACATAAACAACCAATAAGAATCAGCAAACATCCAAACATTCACATCCAACCTGTTCCATCATCGCAGGTGTCCTCCCTAACACCCACATGCATAAACAGATGCATCTATCCACTCTATGCATCAACTCCTACCACAATCAGTAGGCCACCCTACCCCAAAATGTGAAAAAAACCATCCAGGCTCACACCACAACACAAGAAGCAGTAAAAACAAACATCATATAAAATGGGATCTTGGCCCTTAAACAACCAAGAGGGTAACTAAGAACCCTTCAAGGGATTATCTTTTATCAAAGCACTAGTTATTTAATTTATCTTGGATTAAATGATTTATTAATCATAGGTTCAAACATAGGGAATCATAAATAGTAAGCTATCATAAGTAATTAAACATGCTTATGATACCATTTTGAATGAAATCAAATTACAACAAGAAGAACTACATTCATTTACATTCCTCTTTATCTTTATCCAAACCATTATCAATTAATTCTGGTTTACATTATTTACCAATTTCCATCAATAATTAATAACTATACAAATCAAGCATAGATATCACACTATCTAGCAAAACAAGAGGCAATGACATGCGATTGATATCAATTTATTAATACGGTTGAAATATTTATTATTTCAATTCTATTGTGATCTAGTAGAATTAAAAATTCTAACTAAATAGTTTCACATAAAATAATAGAGAAGCAACAAATACTCTACCTCAAATGGTTCTTATCGTTCTTTATACAAGAATAATCCATACATAAGAATCACGATCGCCTTCTACCGTGACAATTATATCCACCCGAGGATGCTACCATACGACTGCACTAATGAAAACCCAAGAAAACTATATTAGAATTATAGAGATCACATACCATAATAGTGTAAGGAGAACTAGAAGGAGATTAACCCAAAAATAACGGTGATAGATCATACCTTATATAGAAGATTGATCGATACTGCTTGGTTGCATCAAAACAGAGTGGAGCCAATCCTAGTAGAAAAGTTTGATTGCACTACCCCTATAGTATAGAATTAAAGGTTCTAGAATCTCATAGCCTAGAACAAGGAGGAAGAACTAGGGAGGAAGATAACATGTCTCTTTAGAATATTTAATAGAGCTGTGGTTTAAGATACCCTAGGTTTTCCATTAAAAGAAGATCGCATTAACTCACATGGTTTGACCAAGTTAAATTGTCCCGGTCCTTAAGATAAATTAATATTGGAGTTATAGCCTTTGAATCAGTCTTATAGCCCTAAAAATAAGGTTTTAAATTCATTTTACATCAATGGAAAAGTTAAAGGGGAGAAACTGGCAGAAGCTGGAAACACTATTAAAGAACTAAAAATTTGGTAAAGGAAATAGAGGTTACCGATAGACCTCACCATTCTGGAAACACTGTTCACAAACTCAAGATTTGGAAAAAGAAATAGAGGATAATGATAGAGGTTACTGATAGAAGTTACCGATAGACCTCACCATTCTGGAAACACTGTTTTCGAACTAAAGCTTTGGAAAAGGAAAATAGAGGATACCGATAGAGGATACAAAGAGAACTATTCACTGATGGAAATGTTCATAGAATTGGAAATTTGGTAAAGGAAAGATAGGTTACCATTAGAGGACACCGAAAGAATTTTTCACCAATGGAACTATTCATAGAATTTGAAATTTAGCAAAAGAAATAGAGGTTACCATTAAAGGTTACTGATGGAACTGTTCATCAATGGAACTGTTCATAGAATTCAAAATTTCAAAATGGAAAGAGAGGTTACCCGTAGAGGTTACTGATAGAACTGTTCACCAATTGAACTATTCATAGAATTAGAAATTTGAAAAAGGAATGAGAGGTTACCATTAGAGGTTACCGATAGAACTGTTCACCGTTGGAACTATTCATAGAATTGAAAATTTGGAAAATGAAATAGAGGTTACCATTAGACCGCACTGATAGAACTGTTCATTGATAGAACAACTCATAGAAGGTTACCAATTACACTGTTCACCGTGGGTCACATATGATACTATTCAAAGAAGGTTACTGATGACACTGTTTACATAAGGTCACTGATGCACTATTAACAGAAGGATACCATTGCACTGTTCACAACTGTCTACCATTTGAACTATTCACCGAACTGGAAAATTGTCAAAGTGTTGGAGATAAGTCACCTTAAACTCTCGAATCACCTTATACACATGATTTTCGCAAAGGAATTGACCAGAGAGGTTTGGTCCATTACATCAGATACCTCTCAAAATATTCTCATCCTTGATAATTCAAAACCCAACTAAAGGGAAAACGAAATGGGGTTCGAACAAACACCCATCAAGATACCTCTAAAAAGAGTGGAATCCACAAGATACAACAAAAGAAATCCATACTATAAACAGAAAAGGTCTATAAACAAAAAGGGGACATTGTTACATGAAAAGAGTTAAACATAAAACAACTCGGGGTATTGAGCACGTATTTGTGACTCACTTTCCTAGGTACTCTCCTCCATGCCACCATGTTGCCACAAGACACAAACCAAGAAGATAGAACACCCACCCAACACCTTCTCTTTGCACTCTTGGATCTCCATAGGTCGCTCCTCCAAGTCCACATCGTCATCCACATCGATCTCTTCCCAATCAATGATGTGTGAGTCATCATAAAGATAACTACAAAGCTATGATACTTGGAAAACATCTTGTATCCGACTCATCTGTGAGGGAATTTATACTCGATACGCTATAGATCCAACAAGAGCTAACACCTCGAGAGGCCCAACAAACTAGGGATAAGGCTTATTCCATGTCTAAACCTTCGCTACCCATGATAGGGATTCACCTTCAGAAACGCATAGTCCACATCATCAAACTATAAGGGCCTCCACCTTTGATCATGAAACGATTTATGATGATCTTGAACTGTCTTCATCCTATCATGAATCACCTGAACCATCTCTGTTGTATTCTACACTAGTTTTGGTCCAAGAATTATTGACTCTCCGACCCCAGTCCAGCATAACCGACAATGGAAAGGTCATCCATACAAGTCTTAAAAATCCACCATTAAAATGGTGGAGTGAAAACAGTTATTGTATGAGAACTTCACCAAGTGTAAGTGCCTCATCAACGAACCTCCAAAATCCATGACACAAGATCGTAACCTGTCTTCATGAGTTTGGATGGTCCACTCTGTTTGATCATTCATCTATGGATGAAAATCAGTTCTAAGGCATAATTGAGAACCAAAAGCATGATGGAGACCTCTCCACACCCTAGAGGTAAAGTGAGGATCTTAGTAAGAAATTATCGTCCTTGGGACTCCATGAAATCTCACCACCTCCTCCAGATACGGCCTCGACAAAATATCCACTGATCTCGACTCCTTGATTAATATAAAGTGGGTTGATTTTTTAGATGATACAATTCCACCCAAATAGCATCATGTCCTCCCTGAACTTGAGGTAAAATAGTAAGAAAGTCCGTTCAGATTTCCTCCCACTACCACTGAGGAATATCTAATAGTTATAATAGACCACTAGGAACACAATGTTCGACCTTCACCTTCTGGTAGACCCAACATTGAGACACAAACTCTGCAGCCACATGCTTCAGCCTAAGAAACCAAAACTAGATCCTCATGGCTCGGTATATATTTTTCACCCCAGGAAGCACTGCTAAATGTGAACTATGAAACTCTCTGAGAACTGTCTCGCACATTTTCAAAGGAAAAAAGTATCCTTCCATGATATAACACTTGGTGTTTTTCTTCCTCAGACCACCCATTAGGGGCCTCTCTACAAACAAATCAGTCTTTCTAGACCTCCACCACAAGGTCTACCCCCGACTTCTCCCATATCAAGATGTAATGCTGATAGTTCATCCATTACTCACCAGGAATCACTAGATTCATGCATAACATCACTACGTGACTTTAAACTCCGAGCATTATCTAGAACATTACTCTTTCCAAGTTTATATGATATATCGAAGTGATAATATTTTATGAACTCCATCCACTGACGTTGTAGTTTGTTTATGTCATGCTGGGGGAAAACATGCCTCATACTCTTATGATCAGTGAAAACCACAAAGTGCTCGCTCATGAGGTAATGTCTCCACAACATTAGAGAAAAAACCATGGATTCCAACTCAAGATCATGGGTGGCATAGTTAAGTTCATGGGGACGTATATCGGAGACCCATAAGAAACAACTGATCTTTAGTGCATGAAAATAGTGTCTGACCCCACATTCAAAGCATCGCAGAAAACATCAAATTGAACTCTCTCTGCTAAAAGACATAGAACTAGAGCACTTACTAACTTTTATTTTAGATACATAAAAGCTTACTAATACTGACCAGTCCAAATGAACGCCTGATCCTTCCTGGAGAATGTTGTCAGATGATTTGTAACTCGAGAGAAATTGGCTACGAACCTCCTGTAGTATCCTGCAAGACCAAGGAAACTTCGCACCTCTGACACTATCTTGGGGGCTTCCCAAGACTCAAATTCTTCTATCATTGATGGATCCAAAACTACTCCCTGATGGGACTCAACATGTCACAAGAAAAAGACTTCTCATTCCCAAAACTCACACTTCAATAACACCCAAAACAGCTGATGTTGACGAAGAACTCCCAAAATGGTGCGTAGATGTTATGCATGCTCTTCCTCAGATGTGGAGTACAAAAGTATTCCGTCAACGAAAACCACCACGAACATGTCCAAGAACTCATGGAACACAATGTTCATCAATCCCATGAACAAAGCTAGAGAATTTCTCTTGTCGAATGACATTTCAACGAACTCATAATTCCCGTGAGGATAATAGAAAGCAGTCTTCAGGATATCCTCATCTTTCAGACACATCTGATGATATCCAGACCACAAGTCGATATTTGTGAACCAGATTTCACCCTTTAGTTGATCAAATAAATCATCAATACATGGAAGATGATACACAACCGTAAATTGTCGTCAGCCTTCTTTAAGAACAAAACTGGTGCACCCGACAGTGACAAACTCGGCTGAACAAAACCTCACTATAACAGACCATCAATGTTTATACATGGCTATCATAACTCATAAGGGACTATCATGTATGGACACATAGAGATAATATATACTCTTGGTTATAGCTCGATCTCAAACTCGATATTTCGTCAGGGGGGTAATGCTACAACCTATTATGAAAAAACATTAGGGTCCTTTTCTACGACCCTAGGAAATGGCAACTTTTTAACCTCTGAAGAACTCTGCATTAGCTTAGCCATAATTGATGATAAGGATGTAACACGCCTCTGACCCATCGGAGGGTATTACTCTCCATCAAACGCCACCGACTGTTCATCCGCATCAAAGAAAACAACCTGCTTCCTGAAGAAATCCATAATATCTTGCACATAATACAACCAATCCATGCCAAGGATGGGATCATATGGTTGTATTCGTAAACATAGTATATCTCCCTAAGAACAGTGCTAACCCAACACTAGATCATTTTCTCAGCATACTTAAAACAAGTTAGCTTGACCTCCAACTAGTGTAGTCAACGCCAAAGGCACCGGATGCCTCTCTACCTCACTTCCCAAAGTATGGAAATGGGTAGGTGATATGAAGGAGCGTGTCACTCTTGAATCAAACAAGGCATACAAAAGGTAGAAAAATAATAAAAGGGTACCTCGAACGATGTCTGGCTTGCCTGATGCTGGCAACGCTAAGGCATGAAGTTGACCCCGACCACCTCCATGACCTCTCTGACCCTGATGGAGACCACCACCACAACTGTGCTCTACTCTATTAGGATGTGGAGTGTCACGGGGCTGTCCTCTGCCTGCCCTCTCTACCCTATGCTGATATATAGATAGTGAAACCTGTTGTTGCTGCCTCAGCTGGAACTACTTCAATAGAGGAACCTGGTGAGGAAAATCTGGTCCACGATGGCTCCTTTGAAAGGTCGGGCACTATCACTGTTGAAGACCACAACAACCACAAGAAAAAAGGCCCATTTTCTCTTGGCATAGGCCTGAGAGCTACTTACCCTGGAGAAATGAGATGCTGAGGGTTGGGACCAACCCCCAGCCAAACAAAAACTCTTCTGCCCTGAAAACTGGGAACCCCAGAAAACAAATCTTCTTTGTAAAGAATCATGACGACTCCCATAGTGGGTTGATCTGGTTCTGGAAAAGGTCCTCTCGATGACCTCTTCCCTTTCCAGCACCACAAGATATGTCTTCAGCATAAATGGGGTGATCAGTTACTGGATCCCTAGATGTAAATTGTCCTTGAAATTCCTCGACATGGACTCCTTATCTGCAACAGGTTCGAAGCATATTGTAATAGTTTCTTCAAATGGATTCAAAACTCTCACACAATAGATCTACCCTATCAAATGGTAAGATGGTCCTAGTGATTGGACGCCCTCATGGTCAAAGAAATAAACTCGACCCTAAAAGTGTCTCCGAACTCCTCCCATGAGATCGCTAACTCCTCGTGATCCCCAAAGAGCAAGAACAACCACTTCATCACTGCTCCACATAGCATGGTCACAACAAATGACACCTAGTGCTATTTCTGAGCAGAGATCTAACTAAAACCTATCTCAACCTCCTCTAACCAGTCTTCTATGCCTGAATCTAAAACAGAGCCCTCTTACTTCTGCAGATTCTGGAACATAAACTTTCAGAGTTTCCTCATCCAAGTGTCATGAATGTCAGTCTATACCCGGCAGTGATCTACCGACATAGCCTACTAGATATATTCTATGCGATACTGATGATGACGTTGACCTGGAGCCATTCCTAAAAAATAAAAAATAGTTTGAACTCTTAAACCTGGAATATGGAAGACTTGACATTAATTAATTAATTATTTTATTTCATTCATATTAGGTTAACCTATTCCAAGGTCTTCCCATTCAAACATCGGAATAAAGAATAATGATGCACGATCCATTCCTAGGTCTCTACCTTAAAACTAGTATCATCTTTTTAGAAGCCATTATAAACATAATGGTCCATACATCAAATCATAGGGGGCCCTTAAAATATATCTCTTAGTCGGTATCCAGTGTTTACATCACTTTCTAATCCTGAATGACATTGTTTCCCTACCAACCTCTGCAACCTCAGTTGTTCCTAACTCCAAACTTCATCCTATCTCTCTACCTGCCTCTGATACCACTCTATCTTGACCCCCTCTCCACAAAGTGTACCCCTCCAGGGACACATATTTGAAAAGAGAGATAATGAGCCCTGAGTCCCACCTCCAGTAGGCCCCAGTTTGGCGACTAGCACTGAGGGTATAGTAACACACAAATGAGAGGCATTACCCTCTAAGGGAACACATGCAGAAGAGAGAGATAATATTGACACCAACCAACTCCAACTCAGAACTGAAATATAATAGAAAACCAAAGTTCACATATGTAATGTCATTCAAAAGTACTACAAATGGAAGGGTAAAACTACAAGTACATAAAAAAGGAAGTAAAATAGTAGCAACAACATGACCGGAAAACTCATGCAACCGTAAGCTAGTAGTAACCAACATGATCTCCATCTTGCTCCAAGTGACCTGAAAAGTAGTTTATATATACATTGAGTGAGTATAAAAGTATACTCAGTAGGATAATTTCTAATGCCTCTTGTGAAAAAATTAATTAATGCATGCTAAATCACAGTGAACAACAAGTGAAACTGACTCGTCACCTAAAGAGGTATACTAAGTTCCCAACCTCTCCATGGATAATCTCACCAAGTAACGCATAAAAGAATATATCATATAATAAATAATATCATGGATACCCTGCTACTACTTCCCCACTAGTTTTTTGCTTTCCCCCAATGTCGCACGTCATGAGCATCTCTTTCTAAAAAGGTATTCTCGCACACACCTTGGTGAAACACCACAATATGCACCTCATGCAACAAAACCATCACGTCAATGTAATCAAAGTAACAATGTAGTTTTTGGGAGCCACCACAAGCCATAAAATGTGTATCATATGTCGGGTATTATACCGACAAGCTATTTCAGCCTTGTACACCCATATATGGGGAAAACTAACCACTGAACCTACCAGCACAAGTAACTACCAAGAGAAGAGATATGGGCCAAAGAGGGTAGTCAACCATTCATCCTCCCAATAGAATGTTGGGGAAAACACACCCCCTTGTATAAGACTCCCTGGGGATTCAGTTTCCCTTACTGATAGGGTGGATTAACATATAAAAATGCAAAAAGTAGAAAATATACTATAGATCCCAACCACACTATGGGCATAACCTAGTCTTAGACTCAACAGAAACTAACATCTCTTGGACTCTAGGATGCCACTAATAAGAATAGGTATCTGATAAGAACACAACCATTTAAAGAGCTTTAATACATTACTTTATCCCATTTTTATTAGTTTCACTTTATGTTAATGAATTCTTTAAAAATTAATTAACCAATAACAATTCCACATTAACTTTCATTAGCATCACACACAAAGTACATTGTTCCTTAAAATGACAACCACAACATTGCTCCCTAGCAAGCTCCAAACCCCATGGGTTGAAACCATTTATTCAATTATTTATTTACAACATTTCCTTCCCATATTCCCAAACATTATAGGAAAACATTCTATGCTACTAAACACAAGGGGGCTCATCACAGTGAGTAGATAAACTACCCATCGAGTATTATCCGCCTATAGGAAGAGCGTAGACACATTATCTCACGAAAAGATAAACATAGAAAGAACATGGAATACCCCATGCGTCTTCACCCCTTTCGGAAGAATGGTATGTAAGACCAGCTTCCTTGAGTAGTGGGGATAAGTAAAGCACATAAACAACCAATAATAACGAACAAGCATCCAAACATTCACATCAAACCAGTTCCATCTATCCGTGTGTCCTCTCTGACACCTACATGCATATACCATTTCATCTCACCACTCTAGGAAACAACTGCTTCCACACTCAATAGTCCTCCCTACCCCCAGATATCACATTATCCACACAGGCTCACACCACAAAAGAAGCACCATGAAATAAAAACATCATATCAAATGGGCTCCAGGACCTTAAACAACCAAGAGGGTAACTCAGAACCCTACAAGAGATTTTCCTTTATCAAACCACGAGTTATTTAATCCCCCTTGAATTAACCAATTTATAAAATAGGTTCCAACATTGGTAAACCTAAACAATAATCTATGAAAAATAATTAAACCTTCTTACCGCACCATTTTGATTAACATAATATTACAACATGAAGAACCGAATTCATTTACATTCCTCTTTATCTTTAGCCAAACCATTATAAATTAATTCTAGTTTACGTTCTTTAAAAATTTACATCAAGAAAGAAAAAATATATGAAGAAATCCTAGATATCACACTGTCTAGTAAAACAAGTGGCAATAACAAACGATAAATATCAACTTATTTATCCGGTTCAAATATTTATTTTGTCAATTCCATTGTGATATATTGAGATAAAATATGCAAACTATAAAGTTTCACATAAAATAAAATAGAAGAAACAAATCCCCTACCTCAAATGGTTCTTTTCATTCTTTATACAAGAACGATTCACACAAAGAATCACGATCACCTCCTCCCGTGACAAATATATCCACCCAAGGATGCTGCGGTACGACTGCACCAACAAAAACCCAATAAAACTCCATTAGAATTAAAGAGATCATCTACCATAAAAGGTCAAGGAGAAATAGAAGGAGACGAACCCAAAATAATGATGATAGATCATACCTTATATAATAGATTTATCGATACTGCTTGGTTGCATCAAAACAGAGCGGAACCAATCTTATGAGGAATGTTTGATTGCACAACCCCAACAGAATAGAATGAAAGGTTCAAGTATCTTATTGCCGAGAACATGGAGGAAGAACTAGGGAGAAAGATATCTCGTCCCTTTATAATATTTAACGGAGTGATGGATTAAGATACACTTTGTTTTTTCTTAAATGTAGATCACATTAAACCACACGATATGAAAAAGTAAAAATGTCCCAAGCCTTAGGATAAATTAATATAGGAGTAATAGCCTTTGAATCAGCCTTAGAGTCCTTAAAATAAGGATTTAAATTCATTTTACATTGAAGGAAATGTTAAAGGGGAGAAAATATATGAATTTGGAAACACTGTTCACGAACTCAAAATTTAGAAAAGGAAATAGAGGTTACCAATAGAGGTTACCGATAGAGGTTACCGATAGAGGTTACCGATAGAGGTTACCGATAGACCTCACTGTTCTAGAAAAATCGTTCACCAACTCAATATTTGGAAAAGGAAAATAGAGGTTATCGATAGTGGATACCAATAGACCACACCATTCTAGAAACACTATTTTGAACTCAAAATTTGGAAAAAGAAATAGAGGTTATCAATAGACCTCACCTTTCTGGAAACACTGTTCATGAACTCAAAATTTGGAAAAGGAAAATAAAGTTTACCAATAGAGGTTACTGATAGAACTATTCCCAAATGGAACTATTCATAGAATTGGAAATCTGGAAAAGGAATGAGAGGTTACTGTTAGAGGTTACCAATTGAACTGTTCACAGATAGAACTGTTCATAGAATTGGAAATTTGGAAACGTAAAGAGAGGTTACAGTTAGAGGTTACCGATAGAACTGATCACCGATGGAACTGTTTATAGAATTGGAAATTGGGAAAAGGAAAGAGAGGTTACCATTAGAGGTTACCGATTGAACTATTCACTGATGGAACTATTCATAGAATTGGAAATTTTGAAAAGGAAAGAGAGATTACTATTAGACCTCACCGATAGAACTGTTCACCGATGGAACTATTTATATAAGGTTACTGATGACACTGTTCACCAAGGGTTACCATTGACACTGTTCATAGAAGGTTTCTGATGAAACTGTTCACCTATGGTCACTGATGCACTATTTATAGAATGTTACCATTGCACTGTTCACAATTGTCTACCATTAGAACTATTCACTGAACTAGTAAATTGGGGAAGTGATGGGGATAAGTCACCTTGACCTCCCATATCACATCATAAAACTAATTTTTTCAAAGGAATGGACTAGAGTGCTCTGGACCATTACATCAAATACCTCTTAAAACATTCTCATCATTGAGAATTCAAAACCCACCTAAAGGTAAAATGATATGGGGTCCGAACAACCACCCATCAAGATACCTTTGAGAAGAGTGGAAGCCACAAGAAGCAACACAAAAAATCCATTCTATAAACTCGAATGGTCTATAAGCACAAAGGGGACATTGTTACACGAAAAGAGTTAAACATCTAACAACTCTAGGTACTACGAATGTATCTGTGACTCAAGTTCCCATGTACTCTCCTCCATGCCACCATGTTTCCAGAAGACACGAACCAAGGGGATAAAACTCCATCAAAACATCTTCTCTTTGCGTTCTTAGATATCCATAGGTCACTTCTCGAAGGTCGCATCACCATTAAAACTGATCTCTCCCCAATTGATGATGTGACAGTCATCATGAAGATAACGATGGAGCTGTGATTCATGGAAAGCATCATGTATCCGACTCATCTATGGGGGAAGTGGTACTCGATACTCCACAACTCCTACATGAGCTAACACCCCAAAAACCCCAACAAACTGGGAAGAAATATTACTTCTAAGACCAAACCATCACTACCCATGATGGGGAGTCACCTTCAAAAACATGTGGTCCCCAACATCAAATTATAAGGTCCTTCTCCTTTGATCGGAATATGATTTCTGATGATCATGTTCTGTCTTCATCCTCTCGCAAATCACCTGAACCATCTCTGTTGTATTCTACTCTAGTTCTAGTATGAGAATTGTAGACTCTCCAACCCCAGTATAGCACAGTGGATAATGGCAAGGTCCACCATAAAATGGCTTTAAAAGGTGCCATTTAGATGGTGGAGTGAAAACTATTATTGTAAGAGAACTCCACCATGGGTAAGTGCCTCCTACACGAACCTCTAAAATCCAAGACACACGATCGTAACATGTGTTCAAGAGTCTGGATGGTCCGCTATATCTGATCATCTGTCTAAAAATGAAAAGAAGTGCTAAGGCATAGTTGAGAACCAAAAGAATTCAGGAGAACTCTCCACACCCTTGAGGTAAAGTGAGGATCTCGGTCTGAAATTATCGTCCTTGGAACTCTGTGAAGTCTTAACACCTCCTCTAGATACTACCTCGAAAGAACTGGCACTGAGCTCGACTCCATGATTACTATAAAGGGAGATGATTTTGTTAAACGATCCACTACCACCCAAATAGAATCATGTTCTCCCTGATCTTGATGTATACCAGTAAAAAAGTCCTTTGAGATGTCCACCCATTTCTACTGAGGAATATCTAATGGTTGGAGAAGACCACTAGGAACACGATGTTCGACCTTCACCTTCTGGAAGACCAAACATTGAGACACAAACTCTACAACTTCATGCTTCAGCCCAGGCACCCAAACCTAGCTCTTCAAGGCTCGGTACATCTTTTTTCACACCAGGATGCACTGCTAAAGGTGAACTATGGAACTTTATGAGAACCATATCATGCATTTTCAATGGCACAAATATCCTTCCATGATACAACACTCACTGTTTTTCATCCTCATACCACTCATCATGGGCCTTGCCACAAAAGACTCGTTCTCTTTAAAACTTTACCTCTAGATCCCCAAATTTGAAATCATCAACCTTCTACAATAGATATGACTGTACCGTCATCTGAAAAAAATAAGATCTTCCCCCAACTTCTCCAATAGCATGACTTGATGGTGAAAGTTCATCCATTATACTCTAGGAATCACCGAATTCACTCAAAACATCACTACATGACTTTCGACTATGTGCATCAGCTACAACATTCCCCTTTCCATTTGTATATGATATCTCAAAGTCATATTCCTATAATAACTCCACCTACTGATGAGGTAGTATGTTCAAGTAATGCTGGGAGAAATCATATCTCATACTCTTATGATCAGTGAAAACCACAATGTGTTGTCCAACAAGGTAATTTCTCCACAACTTTAGAGAAAACACCACGGAATCCAACTAATGATCATGGGAGGCATAGTTACGTTCATGGGGAAGTAACTGTAGAGACCCTTAATAAACAGCCTATCTTTGCTGCATGAGAACACATCCTAACCCCAGATGCGAAGGATCACAAAAAACATCAAACTAGACACATTTTGCTGAAAGAGTAAGAATTGAAGCACTTAATATCATGTCCTTTAGATACTTGAAAGTTTCAAGACACTGATTAGCCCATATAAATTCCTGATCCTTCCTGGTCAATGCTATTAGAGGAGTCACAACTCAAGAGAAATCGTCTATGAACATCTTGTAGTAGCCTGTGATACCAAGGAAACTTCAAACCTCTAACACTGTCTTGGTGGCTACCCAAGACACAACAACTTCTATCATTGATGGATACATAGATACTACCTGCAAGGATACAACATGACCCATGAAACGGACTTCTCGAGCCCAAAACTCACACTTCGACAACATCCCAAATAGCTGATGTTGACGAAGAACTCCCAAGACGGCGCATAGATGTTCCGCATGCTCTTCCTCAGTCATGGAGTACACAAGTATGTCGTCGATGAAAACCACAACGAACATGTCCATGAACTCACATAACACAACGTTCATTAATCCACTGAACACAATTGGACAATTTATCACGCCGAACAACATTACAACGAACTCATAATTCCCATTATGGCAACATAAAATAGTCTTCAGAATATTCTCATCCTTCACACGCATCTGATGATATCCTGACCGCATGTCGATCATTGAGAACCAGCTTGAACCATTCAGTTGATCGAATAAACCATCAATACATGGAAGAGGATAGAGATTCTTTACTATCACTTAGTTTAAGTGACTATAATCAACACAAATCCACAACATATCTTCAACCTTCTTTACGCAAAAAATGGGTGCACCCGATGGAGACACACTCGGCCAAACAAAACCATACTATAATAGACCATAAAGATGTATACGTAGCTCTTGTAACACAGAAAGAGACATACTTTATGGAGACATAGAGATAGGAGATGATACTGGTTGTATCTCGGTCCCAAACACGATCTCTCATCAAGGGAGTAATTATACAACCTCTTATGGAAAAACATCAGGGTACACTTTTATGACCCTAGGAAACGCTAACTATTGAACCTCTAAAGAAATCAACATAAGCTCAGTCATCATGGATGTTATAGACGTAACACGCCTCTAACCCATCTGATGATCTCTCTCACCAACAAACTACACTGACTCTCCATCCGCATTGAAGAAAACAACCAGCTTCTTGAAGAAATTGACAATATCCAGCACTGAATTCAACCAATCCATTCCAAGGATGACATTATTGGTTGTATTTGAAAACATAGAAAATCTCCCCAAGAACGTTGCTACCCCAACACTAGCGTATAGTCTCAAAATACTTCAAACAGGTCAGCTCAACCTCTAACTGGTGTAGTCAATGCCGAAGGCTCTTGAAGCCACTCCACCTCAATTACTAATTCATGGACAAGGTACATGATATGAAGGAGTGTGTCACTCCAGAATCAAATGAGGCACACACCAAGGTATAAAAAATGAAAATGATACCTTGAACGACGTTTGGATCATGTGACACTAGAAACACTAAAGCATGAAGCTGACCACGACCACCTCCATGGCCTTTCAGACCCTGATGATGACGACCACTACGACCACGCTCTGCTCTCTGAGGACGGAGAGCATCACAGGGACGTCCCTTACCTGCCCCATCTACCCTATGTTGATCTAGAGCTGGTGCAACCTTCTGTTGCTGTCTCGGCTGGAATTTCTTCAATAGAGGAACCTGGTTTAGAAAACATGGTGCACGATGACTCCTCTGAATGGTCTGGCACTCTCGCTATTGATTTCCTCAAAAACCACATGAAAAACAATCGACTTTTTCCTTGGAATAGGACTAAGAGCTGCTTCCCCTCAGAGAAATGAGATTTTGAGGGTTGGGACCTACCCTTGGCCGAACGAAAACTCTTCTTCCCTAAAAATATGGAACCCTGAACAACATCTCTACTTTATAAAGAATCATGAAAACTCCCCTATCGGGTTCATCCGATTCTGGACAAAGTGCTCCCGATTTCCTCTGCCATAGCCATCCCCACAAGATATGTCTTCTGCATAAATGGGGTGACCAGGCGCTGGATCTCTGGATGTAAATCCTCCTCAAAATGCCTCACCATGGCCTCCTCATATGGCAATAGGTCCGAAGCATATTGTAAAGGGTTCCTCAAATGGATTCCAAAACACTCACACACTATAGATCCCCAATCTTAGGGTAAGAAGCTCCTAGTGAATGGATTCCTTCACGGTCGATGAACGAAACTTGACACTAAACATGTCACAGAACTCCTCCCATTATATCACTAACTCCTCGCGATCCCCAAGGAACAAGAACCACCACTTCCTTGATGCTCCACAAAGCATATTCATAACTATGGACACCCGGTGCTCTTTCAGAGCATGGATCAAAATGAAGCCTCTATCAACCTCCTCGAAAAAGTAATATGCGACTGTATCAGAAATGGAGCCATCATACTTCTGCAGACTCTAGAATTGAAACTCTCCAAGCCTCCTCCTCCAAATTTCATCATCTTCAACCTTTACCCGACGACAATCTGCTGGCACAGCCTGTTGGACATCTTTTATGTGATCCTGATGACAACGTTGACTAGGAGCCATACCTGAAAAATAACAAAAAGATAGAGCTCCTAAACATGAAATATAGAAGACTGGACATTAATTAATTAATTTTTTTCATTCATTGATATTAGGTTAACCTATCCCAAGGTCAACCCATTCAAAAAAAGGCCCAAAGAAGAATGATGAATGATCCTTTCCTAGGTCTCTACCCTATAACTAGTATCACCTTTATAGTAGCCATTGTAAACTTAATAGTCCGTACATCAAATCATAGGGGGCCCTAAATGCCTATGTTTTAGTCGGTCTCTAGTGTTTACATCCCTTTCTAAACATGAATGACATTGTTTCCCTACTAACCCATGCAACCTCACATGTGCTTAACACCAAACTCCATCCTATCTCCCCACCTACCTATGATACCACTTTGTCACGACCCCCTCCCAACAAAGTGTACCCCTCCAGGTCTAGAAATGTGAGAGGAGAGATAATGACCCCTGAGTCCCACCTCCATAAGGCCCCATGTTGGTGACTATCATCGAGGGTATAGTAAACAGAAAAATGGAAGGCATTACCCTCTAAGAGAACACAAGCAGAAGAGAGTGATAAGATTTCTACCAATGAACTCCAACTCAGAACTAAAATATAAAATAAAACCCCATTTCACATTTGAAATTTCATGCCAAGTTACTACAACTATAAGGGAAAAAACTGAATGTACCTAAAAAGGAAGTAAAATAACAATAACGACATGCTAAAACAGCTTCTGAAACCACATGTTAGTAGTAACCAGCATAATCGAAAACCTACTCCAAGTGACCTAGAAAGCAGTCTATATATACATAAGGTGATATTAAAAGTATACTCAGTAGGATACTCCTCTAAGACTCTATTGAAAAAGTAAAGAAAGCATGCTAAAGAAAAGTAAAAAACTAGTGAAACCGACTCATCACCTAAACAGGTATACCGTGTTCTTAGCCTCACCATGGCTACTCTCACCAAGTAACAAATACTTGAATCTATCATATAATAATGAATATCAAGGATACCCTGTACTATATTCCCATTGGTTTTCCGCTTCTCCTCAACATCGCACGTCCCGAGCATCGCTCTTCAAAAAGGCATGCCCGTAGACACCTGGGTGAAGCACCAAAACACGAACCTCGTGCAAAAAAAACACCACATCTAAGTTATCAATGTAACCAGGTAGTTTTTGGAAGCCACCAAAGCCCTCATAACATGTATCATACGTCGGTTATTATATCTCAAGCCATTACAGCCCACACACCGAGTAAGGATCCTCAAGACATGACAAACTATATACATTGCACCTATAGTAGTCCATAGGAATCTATATAGAGAATATATGTGTGTGAATAACCACAAGAAATTACAACCCTCTACACACATATATGGGGTAAACTAACTGTTGTGCCTACCAACACAAGTAACTATCAAGAGAAGAGAGAGGATCCAAAGGGGTTAGTCAGCCATTCATCCTCCCACTGTAATGTAGGGGAAAACATCCCCCGAGGGCTTAGATTCCCTGGGGTGTTAGTTTCCCTTACTGACAGGGTGGAGTAGATTATAGGGGAAAAAAAGTACAAAATATACTATAGATAACTACCACACTATGGGCATAACCTAGTCTTAGTATCTACTGCAGCAAACATCTCTCGGACTCCAGGATTCCACTTAAAAAACTAGTTATCCTATAAGAACCCAACCATTTAAAGAGATTTAATACATTATTTAATTCCATTTTAATTAGTCTCAATTTAATTTAATTAATTATTTAAAAATTAATTTACCAATAACAATTCCACATTAAATTTCATTAGCATCACACTCAATGTACATTGTTCCTTAAAATCGAAACCTCATCCTTGCTCCCCAGCAAGCTCCAAACGCCATGTGTTAACATCATTTATTAAATTATTTATTTACAACGTCACATTCCCATATTCCCAGACATTATAGAAAAACATTCTATGCTTCTAAACACAAGGGTGATTATCATGGTGAGTAGATAAACTACCCGTTGATCCATTGACGCCTATAAGAAGAGTGTAGACACATTCTCTCTTAAAGATCTAAACACGGAAATCACATGGAATTCCCCACACGTATTCACCCCTTTTGGAAGAAGGGTATGTAAGACTATTTTCCTTCTGTATTGTGGAGAATTAAATCACATAAAAAAACAATAAGAACCAACAAGCATCCAAACATTCACATCCAACCAGTTCCATCTACCCTCGTGTCCTCCCTGACACCCACATGCACAAACCGATGCATCTCACCAATCTAGGATTCAACTGCTGCCACAATAAATTGTCCTCCCTACCCCCACATATCACAACAACAATCCAGGCGCACACCACAACACAATCACTAGGAAAAACAAACTTCATTTCAAATGGTCTCTTGGCCCTTAACAAACCAATAGGGTAACTCAGAACCCTAAAAGAGATTATATTTTATCAAACCACCAGTCCTTTAATCCATCTTGGATTAACTTATTTTTTAATCATTGGTTCTAACATTGGGAAACCTAAACAGTAAGCTATCACACATAATTAAACATTATTACTGCAACATTTTGATTAACCTCAAATTAAAACAAGAATAACAAGATTCATTTACATGCCTCTTTATCGCCAGCCAAACCATTATCAATTAATTTTGGTTTATGTTATTTACCAATTTCTATCAAGAACAAACAACTATACGAAGAAATCATAGATTTCACACTATCTAGTAAAACAAGAGGCAATAACATACGATCAATATAGATTTATTTATCAGGTTCAAATATTTATTATGTATATTCCATTATGATCCAATGGGATAAAAAATTCTAACTATACTATTTCAAATAAAATAAAATAGAAGAAATTAATCCTATAACTCAAACGGTTCTTGTTGATAGTTATACAAGAACGATTCATTCAGAGAATCACGATCACCTTCTCCCGTGAATACTGTATCTACCTGAGGATGCTGCAGTATGACTGCACCAATAGAAACCCAATAAAAATACATTATAATAATAGATATCAAATAATGTAACAGGGCATGGGGAAACAGAAAAAGACAAACCCAAAAAATCTCAATAGATTATACCTTATATAGAAGATTGATCAATACTGCTTGGTTTCATCAAAATAGAGCATAACCAATCCTATGAGGAATGCTTGATTGCACAACCCATACGAAATAGAATGAAAGGTTCAAGAATCTGATTTCTGAGAACAAGGAGGAAGAACTACGGAGAAATATATCTTGTCCCTTTAGAAGATTTAACTGAGTGATGGTTTAAGATATTCTAGGTTTTCGATTAAATGTGGATCGCATTAAACCATACGGATTGACAAAGTAAAAACGTCCCGAGCCATAAGATAAATTAATATAGGACTAATGGACTTTCAATCGGCTTTAGGGTCCTTCAAGTGATGTATTAAGTGCATTTTATTTCAAAAGAAATTTTGAAGGGGAGAAACTGTAGGAAGCTGGAAACACAATTCACGAACTCAAAATTTGGAAAAGGAAATAGAGGTTACAGGTAGACCTCACTGTTATAGAGACACTGTTCATGAACTCAAAATTTGGAAAAGGAAATAGAGGTTACCGATAGAACTCACCGATCCAGAAGCACTGTTCACAAACTCAAAATTTGGCCAAGGGAAATAGAGGTTATCGATAGAGGTTACGGATAGAACTTTTCACAGATGGAATTGTTCATTGAATTGGAAATTTGGAAAAGGAAAGAGAGGTTGTTGTTAGAGGTTACCGATTGAACTGTTCACCGATGGAACTGTTCATGGAATCGGAAATTTGGAAAAAGAAAGAGTGGTTACCATTAAAGGATATTGACATAAATGTTCCCCAATAGAACTGTTCATAGAATTGGAAATTTGGAAAAGGAAAGAGAGAATATAGTTAGAGGTTACTGATAGAATTGTTCAACGATGGAATGGTTCATATAATTGGAAATTGGGAAGAGGAAAGAGAGGTTACCAATAGAACTGTTCACCGATGGAACTATTCATAGAATTGGAAATTTGGAAAAGGAAAGAGAGGTTACCGTTATACCTCACTAATAGAACTATTCACCAATGTAACTATTCATAGAAGGTTACTGATGACATTGTTCACCAAGGGTCATCAATAACACTGTTCATAGAATGTTACCGATGACACTATTCACCTATGGTCACCAATGCACAGTTCACAGAAGGTTACCATTTCACTGTTCACAACTGTTTACCATTGGAACAATTCACTAAACTGGAAAATTGGAAAAGTGTTGGGGATAAGTCACCTCAACCTCCTGAATCACCTCATACACATACTTTTCACCAAGGAATGGACCATAGAGGTCTAGACCAATACATCAAATACCTCTCAAAACATTCTCGTCCTCGATAATTAAAAACCCACCAAAAGGGAAAACAAAACAGGGTCCCGACAACCACCCATCGAGATACCTCTCAAAAGAGAGGAAGCCACAAGAAACAATAAAAGAAATCCATACTATAAACATGAAAGGTCTATAACCAAAAAGGGACATTGTTACATGAAAAGAGTTAAACATCAAACAAATCTGAGTACTGATCACGTATCTATGACTTTCGTTCCCAAGTACTCTTATCCATGCCATCGTGTCGCCACAAGACACGAACCAAGGGGATAGAATGCCCACAAAACACCTCATCTTTGAGGTCTTGGATATCCACAATTCGATCCTCGAAGGTCGCATCATCATCAAAATTGATATCTCCCCAATTAATGACACTAGAGTCATCATGAAGATAATGACAGAGTTGTGATGCATGGAAAATATCATGTATCCGACTTATCTACGGGGGAAGTTCTACTCAATACGCCATAGATCCTATACGAGCTAACACCTTGAAAGGCCCAACAAATAGGGGAGAAATATTTCATCCAAGACTAAACCTTCACTTCACATGATGGGGTATCCTTTCAAAGCATGTAGTCCCCAACATAAAACTCTAAGGGCCTACTCCTTTGAACAGAAAATGATTTCTGATGATCTTGTGTTGTCTTCGCCCTCTCGTGAATCACCTGAACCATCTCTATTGTATTCTGCACTAGTTCAGGTCTGAGAATTGCAGACTCTTTAACCCCAGTCTAGAACAGGGGAGAACAGATAGTTTGGCATACAAGGATTCAAAAGGTTCCATTCTTATGGTGGAGTGAAAATTATTATTGTAATAGAACACCACCGTGGGTAAGTGCCTCATCCACAAACCTCCAAAATCCAGGACACAAGATCGTTACATGTCTTCAAGATTATGGATGGTCCTCTCTATTTGACCATCTGTATGAGGATGAAAAGAAGTGCCAAGGCATAGTTGAGAACCAAAATCATGCTGGAGACCTCTCTAAAACCTAGAGGTAATGTGAGGATATCAGTCAGGAATGATCATCCTTAGGACTCCATGATGTCCCACCACCTCCTCTAGATATTTCCTCGACAAAAAATCCACTGAGATCGACTCCTTGATTGATATAATGTGGGATGATTTGGTTAAACGATCCACAACCACCCAAATAGCATCATGTCCTCCTTGAGCTCGTGGTGAACCAGTAAAAAGTCTATTGAGATGTCCTAGAACTTCCACCGAGGAATATCTAATGGCTAGATCAGACCTCTAGGAACATGGTGTTTGACATTCACCTTCTGGCAGACCAAACATCATGACACAAGCTCTGCGACCACATGCTTCAACCCAGGCCACCAAAACTGGATTTTCAAGTCTCGATACATCTTTGTCACACCAGGATGCACCACTAAAGGGGAACTATGAAACTCTCTGAGAACTGTCACGTACATTGTCAAAGGAAAAAAATATCCTTCCATGATACAACACCCATTGTTGTTCATCCTCAAACTACCCATCGGGGTCCTCTCCATAAACAACTCGGTCTCTCCAGACCTCCTCCTCTAGATCCCCCAACTGAGACACTTCCACATTCTGCACCAGACATGACTATAAAGTCATCTGGAAAAGACAATCTCTTCCCCCAACTTCTCCAATATCAAAATGTAATTCTGATAGTTCTTCCATTACTCTCTAGGAATCACTGAATTCATGCACAACATCACTCGGTGAATTTCGACTCAACGCATCAGCGACAACATTCCCCTTTCCATTTGTATATGATATCTCAAAGTCATACTCCAATAATAGCCCCATCCACCGAAGCTGTCGTATGTTCATGTAAAATTGGGAGGAAGCATACCTCAAACTCTTATGATCGATAAAAACCATAAAGCGCTTTCCAATGAGGTAATGTCTCCAAAAATTCAGAGAAAACACCATGGCTACCAACTCAAGATACTAGGAGGCACAATTATGTTCTTGGGGAAGTAACTGCAGAGACCCATAAGAAACAACTGATATTTGCTGTATGAGAACACAACCTAATCCTAGATGAGAAGAATCATAGAAAACATCAAACTGAACTCTCTATGCTATATGAATAAAAACTGGATCACTTAATATCTTCTCCTTTAGATACTCAAAAGCTGACAGACATTGATCAGTCCATATGAACGCCTGATCCTTCCTGTTCAATGCTGTCAGAGGAGTCGTAACTCAAGAGAAATCGACTACGAATCTCTTGTAGTAGCCTGTGAGACCAAGGAAACTATGCTCCTCTGACACTGTCTTGGGGGCTGCCCAAGACACAACTACTTCTATCTTATAGGGATCCACAACTACACCCTATTGGGACACAACATGTCCCAAGAAAAGGAATTCTCGAGCCCAAAACTCACACTCCAACAACTTCCCAAATAGCAGATGTTTACTAAGAACTCCCAAGATGATGCGTAGATGTTCTGCATGATCTTCCTCAAACGTGGAGTACAGAAATATTTCGGCCTTGAAAACCACCACGAACATGTCCAAGAACTCACAGAACACAGTGTTCATCAATCCCATGAACATGGATGGAGCATGTTACATGTTGAATGACATTACAACGAACTCATAATGCCCATGAAAACAGTAGAGTGCAGTCTTCAGGATATCCTCATCCTTCACACGCATCTGATGATATCTTGACCACAAGTCGATCTTTGAGAACTATCCTTCACCCTTCAGTAGATCGAATAAACCATCAATACGTGTAAGAGGATAGTGATTATTTAATATCACTTTGTTTAAGTGACAATAATCAACATACAACTGCAAACTGCCATCAGTCTTCTTTACGAAAAAAACTGGTGCACCCCATGGTGACGCACTTGGCCGAGTAATACCACACTATAACAAACCATAATTTTGTATACGTAGCTCTCGTAACACAAAATCGGCCATCCTATATGATTACATAGAGATAAGAGATTCTCTTGGTTGTAACTCAATCCCAAACTTGATCTCTCATCGAAGGAGAAATGCTACAACCTATTTTGGAAAAACATCAGGGTGCTCTTCTACGACCATAGGAAATACCATATATTGAACCTCTGAAGAACTTATCATCAGCTTAGCCATCAGGATGTTAAGGATGTAACACGCCTCTGACCCATCGTAGGGTCTCGCTCGCCAACAAACAACACCGACTCTCCACCCGTATCGAAGAAAACAACCGGATTACTGAAGCAATCCACAATAGCCTACACTGAATACAACGAATCCATGTCAAGGATGAAATCATATAGTTATATTTGTAAACAAAGGAAATCTCCATAAGAGAGGTGCTTCCCCAACACTAACTCACAGTCTCTAAATAATTTAAACAAGGCAGCTCGAACTCCAACTGGCGTAGTCAACGTGAAAGGCACTACAATCCACTATACCTCACGTCCCAATGCATGGAAAGGGGAAGGTGATAGGAAAGAGTGTGTCACTCCTGAATCAAACAAGGAATACAACAAGGTAGAAAACAAGAAAATGGTACCTTGAAAGACGTCAGGATCACCTGGCGCTGGCAATGCTAAAGCATGAAGTTGACCACGACCACCTCCACAACCTCTCTGACCCTGAGGACGACCACTAACATGACTGAAATCTACTCTATGAGGATGGGGAGTGTCATAGGGATGTCCTCTTCCTACCCTATCTACCCTCTATTGATCTATAGCTAGTGCAACCCGCTGTTTCTACCTTGGTTGAAACTGCTTCAACAAAGGTACCTAGTGAGGAAAACCCGGTGCACGATGACTGATCTGAATGGTCGGTCACTCTCGTTACTGAAGACCTCGACAAACACATGAAAAACAAGCACATATTCCCTTGGCATAGTCCTGAGAGCTACTGCCCTCGGAGAAAAGAGATACTGAGGGGTGGGACCTTCCCTCGGCATAACAAAAAATCTTCTACCCCAAAAACTGGGAACCCATACAACAGTTCTGCTTCATATGGAATCACGATGACTCCCCTAGTGGGTTGATCTAGTTCTATAAAATGTATTCTCAATGACCTCTCCCCTTGCCAACACCACAAGATATGTCTTCAGCATAAATGGGGTGACCAGCCGCTGGATCCCTGGATGAGAATCCTCCTCGAAATGCCTCACCATGGCCTCCTCATCTGGAAACAAGGCCGAAGCATATCATAAAAGGATCCTCAAATGGATTCCAAAACTCTCGCACAATAGAGCTCCCTTGTCGAATGGTAAGAAGCTCCTGGCGATTGGATGCTTTTGTGGTCAAAGAAAGAAACTCGACCCTAAACATGTCTCAGAACTCATCCCATGATATCGCTTAATCCTCGCGATACCTAAGGAACAAGAACCACCACTTCCTCGCTGCTCCAGGCAACATCATCACAACCAAGGACACCTAGTGCTATTTCTGAGCACAGATTGATCTGAAGCATATCTAGACCTCCTCCAACAATTCTTCTATGCCTGCATCTAAAACAGAGCCCTCGTTCTTATGAAGACTCTAGGACTGAAACTCTCCAAGTCTCCTGATGCATGTGTCATCATCGTCAACCTATACCCGACGACGATCTACTAGCACATCCTGCTGGATATCTTCTATGCGATCCTGACGACAACGACGACCTAGAGCCATACCTGAAAAATAAAAAATAGTTAGATCTCCTGAACCTGGAATAGGGAAGACTAGGAATTAATTAATTTTTTTTCTTTCATTGATATTAGTATAACCTATTCCAAGGACTACCCATTCAAACACATGCCCAATGAAGAATGATGCATGATCCTTTCCTAGGTCTATACCCTACAACTAGTATCACCTTGTTAGTATCCATTATAAACTTAATGGTCCATACATAAAATCACAGGGGGACCTAAATGCCTATGTCTCAATCAGTCTCTAGTGTTTACATTACTTTGTAAATATGAATGACATTATTTCCCTTCCAACCCAATTAACCTCACTTGTGCCTAACTGCAAACATCATCCTATCTCTCTACCTACCTATGATACCACTCTGTCACGACCCCCTCCCCACATAGTGTACCCCTCCAAGGTCAAAAATGTGAGAAGAGATATAATGACCCCCGAGTCCCACCTCTAGTAGGACCCAGGTTGGAGACTCGCACCAATGGTATAATAAACACACAAATGGAAGTTGTTACCCTCTAAGGGAACACATGTAGAAGAGAGAGATTAGATTGAAACCCACCAACTCCAACTCAGAGCTGAAATATAAAAGAAAACCCAAGTGCACATATGTAATGTCAAGAAAAGGTACTATTACTGGATGGGGAAAAAATTCAAGTACATAAAAAGGAAGTAAAACAGCTGTAACAACATTCCCAGACAGCTCCTGCAACCGTAATCTTGTAGTAACCAGCCTAATCTCTAACCTGCTCCAAGTGACCTGAATAGTAGTTTATATATACATAGGATTAGTATAACAGTATACTCAGTAGGATAATCCATAAATCCTCTTGTAAAAAAATTAGATAATTCATGCTAAAAAATAGTGAACAACAAGTGAAACTGACTCGTCACCTAAAGAGGTATGCTAAGTTCCCAGCCTCACCATGGCAACTTTAACCAAGTAACGCATACCTGAATATATCATATAATAAATAATATCAAGGATACCCTGCTACTTATTCCTCACTGGTTTTCCACTTTTCCCTAACATCGTACATCCTAAGTATCTCTCTCCAAAAAGGATTGCCCACATACACCTTGGCGAAACACCACAACATGCACTTCATGCAACAAAACAACCACGTCCATGTAATCAAATTAACCAGGTAGTTTTTGGGAGCCACCACTATCCACATAACATGCATCATATGTTGGGTATTATAACCACAAGCCATTAGATGCCTCTACACCCATATATGGGGAAAACTAATCGCTGCGCCTACCAACACAAGTAACTACCAAGAGAAGAGAGAGGGGCCAAAGTGGGTAGTCATCCAATCATCCTCCCACTAGAATTTTGGAAAAAACACACTCCCAATGCTTAGAATCATAGGTGTGTCAGTTTTCCTTACTGACAGGGGGAGTAGCATATAGAAACACAAAAAGTAAAAAATATACTATATCTCACTACCAAACTATGGGCATAACCTAGTCTTAGACTCAATTTCAGCTAATGTCTCCAGGATGCCAATTATAAGACTAGGTATCCGATAAGCACACAAACTTTTAAAGATAATTGATACATTATTTCATTACCTTTTTATTAGTTTCACTTTATGTTAATTAATTATTTAAACATTAATTAACCTATAACAATTCCACATTAAATTTAATTTGCATCACACCCCAAGTACATTGTCCCTTCAAATCACAACCACAGCATTGCGCCCCAGCAAGCTCCATACCCCATGGGTTGAAATCATTTATTCAATTATTTCTTTAGATTATTACTTCCCATATTCCCAGACATTCTAGAAAAACATTCTATGCTACTAAACACAAGGGGGATCATCACGGTGAGTAGATAAACTACAGGTCGAGTAGTTTATGCCTATAGGAAGAGTGTAGACACATTCTCTCTTGGAGAGATAAACACAAAAATCACATGGCATACCCCGTTCATCTTCGCCCCTTTCAGAAGAAGGGTATGTAAGACCGGCTGCCTTGAGTAGTGGGGAGACGTAAATCACATAAACAACCAATAAGAATCAATAAGCATCCAAACATTCACATCCAACCAATTCCATATACCCTTGTGTCCCCCCTGACACCCACATGCATAAACCGATGCATCTTGACACTCTAGGAATAAAATAATTCCACAATAAGTAGTCCTCCCTGCCCCCAGATATCACAATAGCCATGCAGGCTCACACCACAACACAAGCACCAGGAAATACAAACATCATATCAAATAAAATCTTGGCCCTTAAATAACCAAGAGGGTAACTCAGAACCCTATAAGAGATTATCTTTTATCAAACCACAAGTTCATTAATCCATCTTGGATTAATTGATTTATTAACCATAGGTTACAACATTGGGAATCCTATGAAATAAGCTATGAGAAATAATTAAACATTCTTACTACACCAATTTGATTAACATCAAATGACAACAAGAAGATCCATATTCATTTACATGCCTTTTTACCTTTAGCCAAACCATTATCAATTAATTCTGGTTTATGTTCTTTACCAAATTCGATCAAGAAAAAACAACTATAGGAAACAAGCATAGATATCACACTATCTAGTAAAACAAGAGGAAATAACGTAAAATCAATATTAATTTATTTATCCTATTCAAATATTTATTATATAAATTCTATTGTGATCCAGTGGGTTAAAACATTCTAACTATACAGTTTCACATACAATAAAATAAAAGCAACGAATCCCCTACCTCAAATGGTTCTTATTATTCGTTATACAAGAATGATTCAGGGAAAGAATCACGATCAACTCCTCCCATGACAACTGTATCCACCTAGGGATGTTGCGGTACGACTTCACCAATGGAAACACAATAAAACTCTATTAGAATTATAGAGATAAAATACCATAATAGGTCATGGAGAAGAAGAAGGAGACGAACCCAAAATAATGATGATAGATCATACCTTATACAGAAGATTGATCAATACTTCTTAGTTGCATCACAATAGAGAGGAACCAATCCTATGAAGAAATTTTTATTACATAAACCATATGGAATAGAATGAATGGTTCAAGAATCATATTACCAAGAAGAAGGAGGAAGAACTGGTGAGAAAGATATCTCGTATGTTTGGAATATTTAATGGAGTGATGGCTTAAGATACACTAGGATTTTCGTTAAATGTGGATTGAATTAAACCACATGGTTTGACAATGTAAAAACGTTCCGAGCCATAGGATAAAATAATATAGGAATAATGGCCTTTAAATCAGACTTAGAGTCATTAAAATAAGGTTTAAAATGAATTTTACGTCAATGGAAATGTTAAGGGGGCGAAATCGTAAAAAGATGGAAACACTGTTCATGAACTCAAAATTTGGTAAAGGATATAGAGGTTTCCGATATAGGTTACTGATAGACCTCACCATTCTGGATACATTGTTCACAAACTCAAAAATTGGCAAAAGAAAATAAAGGTTACCGATAAACCTCACCGTTCTGGAAGCACTGTTCATGAACTCAAAATTTGGAAAAAGAAATAGAGGTTATTGATAGACCTCAGCATTCTAGAAACACTGTTCACAAACTCGAAATTTGTCAAAAGAAAAATAAAGGTTACTGATAGAACTGTTCACTGATGGAACTGTTCATTGCGTTGGAAATTTGTCAAAGGAAAGGCAGGTTACCGTTAGAGGTTACAGATTGAACTGTTCACCGATAGAACTGTCCATAGAATTGGATGTTTTTCAAAAGAAAGAGAGGTTACCATTAAAGGTTACAGGTAGAACTATTCATCGATGAAACTCTTAATAGAGTTAGAAATATGGAAAAGGAAAGAGAGGTTATAGTTAGAGGTTACCGATAGAACTGCTCATCGATGGAAGTGTTCATAGAATTCGAAATTGGGAAAAGGAAAGAGAGGTTACCATTAGAGGTTACTGATAGAACTGTTCACTGAGAGAACTGTTCATAGAATTAGAAATTTGGAGAAGGAAAGAGAGGTTACCGTTAGACCTCACCGATAGAACTGTTCACCAATGGAACTGTTCATAGAAGGTTACCGATTACACTATTCACCAAGCATCACCGACGACATTGTTCACAGAAGGATACCGATGACAATATTCACCTAAGGGAACTGATTCAATATTCATAGAAGGTTACTGTTGTATTGTTCACAACTGTCTACTATTGGAACAGTTCACCGAACTGGAAAATTGGCAACGTGATGAGGATAAGCACCTTGACCTCCCGAATCACCTCATAAAACTGATTTTTCCAAAGGAATAGACCAGAGAGGTCTGGTTCATTACATCCAATACCTGTCAAAACATTCTCGTCCTCGATAATTCAAAACCCACCTAAAGGGAAAATGAAACTGGGTCCGAACAACCACCCATCGAGACACCTCTCAAAAGCGAGGAAGCCACCACAAGCAACAAAAGAAATCCATACTATAAACTCCAAAGGTTTATAACCAGAAAGAGGACATTGTAACATGGAAGGTGTTAAACATCTAATAACCATGGGTACTAAGCACATATCTGTGACTCAAGTTCCTGGGTAGTCTCCTCTATGCCACCGTGTCTCTACAAAACATGAACCAAGGGGATAGAACTCTAGCGCAACACCTTCTCTTTGCGTTCTTGGATATCTTTAGGTCACTCCTCAAAGGTTTCATCATCATCTACCTCAATCTCTCCCCATTCGATGATGTGAGAGTCATTATGAAGATAAATATGGAGTTTTGATTCATGGAAAACATCATGTATCCGACTCATCTATGGGGGATGTGATACTCGATACACCACAGCTCCTACACAAGCTAACACCTCTAAAGGCCCAAAAAACCGGGGAGAAAGCTTACTTTAAAGACCAAACCTTCACTGCCCATGATGGGGAGTCACCTTTAGAAACGTGTGGTCCCCAACATCAAATTATAAAGGCTTCCTCCTTTGATCGACATATGATTTCTGACGATCTTGTGTTGTATTCATCCTCTCGTGAATCACCTGAACCATCTCTGTTGTATTCTACAGTAGTTCCAGTCCAAGAATTGAAGTCTCTATGACCCTAGTCTAGCACAGAGGAGAATGGAAAGGTCCCCATAGAAGGATTTAAAAGGATCCATTCTAATGGTGGTGTGAAAACTATTATTGTAAGAGAAATCCACCATGGGTAAGTGACTCATCTAGGAACGTCTAAAATCCAAGACACAAGATTGTTACATTTCTTCTAGAGTCTGTATGGTCCGCTCAGTTTGACCATCTTTCTGAGGATGAAAAGAAGTTCTAAGGTATAGTTGAGAACCAAAATCTCGATGGAGAACTCTCCACACCCTAGAGGTAATGCAAGGATCTCGGTCCTAAACTATCGTCCTTGGAACTCCTTAAAGCCTTAACACCTCCTCTAGATACTGCCTTGACAAAACGTTCACTGATCTTGAATCCTTGATTGCTATAAAGTGTGATGATTTTTTTAAATGATCCACTACCACCCAAATAACATAATGTCATCCCTAAGCTCAAGGAAACCCAGTAACAAAGTCCATTTAGATGTTCTCCAACTTCCTCTGAGGAATATCTAATGGCTAAAGAAGACCACTAGGAACATGGTGTTTGACCATCCCCTTTTGGCAGACCAAATATCGAGACACAAACTCTACAACCACATACTTCAGCTGAGGCCACCAAAACTGGCTCCTCAAGGCTCAGTTTATCTTTATTACACCATGATACACTACTAAAGGTATTATATGGAACTCTTTGAGAACTATCTCGTGTATTTTCAGAGGAATAAATATAATTTCATG
Organism: Viscum album; assembly: GCA_963277665.1. NCBI lineage: Eukaryota > Viridiplantae > Streptophyta > Magnoliopsida > Santalales > Viscaceae > Viscum > Viscum album. Next base: position 1,579,123,296 of record OY728142.1, read on the forward strand.
ATACAACACTTGGTGTTGTTTATCCTCAGACCACCCATCAGGGGTATCACCACAAAAAACTCAGTCTCTTCAGACCTCCATGTCTAGATCCCCCAATTGGGACTCTTCCACCTTCTACACCAAAGATGACTGTACCATCATCTGAAAAAAACATGCTCTGTTCCCAACTTCTACAATATCAAGACGTAATGCTGATAGTTCTTCCATTACTCTATAGGAATCACTAAATTCATGCACAACATCACTATGTGGATTTCGACTTAGTGCATCAGCTACAACATTCCCCATTACCTATGTGTATGATATCTCAAAGTAATATTCCTTTAATAAATCCATCCACCAATGTTGTCATATGTTCAAGTCATGTTGGAAGAAAGAATACCTCAAACTCTTACGATTGAGGAAAACCACAAAGCGCTCGCCAATGAGGTAATTTCTCCACAACTTTAGGGAAAGCACCACGGATTCCAACTCAATATCATGGGATAAATAGTTACGTTCATGGGGAAGTAATTGAGGAGACCCAAAAGAAACAACCGATCTTCACTACATGATAACACAACCTAACCCCAGATGTGAAGCATCACATAAAATATCAAACTAAACTCCCTTTGCCGGAAGACTAAGAACTAGAGCACTTAATAACTCCTATTTTAGACACATGAAAGCTTCTAGACACTGATTAGTCCGTATGAATTTCTGATCCCTCCTGGTCAATGCAGTCAGAGGAGTCGCAACTCAAGATAAATTAGGTATGAACCTCTTGTAGTAGCCTTTGAGACCATGGAAACTTAGCACATCTGACACTATCTTGGTGGCTGCCCAAGACACAACTGCTTCTATCTTTGATGGATCCACAGATACTCCCTACTAGAACACAACATGCCCCATGAAACAGACTTATCAAGCCCCAAACTCACACTTCGACAACATCCCAAATAGATGATGTTGATGAAGAACTCCCAAGATGGCGCGTAGATGTTATGCATGATCTTCCTCATTCTTGGAGTACACAAGTATGTCGTTGATGAAAACCACAATGAATGTGTCCAAGAACTCATGGAACACATCGTTCATCAATCCCATGAACATAACCAGAGCATTTTTCAGTCCAAATGACATTACAACAAACTCATAATGCCCATGATGACAACATAAAGCAGTCTTCAGGATATTATCATCCTTCACAATCATCTGATGATATCCTGACCGCATGTTGATCATTGAGAACCAGATTTCACCCTTCAGTTTATCAAATAAACCATCAATACGTGGAAGAGGATAGTGATTCTTTACCATCTATTTGTTTAAGCGGCGATAATTGACACACAACCCCAAAATGTCGTCATCCTTCTTTATGAAAAAAATGGGTGCACCCCACAACAACACACTCGGCCAAACAAAACAGCACTATAACAGACCATAAATCTGTATACATAGCTCTTGTAACTCAGAAGGGGCCTACCAATATGGGTACATAGAGAAAAGAGATGCTCCTGGTTTTAGCTCGGTCCCAAAAAATACCTCTCGTCGATGGAGTAATGCTACAACCTCTTCTGGAAAAACATCAGGGTACTCTTCGACGACCCTAGGAAATGCCAACTATTAGAACTTTGAAGAACTCATCATAAGCACCAACATCATGGTTGTTATAGATGTAATATGCATCTGACCCATCTGAGGGTCTCTCTCGCCAACAAACTCCACCGACTGTCCATCCGCATCGAAGAAAACAACCAGCTTCTGGAAGAAATCCAAACTAGCCTGCATTGAATACAACCAATCCACGATGAGGATGAAATCATATGGTTGTATTCATAAACATAGGAAATCTCTCCAAGAATGTTGCAAACCCAACACTACCTCATAGTCTCAACATACTTCCAACAAGTCAGCTCGACCTCCAACTGGCATAGTAAATGCCAAAGGCACTGAAATCCTCTCTACCTCAAGTCCCAAAGCATGGAAAAGGGTAGGTGATATGAAGGAGTGTGTCACTCAGGAATCAAAAAAGGTAGAATACAAGGTAGAAAAAAATAAAATGGCACCTCGAATGATGTCTGTCTCACCTAACACTGGAAATGCTAAAGCATGAAGCTGACCAGGACCACCTCCATGGCCTCTATGACCTTGATGATGACCACCACCATGACCGTGATCTGCTCTCTGAGGACATGGAGTGTCATAGGGATGTACTCTACCTACCCCATCTACCCTATATTGATCTAGAGCTGGTGAAACCTGATGTTGCTGCCTTGATTGGAACTGCTTCAACAGAAGAACCTGGTGCGAAAAACATGGTGCACAATGACTGCTCTGAAAGGTCTGCCACTCTCACTGCTGATGACCTCAAAAACCACAAGAAAAATAAGCACATTTTCCCTTGGAATAATCCTTAGAGCTACATCCCCTAGAGAAATGATATGTTGAGGGCTGGGACCTACCCCCATCCGAACAGAAACTCTTCTTCCATGAAAACCAGAAACCCCAGAAAACATCTCTGCTTCGTAGGGAATCATGACGACCCCCCTATCGGGTTGATCCAGTTCTGGCCAAATTCCTCTCGATGACCTCTTCCCTTGCCAGTACCACAAGATATGTCTTCACCATAAATGGGGTGACAAAGATCTGGATCTCTGGATGATAATCCTCCTCAAAATGCCTCTCCATGGCCTCCTCATCTGGAAACAAGTGAGAAGAATATTGTAAAAGGTTCCACAAATGGATTCCAAAATCTCGCAAACAAGAGATCACCTATCGAAGGGTAAGAAGCTCTTGGCGACTGGATGCCTTCGTGGTTGAAGAAAGAAACTCAACCCTAAACATGTCTTAGAAATCCTCCCATGAGACCGCTTACTCCTACCGATCCCCAAGTAAGAAGAACCACCACTTCTTCGCTGTTCCATGAAGCATCGCCACAACCAAGGGCACCTAGTGCTCTTTCTGACCACGGATCAAAATGAAGCCTATATCAACCTCCACCAACAAGTCTGTTGTGACTGCATCAGATAACGGAGCCCTCTTACTTCTGCAGAATCTGGTGCTGAAACTCTTGGAGTGCCCTACTCCAAATGTCATCATCATCAACCTCTACCCAGTAGTGATCTACTGGCACAAACTACTGAACATCTTCTATGAGATCCTGACGACGACGTCGACCAAGATCCATACCTAAAAAATAAAAAATAAATAGAGCTCATAAACCTTGAATATAGAAGGCTCAACATTAATTTATTAATTATTTTCTGTCATTGATATTAGTTTAACCTATCCCAAGGTCTACCCATTCACACACATGCCCAATGAAGAATGATGCATGATCCATTCCTAGGTCTCTAACCTGAAACTAATATCAACTTGTTTATAGCCATTATAATCTTTATGGTCCATACCTCAAATCACAGGGGGTCCTAAATGCCTATGTTTTAGTCAGTCTCTAGTGTTTACATCACTTGATAAACATGAATGACACTGTTTCCATAACAACCCATGCAACCTCACATGTGCCTAACTACAAACTCCATACTATCTCTCAAAATGCCTCTGATACCACTCTATCACGGCCCCTCCCCACAAAGTGAAAGCCTACTGGGCCAAAAATGTGAGAAGAGAGATAATGACCCCCTAGTAACACCTCCAATAGGCCCCAAGTTAGCGACTAGAACCGAGGGTATAGTAAACACAAAAATGTGAGGCATGACCCTCTAAGAGAACACATGCGGAAGAGAGAGATAAAATTGACACCAACGAACTCGAAATCAAAATAGAAATGAAAAAGAAAAAACAAGTGCATATATGAACATTAATGAAAAATTACTACAAATGGAAGTGGAAAAACTACAAGTACATAAAAAGGAACTAAAATAGTAGCAACCACATTCCAGAACAGCTCCTACAACCGCAAGTTAGTAGTAACCAGCCTAATCAAAAACCATCTCCAAGTGACCTGAAAAGTAGTTTATATAAACATATGGCCTGTGTAACTGTATACTCAGTAGGATCATCCTCAAAGCCTCCTGTGCAAAAGTAATGAAAGCATGCAAAAGAAAAGTGAACAACAAGTGAAACTGACTCGTCACCTAAACAAGTATACTATGTTCACATCTTCACAATGGATACTCTCACCATGTAACACATAATATAATATATCATATAATAATGAATATCAAAGATAACTGCTACTACTTCACCACTGATTTGCCGCTTCTCCCCAACAATGCACATCCTGAGCATCTCTATCCAAAAAGGCTTTCCCGCAAACACCTGGGTTAAGAACAACAACATGCACCTTGTGAAAAAAACCACCATTTCTAAGTAATAAATTTAACTAGGTAGTTTCTTGGAGCCACCCCAGCCCTCATAACGTGTATCATAGGTTGGGTATTATACCTCAAGCCATTACGACCCACACATTGAGTAATGATCCTGAAGCCATGATAACCTATACATGTTACACCTATAGTAGTCCATAAGAAAATATATTGAGAATATATGTGTGTGAATAACCACAATCCATTATATCCCTCTACAAACATATATGGGGAAAACTAACCAATGTCCCTAACAGCACTAGTAACAACCAAGAGAAGAGAGAAGGGACAAAGGGGGTAGTCTACCATTCATCCTCCCACTCAAATATTGGGGAAAACACCCCCCATGGCTTAGAATCCGTGGGGTGTTAGTTTCCATTAAGGACATGGTGAATTAGCGTATAGAAAAACAAAAATTACAAAATATACTATAGATCACTACCAAAATATTCGAATAACCTAGTCTTAGTCTCAACTGATGCTAACATCTCTCGAACTCTGGGTGGCCCCTTATAAAACAAGGTATCCTATAAGAACAAAACCATTTAATGAAATTTAATACATTATTTAATTCCCTTTAATTAGTTTTAATTTACGTTAATTAATTATTTAAACATTAATTAACCAATAACAATTCCACATTAAATTTCATTAGCATCACACCTAAAGTACACCGTTCATTCAAATCAAAACCTCAGCATTGCACCCCTTCAAGCACCAAACGCCATGTGTTAACATCATTTATTCAATTATTTATTTAAAAAATTACTTTCCAATATTTCCAGAAATTATAGAAAAACATTCAATGCTACTAAACACTAGGGGGCTCATCACGGTGAGTAGATAAACAACCCGTTGAAGATTTTCTACATATAGGAAGAGCATAGACACATTATCTCTTGAGGAGCTAAACACAAAAATCACGTGTCATACCCCTCATGTCTTCACCCCTTTTGGAAGGAGGGTATGTAAGACCAGTTTCCTTGAGTAGTGGGGAGAATTAAAGCACATAAAAAACCAATAAGAATATGAAAGCATCAAAACATTCACATCCAACTAGTTCCATCTACCCTTATATCCTCCCTGACACCCACATGCATAATCTAATACATCTTTCCACTCTAGGGATAAAATTCTACCAAAATCAAGAGTCCTCCCTGCCCCCACATATCACAACAGCCATCCAGACTCACAACACATCACAAGCAGTCGGAAAAACAAACATCATATCAAATGGGCACTTGGACCTTAAAAAACCAAGAGTGTAACTTAAAACCCTACAAGAGATTATCTTTTATAAAACCAGTTGTTCATTAATCAATCTTGGATTAACCAATTTATTAATCATATTTTCCAACATTGGGAAACCTAAATAGTAAGCTATCACAAATAATTAAACATGCATACCGCAACATTTTAATTAACATCAAAACAATAATTACCAGATTCATTTACATGCATCTTTATCTTTATCCAAACCATTATCAATTAATTCTCGTTTATGTTCCTTACCAATTTCCATCATGAAAAAACATCTATACAAAGAAAGCATAGAAATAACACTATCTAGTAAAATAAGAGGCAAAAACATACGATCAATATCAATTTATTTATCCGGATCAAATATTTATTATGTAAATTCCATTGTGATTCAGTGGGATAAAACAAGATAACTATACAGTTTCACATAAAATAAAAGATAAGTAGTGAATCCCCTACCTTAAATAGTTCTTGTCATTATTTATATAGGAATGTTTCATTCAAAGAATCACAATCACCTCCTCCCGTGAAAACTGTATCCACCCGAGGATTTTATTGTACGACTGCACCAACAGAAACCCAATAAAACTCCATTAGAATTATAGAGATCAAATACCGTAACTAGTCAAGTAGTAGCAGAAGGAGACGGACCCAAACGAATGGCAATAGATCATACCTTATATAGAAGATTGATCTATACTACTTGGTTTCATCAAAATAGAGCGGAAGCAATCCTATGAGAAATGTTTGATTGCACAAACCCTACAGAATAGAATGAAAGGATCAAGATTCTAATTGATGAGAACAAGGAGGATGAACTAGGGAGAAAGATATCTTGTCCCTTTAGAATATTTAACAGAGCGACGATTTATGATATGCTAGGTTCTCCATTAAATTTTGATCGCATTAAACCATGTGGATTGAAAAAGTAAAAACGTCCCGAGCCATAGGATAATTTAATATAGAAGTAATGGAGTTTGAATCGGCCTTAGAGTCCTTAAAATATTTTTTGAAATGCATTTTATTTCAAAGGAAATGTTAAAGGGGTGAAACTATAGGAAGCTAGAAACACTGTTCGTGAACTCAAAATTTGGCAATGAAAATAGAGGTTACTGATAGACCTCACCATTTTGGAGACACTGTTCAAGAACTTAAAATTTGGCAAAAATAAATAGAGGTTATTGATAGAGGATACCCATAGACCTCACTATTCTGGAAACAGTAATCATGAACTCATAATTTGGAAAAGGAAATAGAGGTTACCGATAGACCTCACCGTTCTGGAAGCACTTTTCATAAACTCAAAATTTGGAAAAGGAAAATAGAGGTTACTAATAGAACTGTTCACAGATGGAAGTATTCATAGAATTGGAAATTTTGAAATGGAAAGAGTGGTTATCGTTAGAGGTTACCGATTGAACTGTTCACTGATAAAACTATTCATAGAATTGGAAATTTGGAAAAGGAAAGAGAGGTTACCATTAAAAGATACCGACAAAACTGTTCACCGATGGAAATATTCATAGAATTAGAAATTTGGAATTATAAAAAGAGGTTACAGTTAGAGGTTACCCATAGAACTATTCAACGATGGTATTGTTCATAGAATTTGAAAATTGTGAAAAGGAAAGAGAGGTTACCGTTAGAGTTTACTGATTGAAATGTGCACCGATGGAACTGTTCACCGATGGAACTGTTCATAGAACTAGAAATTTGGAAAAGTAACGAGAGGTTACCATTATACCTCACCAATAAAACTGTTCACCGATGGAACTATTCATAGAAGGTTACCAATGACACTGTTCACCAAGGGTCACTGATGAAACTATTCACAGAAGGTTACCGATGACACTGTTCACCTAAGGTCACTGATGCACAGTTCGAAAAATGTTAGCATTGCACTATTCACAACTGTCTACTATTTTAACTATTCACCTAACTGGAAAATTGGAAAAGTATTGGGGGTACGTCACCTTGACCTCCTAAATCACCTAATACAAATGATTTTCACAAAGGAATGGACCAGAGAGGTCTGGGACAATACATCAAATACCACTCAAATAATTCTCGTCCTCGATAATTAAAAACCCACATAATGGGAAAATGAAACAGGGTCCGAACAACCACCCATCAAGATATCTCCCAAAATAGAAGAATCCAAAAGAAGAAACAAAATAAATCCATAATATAAACACGATAGGTTTATAACCACAAAGGGGACATTGTTACATGAAAAGAGTTAAAAATAAAAAAAATCTGAGAAATGAGCATGTATATGTGACTCATGTTACTAAGTACTCTCTTCTATGCTACTATGTCACCACAAGACATGAGCCAAGGGGATATAACACCCGCGCAACACCTTCACTTTTTGGTCTTGGATATCCATAGGTCACTCCTCGAAGGTCTCATCATCATCAACATCGATCTCTCCCCAATCGATGATGCGAGAGTCATCATTAAGATAATGACGGAGGTGTGATGCATGGAAAACATCATGTATCTGAATCATCTATGAGGGAAGTGATACTCGTTACGCCACAAATCCTACATGAGCTAAAACCTTGGAAGGCCAAACAAATTGGGGAGAAATCATACATCCAAGACCAAACCTTCACTGCCCACGATAGGGAGTCACCTTCAGAAACATGTGGTCACCGACATCAAACTCTAAGGGCATCCTACTTTGATCGGAAAATTATTTCTGATGAACTTGTGATGTCTTCACCCTTTAATGAATCACATGAACCATCTCTATTGTATTCTGCACTAGTTCAGGTCTGAGAATTGTAGACTCTCCAACCCCAGTCTAGTACAGTGGAGAACGGAATGGTCGGACAAACAAGGCCTAAAAAGGATCCATTCCAATGGTGGAGTGAAAACTATTATTTTAAGTGAACTCCACCTTGGTTAAGTTCCTCATCCATGAACCTCCAAAATCCAAGACACAAGATCGTAACATGTCTTCAAGAGTATGGATGGACCACTCTGTCCGACCATCTGTATAAGGATAAAAAGCAGTGCTAAAGCATAGTTGAGAACCAAAAGAATGCTGAAGACCTCTCCACAACCTAGAGGTAAAGTGAGGATCTCAGTCAGAAATGCTCATCCTTGGGACTCCAAGATGTCCCACCACCTCCTCTAGATACTTCCTCGACAAAAAGTCCACTGAGCTCAACTCCTTGATTGATATAAAATTGGATGATTTTGTTAAACGATGCACAACCACCCAAATAACATCATTTCCTCCCTGATCTTGAGGCAAACCCATAACAATGTACATTGAGATGACCTCCCACTTCCACTGAGGAATATCTAATGGCTAGAGTAGACCACTAGGAACATGGTGTTCGACCTTCACCTTCTGGAACACCAAACATCGTGACACAAACTATACAACCACATGCTTTATCCCAGGACACCAAAACTGACACTTCAAGTCTCGGTACAAGTTTTTTACACCAAGATGAACCGCTAAAGGTGAACTATGGAACTCTCTGAGAATTGTCTCACACAATGTCAAAGGAAAAAATATCCTTCTAGGATACAAAACTAGGTGTTTTTCATCCTCATACCACCCATCAAGGGCATCACCCCAAACAGATTAGTCTCTCTAGAACTCCACCTCTAGATCCCCCAACTAAGACTCTTCCACCTTCTGGACCAGATATGACTGTACTGTCATCTGAAAAAGACAATCTCTACCTCCAACTTCTCCAATATCAAGATCTAATGATTATAGTTCTTCCATTACTATCTCGGAATCAACGAATTCACGCACAACAACACTAGGTTAATTTCAGCTCATCACATCAGCTACAACATTCCCCTTTCCATGTGTATATGATATATCGAAGTCATATTATTGTAATAACTCAATCCACCAACATTGTCGTATGTTCATGTCATGCTGGGAGAAAGAATACCTCAAACTCTTATGATCAGTGAAAACCAGAAAGTGCTTTCCAATGAGGTAATGTCTCCACAAATTTAGAGAAATCACCACAAATGCCAACTCAAGATCATGGGAGGCATAGTTATGTTCATGGGGAAGTAACTGTGGAGACCCATAAGAGACAACTGATCATTACTGTATGAGAAAAAAACCTAACCCCAGATACGAAGCATCACCAAAAACATCAAATTGAACTCCCTTTGTTGTAGGACTAAGAACTAGAGCACTTACTAACTTCTCCTTTAGATACTCAAAAGATGCCTGACACTGATCAATCCATATAAACGCCCGATTCTTCCTGGTCAATGCTGTTGGAGGAGTTATAACTCAAGAGAAATCAGCTACAAACCTCTTGTAGTAGCCTATGAGACCAAGGAAACTTTGCACCTCTAACAATGTCTTGGGGGATGGACAAGACACAACTAATTCTATATTTGAGGGATCCACAAATACTCCCTACTAGGAAAAAAAAGTCCCAAGAAACAGACTTCTCAATCCCAAAACTCACACTTCAATAACTTCCAAAATAGCAGATGTTGACGAAGAACTCCCAAAAAGATGAGTAGATGTTTTTCATTCTCTTCCTCTGACATGGAGTACTCATGTATTTCGTCGATGAAAACAACCATGAACAAGTCCAAGAACTCACGGAACCCAAAGTTTATCATTTTCATGACTAAAGCTAGAGAATATTTCATGCCGAATGACATTACAACGAACTTATAATTCCCATGACAACAACAGAGACCAGTCTTTGAGATATCCTCATCCTTCACACGCATTTGATGATATATTGACCATAATCCGATCTTTGAGAACCATATTTCACACTTTAGTTGATCGAATAAACCATCAATATGTGGAAGGGGATATCGAATCTTTAATATCACTTTGTTTAAGTGATGATAATTGACACACAACCACAAAATGCCGTCATCCTTCTTTACGAACAAAACTGGTGCACCCCACAACGAGACACTCAGTTGAACAAAACCACACTATAACAGACCATCAAGTTGTATACATAGCTCTCATAACTCATAAGGGGACATCCTATATGGAGACATAGAGATAAGAGATTATATTATTTGCAGCTTGATCCCAAAATCGATCTCTCATTGAGGGAGTAATGCTACCACCTCTTATGGAAAAAATCATGGAACTCTTCTATGACCCAAGGAAACACCAACTATTGAACCTCAGAAGAACTTAGAATCAGCTCAACCATCATAGATGTTAAGGACATAACATGCCTCTGACCCATCTGAGGGTCTCGATCACCAACAAACACCACCGACTCTCCATCCACATCGAAGAAAACAACCTTCTTCTAGAAGGAATCCACAATATCCTACACTGAATACAACCAATCCATGATGAGGATGACATAAAATGGTTATATTTTTAAACAAATGAAATCTCCCTAAGAGTGGTACATCCCCAAAACTATCTCACAGTCTCTACATACTTCACACAAGTTAGCTCGAACTCCAACTGGCGCAGTCAATGCCAAAGACACTATAAGCCTCAATACCTCAAGTCCCAATATGTGGACAAGTGTAGGTGATATGAAGGAGTTTGTCGATCCTAAATCAAACAAGGAATAAAACATGGTAGAAAACAAGCAAAGGGTACCTCGAACGATGTCAGGATCACCTGGAGATGGAAACACTAAAGCATGAAGCTGACCTCGACCACCTCCATGGCCTCTGTGGCCCTGATGACAACCACCACCATGGTCGTGCTCTTATCTATGAGGATGGGGCACGCCACGGGCATGTCCTCTGCCTGCCTTATATACCCTCTGCTGATCTATAGCTGGTGTAACCTGCTGTTTCTTCCTTGGCTAGAACTGCTTCAACGGAGGATCCTGGAGCGGGAAACCTGGTGCACAATAAATGCTCTGAAATATCGGTCACTCTTGCTGCTGATGACATTGACCACCACAAGAAAAACAAGATCCTTTTCAGTTGGAATAGTCTTGAGAGCTGCTGCACCCAGAGAAACGAGATGTTGAGGTCTAGGACATACCCCCAGCTGAACAAAAACTCATCGTCCCTAAAAACATGGAACCACGAAACATAGCTCTGCTTCATGAGGAATCATGATGAGTACCCTATCAGGATGATACGGTTCTGGCCATAGTCTTCTCAATGACCTCTTCCCTTGCCTGCACATCAAGATATGTCTTTAGCTTAAATGGGGTGAACTGGCGCATGATATCTATATGCAAAGCCTCATCGAAATTTCTCACCCTGGCCTCCTCATCTAGAAAAAGGTCTGAAGCATATCATAAAAGGTTCCTCAAATGGATTACAAACTCTTGCACACTACATCTCCCCAATCGAAGGGTAAGAAGCATCAGACGACAAGAAACCTTTGTGGTCAAAGAAAGAAACTCGACCCTAAAATTGTCTCGGAAATCCTCCCCTAAGATCGCTAAATCCCCTTGATCCTTGAAGAACAAGAACCACCACTTCTTTGCTACTCCACGTAGCATCGTCACTACCAAGGACACCCAGTTCTCCTTCCTAGCAAGAATTTAATTTTTGCCTATATCGATCTCCCCAAACCAGACTCAGGCGCTGAAACTCTTAAAGTGTCCTCCTCTAAGTTTCATTATTTTCATCCTCTACCTGGCGTCGATATGCTGGAACAACCTGCAGGAAATCTACTATGTGATCCAGATGAGGAAATCGACCTCAATACATACCTGAAAACTAAAAAATAGTTCGAGATCCTAAACCTGGAATATGGAAGACTCAACATTAATTAATTAATTGTTTTTTTCAATGATTTTCGGTTAACCTATTCCAAGGTCTAGCCATTCAAACATATGAACAAAGAAGAATGTTGCATGATCCTTTCCTAGGTCTCTACCCTGCAAATAGTATCACCTTGTTTTGTATCCATTTAAAACATAATTGTCCGTACATCATATAATAGAGGGACCTAAATTCCTATGTCTCAGTCAGCATCCAGTATTTACATCACTAGCTAATCATGACTGACACTGTTTCCCTACAAAACCATGCAACCTAACTGGTTCCAAACTCCAAACTCCATCCTATATCTCAACCTGCCTCTGATAACACTCTGTCACGTCCCCCTCACAACAAAGTATACACCTTCTAGGCCAAAAATGTGAGAAGGGAGATAATGACCCCCCGACTATCACCTCCAGTAGCCCCAGGTTGGTGACTAGCACCGAGGGAATAGTAAACACACAAATGGGAGGCATCACCCTTTAAGAGAACACATGCGATAGAGAGAGATAAGATAGACACCAAACAACTCCAACTCAGAACATAAATATAAAAGAAAACCCAAGTTCACATTTGTAATGTCATGAAAAAGTACTACAACTGGAATAGAAAAAACTTCATGTACCCAAAATTAATGTAAAACAGTAGCAACCACAAGCTCGAACATCTCCTGTAACCGCATACTAGTAGTAACCAACCTGATCTTCAACCTCCTCCAAGTGACCTAAAATGTAGTTTATATATACATAGAGTATGTATAACAGTGTACTCAGTAGGATCCTTCCAAAAGCCTCTTGTGAAAAAGTAAAGAAATAATGCTAAAGCACAGTGAACATCAAGTGAAACTAACTCGTCACCTAAAAAGGTATACTATGTTCCTAGCCCCACCAAGGCTACTCTCACCCAGTAACGCATACCAAAATATATCATACAATAAATAATATGAAGGGTAACCCGCTACTACTTCCTCTCTAGTTTGCCACTTTTCCCCAATGTCGCATGTCCTGAGCATCTCTATCAAAAAATGCTTTCCCACATACACCTTGGCGAAGCACGACAACATGCAAGCCATGCAACAAAACCACCACGTCCACGTAAGCAAATTAACCAGGTAGTTTTTGGGAGCCACCACTGCCTGCATAACGTGTGTCATACATCGGGTATTATACCTTAAGCCATTACAACCCATAGACTGACTATGGATCCTCAAGCCATCACAGCCTATACACGTTACACCTATAGTAGTCCATAAGAACCTATATTCATAATATATGTGTGTGAATAACCACAATCCCTTACAACCATCTACACACATATATAGGGAAAACTAACCATTGCGTCTACCTAAATAAGTAACTACCATGATAAGAGAGTGGGGACAAATGGGGTTGTTATCCATTCATCCTCCCATCGGAATGTTGGGGAAAACACCCCTAGGGCTCAGAATCCATGGGGTTTCAGTTTCCCTTACTAACAGAGTAGATTATCATATAGAAAAACAAAAATTATATAATATACTATATCTCAAAACCACACTATGGGACTAACCTAGTCTTAGACTCAACTGCATCTAATGTCTCTTGGACCCCAGGATGCTGCTTCTTAGACTGTGTATTTTATAGGCACAAAACCCTTTAAAGAGCTTTAATACATTATTTCATTCTCTTTTTATCAGTTTCACATTACGTTAATTAATTATTTAGACATTAATTAAACTATAACAATTCCAAATTAAATTTCATTTGGATCACACCCAAAGTACAATGTTCCTTCAAATCACAACCTCATAATTGTGCCTCAAAAAGATCCAAAACCCATGGGTTAACATCATTTATTCAATTATTTAATTACATAATTTCATTTCCATATTCCTAGGCATTCTGGAAAAACATTCTATGCTACTAAACACATGGGGGCTCATCATGGAGTGTAGATGAACTACCTATCGAGTCTTTACCGCCTATAGCAAGAGAGTAGACCCATTCTCCCTTGATAATATAAACACAGAAAGCAGGTGGCATACCCCACGCGTCTTCTCCCATTTCAGAAGACTGTCAAGTAAGAGGAGCTACCTTGTGTCCTTCCTGACACCCACATCCATAAACTGATGCATCGCGCCACTCTAGGAATCAACTGATGCGATAATCAATAGGCCTCTATAACGACCCATACTTTACATACATTGTTAATACTTCAAAATTGAAGAATACTTATTACAACATATAACAAAACCACGAAAGGACCGTATAGGTATAGTGTCTTTAGAAACATGGAAACATAAACAACTGGTTCATAAAGCGTCTACACTGTCTCCCATTTATTTCATCATATCTATTGTCCCTTTTGGAATATCGTACTTAATAACCTTCTTCCTGACCTGGGGAAAGAAAAAATACAAAAGGGTGAGCTCAAATGCTCAGTAAGGGTAAACAAAAGAAATATCAATCACATCATATTCATAAGAACATAACATTTTTGAAATCTTAACCTGCAAAACAGATCATAATATCATAACATGGGATAAATCATAGTAGTGAAATGTAATCCCAATAATAATAACAAAAAACATGAAACTTTGTGGCATACACACGTAATCATAGAGAATCAATTATTATTATTCAAGACTCATTTTCAAGACTATCTTAGTGGACAAAGTCCCTTTCTGAACCGAGTTCACTCCTCGTTTCAGTCCTGTTTCACTGAACCGGTATAAACTACCGTTCCAGCCATGTCTATCTCATGAGATAATCTTTACCCAATGAATTGGAGGGAGATATAGGTCCCACCCATCTCATAATGATACCATTCTTATGTGTGCCACAAATTCAGAAATCCATACATCATAGCATAACCCGTGTAATAAAAATGGGAATATTAAACATCGTGACATCATAAAACAATTCATATAAGATAATGGAATTCATAAAAATATAATTCCATCACAAAATAATCAAATCAATGTAATAATAGTGATAAAAACAGAACCCTTTATTATCTTAGATGGAAAATAATTTTGATAAAACACTTGAACTCCATTCTTGAGGAAAATATCCTTTCTGCTTCAAAAACACTTATCCTTTCTTAACATGTCATACAATAATAAACCAAAAGAAGTTAATTAAAAATAAACTTGAAAACTTGTAAAGGAATCTTCTTGGAAATAATTTTTTAAAAATCCATTCATTCCGTTTAAGTTAAAAAAACATTCTTCGTACTTTTGTCGGAAAAGTCAAATAGTACCTCGTACGAAAAACGACAAAACATTCCTTTCATATCCTTTACTAAAAACTCACCGAAGGGTAAAATTGGATTTTAAAAATTGTAGGTGGATGGAAATAATATTAAATATTGAGGAAACATGGATGTGGATGATAAAATACACCCCATCAAATGCCAAAATATAAACAATCTCGGATAAAAATGATATTGTGATATTTCCCTTACCTTAGGTCCGATATGCTTCATAAGTGTCTGAACCTCCTGTATAATGATTTAAATAATGTTATTTACTTATTCCAGAATCATAATCATTGTTATGATATCATATATGGTCATATTCTTAGCTTCTTATTAGTAATATTTCATTACTACTTGTTATTCGGGTGTTTATCACTTTTTGTTCTTATGCGGGTTTTGTCGAATAAATTCTTATTTTTCTCTTTAGGTTATAGATAACTAATTTATAGAATGGTATTAGTGTAATATATATCATATTCATTCATTAAATTCATTTATATAATCATTATGAAATGAATATCATGTAGAACGAGTCACATCACATTGTGGAGACCGTATTCTGTACGTACGCACGAGTGATGATATCATTCTTATGATCGTGGAATTGTATTGGAGTGTATGTATACTATTTCAGAATCAATATAACTTTATAATAGTCATATAAAGTCATTAATTACACCATTATACCCATCCAAGTATGGTTGTGGTGGAAAATAGATTACACCACGGCGTGGAGACGGTATTCCGTACGTACGCACGCGCGGTGATTTCTTTTTCCGTAGGATGGATAAATAGTGAAATAGGGTTGTTTCATACTTATAATAACATATCCATATATGAGTGATACTGATGTTATTACTTCATAATTAAACAACTAAAGAAGAAGAAGTGGAAGAATAAGTAAAGATGAAAGAATTGGTAACGGACATTACCTCTTCTTTGAAATGCTTCTTTGAGACCTCATTTTAGGGCATTAAATAGGTCTTTGAAGAAGACCAGAACCTCTTGGATCTTTCTAGGGAAGCGGATAGGAGAAATTAGAAGGGGTTGGCGGAGCTTTAAGGCTCAAAGTAGTGTGAGGAAGAGAGGTAGGAGGTGCCCTTTTATAAGGGAGGAGAGGGGCTCCTTTGGAAAAACTAAAAATATTATTTTATTATAAAGTCAAGCTCGGTTTTAAATAGCTCCAAATTGATTTATTTCGAATCTAAGGTGGGGATGAGTCAAAATCCTCTCATCCAATAGAATTTATACAAGTTTAGGTTCCTATTTTAACCTTATCATTTAGATTTAACATTAAGTTAAATAATTTTACTTTTACCGTGTCTTCTTGTGTTCTTACACTATAAGGTTAATAAACTTAGTATAACAAGAAAACCGAACCCCAAGTTGTTTATTATTAATATATATAACCTTATGTAAGTAATTTGGCCGAACCTTAGATTTTTAGGAATAAAATAACAATTAATAATATAATATTTTTAAAAAAAACTATTTTATGTCAATTTTGACACTATTTAGTAATTTATTTTTTTGAAAATCATAAGAGAATTATTAGTTCGAAACATGTTACTTAAATCAATAATAACATGTCATATTAACCTAGAAAATTAGTGTAATTCATAAAAAGTCTCAAATTTCATCTATTTGGGTATTTATAACATCAATTATGTCAATATTTCATTAATAATATAATTATTTCATCATCATTGTTCCATAAATCAATTACATTATATAATGTCTAAAAATTACAAATTAAATACCATTATGTAGGAAATCCTTTTAGATTTCTAATTAATATTTATAGTCGAAATTATCTTATGTATAACCCCATATTAAAAATGATTTACTTATTAAACTTTGATTTTAACTATTTTAACCCTTCTTTAAATAAATTAATAATAAATGTCCTAATCTAATCCAAGTGGGCCTAAATGGTCATATTTTATTTCTAAGGTTGTTTTTGGTCGAATTAAACTTTTCCAATAGAATTAGGACATGTGTTAGGGTAATAATAATATCATTTGTACCCTTAATTACCCTATTTACTTTTAACCGTTGTAAAAAAGTAAAAAGTTACTATTCACCAAAAAATTACTTTTATCTCATTGAACCACATTTTACTTACTGACATCAACCGTGTCTCTTGGATTTTTGAAATTCCACTCATAGAAGCAATAAAATTATGTTTTATGAAAAATTCAGTTTTTTAACTACCACTTAGTGGTTTCACTATTTATTAAAAAATTGAAAGTTTTCAGAAAAATACCAAAATTTCACCCTATGCTAATTTCGATATTTCTAATCCAAAAATGAAGTCCATTATGAAAAATAAAATTTATAAAATTTCAAAAAGTGGTTATTACTATTCACAACGGCTAGTTTTAATAATATTTTAATAGCATATCATTGTTTAGTGAAACTCGGTATTGCGTACGATGCAAGCTGTCGAGGAAGGCCGCGGTTACGTGTAAAGCAAGCCAAGATAGTGTTGTGTGTAGTGAGAGATTCCTTTGATGATTTATATAACATAAAAACAAAATATTTCACATAAAAGTCCCGGGTGTTACATTCTACCCCCATTAAAATGAATTTCGCCCTCGAAATTTGTCACTTGGTAACAAACAGATGAGGATACATCTCCCTCATCATATCCTCAAGCTCCCATGTAGATTCTTCTAATTGGTGATTCCTCCATAAAAATTTCACCAATCGAGTGGTCTTGCTTCGTCGGACTTTTTCGCTACGATCCAGAATCTCTATCGGCTGTTCTTCATAAGAAATATCTTGCTCCAGCGGTACAACTTCCGAGCTAAGTACATGTGAAGGATTAGGTATGTACTTTCTCAGGAGAGATACATGGAACACATCGTGAACTTGAGAGAGATTCGGTGGAAGCACCAATCGGTAAGTTACCTTCCCAACACGATCCAGTATTTTGAAAGAACCGATATATCAAGGGCTCAACTTCCCCTTCATTCCAAATCTCATGACCCTCTTCCAGGGAGATATTCGTAAGAACACTTTATCACCCACTTCAAACTCTAGGTCTTTTCTTCGGTTGTCAGCATAACTTTTCTGTCGACTCTAAGCTGCTCTTATGTGTTGTTGAATAGATCTGACATTTTCTGCCATTTCATCAATGAGATCAGGTCCTAATAGCTTTCATTCCCCAACTTCATCCCAGCAAGTTGGAGTCCTGCATTTCTTTCCATAGAGAGATTCATAAGAAGCCATCTGAATACTGTAGTGAAAGCTATTATTATAAGAAAATTCCACCAAAGGTAGGTGTTGATCCCAACCACCTTTGAAATCCATAGACAAAGCTTTCAACATATCTTCTAGAGTTTGAATTGTTCTCTCAGACTGACCGTCTGTCTGAGGATGATAAGCAGTGCTGAAACTCAACTCTGTATCCAGAGTATGCTGAAGACTTCACCAGAACATTGAGGTAAATCTCGGATCCCGATCAGATATAATAGAAAGTGGTACTCTATGCAATATTACCACTTCCTTTACATATATCCTGGAAAGCTGATCCAGAGAGAAATCCTCTCTAATAGCAATGAAGTGTGCAGACTTGGTAAGATGATCAACTATGACCCAGATAGCATTATTGCCTTTGGATGTTTTAGGAATTCCTGTGACAATGTCCATAGTGATGTTTTCCCATTTCCATTCGAGTATGGGTAATGGTTGTAACATCCCCTTAGACTTCTGTCTCTCAGCTTTAACTTGCTGACAAACCAAGCATCGAGAGACATATTCAGCAACATCTCTTTTCATGCCATCCCACCAGAAGTACTCTTTCAGGTCCCTATACATCTTCGTGCTTCCAGGATGAATGGATAATGAAGAACTATGAACCTCATCCAGCAGATCCTTCTTTAATTCTGGGATGGGAGGAACAGAAACCCGATTCCTGAACTTTATTATCCCATCACAATCAAGGTTGAATTTAGGAACATTTCCCACCTTCTTTTGTAACTCGACATCTTCTTTCTATGCCTCTTTAATCTTCACATGTATATATGGTTGAACATTCATTTGAGAAAGATAAGATTTTTCCCCTTCTATTATAATTCCAAGATCCATCCTTTGTAAATCCATAAATATTGGATCTTTTGTGATCCTCATCATGGATAAACTGGCATGGTCTTGTTGAATTAATGCATCTGCCACCTTGTTTGCTTTCCCAGGGTGGTAATGGATTGAGCAGTCATAATCCTTAATCAGCACCAACCATCTTCTTTGACGCATATTCAGCTCCTTTTGTGTGAAAATATACTTTAAACTTTTATGATCAGTATAAATGTCACACCTTTCTCCATAAAGATAATGCCTCCAAATCTTTAATGCAAAGATTACCGTAGCTAACTCCAAATCATGTCTTGGGTAATTTTACTCAAGGATTTTCAACTGTCGTGAGGCATAAGCCATCACCATATCATTTTGCATAAGAACACACCCCAATCTCTTCTTGGATGCATCACTATAGATCACAAACCTTTATCCACAACAAGGCAGTGTGAGCACAGGTGCACTGGATAACCTTCTTTTCAACTCCTTGAAATTATCTTCACATTACTCCGTCCAAAAAAACTTAACTCCTTTACAAGTCAACTTGGTGAGTGGATTAGATAATCATGAAAAATATTTCACTAAATGTCGATAATATCCAGCCAAACCAAGAAAACTTCGGATCTCAGTTACTGTTGTTGGTCTCGAACATCTTTCGATAACCTCCATTTTTGCTAGATCCACAGATATCCCCTCTTTTGAGATTATGTGACCAAAAAATTCAACTTTTTGAAGCCAAAATTCACACTTGGTAAATTTGGCATAAAGTTTCTCCTTTCTCAGGGTCTTCAATATAATTCTTAAGAGATCTTCATGTTCTTCCTTACTCTTTGAATAGACAAGAATATCGTCTATAAAGACTACAAAAAATTGATCAAGATAGACTCTAAAGACACTATTCATTAGATCCATGAAGATAGCAGGGGCATTAGTAAGACAAAATGGAATCACTATAAATTCATAGTGTCCATACCTTGTATGGAATGCCGCCTTTGGTATATCCTCACTTTTGACCCTTAATTGATGATACCCTGAATGAAGATCAATCTTGGAAAAGTATTGAGCTCCGCGTAGTTGGTCAAATTGGTCATCAATGCGTGGGAGAGGATATTTGTTCTTGATAATGATCTTGTTAAGATCTCGATAATCAATGTAGAGTCTCATTGATCCATATTTCTTCTTAACAAACAGAATAGGTGCTCCCCAAGGTGACGAACCAGGGCGTATGAAACCCTTATCAAGATTCTCTTGGAGTTGCTTCTTCAATTCTTGCAACTCAATTGGGGACATTATATAAGGTGTCTTTGAAATAGGCAAAGCACACGGTATGAGTTCTATTGAAAACTCAACTTCACGATTTGGTGGAAGACCCGGCAATTCCTCCGGAAAGACATCATCAAACTCCCGTACAATGGGCATATTATTAATCATGTGTTTATCACCAACCATTTGAGATAAATAACCTTCATTTAGTGGAATCAAGACCCATACGGTAGAAGGAATTTCCACTGGAAGGTTATGTTCATCCTTGCATTGATAGACGATCATAGATTGATCTAGAATATGAAATGTGACTTCCCTTGTTTGGAAATTGATATGATCTCCATATAAAGAAAGCCAATCCATGCCAAGAATCACATCAAATTCCACTATAGGAAGGATCACAGGATTTGCAGGAAGCACTTTCCCACAAACTTCGATCGGAGAAGAATTATAAACTTTTGATTCGACTGTTGTTCCATTAGGTGTTGTCATAGCTAACTCAACATCTAATTATTGAGGTAATACGGTGATACCCTTAGAAAATTATTCATAAATAAAAGAGTGGGTGGATCCAGAATCAAATAAAACATTTGCTACTTTAGAGTGGATGGTAAGTGTACCTTTCAACACATCATTATCGTACTCCACATCACTGATAGAAATTGCAAGTGACTTTCCTTTGCCTTTAGCCTTAAGAGTTTGTTGACATCGACCATCATCATCAACCCTTGGATTAGGGCATTTATTGGCATAATGTCCCATCTCCTTGCACTTGAAACATTGAAGTGTAGTAGGTTCATTCTCTGTATCCCTTCCTTTGTTTTCATCATTAGACCTCTTCTTCCCATCATCACAGCATTCAAATGCCCGATGACCTTCCTTTCCACATTTGAAACATTTACTTGTCCCTTTAAGACAACTCCCTCCATGTTTCTTTCCACACTTTGAGCATAAGGGAAATCTCATCTTCTTTTCAATGTGCTCTTTAGATTTTCCTTTGAATTCCATTTTCCTCTTCTTATCAAACCCATATGACTGATGGGTTACTCCAATCTCCATCTCAACTTTGAGAGCACATCGAATGATTTCCTCATAGCTATTGAAGTACCTTATGGATAAGGCCCTTAGAAGACTTGGTTTTAAGCCACTAAAGAATCGATCAATCTTAATCTCAGGTTGGATAATAATACCAGAAGCGTACCTTGAAAGTCTTGTAAAATTTTCTTCATAGGTACCAACAGATTCATCATCCTTTTTCTTCAGTTCAACAAACTCTTTCTCCATCTTTGTTCGGAGAATACGAGTGAAGTACTTATTAAAAAATAAGTTCTTGAACTCGTCCCATTCCATGGACTCAATTTCATCCCTTTGCCTAGTATTCTTAATAAGATTCCACCATTGATCAGCATCACCTTCCAAACGATACACTAATAAGATGAGTTTATCATGCTCAGAACATTGAAGAACTGAAAATATCTTTTCAGTAGTACTAATCCATTGTTCAGAAACTAATGGATCAGTAGCCCCACTGAAAAAAGGTGGACACTGCCTCATGAAGGATTCAACAGAATGTTGCTCCTTCCTTTGCTCGTTTGGAAGTCCTGCATGATTAATATCTTGAGAAAGTTGTGTGCGCATGGCTACAAGATTTTTCATTCCAGCTCCCATAATTTTTGGTTGCTCAGGGGGACAATCATTGCATTGACCGTCGCATTCCGCATTAACACGGTTCCTTCGGGTTCCAACCATTGAATAAAACCAAGAAGAATAGTGTGAGAAACACTAATTATAATAGGAAAACCACATAATCAAGAATAAAATTTCACACTTAAGGTCTTATCCTAGGTTATTCATGGCCATTTCTAAAACACTAAGATTGTGTTCTATGCTTAGACTTATCCTTAGGGTTCTTACTAAGGCTTTGACATCCTAGTTTCCAAAGGTTGACTAAACCTTTCCTATGATACCAACTATAACGACCCATACTTTACATACATTGTTAATACTTCAAAATTGAAGCATACTTATTAAAACATATAACAAAACCAAAAAGGACTGTATAGGTATAGTGTCTTTAGAAACTTGGAAACATAAACAACTGGTTCATAAAGCGTCTACACTGTCTCCCATTTATTTCATCATATGTATAGTCCCATTTGGAATATCTTACTTAATAACCTTTTTCCTGACCTTGGGAAAGAAAACATACAAAAGGGTGAGCTCAAATTCTTAGTAAGGGTAAACAAAAGAAATATCAATCACATCATATTCATAAGAACATAACATTTTGGAAATCTTAAACTGCAAAACAGATCATAATATCATAACATGGGATAAATCATAGTAGTGAAATATAATCCCAATAATCATAACATTAAACATGAAACTTTGTGGCATACACACATAATCATATAGAATCATTTCTTATTAGTCAAGACTCATTGACAATACTATCTTAGTGGACAAAGTCCCTTTCTGAACTGAGTTCACTCCTTGTTTCAGTCCTGTTTCACTGAACCGGTATAACCTACCATTCCAGCCATGTCTATCTCATGAGATATAAAATCTTTACCCAATTCATTGGAGTGAGATATAGGTCCCACCCATATCATATTGATACCATTCTTATGCGTGCCACAAAATCAGAAAACCACACATCATAGCATAACACATGTAATAAAAATGGGAATCTTAAACATCGTGACATCATAAAACAATTCATATAAGATAAAGGAATTCATAAAAATATAATTCCATCACAACATAATCAAATCAATTTAATAATAGGGATAAAAACAGAACCCTTTATTATCTTAGATGTAAAATAATTTTGATAAAACACTTGAACTCCATTCTTGAGGAAAATATCCTTTTTGCTTCAAAAACTATTTTCCTTTCTTAACATGTCGTACAATTATAAACTAAAAGAAGTTGATTAAAAATAAACTTAAAAACGTGTAAAGGAATATTCTTGGAAATAATGTTTTAAAAATCCATTCATGCCATATGAGTTAAAAAAACATTCTTCGTACTTTTGTTGGAAAAGTCAAAAAGTACCTCGTACGAAAAATGACAAAAAATTCCTTTCATATCCTTTACTAAAAACTCATCGAAGGGTAAAATTGGATTTAAAAAAATGTAGGTGGATGGAAATAATATTACATATTGAGGAAACATGGATGTGGATGATAAAATACACCCCAAAAAATTCTAAAGTATAAACAATCTCGGATAAAAATGAGATTGTGATATTTCCCTTACCTTAGGTCCGATATGCTTCGTAAGTGTCTGAAAATCCTGTATAATGATTTAAATAATGTTATTGAATTATTACTGAACCATAATTATTGTTATGATATCATATATGGTCATATTCTTAGCTTCTTATTAGTAATATTTCATTACTACTTGTTATTCGGGTGTTTATCACTTTTTGTTCTTATGCGTGTTTTGTCGAATAAATTATTATTCTTCTCTTTAGGTAATAGATACTTCATTTCCAGAATGGTATTTGTGTAATATATATCATATTTATTCATTCAATTCATTTATATCATCATTATGAAATGAAGAGCATGTAGAACTAGTCGCATCACATCGTGGAGACGGTATTCCATACGTACGCACGAGTGATGATATCGTTCCTATGATCGTGGAATTTTATTGGAGTGTATGTATACTATTTCATAATAAATATCACTTTATAATAGTCATATATAGTCATTAATTAAACCATTATACCCATCCATGTAAGGTGGTGGTGGAAAATAGATTACACCACGGCGTGGAGACGGTATTCCGTACGTACGCACGCACGATGATTTCTCTTTCCGAACGATGGATAGATAGTGAAATAGGGTTGTTTCATACTTATAATAACATATCAGTATAATAGTGATACTGATGTTATTACTTCATAATGAAACAACTAAATAAGAAGAAGTGGAAGAAGAAATAAGGATGAAAGAATTGGTAACAAACATTACCTCTTCTTTGAAGTACTTCTTTGAGACCTCCTTTTTGGGCACTAAAATAGGTCTTTGAAGAAGACCAGAACCTATAGGATGTTTCTAAGGAATTGGAGAGGAGAAATTTTCAGGTTTTGGCCGAGCCTTAAGGCTCAAGGTGGTGTGAGGAAGAGAGGGAGGAGGTGCCCTTTTATAAGGGAGGAGAGGGGCTCCTTTGGAAAAACTAAAAATATTATTTTATTATAAAGTCAAGTTCGGTTTCAAATAGCTCCAAATTGATTTATTTCGAATCTAAGTTTGGGATGGGTCGAAATCCTATCATCCAATAGAATTTAGACAAGTTTAGGTTCCTATTTTAACCTTATCATTTAGATTTAACATTAAGTTAAATAATTTTACTTTTACCGTGTCTTCTTGTGTTCTTACACTATAAGGTTAATAAACTTACTATAACAAGAAAAACGAACCCCAAGTTGTTTAATATTAATATATATAACCTTATCTAATTCATTTGGCCGAAACGTAGATTTTTAGGAATAAAATAACAATTAATAATATAATATTTGTTTTAAAAACTATTTTATGTTAATTTTGACACTATTTAGTAATTGATTTTTGTGAAAATCATAACAGAATGATTAGTTCTAAACATGTTACATAAATCAATAATAACATGTCATATTAACCTATAAAATTAGTTTAATTCATAAAAACTCTCAAATTACATTTATTTGGGTATTTATAACATCAATTATGTCAATATTTCATTAATAAGATAATTACTGCATCATCATTGTGTCATAAATAAATTAAATTATTTAATGTCTTAAAATTAAAAATAAAATACCATTATGTAGGAAATCGTTTTATCTTTCTAATTGATACTTATAGTCGAATTTATATTATGTAAAACCCCATATTAAAAATTATTTACTTATAAAACATTGATTTTAACTATTTTAACCCTTCTTTAAATAAATTAATAATAAATGTCCTAATCTAACACAAGTGAGCCTAAATGGTCATATTTTATTCCTAAAGTTGTATTTGGTCTAATTACACTTGTAAAATAGAATTAGGAAATGTGTTAGGGTAATAATAATGTCATTTGTACCCTTAATTACCCTATTTACTTTTAACCGTGGTAAAAAAAGTAAAAAGTTACTATTCAACAAGAAATTATTTTCATCTCATTGAACCACATTTTACTTACTGACATCAACCGTGTCTCTCATATTTTTGAAATTACACTCACAGAAGTGGTAAAATTATGTTTTATGAAAAACTCAGTTTTTTACTTCCACTTAGTGGTTTCACTATTCATTAAAAATTGAAAGTTTTCGGAAAAATACCAAAATTTCACCCTAGGCTGATTTCGAAATTCCAAATCCAAAAATGAAGACCATTTTGAAAAATAAAATTTATAAAATTTCAGAAATTGGTTATTACTATTAATAACAGCTAGTTTTAATAATATTTTAATAGCATATCATTGTTTAGTGAAACTCGGTATTGCGTACGACGCAAGCTATCGAGGAAGGCCACGGTTGCGTGTAAAGCAAGCCAAGCTAGTGTTGTGTGTAGTGAAAGATTCCTTTGATGATTTATATAACATAAAAACAAAATATTTCACATAAAAGTCTCGGGTGTTACAGCCTCCCTACCCCCACATATCACAACATCCATCCAGGATCACACCACAATAGAAGCAGTAGGAAAAACCAACATCATTTCAAATGGGATCTTGGACCTTAAACAACCAAGAGGGTAACTCAGAACCCAACAAGGGATAATCTTTTCTCAAACCACCTATTCTTTAATCCATCATGGATTAACCGATTTATTAATCATAGGTTCCAACATTAGGAAACCTAAACAGTAAGCTATCACAAATAAATAAACATGATTACTTCACCATTTTGATTAAAATCAAATTACAATAGGAAGAACCAGATTCATTAAAATGCCTATTTATCTTTATCCAAACCATTATCAATTGATTCAGATTTACATTCTTTACCAATTTCCATCATGAAAAAACAACTATACGAAGAAAGCATAGATATCACACTATCTAGAAAAACAAGATGCAATAAAATACAATTGATATCTATTTATTTATCTGGTTCAAATATTTATTATGTCAATTAAATTATGATCTAGTTGGATAAAACATTCCAACTTTACAGTTTTACACAAAATAAAAGAGAAGAAATAAATCACCTACCTAAAACGGTTCTTCTCTTTCTTTATAAAAGAATGATCCACGCAAAGAATCAAGATCGCCTCCTCCGATGAAAACTTTATCCACTCAAGGATGCTGCGTTACAACTACACCAATAGAAACCAAAGTAAACTCCATTAGAATTATAGAGATCACATACCATAACAGGGCAATGAGAAACAGAAGGAGTGAAACCCAATAGTATGGAGATAGATTATACCTTATACAGAAAATTGATGGATACTTCTTCATTGCATTAAAACAGTGTAGAACCAATCCTAAGAGGAAAGTTTGATTGCATAACCCCTACATAATAGAATGAAAGGTTCTAGAGTCTCGTAGCCTAGAAAAAGTAGGGAGAACTAGGGAGGAAGATATCATGTCCCTTTAGAAGATTTAATGGAGTGATGGTTTAAGATACACTAGGTTTTCCATTAAAAGAGGATCACATTAAACCACACGGTTTGACCAAGTAAAAACTACTTGAGCCATATGATAAATTAATCTAGGAGTTATGGAATTTGAATCGGCCTTAGAGTCATTAAAATAAGGTTTTGAATGCATTTTACGTCAAACGAAACGTTAAAGGGGTGAAATGTGGGAAGCTGGAAACACTGTTCACGATCTCCAAATTGGGCTAAGGAAAAAGGGGTTACCGATAGAGGATACCGATAGACCTCAGTATTATGGAAAAACTGTTCATGATCTCAAAATTTGGGAATTGAAAATAGAGGTTACCGATAGACCTCACCATTCTAGAAACACTGTTCATGAACTGAAAATTTGGAAACGGAATTTGAGGTTACCAATAGAGGATACCGATAAACCTCACCATTTTGGAAACACTGTTCATGAACTCAAAATTTGGCAAAGGAAAATAGAGTTTACCGATAGAACTGTTCACCAATAGAACTGTTCATAGAATTGGAAATTTTGAAAAGGAAAGAGAGGTTACCATTAATGGTTACCAATAGAACTGTTCTCTGATGGAACTGTTCATAGAATTGGAAATTTATAAAAGGAAAGGTAGGATGTCGTTAAAGGATACCGATAGAACTATTCACTAATGGAACTGTTCAAAGAATTGAAAATTTCGAAAAGGAAAGAGAGGTTACCATTAGATGTTACTAATAGAACTATTCACCAATAGAATGTTAATAGAATTGGAAATTTTGAATTGAAAGAGAGGTTACTGTTAGAGGTTATAGATAAAACTGTTCCCCGACGGAACTATTCATAGAATTTAAAATTTGGTAAAGGAAAGAGAGGTTACCATTATAACTCACCGATAGCCCTCACCGAGAGAATGTTCACTGATGGAACTATTCAAAGAAAGTTATCAATGACACTGTTCACCCCGGGTCCCCAATGATATTTTTCAAAGAAGGTTACCGATGATAATGCTCACCTAAGGTCACCGATGCACTACACCTAGAAGGTTACTGTTGCATTGTTCGCAACTTTCTACCATTGGAAATTTTCACCAAACTGGAAAATTGGAAATGTTTTGGGGATAAGTCACTATGGCCTCCCGAATCACCTCATACACCTTATTTTCATAAAGGAATAGACCAAAGAGTTCTTGGACATTATAGATACATTTTATTAAAAAAATTCATGACTTGAAAGGTACACTTCTGGATTTATTTTCGAAGATAAGAGTAAAATCGGTCGACTATTTATAGTCTTAAAACCATGTATTATAAGGTAATTAGCCATACGGGACATCAATTGCTATGATCTAATCATTTTTTATGATCTCAAGATTGAGATATATATTTGATGAACCCATAAGTCTTATGGGATTGATAAGTAGTGAAAAATTGAAATTATGGGAATCTATAAATACCTCATTGAAAAATAAATATGAATATTCCCTTATACTCAGTGTGAGTGAAAAATGGGGGAAATTATCTTAAAAAGGAAAGAAAATGTCTTAAGTGTTGGAGAGAAGGGCATTTAGCTATTGAATACTGAAGTGATGTGAGTAATATATCTAATGAGTGAAATAAATAAAAGGAAAATAACAATTAACTTTCAACACATAAATGGAAAACGTGTATGGAAATGAGGAATTATGACATTCAATGCAATAATCCAAGGGATTTTTATGATGATTTCATTAGATTAATCATGGGGAAAAATAAAATGGAATGTCACATGTGATCACTATCAGTGATGTGGAGTACGATAATTATGTGGTGAATGTAATCATACCACACACTCTACGGTAGAAAATGTTTTATATGATTTTGGATCCACCTGCTCTTTTATTTGTGAATAATTTTATATGTGTATCTCTATATTAGCTAAACAATTATATATTCAGTTAGTTGTGACATATTCAAATGGAAAAAAGGTCTCCTGAAAATTTATAAATCATCTATAGTCGAAAATTGTTAGAATGTACATCCAAAAAATCTTGTGATCATTCTGATACTGGAATTTTATTTTATTAATTGAATGTATTTTATTTATCTATATAAATATCATATCAATTTCCAATGAATAGAATTCATATTTCATTTTCTGAATCAATCGTTGATCTTCTATAGATGCATGAATTAATATGACTATACAATAGAAATTTTTTCCTCAAATGGGTCTTGATTCCTATAAATGATAGTTATACATATAGAATGGTTGGGAAGAAACTCAAAATTAAGAATAAATCAATTGATTCAGTGTTTTATTATGTATTTTTGAATGATTTTCCTGGTCATCTACTATAGATTGAGGTTGATATTTTCATAGAACTTGTACTAGTATCTATGACTATTTTTAATACACCATATAGAATGTACCTAATGGAATTACAGGAATTGAAGAATAAAATCCAAGACAATATAAACATAGTGTATTTGGTTTATTATAAAAATATTATAAAAAAATGAAACAATGATACAATGAAATTAATTAAAACTATATAAAATAAAAAAAAATTAATTGATCTTCTATTAATACACCAGATAAACTAGGGTCATACATAAGAAACAGGTGATATATTAATCTTAGTAATGGAATAATAAAATCATAGCATGTATTAAAGTTGTAAAATGAGAAAAGGGGAAATACATGATGAAATAAAAATGTGAGGATCATAATCATGAATATATATGAATGTAATAAGATGAAAAATTCAATGAATCATAGGAATGATGAATTAATAGAAAATATGACATCATATGAAAATATAAGCGGTAACCATTATGAAATCATATCATAGTACGTTTAGGATAATATATTATGATCCAAAAGTGTTATATCATTAGATTAAAACATTATCCAATGCATTATAGAGATCTATAATTTTGGGGCATCCTATAAAATTCATATCATGTACAAGCATCTGTGTCCAATATATATCATATTATATAAGAACAGATTACATCGTATTTAATAAAATGATTCCTAATTGTTGCTTATATACATTGGTGACCCCAATAAATGAAGGATATGTACAAATAGGTTAAAATAGATCATTGGAATATAGTATGAGTATTCACTATACAAATGTTTTGGTATGATAAGTGACAAGATATTTATACATACTAAAAGGTGTCCTTATATGTCTTTGTAGGCCTTTAATTATAGTGAATGTTGGTTTAATTATAGTGAATTTTGTTCAGTAAAGATAATTTGGGATGGGATCTAAATAAACTTCTACTTATCGAAAAAAATGTTTTTATCAGGTTTTATTTATATAATAATAAATTAGGATTGTCTATGGTTAATTCTAGAAGTTGTTATCTCCATTATATGCTCTCACAAATGGACTTTATAAATACAATCATACTTGTCGGTTATATCACTACTTAGGTATATGTCAATTAGAAATTATAGTAAACCATAATATATATAGTTATCTTAATGATCATTGTAAAATGATTATATTTTTAATATTAAGTATGTCTACAATTATTTTATTTTAATGAGATATATTATATTGATAATTTTTAATATTTCAATAAAAGAAAATGAAATTTACTGCATGTGTTTTATATAGCATAAATTTCTAACAAATGATATATTAAATTAAAAGGGAATTTAATTTATAATATATTGATTTTTTATAACAACTCCCTATTTTTCAAATCATCTTTTACAGTCCACATAATTTCTCTTGTTTTATCGGAAAATACCTATAATAATAATAATTAATTTCTCCAACATCAAATACTTTGACAATTTTAAATGATTCATGTTCAAGATCATTGTGGATGGAAGCGCAAATTCTGATCATGATTTTTTATTATTTTTTTATCTAGTGAAACCCTAACCGAATATCCATTCTCTTTAAACCAAAATTCCCATTATAAAACACCAATATATGTTTTTAAATATGAAGATCCTTCCTCATTTTCATTAGCATAAGAATCATTACTAGACTTTATATATACTAACATAGAAATTATATTTTTAATTATAGATTCATTATCACTTATCATACATCTATTTTATGTTTACTTATATTTGTGTTATTTTCAATTAATATTTTCTTGTCATCAATAACTTTTAAGAACATTTTTTAAAAGTAAAAAAAGTATCCATAAAAATTATTTCCGTAAAGAAATATAGGATAAAATTACATTCAACCCAATTGTATTTTTACTATCCAACCAGTAATATTGCCTTCCATATTATTTATATAGTTCACATATTAACATAAATTACTATAAAATTCGAATGTCATCAATTTAACTATCATTACACCACTAACACATCTTCTTATAGTCATTAAAGAAATCATTGGACTTATATAATACCTTAATGATTGAGAGAATTTTTTATCCTTTTCAATCTATTATCTATTTAATTCAATGTATTTGTTTTAGATTATCAAAATTTAATACCAATCAAAATATTTACTATATTTATAAGCCTTCATTCACTCCAAATTTTGTCAATACACCATATTCCACATTAATCCCATTCTTTTATTATTCCATCTAAAATATTTTTACACTGAAACATATTAATAGATATTATTTTTCCCATTTCATTTTCAATAACTTATCCCAATATCCCTTATCTTCTTTGATATGTAAAATTTTATTTTATTGATCAATGATACATATATTATGGTCATTAATCACCTTAATTATTCATCAAAGTTTACAACTTTAATCACAACATATAAGAATACTTCTTGTGTAGGACCATGATCATCGACACTCTAAATTAAAAAAATGGATTTTATATTTCATATCATAAATAATAGATAAATAATTTCATTGTCTATTAATCATTATGTGATTATTCAAAATATTTTTCTTGATTCCCATGAGAAACATCATTTTTTATCATGAAAACTACAACACTTTCTGGTTAGTTATCATCCTCATTTTTTATTAATATTTATCATTTGTAAGAATCATAATATCTATGAAATATTTTATCAATCCAATTGAATATTATTTAAGGTATATCTCATTATCAACTTCCTCCTTTTTTACAAACATTCTCCTTTGAAACTTATTTAAGTATATTTTTATATATTTTACATTTCATTTTGGAGGAATCATATTTAGTAATCAAAATCACGTCTCCATTTTATTTAATCATCATGAATCATAAAATAATATATCAAAATTTTCAATATTGAAAATAGTACAATGATAATTTCTCTCAAATCATTGTTTTCCAATCTTGAATATTCACTCTATAAGGGCTAAAAATTTACAAGTTCTATATTATGATATTTTAATATAATCATGAATATAGATCAACTCCATATCTTATAATATCTTCTATAGGGATGAATAACTCATTATTGATTCAATATTTAAATTCATATAATATGTTACCAGGTGATGTTATAGATATTCAATAGAAATCACTGTAGTATTACTCTCATGAAATGTAGTATAAATTGGACTATTCAAAGGTAGTATCTTAATAAAGATTTTATGGATAATATATATATATATATATATTATTTATTTCATAACCATGACTATAAATAATGAATTAAACAAATATAGTTGTTGAATCCATCAATATTTTTATTGAGGTATATTTTAAAATCATTGAACATATTAGGAAGAAATTAAAAACATTATCTTTTACATTATTATATCATTCATAAATATTGGAATACATTCCCACATATCCATATTTGATATTTATATATTTTATATAATGTAAAATTAATTTTACAGGGATATGTATAATCTATTATGTGCTTTTTTCAATTTTAATCTACTTCATTTCATGATATATCAATGAAAACCTTATAGGATCACTAATTGATGTCCCATGTGTCATAACTAAGGAATTATATAGTTTATGATATTATTAGTTTTACATAATTTTGTCCATCAAAATATTATAATTTCACCTATAAAATAATAGAACTCCTTTAATGTTCAGACCATTATATATATATATATATATATTGTTTTGTAGATTATTTAATGATGATTGTCCTTTAATAATTGACATCACATTCCACAACCAAACATCTCAAATGCATCCTAAAAAAGGTGGTGAATTTTGGATTAAAATATTTCTCCATTTAATGAAAAGGATCTTATTCTCATGTAGGAATGAGAAATATCAACCAATCATAACAACCCATACATCCAAAACATTTAAAAATTAATATAAATAACATACATATAGATTTTAGTTGGTTCACCAATAAGGGTTACGTGGAAGAGCATAAATTGACATTGTGTTGATTCACTAGATGAATAAATAGTCATTAATGTGAATAAATGGGTTTAGTAATGGAACATTATAGATCCAAGGGTAACTATATCGACATATCTATGAATAAACATCCTTATGAAAAGGATCCTAATAAATGTAATCTACATTTTAACTCTTAATTAATATCCATGACTTTATCAAACAACAAATCATTTTAAATGTTTTTATTGAATCCAATATCCATTAATGTATTAATATCATTAATATTTTCATCACACAGAAAACTCTCAAAAATCCAAATAAAATAGTTTCCCCAACATTTCATGTCTATTAAAAATATTTTTTTTTCACAAGAGGGTATTTATCATAGGGAGGGGGAATGAGGGAATGTGCTGTTAATGAGAAAAATAATAACCCCTTTTGATCAGGTTTCATAATAAAAAATAAATTCTCTCATAATATTATAATAATATATAAATATAAATTGAAAAATGCTAGAGAAATAATTATTTAAATTATTACATCATAACTAATTTTACCTAAGTGGAATAAAGAGGCAAAATCTAAATGAATGATAATAAAAAAATAAAACTACAATTTCGATTCTCATAATTGACTCACTATCCCTCTAGGTTTACAACCATTCCATATTGAGATCACATTACTCTATAATATAAAAAGAACTCACTTAACCCCCATAATTTTTTTTATGTAATCTATATTAAATCTAGTTTAGATTACACTAAAATAGATCTAATATGAAGATATTTATTTATAAAATATTTGAATTCTAATTTTCCACCAAATATCTTAGAAATCACATTTTGGTGTGTGAAATTTTTTACTTTGTTACAATCATTAGAAAATTTACTCAAAAAATATACATTTTGAGAACATAACATTTCATGGAACATGGTAAATATTAAAAAAACACAGTTGTTCATAAAAAACAAAATCCTTTCTTAATGTAATAAATATTATATTAAATTATCTCAAACAATAAATACATTTTGATAAATAATATAATAAAATATATCAATGAGATTCTTGAAATCATACTCACCCCAAATGTTGGAGTAAAAACCTCTTAATGGGAATGGATGACTCTTCAAACAACTATTAATACTCAATCAACTATTTTTGAAACATTTCACTCGTCGAAAACATAAAACATTTACTTATTATTTTAAATAAAAATGACCACATTTACATAGATTTCATAACCCATACACTTCAATAATAGAAGACCATCATCCATAAATATTTCAAACATTAATGAAATTATTATTTTTTTCTTAAAACAAATTTATAAAATTCCTAAAAAGTCCATTGAAATATAGTTCCTTGTGATTTTTAATTTTTATAATCTTCATCAATAATTTCACAAAATAAAATCACAAAGAAAATAAAACATCACAACTATAATCATACAACATCTTAGTCAAATGTTAATATTATTCATAGACGACACATTATGAATTCATCATGATCAACACTACTTTAGAGTGTTTTATAAATTCATTGTTAATAATCAAACCCTTATAACATATATAAATTTTCTGAGATATTTTAACCATTTGAATTGTTTATAATAATTTATAATACTAACAAAAAAATGTCATATATGTTTTTTGAATAATTATTTTTCTATTTTAATAATTTTATAACAAACTAAAACTAATGATTCAAGACTCTTTTATAACATACTCTATGCCCACATGATCCATGAACAATGTGAGAAACAAACATATCATTAAAATCAAATATATGTATTACTTCACTCTCAATACCAAATATTGTCCAAATGTATAATGAAAACATTTTATGAATCCGGGGTTTTTCTGAAGATCACATCATAAAAAACAGTCAATATATATTGTTCAAATGATGGATAATTTGTTTAAGGTCTGAGATCACACCCTCAATAACTTAATATAATGAAATGGTTCATTATGTTTAGCACAAAATGTAAACATATATTATTTTTCTCAATTTAACAAAATAATTTGTTATACAAATATATAAAACTCTACCAATATCCTTCCACCTAATTTATCAAAAAAATATCTCCCCTTTCATTGTCATGACCCGTACCCCGGGGCCCATGTCATAACTACCCCAAGCCTGCCTTCCATAGGCCAGGGGATGATGACTAGCACCAAAGGCGTAAATCCCTATAACTAGGAAGACATTGCCTTTATAAAACGTAAACTCACACAACTAGAGAACAAGAAGAAGCAAACACTATGTAAAACAATATAACAAGTGTGCTAAAAGTACAAAGGTTCCAGAAATACAAGACCAATAGAAAGGTATAGCTACAACTGAAAGAAATATACAACAGAAAAGACAACAGCTGAATGGTGAAGTATCTTCTGGATCGTCCTCCAGGTTTCTACCTGAAGGGTAGGTACAGATTTCCTCCTCAACAATTCGCATCTATCAGTCCACTCCGTGTGCTGTCACAATGAGTTTCCACCTTTGGGTACCGTCCAGTCCTCGTATATTCTACCTCGGTTAGTGTTTTCCGTCGTCTACATCAAACACAATGAGGTGCGGGCATAGCCCATGTATGGGTGAGTATAACTATACTCAGTAGGGATCCTGAGACCCTCATGGTCTCACAAAATCCAACAAGGATAAACCAAAATGAATGATCTCAACAGATAACCTTTACTGAGGTATATTACAATACATATACCTAAGTTATCAAGTAACCCATCTCAATCATGAGGAAAACACAAAGGTCATTGACTCAGCTCAAACCATGATTTTATTCATGATTTAGAAACCATGGCTGCTGGATAAATCCTCCTCTGTAGAGCACAGTAGTCCTATCACAACTCTGAGGTGCTACTCACTATCCTTAGAATGCTGAGGTACTCCTCCTATTGAGTACCGCAAGTCTATCTCCCTAACATAGTAGTGCTTCAAGCCATGGGTCTGCCGCCCCAACACAGTAGCGCACCCCCTAATAGCCTACAGAGGTACCTTCCTATTGAGTGCCGGGGGTCTGCCGCCCCAATAGAGTAGCACTCCTCCGCCATGGTTCTATCTTCCAACACATTAGTGCTCCCCATTGGGCTATTTAAGTAACTCTGAATCAAATCAAACAAGCACTCATCAGGTCTCAGCCATATACAAGGTATCCATACTTCGTACGCTCATCTCCAGGAGGATACGCTCCACAATCTACGGGTCAATAATTCCAAGTGTCACGTAATCTATCGTGTAATTATCTCATGAGACCGCCTCGTCATAGGGTTATAAATGCAACAGACGACACATCAATCGGACGCCCGGTCTGTGAGTAATTTCCATTTTGTTCCAGGGGCCCGGTTGGATTCCGGGTACAATCCATCCTGTACATACTGCATCTGTGTCCAAAACTCAAGTGGAGTATGCCAAATGAACCATCTCATCAAAAGAAATCCAACTTAATTGATGGCACGTCAATCGGACATCTTATTATTATGTTATAAGTGTTTCCGTTCCGAGGGCCCGGTTGGTTTCAGGTTCAAACCAACCCAGACGTACACAAACATTTCCAAAACCTTGAATGTAATATAAAAAAATGATGGCTCGGTCCAAGGATTCCTACGCAACTGACGGTGCGTCGATCAGAGGTCCATAGCTCAGGTTATGGGAAATTAACTGAAAATGGTCCGAAAAAGGGGGGTCTGGGCCCGGTCCGACCCGGCCCAACCCACCCTGGGTCGGCCCGAACCGGGTCAACCCGAACCAGGTCCAGTTCTGGCCCAACTAGAAAGGACCAGCCTAGTAGGTGAGGACCGGCTTATCTGGCATAGTCCGACCCACGTGGCCCGCCCCGGCCCGACCGGGGGGGGGGGGGGGCATTAGCTTGGCCAACTGGCGCGACGCTAAGTCGTGCATCTCTGATTTTCCAGAATGACAAGCCGTTCCGATTTTCTTCTGCCTCCACCTTCCGCAGACCATCAGATGCACTCTAGTGGTCCGTTTCTCCCACCAATTATGCCTTAAGGTCATCTCCGAACCCAAAATTCACATGTGAAAGCCCCAAATCACCGCTACAGTCCCATTTCATCGTCTCCCATCAATCCACGCATAAAAAAACAACTAGCGAAGGGACTAGACTTGTTCGTTAGCCCGTGCAATCCACGTTAGAGGCCAAAACCATATTTCATCATAAAAGAACGCCCATTATCGAGGGTATAAATCACACATATGAAAATATAAAAAACAACCCCTTCCTTGGAAAAGCATCGTGGTAGTCGAGCGTCGCGGAAGACAGAATCACGGAGGTCGGACGTTGCGGTATACAAATGTCGTTTCTGTTGACGTTGGGGTGCGTCCGAAGGGAAGCGTCGATGGAGAAGACCTTCACGTTCTTCATCGAAGTTATTCTTCGTTGAAGGTTGATGTTATTCGTCTAAAGAAGAACGATGTATTATCCCAATCCTTTCCAAATAATATCCAAGCCTGAAAAGAAAAAAAGGCTCTATGTAATTATATTGGTGCCATGAAATTCAAAATATCCCAGAATAATTCCTGACACTACAAATAATTATTTAATTGAGTAGCTTAACCCATTAATTAGTAGAGGTTGAATTCATTTATTAACATGTGTTGGAAAATTAAATTGAGTGAGAGGGGAGGTGAAGAGATCACTTCATTAAGGGGGAGTTATCATAATAAATAAGGGGGGGGGGTTAAGGGGAGTTATGGGGAGATAAAGAGTTAAGGATCGTGTGGGACCCACCTCAAAAATATCATCTCATGGGAGGTTATGTGGGTGTGGGCCCTACCTATAACTCCCCTTGGGAGGAAATAACCAACTCTAAAGATAAAATTGTGTACCACACAATTTTATTTAATTGTAGATTAAACCTCAAAATATAACTTTCAACCTACGTAAAACATAACTGCGGTAAATGTCCCCTTAACTAAATACTGTTTCGGCGAGTTCATCGGTGTCCTCATATTTCAATTCTAAGCAAAATTTCAAAAGAATGAAAAACCCACATGTACGTTTACTGAACGTACCCATACAAAACATCAGAAATTGATTCTGGGCACAGCGGGCCTGGGAATCAGGCGCCGTCAAAAGACCCAGATTTGTAAAATTCCAAAGAATTAAGAAAAAAAATCTCCCTTGAAAATTCCGGGTCATTACATTACTCCCACAATAGGGATTTACGTCCCCATAAAGCTAAAACACATAATCCGGAAAAAAGGGGTACTGAGCACGTATCTGAGCCTCCCGCTCCCATGCGCTCTTTTGGAGGTTCCCGTACTACCAGCAAATACACACCAGAGGAATCGACCTTCCTCATAGGACATGATCCTGTCAATTCTAAAACTTCACTGGAACCTCCGTGAAAGTTTCCCCATCATTGATATCCATTTCTCCATGGTCGATGATGTGTGAAGGGTCCTGCACGTATCTCTTCAGCTAAGATAAGTTAATAGCGTCTTGCACCTGGTGTAACTGAGGTGGAAGGGCCATGCGGTAAGCCACCTCGCCTTTCCTACTGAGGACCTGGAAAGGTCCGATGAACCTCAGAGATAACTTACCATCTCAGCTAAATCTCCATAGACCTAGATGAGGTGAGTCTTGTAGACGTGGTTGCCATCCTCGAACTCTATTGGTCTTTGTCTCCTAACAACATAGGATTTTTGCCTGATTTGTGCAGTCTTCATCCTCTCTTGGATGATCTGCACCTTCTTCGTCATAGCTCGTACCATCTCACAGTAGTAAGATGTTGGCTGACATGGTAAGTTAGTCGACGATCACCCTTCTTCTCCTACCATCTGTAAGAGCTGATATGATATCTCCTTTTCTAAAAAGAGAAATCCCGTCTCATCCCCTGGATGAACCAAGCCCATTGCCTAATACAGTCAATCCTGACATGAATGATACATTGATGCCATGGACGACTTCGTAAGGCCTCGACGCCACTACCAAGATATCCAAACTTTACTCTCGCCCCCAAGGGTCAAGTCGCACTGTCGGCATATGTGTGTGGTCATTGGGTATCCTCTAGTAGGAATCTCGAACGTGAGGGTCAAGTCCATAGTTTAAACCAGAACCTCTTAGTACACAAAAAGGAAGGAATTAAAACATCACAAGGAAAAGTGTCTTTTATTAATATAACTCATAGTACAAGGACACAAAGCAAACAAAACAATGATATTTACAAAGCTAGAAGAATCATGAACAAGGGTCTCAATTCATGGAACTAGTCCCTATTTTTTCCACCTACTTCCAGAGCTCTATAGTCGTATGATTCAGCTGTCTGAAGTTGTGCTCTCCCCTATCCATCTGTTCCCTGCGGTTGGGGTGGACCTCCTGGTGGTGGTGTTGGGAACACCTCAAAGTGTCGTCCACCACCAGCTACACGACCATCTCCCTGTGGTCCATCACGATTGAACCTCTGCCTCTACCTAGGAGGTCCTTAATCTATCTCCTGATCATCTTCACGATGGGTCGAATAGTGATGTGCCATGTGACCAAGCCCGCCGTAGGAGAAACACTGTCCATTCCTGGTATACATACCTCTGTCTCCACCCAGGGTGCCCCTCTCTACCGATCCTGAGTCTTGCGGTCTACCACCTGTTGGTATGGTCCTCTTAGACTACTCCGTCATCTGTTTACTGCCTACAAATGACTCGAATATTGATGGAGAACCCTGTGGAAAGGGTAGCATCTCTTGAGCATGCTCAGAGTGTAGAGTCGCTGGTATAAACTCCACCCTAAAAAACCCTCGAAATTTCCCCAGGTGAAGGTCTTCTTGTCGAAAAACTGAAGCATCTAGCTCTACCACCTCTCAGCTTCTCCTTGAAAGAGACTAACAAGTAGGTACACCATCAAGTCAGTGGGTGTCCCAGCTGTGTGGAAAGCTCGTGCAAAAACTCCAACCTGTACCCAGCCCTCTGAAAGTTTGTCTGGCCTTGAAACCTCGGAGGACTCTATCGCAAGAACCCGTGCAACACGCTCAAGCGGTGCCCACGCTTTGCTGCTGGGGCTAGTGATAATGGTAGCCCAGCGGGTAATGGTACTGCTGGTGCCTCTACTATGATGGGGCCCTGCACTGTGGCCTCGCTTCTCGGTGGGATACCATCACGCTCTCCACTCAGAATCCGCGCTGAATGACTAGGTGAAGACTTCCTGAAAAGAAACAGATGTGAAACAATCAAAATACTATACCTGGTGAGCTGACCTGGTTTGAGATGACTTAAAGAAAACTTTTAAAGACTCACATGCAATAAATGTTTTCGTGCACTGAGTCAGAAATTAGTAGTCAGGGTCCGGGTATGGATACATTGGGCGCCGCACCAACAATAGACTCCTTGAACTGAAAACCACACTTAGTACGCATAACACTATTTTTTCACAGAAAAAAAATATCAGAGTCCTAATTTATACGGTAGAACCGACTCCTCTGATACCAATTTTTCACGACCCGTCCCCCGGGGCCCGTGTCCTAAGTACTTCAAGCCCGCCTTCCATTCGCCAGGGGCTGGAGACTAGCACCAAAGGCATAAATCCTTTTAACTTGGAAGGCATTTATTTTATAAAACATAAAATCACACAACTAGAGAATAAGTGGAAGAAAACACTAAGTAATGCAGTATAACAAGTGTGATGAAAGTACAAAGGGGCCGGAAATACAAGTCCAACAGAAAGGTAAAACTACAATTGAAAGAAAATTACAAACAAAAAGACAACAACTGAATGGTGAAGAATCTCCTGGATTGTCCTCCAAGTTCCTACCTGAAGGGTAGGTACATATTTTCTACTCAGTACTCCATGTCTATCGTTCTTATTCGTTTTCTGTCACATCAAGTTTCCACCATTGGGTACCATCCAGTCATCGTAAACTCTACCTCGTTCAACGCTGTTAGTTGTATGCATCCAACACAACGAGGTGTGGGCATACCCACGTATGGGTGAGTATAACGATTCTAAGTAGGGACCCCGAGACCCTCAAGGTCTCACAAAATCCAACAAGGATAAACCATAAAGAAATATCTCAACAGATAACCTTTACATAGGTATATGCCCATACATATAACTATGTTATCTAGTAACCCATCTCAATCATGAGGGAAACACAATGGTCATTGACTAAACTCAAACCAGGACTTTATTCATGATGTTGAAACCATGACTGATGGAGAACTATTCCTCTGTCGAGTACAATAGTCATGTCACGACTCTGAGGTGCTACTCACTAACCTTAGACTGCTAAGGTACTCCTCCTGTCGAGTACCGCGGGTGTGTCGTCCCAACACAGTAGCGGTTCCCGCCATGGGTCTGCCGCCCAAACACAGTAGCGCACCCCCTAACAGCCTATGGAGGTACTCCTCCTCTTGAGTACCGTGATTCTGCCTTCCCAACACAGTAGCGCTCCTCTTCCATGGGTCTGTCTCCCCAACACAGTAGCGCTCCCCACTGGGCTAGTCAAGTCACTCTGAATCGAATCGAACGAGTAGTCATCAGGTCTCAGCCAGCTACAAGGTCTCCGTACTCCGTACGATCATCTCGAGGAGGATCCTCTCCACGAGATTATGGTTGATACTTCCATGTTCCATGTAATATCTCATGGAAGTATCTCATGGGACTACCTCATCATGGGGGTCTCAACGCAATAGACGATATGTCAATCGGACGCCCGGTCTCTGAGTTATTAGCATTTCTGTTCTAGGGGCCCGGTTGGATTTTGGGTACAATACAACATGGACATACTCCAACAACATCCAAAACTGAAGTGGAGTATTCCCAATGAACTGTCTCGTCAAAATAAATCCAACGTAATTGATGACATGTCAATCGGACGTCTGATCCTTAAGTTATTAGCATTTCTGTTCTGAGGGCCTGGTTGGTTTCGGGTTCGAACCAACCCAGCCATACCAAAACTTCGCCAAAACCTTGACTGTAATATACCGAAATGACCGGCTCGAACGAAGGATTCCTACTAAATATACGGTGCATCGATAAGAGGTCTGTAACTCATGTTATGGAAAATTAACCAAAATGGTCTGAAAGGGGGGGGGGGGGTCTGGGCCTGGTCCGACCCTGCCCAACCCACCCGGGTTGACCCGAACTAGGTCCGGGTCCTGCCTGGTTGGGCGTGGTGCGGCCCAGACTAGCCGGCACAAGTCAGCCCAGCCAGTGTGATCCGGGCCGGCCAGCGTGGTCCGGCCCGCATGGCCCGCCCTGGCCCGACCGGGGGGGGGGGGGGGGGGGGGGGTTGCTGACTCGGCCAGCTGGCGCAGCGTTAAGTCGCGCCTCTCCAATTTTTCTGGAATGAAAAGTTGTTCCAGTTTTCTTCTGCTGCCGCGGCTCAGCCACCGTCTTCTGTGGACCACCAGACATGCTCTGGTGGTCCTTTTCGCCCACCGATTGCACCTAAGGTCATCTCGATACCCAAACTTCTCTGCGAAAGCCCCAAATTGCCATTGCAGTCCCATTTCGTTGTTGCCCGTCAATCCATGCATAAACGAACAACCGACGAAGGGACCAAACTTTTTCATTAGCTCCTGCCCTCCACATTTGAGGCTCAAACCATTGTTCATCATAATATAATTCCCATGCTCGAGGGTATAAATCACACATACAAAAATATACGAAACAACCCCTACCTTGGAAAATCTTCGCGGTAGTCGAGTGTCGAGAAAGACATGGTCGCAGAGGTCGGGCGTCATGGTATACAGACATCGTTTCCGTTGATGTCAGGGTGTATCCGAAGGGAAGCGTCGATGGAGATGACTTTCATGTTCTTCTTCAGAGTCGTTCTTCGTTGAAGGTTAGTGTTCTTCATCTAAAGATGAACTGTGTATTCTCCCAAGCCTTTCCAAATAATATCCAAGCCTCAAAAGAAACAAAAGGCTCTCAATAATTATATTTGTGCCATGCAATTCAAAATATTTCAAAAGAATTCATGACACCACATATAATTATTTAATTGAGTGCCTCAACCCATTAATTAGAAGAGGTTGAATTCCTTTATTAACATGTGTTGTAAAATTAAATGGAGTGAGAGGGGAGGTGAAGAGATCATTTCATTAAGTGGGAGTTGTCATAATAAATAAGGAGGGTTTAAGGGGAGTTATGGGGAGATGAAGACATAAGGCTCATGTGAGCCCCACCGAAAAAATATCCTCTCATGAGAGGTTATGTGGGTGTGGGCCCCACCTCTAACTCCC
Source organism: Viscum album (assembly GCA_963277665.1). NCBI lineage: Eukaryota > Viridiplantae > Streptophyta > Magnoliopsida > Santalales > Viscaceae > Viscum > Viscum album. Next base: position 1,579,167,200 of record OY728142.1, read on the forward strand.
CTTGGGTGGAAATACACAACTATCAAGATAAAACTATGTACCACACAATTTTATTTAATTTAAGATTAAACCCCAAATTATTACTTTCAACCCGTGTAAAACGCAACTACGGTAAAAGTCCCCTTAAGCGATTACTGGCGTTGTGAGTTCATCTGTGTCCTCAGATTTAAATTCCGAGCATTGGTTCAAAAGATAGAAAAACCCTCACGTACATTTACTGAACGTTCCCAAACAAAATTTCATAAATTGATTACGGGCACACCGGTCCTCGGAATCAGGCGCCGTCAGAAGCCACAGATTCGTAAAATTCCTATGAATTAAGAAAAAAAAATTTACGTGAAAATTACAGTTCTTTAAATTACTCTCATCTCAGGGCTTTACATCCCCATAAAGCTACAACAAATACTAGGGAAACAAAAGGGGTACTGAGCATGAATTTGAGCCCCCTGCTTCCATGTGCTCTCTTAGAGGTTCCCGTACTACCAGCGAATGCGCACCAGAGGAATCAACCGTCCTCGTAGGACCCACTCTTGTCGATTCTCAAACTCTACTGGAACCTCTGTGAAAGTCACCTGGTCATCGATATCTAGTTCCCCATTGTCGATGACGTAAGAAGGGTCATGCACATATCTCCTTAGCTGAGATATGTGAATGACGTCATGTACCTGGTGCAACTGAGGTGGAAGGGACAAGCGGTAAGCCACCTCGCCTTTCCCGCTGAGGACCTGGAAAGGTCCGATGAACCTCAAAGATAACTTTCCTCTTTGGCTAAATCTCCGTAGACCTCAATGAGAAAAGACGTGTATAAAGACATTGTCGCCATCCTCGAACTCTAGTGGTCTCCGTTTCCTAACAACATCGGATTTATGCCTACTCTATTCAGTCTTCATCCACTCCTGGATGATCTTCACCTTCTCCGTCATATCTCGTACCATCTCAGGTCGGTAGGAAGTTGGCCGACATGGTAAGTCGATCGACGATCACCCTTCTTCGCCTACCATCTATAAGAGCTGGTAAAATATCTCCTTTTTGGAAAAGATAAATCCAGTCTCATACCCTAGATGAACCACACCAATTTCCTAATACAGTCAGTCCTGAAAATAATGATATATTAATTCCATAGAAGACGTTATAAGGCCTCGACGCCACTACAAAGATATCCAACCATTACTCTCTCCTCCAAGGGACGAGTCACACTGTCAGCATCAGTGTGTGGTCACTGGGTCTCCTCCAGTAGGAATCTCGAAAGTGAGGGTCAAGTCAATAGTTTAAACCATAACCTCTTAGTACACAAAAAGGAAGGAAAGCAAATGTCACAAGGACAAGTGTCTTTTATTACAGCAGCTCGAAGTATAAAGACACAAAGAAAACACAACAACAACATTTAGAAAGATAGAATAATCATGAACAAGGGCATCAATTCCTGAAACTAGTAAATTTTCTTAAACATTCCGGGACTTTACATTTCACAACATTACTATCCCCTAAATAATATTTCAGAAAAATCATCTCTCCCCTAATAATTTTTCTATCCCATTTTTTCAGTAAATCTAAATATAATTTATAATGTTTATGTAATGGATAAAATAATAGTTAAAATAGATGTGTAGAAAATACATCTTATTGTAGGGGTTACACATTCACATGGTGTAAGTGTGGGGATTGACTATATAGTAAGAACTAGCTTATTTCATCCAAACACTTCATTGGGTGATACCTATGTCATGATGCTTGAAACTTTATGTTTAGTATGAATATAATACAACTTCAAAAACCCTGTATTTATTTTATCCATTGCAACATGATACATGAATTCAATTTGAATGTGAATGATTTTGTTTTTTATATTAATAATACCACTTGGATTCTCCCAATTGATATTGATGAGAGACTTCACCTAAGATCCTATATCTTCAAAATACTTCTCCATCCACAATAATATTATGGAGGCCCAATTGGGACATAATATATTCATCCAATATAGTATTCATTGAAATCTATCCTTGATTCACAGTAAGATGGGAAAAGAAAAATCTAATAATATGAAATTCACTTCCTGATGTAAACATTCGATCATAAACTATATCAGATCAATCTATATCCATATATCATAACGACTCTAGCAGATATCTTTCCTCAAAGAAAAAATAAAAATCCATAGTTCCATTGATATACCATAGTATTTCTTTGATATCAAACCACGTCAGGAATTGATAAAATATCTATATATTACTCATTGAAATCTATCCATGATTCATAGTAAGCAACGAAATGAAAAATTTAATAATATAAAACTCACTGTCTAATGTAAAATTTCTATCATAAACTATCTAATATCAATCTATATCCATATATCATAATGACTCTAGCAGATATTTTTCCTCTAACAACACATAAAATCCATAGTTATTTTGATATACCATATTATTACTTTGACATCAACCCACATCAGAAATTGATAAAATGTCTACTCATGACTCCATTATGAATAATAATCTCTCGATTATCTACCTGTACTCTAGGACATTGACCAATTTTCTGTAATCTTATCTTAAAAGCATCATATGTTAAGAAACAAGAGTTCTCATACCTTAGTAATCATCCATTAATAATACTTTTAGAACCTCCTAACAATATTTATATTGAGATATCAATTTTTCATTCAACACCATTTAACACTTATAGAACAATGTAAAATTCCAACTAACCAGTCATCAATATTAAATATCAGACATTATGTATTCTTAAAAAATATGATTAATTTTATAAACAAAAACAATTTTCATCCATATTCAAAAGAAAATCCATCTTTCGATCAAATACTTAATTAAAATAAATGTTGTAATATACTCTACTATACTAGAAAATGGTATTATTTAAATAGGAAATGTAATGTCAAATAAAATCTCCTTGTGATAACTTTATCCCATAATGTTTTATAATCATATGGAAATTTTTTTCTTATCATCATTTACAAGATAGTCATCGAGTTGTTAAATGAAGTTCTAGTCATATAGAAGTCAATTTGTTAATGTTGAATTGACATCTGTCTAAAATAAAATGAATTTATTATTCACTATTATGGATATTAATATTACTATGCTACTGATCAATTCCTTATGTGAAATAGATTCATCCATATAGATGCTCCCACTTAAGAATACCCATTTTTTTTTACTAACAATGATTTTCTATTAATTAACATTCTATATTTAATTAATTTATTTTATAAATTAATTTCATTCCAAATTATATTGTAGTTTCATATCCCTAAAATAGTTTCCTTATTATATTTTTAATTATTTTTCATTTTATTCATTAATTTAATAAAACCTACTCTCATATCTAGTATCTTATTCAAAAAACATCAACTCAATCTAAGAGAAAAAATATATTTTTTTGTTGAGAATTAAATCTCATTTTCTATATAATATATTCAAATCACCAAATGATATTTTTTATATCAATATCATCTCGGAGAAATGATTTATATGAAAATTCATCTCTAAATATACATTTTTCATTATTAGTTTCATTTACTGAATTGTCCTTGATTCAATGTTCCCCATAGAGACTATTATAACTTCATCACAAGGACCCTAAATATTCTAATTATTTCATTTAATATTTCAATCACTCTCCACTACTATGTAATCATTACATTAAAAAAATTCTTATCAATGTATTGAAACACTTATATTCATTACTCTTGTATGGGTATCCAAGATTCATTCCATCATATCCATGAGACATCAGCATCTTATGTTTCGCTTTATTGAGAATGAAATATATATTATGGAATAATAATTACTACATAAGTTTCAGCTGCATTCTATATGAAAACCAGAATTGTGTCATTTTTCACCATGAAGAAATGAAAAACTTTTAGAAATGTTGATCAATGAGATTATTAATAATTTAAAAGAAATATTGTATTACATCCTCAATAATAAATTTTTGTTCCATTTTATTTATCGTACATTTTCTCATATCAACCAGAAACATTTTTTAATATGTTCAACCTACTATGAATTGCTTCTATAACCCTTATTTTATAATAAAATCATCAACTTGTTTACTTTTTCATTATATTTCATTATCGATCTATAATTTTAGAACCATCTATATAAGAATTGTTTTATTTTCCATACAAAATAATATAATTAAATTAAATAAATCCAACTTGTTATTGAGAACCATTATTCTTGTATGTATAATATAATAATTTATTTAAATAATTTAATATATGTTTACATCAATATAAATTCATGATATTGGTCTTCTAAAACAATGTTGAACTAATTGAAGAACTATTTTTTCTTTTTATTATTCCTTGTATGTATTTCGAGTAATATTCCGGTTTTGGAATTAATTTAACATATGTATAAAATTACAAGATAGATTAAGGATATCTCAAGATATATCGTTATTCCCCAAATCTATAAAAAATAGACATTATTATTATCTTTCTTATAACAAAAATTATTTTTATATTCAATTTGTATAAATCAAATTTATACATATCCACTAACATGGTATAAATTATCCTTCATTCACATTTATTTCATAACAACTACATCATTTTTCCTTGAAAATAAACACTATCACTCTAAATATTATTTCAAGGATCAAATAATAAGGATTTTTAAATCATATAATGATCACATTAAGACCCTTAATGACTATGATATTTTCTTATCACATATATTTTTACCATAATTGTATAATTCATAAAGATAACAAAATTTTTTCCATCTCTATTTCTATATATAATGACTCCTTACATAGAATGATTTATTCCTATAAAAAGATCATTATTTATAGTCATGTGTGATGTGAATCCATTGTAAATGATCCATACAAAATAAATATTTATTTCGTAAATGTAATTATAAAAAACCACATCGGTCTCATCTATATTTTTTTAATCCATGTCCCTAGCTAGTATTGATACACATGATTGATATTTTTTATATCAATATTGAAAATTCCACATCTAACTAATCTATAAGCCATGTTTTAATTTTTATCCCACATGATGATTTCTTGAGCTATTATATCCATCCACTTTTTAAATTATAGGCACAATACTCAATAATGTTGAATAGTAATATCTGGTCATAGTTACAAGTCATCCATTCCAGAAAAAGTGTAAATCAAATTTCTATTTAGAATATTGATCTATTATCATCATCCAATGATAATCACGTTCCCATATATTATTGTTTTCTATCAAAGTTTTTTATTAAAATATATCATATTTCTAGAAAAATAAAAAAAACATGTGAGGAGTTTTGTGTGTGTTTGAATTAAAATATTTGATCCCTTATGATCTAAAATTATCAAGATTCTATTTTCTAACACAAATTGAACATCATATTTAGACTGGGTACTTGAGGGTAGGAAAAAACTGTCACTACATTCTATTTGTGATCAATAACCATATTATCTTTTTCATTATGATGTTTTTTTCTCTAACACTCATTTCCATTTTATTATTCAAAATTGATATATACTATTTCATATATAGTCTATTTTCTTGATTTCATAAAAGGATTCAAGAGTGTCTCTTGATCTCTAAATATTTATCATAGGTTTACAACCTCATCTTTGAGACCATTAATATTTTTTTCTCATTTATTCACAACATTTTTCCAAGCTTCGATGACACTTCCCCATTCTTCATCATTCAGATTGTACTAAAGGAATTTCCCAAATATTTATAGATTTTTGAAATTTTTTCTATACAATATTAACCTGAATCTAAAAAACTCATATTATTGATTATCTATATAATTTTGAATAATTATATACAATATTAATATTTTTCATTTTGACCAAAAACATGTGTCACCCAATATAGAGATCAACTGCCACATTTACTTCTACTTTGTCGTCATGGCTCTGTGGCATTGTATGCGAGTAACCTCAAACTACCACCAGAGATTATTTTTTTGGTCACTACAGTCATAAATTTTCTATACATATGTAACATATTTTTTGTTTTTAATATAATGTTATTTATCATAAATATGATACACTTCATACTTCTCATACATTTCACAATGTATTAATATTTCATCATATGAGCTTCATTATCATTAATATAATTTTTAAGGTAATTGTGGAACATTTCTTTATGGTTACCAAGAAATATAAATTAAAATCACAAGTATAAAAGTATCCCTTTAAAAAATATTTTTCTATTTGGATCCTCGAGGAAATGGATTACCTTACATTGTCCACCACTTCTTATTTCTATTCATCCTCTATGATAAGATTCATTAGAGGAATAAATTTAACCTATTTTGAATTCCCCTTTTTCACCAGCTTATTATCATAGTTTATTATATCAAAGATTAAATTATTACCATAAAGGGTGTCCGAGGTCATCTCCATAATAATTAATCCTCAATAAAACATAATTTAGGATTGAACTTGTTTAGAAGATACTCATGATACAGTTGATGATCATAACATAATTGAGAGTTTCTTAGAGACTATTACTTCCATTAAAAATTTCATTCCCCTGATAAAAGAAAGAATTTAAATATTGTTTTGGGTGAATCATGTTGTCATCATACAAGTTCCATAGAAAAAAAACTATTACTTCACATTTGGGTCACATTCATAAATATTAATAATATTTCTTACATGAAGTGTAATAATTTTTAGGACATCAATTTCATGTAGAGTATGTTGGAAAAATCTCCCCCAAATCATTGATTCCACATGAGTAAACATCTTATTTTTTGTCTTTTTATTAATGAAATCCTCACATTATATGATGTCCAATAATCCTTGTATCGATGTTAAATATACATCCATGCCTAATGATTGTAAGTAGTGATGCATATGATTCCTCTAAAGTTTACAATTATTTACATTCATGATCTTAGTGAATTTAATTTTAAAATATGATAATTTTTTTAGTTAGATATTCAAAAAACCAATAAATTTGATCAAATACCAATTATGTTACACAATATGTAAATAATCTAGGGGGGGGGGTAAATTTATGTATGAGGGAACAAAATAACCACCCCCTTTGATCTTATAAGTTTAATAAACAGAACTCATTTACCAAAAATTCTCAAAAAAGATATGAAAAAAAAACATGTAATAATGAATAAAGGACAACTATTTCAACTGGTTCACCCTAAAAATTCTTTTTCAAGGTGAATATATAGGAAATGTTCCAATGTACAAGAATCACTAAATCACACTAATATTTCAATGTCAGTAAATGACTCTATATCTATCATAGTTTACAAACATTAGTACATGATAACATAGAACTCACTCTTCTAAGAAGAAAACATTTCTATTTTAAATTAATCCCGTGACTAATTGAATTATCTTTTATTTATTCACAATAATTTTGTGGTTGCATAAAGCTATTATTTGAACAAAAATATTAATTCTTATTTAGCACATAAATTCATTAAAATTTAAATATTGTATGTGAAAATATTACATTGACATTTACCTAATATTTTTTACACAAAATAGAAAAATTCATTAATAACATATGTTTGAGAAGATTACCAAAATATAATGAAAATCAATGTTAAAAATATTCTTTTTTCGCATTAATACATATTCATATTTATTTTGAATAAGAATTATGTCCTTCTAAGTATTATGAAAATATATAGCTTTGATATTATCCAAGTATTAATATCTAAAATTATACGGTAGAGGTCTATTTGTAAACATTGTTGACCCATAGAAAAACTCATATTCCCCAACCAACTGTTTTTGAAATACTCTATACCAAAAAAATATGAATAATGCATTTCAAATTTTCATAAATGACTATAATTCACTATCCATAAATATTATATAATCATGTTTTTTAACATTAATTCACATTGATTATCCTTTTATCAATACATATTTAGATAATTAGTCCATAACTCATACGTAACAACATTAATATTTAAAAGGTGACCCTTCTACTAACTATTTTTAAGCAAACTTTTTAAAAAAGAAAAAAGGTTTCCATTTAAGTTTATACATAACCACTTTACCCAATATTCCATTAATGTTTCAATCCTCCCTTAAATCCCATGGCAAACATTTCAAAACATGGGACATGCATGTAAATGCTAAGTGAGGTATATACGAAGAAAAAAATAGTTACTATTGTAAAAATATGTAAACCATGAGTACTTTATCATAAATTAATACTTTTCTCCAATAAGGATTAGTAAAAATTATTCACTGAATATAATCTCATTAATTTATTTTTTAGTATTCAAATATATCCATAAATCTGAAAATAAACAAATATAACCTATTATTATAAATTAGATCATAATAAAACATAAATTGAATAACCATGCCGTCATCTCCCACACATATAACTCTTAAAATCGAATAACCATACAATCGACTTTCATGACCAATGTATTAGAGGTTATAACATAACCAATAATCCTTAGTTTATCATATAACCACCCATATTTTATTCACCATATAACCAATCATATTCTATTAATCACATAACCACCCATAAAATATCCATGTACAATTATATAATCATAACACATAAAATATTTTCAAATATCATCATTTCATTCATAAATTTTCATTTTCAATCACAATAAATCATTATAAGATATTGAAATAGTAGATAAAATTTCGAAACCATATTAAATACCAAAACACTGAAAAGGAAATAAGAGATTAATATTCTTGTAAAAACCGATAAGGATTATAAATGAATACAAATATCAAATAATAGTTACAAGAATTAAGAATTCATTATCACTAAATAGGTTAATAAAATTTCATTTGAAATTTTGTAAATAAATTAAAACTCTTTGTAAAAAAAATTACTTATGAAATTGTATAAAATATAGATATAAAATAACATGTAAAATTATTTTCATCTTTATAAATTAATATGTGAACTGACATCAGGAAATTTTTTGATAATTAAATACTTAAAAGTTCAACGAGTCGCATACCACATTGAAAAATTAAATCATATTATCAATGAATTAATATGTTTATCAAATATTTTATTATTATTAGTATAGGTAAAATATGGATATCAATTTTCATATTGACTGTATATACACCTATTAAGAGAATATATGGGAATTTTATAACAAAATTCCGCTACAAAATATGATTGAGGCAATGTCCCTTACAAAGATAATTTTCCTAATAAAATAGATATATTATTTTTTTAAATAAAAAAAACATGAAAAGTTTAAAAAAAGATAATACATCCAAAATTTATTTCACACATAATAATAGCACGACATAATCATGAAGTTAATGTTTAACCAAAAAAATTGAAATTGTTTTATGAAATTCCCTTACCTTAAGAACATATCATCTTGTACATTAATTATATTCCAGAATAACATGATTTGATTTAATTAAAATATATTTTGGAAAATTTTCATGCTCATTATTCTTTTTATAACATATATTACCCTGTTATAATAAATATAAAAATTTTTATGTTCATATGAGACATTTTGTTGGTATTCAGTTCTCGAGTCGAAAATGACCATGGTATGATGTTAATAGTTTATGTGGTCATAATTCCATCATATAAATAATATGAAGAATGATGTAGATATATTATAAATTAATTATAAAATTATATATAATATTTTTTTATAAAATCTAAAAACAGTATACAAGGAGATGATAGATCATACGTATATATCAACAACACTTTTGTTTTTTCTATTTCTTTGAATAAAAAAATTAAATGAAATGTATGTAATTATGTAAAACTATATAATATCATTAAATTTGAATTAATATTTCATTTATAACATTTAATTTTTTTTAAAAGTTTTTAATTCATTCATTGTTATGTGTGAATGAATCACCACATTTTGAGGTGGTCATAGTCCACATTCCCCCAAAAAAAGTTATCATATAACAATAAATTGGAAAGAATTAATATTAATTTTATATAAAATTTAAATAATAATAAATAGGTTATAATATAAATATTAAACTATTATTTTCCTATAATAATTGTTTTACAACCTTCCATGAATCCTTTAATGTAAAAAGAACAAAAACATTATTGTCGGTGGCGATTAACCGACATGATTAAGAAAACTATTTTGTTTCATTGAATAAGATTATGAGAGAAATGAAGTGGATATAAGGAATTAAATTAGAAACTTATAATTTCATTATGTACATCAATGTGGATTCATCATGCACTTATTGATTAAGGAGGTGTAGAGAATGTAGAAAAAGAAAAGAAATTAAAAGAGGTGCATTGAGAAAATTACCACTTGAATATCACATCCTTGAAAGACCCTTTAAGACCATCTATTTTGTATTCTGGTTATACAAGATACACAAGGATGTTGGGATAGTGTGAATGAGAGGTTTGGGAAGATATTTTAGGAGAATCAAGTCATTGTGGGTTGAAATGTCCAGGTAAGGATTGTTATTTATACTTAATGAGATGTGGGTTCAAGGGGTAAATTTATTGATAATTTCATATTAAAAGAAACCATATAAAGGTGGAATTAAATTAAATGAAATTTGATTATAATTTATAATATTATTAGGGTCAATACACACCTCAAACAGAAATTAAACTTTTTATTTTTTAGGAATAATAGTCTTTTAACTTAAAATTTTAACACTTATAAAAAATTTACTTTTGCAACATTATTTTTTTCTATGGTATCATTTATAAATCTAAAAATTAAATTGACCATAAAAAATAAAATAGACCATTTTTTTTGGAATATAGAATCCATAATTCATAATTAAATTAATAAAATTGGGAAAATTATATTTAAAATTAATTCCACAAACAAAACAAAAAAACGGTTTTAAAAGTGATGCGTTCAAAAGATTGAAATATTTTTATATCTAAATTAAATTTTCAATTAATTAAAATTACCATAAATTGATTAAATGATAAAAACAATAATAGAAATATAATTTAATTACTATTAAAAGGATTTTAAAACAATATTAATAAATTAAATGAAAAATATGTTTTGAATTAAAACACGATATTTCTCAATATTAATTAGAATATTAATTTTTTATAAAAATAAGAATAATTCATCCAAAGTAATTTTTTATGTCTTCAGACCAAATATTATTTTTATTTTGTTAAAATTATATTATAAAATATTATAAAAATATTTTTAAAATGGGTTCTCCATCAAAATACGAAAAAATGAATTTTTTTAAAAAATAATTATTTTATTTGACATATTGAATTTGTTCTTATGTATTGTAAAGAAAACATATAAGATTAATATTAAACATTAAATTAAATATATTAAATAAATATTTCTTTAATAAAACCCAATAAGAGGGAATTTTTTATTTTATAAACTCACTTATTTCCCTTCAAATTGTTCTTTAGAGAATCATTTCCTTTTATTAAAATGTGGGTTTACGTTCGTTTATAATTAATTCCCAACCATACAATTAATTATAAACATGTGTTGATCATATTTTCATCATTTACATAATAAATTTAATTTTATCTCTTTTAAGAACAATGTTATTAAATAAATACAATATTTAGTTGTTCGATTATGTTCAATGTGGCATAACATGTACTAAATCGAACATATAATTTTTCTTAAAAAAAGGATGTTACATCCTTTCCCCTTTAATAAAAATCACCCTCGCCATATGAATCCAGTTTTGGTATGTATGGTATGAATTGTGAGAATACATTTATTATAATCACACATCAAAAAAATAAAAATAAAACTACCACTTTAAAATATAGAAAAAGATGCATGAAGACCACCTAAGTAATAAATACCAGTGTTCCAAGTTGAGAAACATGTATATGAAAGATAAAAATACCTATCATAGAATAATAAAGAGGGATGGAGAACATGATCTATAATATATAACCATCACAAATCCAGAAATATGTTATGGGACATGTACATTTAAAAAATAAAGCGTATAATGTTTTTGATTAATGATAATTTACATAGAGTTAATGAATTGTATGAATAAAAAGTCTACGATCATAAGGAAATATACATACATAATATGTTGGGTTTAACTATTTAATTAATTTACCCCACAAACTCCTCATTTCATCCAAATTATGAGTATTCATGATGACTTGGTCACACCTGAACCACTATAGTCATCTTCTAAAAAATATCATAATCCATAATATATTAACTACATATTAATAGTTTCTATATAAATTAATGAAAACCAAATGGTTAGTATAATAATGGTCAATTCCCAAAAAACATAAACCAAATAAAGATGAAGAACTACTTTAAATCTCTACATTTCATTAGTAATACCTAAAATTTAACATTCTCCTTTTGACCAAAACGACCATAAATTCTACAATGTAATTGAAAGTATGTTTGAAAATAAAAAAATAACCAGAATTTTATAACATAGTCTCCAAAATAAATTTTAATATTTATCACAAAATAAAATAAATCACTCTTAATGGATCATACTAAAAACTAATGACCCTAATCCATAATTCTCCAATCTAGTTGAATCATTTACATAAAAATCACGAATTACACTATATACCCAATAAAATTAATGGGTTTCCCAAAATAAAATTCAAACATTACTTATAAGATAAAATCCCAGAGTATTAATTCTACATCAATCAAAAGGATTCCCCAAAAAAGTAAACATCTTCTAATGAAAAAAATAATCACTTAACCCCCAAATTGTTTTCTAACCCCATGTTGATGAATTTGATAAATATTAGTTCTAAAAATCATCTTAATAATTTTTTATAAATTCATTTAGTTAAAAAAATGTTATACTAACCATGAACATCATGAAGAGTAAGGGTTGGCGATAAATCATTTCTAGAAATTGGTTTTGGGTTTAATTCTTTCATCCATGTCCTATGTAATAGGTTTTCATGTGGCCTTGGTGTTATCATTCTTCATAGACTATATAATTATTATAACATTTAGAAAATATGTTAATATCCAAAAAAATAACTAGAACATATTTTAATCTCAATGATTATCCGATGCCTTTCATTTTAAACCCCAAAAAGGAAATATCCAATAAATTCCTCAGAATAAAATATTATATAAACCATAAATGTTATTTATTCCATTATAATTAAGTCCACATAAGAAAAGGGAATTATTCCTAGAATAAAATTTTCACATAAAAAATATTAGTCATACACATAATATATAAACAATTCAGTCCAAATTAATTCCTTCATTATTATATCATTAATACTTTCAAATATGTCATCATCCATAGATGGAAATAATCTCCTGAATTCCTAAAACGTGGATAACATAATCATTGAAAATTATTCATGATCTATTTACCATGATATTTAATCATATATCTTAATAAATCATTCCAATAAATAAAAACATTAATCTTTTCATAAGATTAAATAATGGAAAATTACAAGATAATAAATAATATATATCTTTCATATGTCAATTTTAGTTTCCTCATCATCAATTTAAAAGGAATTAGATATCACTAAAAATATATATGTATGGTCCTACTAATACCATTATCAAAGATTCTTTATATGACATTGATTTCTATAATTATTATACTTCCCACATTTAATACAATATTTTGATTTCTCGAAACGAACATCTTACCCTTTTATATAATCAATTGAATGGTTCATTTTTTCATGGCAGGTTATTTATTTATTTCCAGCATTACCACATCTATAACAACTTACCATCCCATTAATACATTTTCTTTTGTGTTTTTGTCCACATTATTCATATATATGGATTTGAATATATTTTACTTTATGATAATTGTTACCTAAACTACCACATGGACTCATTTATCTCTTATAGGATGAATTATAAATCTTACCAAGGTTCAAGTGGTTAATCATGACATTTTATACTTGGTTTATAATAACCACTAGAGTTCTCATTAAAGAACCCATTTCATTTAGTTTCTTATTCTTAGAATGACAACATTTTCCATCACATCAATTATTACATTAGGGCCTACTAGGTCGAGATATATACTAAAAAAGATTGATAGTGGGTGCATATCAATAAAATAATAATATACTATCTTTTGAGGAGTATTACCCTCTGATATACTTACTCATGTTATCTAAAACTCCTTGAATTTAATTTAAATAACTACGATTCATTCCAATATGATATCTATTGTGGTAATATACAACTTAGAACATATTCATAAATAAAAACATTACATCTAATCTAATTTAAAATTAACTATGATACCAAATGTAACAATTTGGATTTGATAACACAACATTCACCCTACCCTATCAACATTGTTGAGTCCTATACTTCCATGTACCAACATTTTACCCATAGATACGTGGTCCTAGTATAGGGCCCAACCACAAGCCTGAACGTTTCATCTGACTAATTACAGTCACTAGAGGACAACACACGGCCTTTATAGTGTGGTTTGTCCTCAGTCCCACAAACCATTTGAAACATCCTAGATGGTCACCCATCCCGATCACTAATTCGTTTCAATAATTTATAACTATTGAGTTTTAACCACGTAGGCTCCCAAAAAGGATGCTTCACCTTGTTGACATGAGTCATATCATATATTCATTAAACCAATTTTCATTCTATAGTGTTACACTTACCCCCCCCCCCCATTGAGAAAAAAGTCATCATTTTAAACTCTATATCTCATCACAGAAAGGGCATGACACATATGGTTGGGTACCACTTCTGCTACCACCTATAATTCCCCAACCATAAACATTAAATAATTCATATTTCTATCAGGAATTCAAATTGAGGATTATTTTGGGTTTAGTGATTTATAGAATTATGGCATAATTCATACATAACAACCAAAATGTTATAATATAGATACTTCTAATCGATATCAGTTTTTTATGAACATAAACATTTTAAATGGAACATGGATTGATTTCAGGTTTAAACATGACAACATTTCCCATGATTCCATCGTTTTCTTTATCCTCCCTTAAATCCTTTGAAAAAAATTTTAAAACATAGGATCTGCGTAAAAAGCTTAGTATGGGATACATAAAGAAGGTAAATTGTTACACTTGCAAAAACATGTAATCCATGAATACATTATCATTGTGTAATATATACCCCTTTAAGAAGTTATAAATACACTTCATTAAAAAATGATCATTTATTACCATTTTTGTAGTCAAAATATTACAATAAAATCAATAAAATAACCTATATCATACAATGGTAACCTCGGATATAGTAATACATAAATGGAATAACCATGCATTCGAATTCTATATTTCTCACTCTTACAAATGGAACAGTCGTACGACTGAATTCCATACCCAAATCATTGGAGGTTATAATGCCAAAAATCATCCTCTGTTTATCATGGTAAAGACCATCTTTTTTTATCATGTAACCACCCATAAAATGTCTATGTACCATTATATAATCATAACATATAAAATAACAGAAAAATCAACATTTCAATCATAAAATTTCATTTTCAATCAAGAGATATCATTTCAATATAATGAAATAGTCAATCAAAATTCAAAAACATTTTCAATTCCAGAATAAAATGGAATAATGGATTTCAATTACTTTTAAAAAAATTAATTCTTATAAAGGATTCCAAATGTCAAATAATTATTACAATGAAAAATAATTCCATTTCCCAAATACATTAATTTTTTTTCATTTTGTAAAGAATATAAAATACTTCATATAAATAGATTAATTTTTTAAACATTTAACATATATACATAATGTATAATTTATAATCCATTTATATCCAAATTAAAAAATATGCTGATTAATATCATGAACAAATTATTTGATAATTAAATCATTAAATGTTCTCAGATAATTATGTTAACAAAAAAGATTGATTATGTGTTTTATATAAAAAAAAAAAAAATAAAGGTGATTTAACTATAAATAAACAAAAAAATTAATAAATACAATTTAAGATATCCATATTTTATTTATCATATAATCATAGCATGACATAATTATGATGTATATGTTTTACACAAAAACTCAAAATAGGTTATGAAATTCCCTTACCTTGAGCCTGAATCATCTCATACATTATTTATTATTCTCAGTAATAAACATAGGTTAATTTATACTTTAATGAGAACCTTTTTCAAGCTGATTATTAATTTTATATCTCTTATTACTATTTTATAACAATCAACAAATTATTTATAATCATATCATTGATTTTTTAATATTTGATTGATTAGTCAAAAATGAACATGAAATGATGTAAATACTACATGTGGTCAATGTACATTGTATCTAGAATATATAACATGATTATTATAATTATATATGTATTTATAATAATCATTTAATAAAAACTGTGAACACCTTCATAGATATAGTAAGTCATACATACACATGAACACTATTTTTTCATATGTATTGATAGAAAGATCATAAAATGAAATGTATGAAATTATGAATAAATATATATTATATTTAAATTAGAATTTATATTTCATTTATATCATATATTTTTATGAAAAAAATATTTAAATCTTTCAATCTGATTTGTGAATGAATCAGATCATTTTGAGTAAGCGGTAGTCCACACGTCCCAAAATAAAGTTATTTTATTACCATAATTTGAAAACTATGATGGTAGGTTTAATATAAAATTTCCATAATATTAAATATTTTATAATATAAACATTTAATCTTATATTAGAAAATTAATTTTTAATGACTATCCATGATTGTGGTAACGAAAAAATAAAAAAATATTATTCATGTTGGTGATTAACCGGCATAGCATGGAAAACAATTTCTTTTCATTGAATAAGATGATTTGATAAATAAAACTGATATTATATATTCCATAAATAACACAAAACACATGTATGTACATGATTAGGGAGTTATCATACATTTATGGATTAAGGAGGTGAGTATAATGTTGATTTTTTTAAGATATATACATTGAGAAAATTACCTCTTGAATATCCCCTCCTTGAAAGACCTGAAGGCCTTTTATTTGGTCATTTGGTGAGACCAGAGTAACTTGAACATAGTAATAGTGAGAAGGAGAGGATTTCACATTGATTTTAGTTGCTAATAGTATTTTTGGGATGAAATTGGGAGGTGAGGGTTTTTATTTATACATGAAGAGAGGTGGATTCAAGTGATTAATTAAATTATTATTTTTTATTAAAAGCTAAACTGATAGAGTAGGGTTTATATTCCAAGTATTTGGCTTGTAATTAATTTTTTTATATTCTAGTAAGTGTGTATTAACACCTTAACCATCCTTTAATTGTGGTAATTTTTAGTTCTGTTATTCTTATAACCTTTGTTGTTAACCCTTGTGAATGTTTTTCTTTTTCTACAAGTAATTTCTTTTACCATTGTAACTTTTTATATATAAAAATAAAATTTAACATATTAAATAATTTTTAACATATGATTCTAAATATTTAATACATTATATAAAATAAAATTCATATAATTTTTAAAATTATATTTCAAATTAATTACATAGAAAAATAAAAAACAGTTTTTTGAAGTGATACATTCAATATTTTAGAATTTTTATATGTAATTTCAATTTTAAATTAATTAAACAGAATAAAAGTGGATTCAATTATAAAAAATTAATCTAAATATATTTTAATACCTATAAAATGGATCTTTTATCAATATAAATAATTATAGGAAAAAGTAGTTTTGAACTAAAAAAAATTCAAACTATTCATTAAAATACATATTTATCCGAAAAAACATTAAATTCCTAAAAAGTAAAATTTGTTGTACCTATTCAAAATGAAAAGTTTATATTGTCCCAAATAAATCAGAAATGTTTTAGAAAATATATATTTAAAATTAGTTAACCTTCAAAAGGTGGTAAAAAATTATTTTATTGAAAAATGCTTCTTTTAGCCGAAAAATTGATTTTTTTCTTATCTCATTCCTATGAAACATATAAGTTTAAAATTAAGAATTAAATTGAATATATTTTATATATATTTACATAATGACACCTAAAATAATTATTTAATTATTTTTTAAAATCATTTATTTTCATTTGAATAGTTTTTTAGAAAAACATTTATGTTTATTAAAAAAGGTGTTTAAAATATTTTACAACTAATTTTGAACCAAATAAATAATTATAAAAATGGGTTAAACATATTTTCATAATTCAATTAATTATATTATTTTTATCCATTTTAGCATATTATTTAATAAAATATTATATTTAGTAGGTCTCTCATGTTTTATGGGGTGTAACATCTGGGCCAACATCTTGAAAAAATTATTCATGATAGTTCTCCATTTACATTGAAAAAAACATTGATCTTCATAAATAATTTTAAAATAAATTTCTTTAAAAACATTAAAAATTATAAGCACATTAAACATCTACCTTCTTAGAAAATATCTTACCTTCTTCAGAGTCATCCTATCATTTATCCTCAACTATCATCTATAATATGGATCATTATCAGAAATTTTCCTAATACATACAAACTTTTTCCACAAAGATAACCCAAAAACGTAAAATCATCATTTAGTTGGATTTTTTACAACACTATATATATCGTTAATATAAGAGAATTATCCTTATACATAAAACATATCATATAATTTTTTTTCAATAACTATCCACTATAGCACGGTCATTCCTCTTAAATAATAGGGACATTGTTGAACCTAATATGCTACATCATGTACAATGTATTTTGAATATGAAATTGTTGAGATTTTTTGTAGTTTCATATTAAAATATTTCTTATATTGATATAACAAGATGTAGTGAACTATGTATAACATCATTGTTTATGTGAATCCTAAACTAGATGAATCACCCAACACGATAGCTTTTTAAACATATAAGTTATCAATTTTAAAACCAAAAGAGTCCATACGACACATATTGAGAAATATCATTGTCTCTTTCCAAAAAATCACTATATATCCATAGAAAAAAAATTCATACTATAATTGTAAAAACCCATCATAATATTACACATAATAAACTTTAAAGAAAAAAATGACATGTACTATAGTTTCACATGATCTATATGTATCTATCAATTCCAAAATATGAATCCCTGACCACCTGAAAAATCATATTCCACATGAGCTCAAAAGTTTCAATCATATAAAACAAAAATGATTAGAAACTCTCAAGTAACCATGATTTACCATCTCTAGGAATTTAATATGTTATTCGTGTACCAAATTTATCACAATATAATAACCATAATCTAATGAAAAACCTAGATTTTTTATCTTATATAATATAATACATTTTTATCATAATCTAGATCATTCACCATACTCAGATCAACCATGTAGTGGTAAAAATAACAATGGTGTGGTCTATGTGACCTTCATCATGATTTATTATAATATTTGATATTAATAACTAATACCATTATAATCATTATAAAATTTAAATTAACCCTATAAGAACTTACATTATATATTTTTTAATAACAAAAACATCAATTTATGACCAATATTGTTAGGGTCCCAATAATTAAATCTCTTATTATATTGGGTACAAAAAAATAATATCAACTTTAATAGTAAATACAAAAGGTGGTAATATGTACCATACATTTAATAAGTAGTTTATATTAATTAAAAATAATAATTCAAATGCTAAAATGATACCTTAATGCATCAAATTTTAGCTAATAAATGCATAGATTCATGTTCAATAATTTTTATTATCTCATTTTAATGTTGTAATGTTTAAGTTATAAGATGTCACTATATATTCAATGATTAAAATACTCTATAATTAATGAATGTATGATTCTATTATGGTTAGGGTTTACATATAGATGAAATTATGTTATATCATATGAATAAAGGAATGATGATCAATAGTTATCTTGGGGAGGCATTAGGTGAATGCAGTAGGAAAAAAATCATATATCCTAAAGGAAGATTATTTCAAATAGTGATATTTATATACTTTATGTTTTTGGCAGTATTTCTTAATGATTTTGGAAACCAATTCTACGAAAATACTATATACTACCTATTGAAGGAGAATCAGAGCAAGAAAAATATTAAAATTCATAAGGATAGGTTAAATAAATTTTTTTTCTAGACATCGATTGATTAAGGTTGTAATATATTTTTTTAGTGGTTCTTTCCCTATAATTATTTCTGAAATTATTATAATTATATGGAATAGTTTTAATATATTTATAATAAATCATGTAAATGACATCCACATTGGGTAATTATATATGAGATGGATATTTTTAGACTATAAATACTATGAAATATCATAGAGTTGGTGTAGATGGATTAGCTGTGGATTAATGGGTATACTAATTAATCAAATGTTTAATATAGATTTTAGGTTTATATCAATATAGTTTTTATATGGTAACTATCTTTTCATAATTATTACTCCCATTTTAATTTTTTTCATCTGTTTATTTTATTTTTATTTCTTGGAGTTAGTTAATCTTATTTGATGTGTTCGAGTGAATAGAGGAAGTGGAATATTGTTTTTTAGTTTTATCCATATTTGAATGAACTTATATTTTATTTTATATACAGTAAATTTATTTGTATCTCCATAACGAATCTAATTACATTGATTGAGTTAAGACATAAATTTTCAAATATGTGAGGTTTTTTTGAGGGTCTAGAGAAAATCTACGATATCCTTGAAAAGGTTCTAGAAGATTGTGTGATTAGATAGTTTAATGACCAATATGGGAACAGTGTTTTATATAAAATTATATGGGAAACAGAGTTGTGGGTATTTGAGAAATATATAAAACTATTTTGAAATATATACCATAAGATATGAGGATAATACTATAATTGAATTTTATGGACCATTTTATTTAGATACATTTGGTAATTTTTTATTCTACTACTTATATTAATGAAGATATTATTTAGGGGATTCACAGAAGGCTTTTATCTCCACCAATTTACTTTCCATAAGTTTATTTTTGAAATTTAGGGCTCATGTGAATCTACTATTTTTCAAAGGCATGCAACCACTCGAACACCATCAGTTATCATGAAGAAAAATTATATTTAATAAACATATGGGATATTATATTATCCTATAAAGTGTATTTTATTACTATTCTATATCAATATAATTAATATAAAACATGATTTTTTTTGATAAGATGAGACCTATCCCAGAGGAGCTACACTCATTTATTAGAAAGTAAAAGAGATATTAAAAAAGTATAAAATTGAGGGGATTAACTTGATCCCTCTTAAATAGAGGCATGATATCATCAAGAACCACATCAGAACCCGGACTGTCAACACTAATAGCGCCATTATTCAAAAGACCATCTGCAAGTGGGTTGGCATCGATGTATACATGAATGATAATATAATCCGTGGATGATATATAATACCAGAATTAGATCCATCGATTTGTAAGCTTCTGATAGAGATGAGTAGATCCTGCTCTGTTATGTGCATAAGTGCAAGTTTAGGAATGTTGAACACCCATATAATTAAAATCACATGTAGCATGTTGTTCATTGTTGGAGACTAAGGATGGATTAACCAAGGAAGTGTGGGCCATGACCCTAAAACTATTTTCCTCTATTGAAAATATATTTGTTACAAGTAAATAAAATCCCAGATTATTCATATTGGAAATACTGGAGGATAATATTTTTTAGGATCAAACAAACCTATAGGGATAGGCTTGTGCTACATAATAAAAATCTTAAAGGATCTGGTGATTTTACGATTGGTCAGTCCTTGAAAATTCAAAAATAGAATGTTCATTTAAACCAATAACTAGGGTTGGATCCCCTTATTTCATTCTACCTGCTCTCTTTATAATAGATTTGGGAGGTCCACCAGCCTTCCTTTTAGAAGCTGGAGTGCATCACAGAAGATCATTCAAGTTAGAAATGGACAAGTCCTATTCAGAGTAAATATTAATAACACTGTCACTATCCTACTGAGAGATTTTTAAAGTTACATGTGAATGATGAACATCATTTTCATTGTTTTCATTAGCACTAGTGCCAAAATGTGAGTGGAAGAGATCTTATTGATCCAAACTGGATATATCAACTTGAGCCAAAAATTCTGAATGAATAGGTGATGCTAGAATGTGCAAGTCTATCTGAACCAGCTGATCTCTAGTTTCAAAACATGTGTGTCACATAACGTTTGAATAAAAACATATCCAAAGAAATTAATTTTGAATATTTAGGTTCAATATGATGTCAATTATCATATAGTATATATTTTCGCATAACATAGTGTATTTGGTTAACTCTCCATTTCTATAAACACTGTGGATGGGGTTCACCCCCTATACCCTTAAATATAATATCTTTAGATATATATATTTACCTAATTCATTATAGGAAAATATAATTTTAATCCAACATGTTACATAATGGAAACAAATACATATTTTGGCCATATATTGATGAAAACATTCATTATTCCATTATAGTAAAATTAACTATTGATAAAGAAATGGGATTCCAAAAACTTTTCTCAGCACATGATTATAAAATATCCATATAAATACATATGGTTGTATTATATTATATATTGAGTTATGTATAAAAAATATTAAATGATTTTTCGATAGATGAAAATAACTTTTGAAGAACATTGGAAATTATTTAATAAAATAAGAATAAATATCCATTAGATTTTATATGATTTATTTTAAATAGATAAAAGATAAATATCAACGTTTGAAGAAAAATAAATCTAAATTATTTAAAAATTATAAAAAATTTAATATTATAAAAGATCATTAAAAATGAAAACAAAAGAAAATAGTTAAAGAAATAAAATAAGAAAAAATAATTGGAAAACGTTTTCTTTAAAATATTTCATATGATATTCATGTTAAATAAACAAAAAATATAATAAAAAATATAATTTTTGTTAAGGACATACGTGGAGTCATATTTAAATAATTTATATGGATGATACTGATTTGTGACCGAAAAAAGAGATAAGGTTGACTCAACATACAAGAATTCATTCAATTGATTTCTGAACCAAAGGGTGTTGAAATTTTAAGGAGGAATTCAAATAAAATATTAATAGAGCATATGAAAATAGATTATGTTTCAGATTGAAAAAATACATAATTTTATTATAAACAATATTTTATTCAAAATTTTAATTTAAAAATCCCTTACCTTTCATTTAATCTTACAAAAATGTAATTAAACGTCAAGTATAATAAACATGGACATATTAATAACTTATCTAGAAATAATAGTACTATCTAAAAAAATTTATACCCTTCATTTTGAATAATTCATCAGACATACAATGTTTAGTTATTTTATAATTTCAAAGTGATGCGTCATTAATTTTGATTGTTTCATACTTGTTTAATAACCAAGAAGTTAATATATACTTTCTGATATATAATTCATTAAATATTTTTCTCAATTAATGTAATAATTTCGTTAAAATTAATTTTGAATTCACTATCTCATTTTTAAGAATAGATTGGTGTGGATCACAGTGATGTAATCCATAACGAGCGTGTTTCGGGTAATTTTATAGAAAACAACATGTAACTTTTTAATGAATATTTTATTTTGAATTATCATTATAGAAACACATTTATATCATAAATTAATCTCCAATATCAAATATTTATAACAATATTGTATTGATATTCATTTGTTTCATTATTGAGGATGATATAATAATAACATTTATTATGGTGGTTGAACCCAACCAAACATGAATATTTTACACTATGGAGTGCGTAAGATTATAATGTTATTTTATAATGCTATAATTTTTTTATAATATTAATTTTATTAATAATTTTTTTAATATGGTGAATGTTATTTTTAAATATAATAAATGATAAGGAAATTGAAAATTCTATTGAAAAATTAGACACTTGGAAGAATTCACTCACTCTCAAATTGGGTTTTGTTATAACAAAGAATTTATCCCACATTCATGTGTCTATAGTCTATAAAACATGAGAGAATATATTATAATAGGGTATATATGAAAGTATAAATGTTAATAAATAACGACATGTGATTTATGAATTGTGTATATGATGGATCCATTAATAGGTGATTTTGAGTACCATTTCTAAAAATACCCATTATTTAACACGTTGGGTAAGACATTTTTTCAGGGGAATTGGAACAATAATGGAAAAGAGATAATATATTTTCAATGATATAATTATAAAAACTTTTAGATAATTTTTTTTTAATTTTTTTTCATTAAATAAAATTGTAACCTCTTCACATATTTTGTTCATCTACTATAGTGAACTAATTTTATCTGAAAAACATAATTTACCCCTAATAAAAAAATTGACCCACTTTCAGATTTGAATTATTTCATTTCAAAATTGAAATCCATTTTCTTAAATACATCTTATAATATTGATTCAAATTATATTTTAATGATAAATATAATACATAAAAGAAAATTTCTTTTAGAAAACATTATTTTAATTATTAAAGATCCTATATTGATTTTAATAGAATATAAAATTGATTTGATGAAAAATAATATATTAGTTTAAATTGTCAAAAATTAATTTATATAAATATTTAACTCCAATTATAATAATTCTATATTTTAAAAAATAACATATAATAAGAAATAAAAATAATGTGTTTAATTAAATAATTTTTCATTAACAATGAATTATTAAATTATTGTTAATTAAAAATAATTTTTATTATATTTTATTAAATATTTTAGAATAATTCCTTGTATATTTTAAATCTATTTTAGTTAAAATATTATATATATGAAATAATTTTTATTTAAAATAAATTTTTGTACCAAAACAATTCATTAATTTCACATGTTTTTTCAGAAATTAATTAGTATATTTTTATTTCATTCTTGAAATTACTTATTTCAGCTACATGTGAAATATTTTTAACATAACACATTATTTTCTTGAAAAAAATAAAAACTAGATGATGGTATACCAAATGGTTATATATCTAATAACCATATTTATAACATTCCTATTACATTAATATATATTGACATACATGATTCAATAAAATTCATTCATGATACATGTTTTATTATGTCTAAAAATTTATGTTATATGTATAATTGTTTTCCTCCTGTTATGGGTTATAATTGATGGAATGATCTTTATAGAAAATCAAAATGATAAAATATTCTTGTGTTTGGTCTTTTTATATACATATTGTCTCATTACTATTATAAATTTCATAATAATATTTTATTTTTCATTCTCATCATTTACTAATTTTTATGTTTTATTTTTATATTTTAACTCAATATAACATATATTGGTAAAATTAATTTTTTTGTTTCATCTCAAATAATGTAGAAAACAAATTAAAGAGATTAAAATGTTGTGACATACATTCTATATCCCCTTAAATATGTTTCACCTGCTAAATTTCATTAATTTAATGAAATAAAATTAAAGAACATCATCCTCAATACATTTTCATGTTCCCGCATAGACACATCAAACATATCTATTCTTTATAAAACATTAACAAGGTGAGTGGTTAATTTTCATAATTTTGCATCTCTACTATCCAAAATCTCTTCCGGTTATTCTAGAAAGTATAGGTCATGTTATAGTTGTTCATCCATTGAGGTTTGTAAATGTTACAAATCTGTTTTATACATACTCAAATTGAAATTTGGAACTCATCATACACTTGTGAGAGGTATGGTTGATATTAATTATGGTATGTTATAATTTTCCAATGATCATGGATATAAATGATTGAAATAAATCTACGTCTCAACATATACTTTTTCCAATGACTCATAACACTCATCTATATTGATACTATAATGATATTTGATCTCCAACATTGAATTGGAAATTTCCCTATTGATTATCTACATAGCTCTTCTATCACCTTTTTGATTCTATAATACTTAATTAAATGATTTTAATATTATATAATATCAATTTTATATTATTTCCTCTATGTATATTTATCACAAAAAATTAGAGTTCCCCATATTTTCCTATACAAATCCTTATATAGTTACAATTTAATACTATAATAGAAATTTTTTGTATGATAACTCTACCAGATAAAGATATTGATCCCATCATCCTTTGAAATACAACGAATTAACATATAGTATTTATTCAATAGTTTGACTAGTTCTTTGATATTTACTATTCTTGAGAGGATGATATGATTTTATAAGGAATTTCACTAAACCCAATTCTTGTAGAATATGATTCTATTAATTAAGGGTCAACCCTAATCCTTGGATATATATAAATATATTTGTAATCCATGAAACTGAATTCATGAATTCACATATTATTTTATTAGTTGATCGAGTAAAAAATACACATAGATAACAATTAAATGTGATGATTTTGTAATGAGATAAACCCAAAAAAATGGAATAATATCCTTTAAAAGTATTTTCTTTCTGTGAGTTTAAATCCAAGGTTATGGTGTCCCATTGTCATATTGGTATGGTTAATGGTTTCCACACCCCCTTAAAATAATGATTTTCATCCTAAACATGTTTCCATACAAATAAAATAGACATACACTCCACAAAATTTCTCTTTACACTATCCCATCATTTGTGATAATTTATTTCTCCATACATTATTATGATTCCATTATTCATAATTAACATTGACAAATGTGAATCAACCAAAATATAATTCACGAATTAGATAATTAAATGGAATAAAATTATTTTATAAAATATTATTAATGTATAATAATAAATATTAATATGTGTAATATTCATTACAATATTTTATATCTTAATAAACTATTTCTACAACTCTTTGGCCTTTACAAGGAAGCTTTACCCAGTACATTCATAAGAAAGAAGATACTTCTACAATTAACATAATTGTTCCTAGTCCATTGTTTTTAAATATATTATGATAGGGTCTTTTTCAATCTTCATCTATGGATAAGGTAGCTCGATCCTTCGAACATAGAGAATCTGACACCATGTTAACCTTTTAAGGATGTCAATGTATTGAGAAATCATACTCCCTGATCTACTGCATGCAAAATCATTAGAATTTATTAATCATCCTCCATTTAAATATATACATTAATTAGTTTTTATCAGAATATATAGTACACATTTCACCATGGATATTGTGAAACTATATATTTAACACATATTTATTGACATTAATCTCCAAATAATACGTCATTAAAATTTCCTCAAGATATTTTAATTGGAATGATACATATTATACAATATTATTGTTTTAGATAATGAAAAATACAAATACCATATATTAATAATTGATATATATATATATATATTATCCATTATATGGTATTTGGAGTACTAATGTAGTGAACGACCATCTATTAGGATCATTCAAATAATCTTCACATTTATCCATCCAAATGATCTTTACTCCCTTCCATGTTACATGAATAGTTAAATTGATATTCATAAGAAATATCCCAAAGAATTCAATATTATTTAGAAAATCCCACAAAACAATGGGTCACTACTACAATAATTTACTAATCCATACTTCAATAACCTCCATTAATGATGGATTTATAGACACACCCTCACTTGTGATTTCATAATTCAAGAATGATATTTTATATAGATAAAATTAACACATGATAAATTTTTAATATAGTTTGCCTATATATAGGCCCTTAACTAAATACCCAAATAATATTCATTCCCTTATTTACTCATTCAATATATGATAATTTCATTTATAATGACAAATAAAAATTAATCTTGGTAATCACTAAATACTGTATTAATAATATTAATGATGATGGGAGGGAATGTTTTATGTCATAATAGAATAACATTGAATTCAAATTTTCCATATCTTCTCTGGATGGTTGTCTTGTATATATCCTCTAATTTCACCATTAATTTATGATATCTTAACTAAATCTCTCTCTTTGAAAATTATTTCTCCCCTCACAATTGACAAAAGTAATTGTTAATATGGAATAAATAAAGAAATTTCATGATCCTGATCATGTTATGTTTTGATAATAATTGAAATGATTAATTGATTCATCCTTCATATTAATAAAGGGGACATATGAAACACATAGTGAAGAAAATGTAAATATAATACTATTATCCAAATTCACTTTGAAGTTTTCCTTAACTTCCTCTAATTAAACTAATATAATTCAATAATGATCGTCTAAAACATTCATATCACTAGGTACATGTTTTATGGGAAAATATACCCCATTATATAGTGTATATCTCAAAATATTTTATTTAAGTATATTATAATTGTAGTACATAATTGGTATAGGAAAAATATTGAGTTTCTCTTGAATTATTTGAGCTATATACTCATAAAGATTGTGTATAAAGACACATTTAACAGAAGAAATTTAGAAATGGATTTTATTTTCATCTATAATGTAGTCGACAGTCATTGTTGATATGTTATTTGAAATGTTATTTAAATATATTGTAAATTGAAAGGTTCTGTATATAGACGGAACCAATCCTTATTGAAAATTATATGAAAATTTTCTAGTGGGATAATAACCATATTTTCATAAACCAAATTCCAAAAAATCACATTAGATACAATTTTTGTAAATGGAATGTAATTATTATCCAAAAAAATGTTTCTACAAATAATTTTTTATTTTTTCAGCAGGGTGGTGATTTAATGATAAAATTAAACTCATCATCTATAAATGAGTTAATAAAACCAAAATAAAATATGAAACATTGAATTGATGTGTAAATTATGTGATGAAATTGCACCACATTATTTATATGACCCTCATTAGTAGTTAGGATTTCATAATCTTTTACATTATCCCTTGGTAAAGAGGGTTTTGAAATATATTTTGACCAATAAGAGATAGAATATTGTATTGGTTATTAGAACTTATATACTCCTTTTTTTGAATAATATATGTATTGATGGTGAATTATCATAATCATTCATTTCATCAATGTAATTAGATGGAATTTTCCTTTATCTGTCACATTTATTTTTTTTATTTTTTAATATAGAAACATGAAGTGTTTCCGTGTTTTTTGAAATTCACCCATGAATCTTCCAATATTTTGGGCATGAAATATGTTTGATCAAATTTGAACAATGGTTTATTTCAATTAGATATTCCAAAAAAATATATTTTTCAGTTATTGTCTGCAAACACAAGATAATAATTAGAGTTTCTAAATTCAATTTCAACCTTCTAAGGACATTGAATAGTTTCTTCATAGAAACATAAGACTCTTACATCCAATTATATTTGGAGACTCTTTATAATGGAGTTTATAAAATGTTAAATATGTCTATTAGGGTAAAGGATAAAATAATAAACATACCATATGATTCTCATATATTTTTTCTCAGCAAATCCAATGTATTTTCTCCATTATCTCAACTCTAGGATTTCACTATCCATTTTAGTGAAAATTGATTAGCTAAAACATTTATTGAATAATAATTTACCAAAAATGTCTAATTTTATAAACTCAACTTCTACCTATTTCCTCACATTTATTATATTGGTCAACTACATATTTTTATGTAATTGTAAATTATAAATGGATTATATAGCATTTCAAGAAATCATAACTAGATAATATAATATATAATCTTTGTTTCATTTCTCCTCTACTCTATACTTAGTGGATCGAAATACATACAAATTAATAATTGGTTTTACCACCTAAATGAATGAATAATGAGTTATTACTTCCTTATAATTAATGGGATTGTTTAATGGTTCATGTTATAATACCTTTATTAATATGGTCAGGTAAAAATAGCCATTAGATTTTTCATTGTAAATAAGATCCCTTTGGTTTCGCAATCATGAAATTATTCAATTACAAATCACATTCGTGTTTTACATGTTTCCTCTATGTTCCATCCATTGACTAAAACAAAACCATTCTATATATGAATTAAAAAAATAAAAACTATCATATAAAATAATATGGTGATGAACATAAATCCAATAATTTATTAACTTATGACACCATCAATATGACTTATGAAACGTCATGTTCAACCTATGGTAATTTTATTCAATAATAGTTCTTTTATGTTCTATACATTTATTATTTATAACTATACCACCAATATTTAATAAACCCACCTTTGATAAAAATTGTTATTACCGAACTATTACATGCGTAGATAATATATCATTTAATATGAATATCCATTATTTCTCAGAATATATCAAATCTTAGAACATATAGGTGTATAATATTTAATTATTAGCTACATTCAATATTTATTTTTCAATAATTAGTTAGTATAACCCACAAAATATTCCAAACACAATATTATTGATTACATATTACACATACAATTCATCCTCATTTACAAGATGTATGAAAACAAAATAAAATGATAGGCATGAAACTAAATATAATTAAATATAAGAGATGTCAATAAAATACCAGAAATGAAAATAAGATGATCATATGAGTATCAAAAAAATTATAAATTAAAATATAATAATAATAACATACCAAATAAATCATAGACTACAAATCATGTATTATTACTTAATTCAATTGGTATAACATAATAAACGAGTCATTGAAATGTTAAAAAATTAGTCAATAATCATGATTTGTGAATAATAACACATGAACATAGTGTAACATAGAAATGATGAATATCAATAATCATAAAAATAATAAATTAATGGGTCGATAATCATGGTCGATACTATCATCGCATAGTGGATTGTTTCCCATCATATAAAAGATTGGATTAACTAACTATTCCATAAACACTAGTAAATGATTTCTCTCCCTAGATATAGTTCCTCGTATAGGAAATGATTGATAAAATGAATAAAATTATTATTTAAACATAGAATTTAATACGATATGTAACACCCCAAACCATCACTTTTGTATTTGGTGATAAATAAAATCATTAAAAATTAATTTTCTACCAAACTAATGCCCCATACCCTCACATTTTTAAAGAATGTCAAAAACGGTCTCTATAAAAAACATTGATTTTTTTTAAAATAATAAAAATCAAAAAATAAATGAACAAAATGAACTATAAAATTATATACAATAATATTTGTACAATTATATATATATTATGGACATGTAGGATAATGAATTTAGACCATCAATATGAGATATGATTGAATCCACTTATAGGAATCATATTAGTTGTGTCATAAAAAAATGGAAAGATAAATTATAAAAAGCGAAGTAAATCCATATATAAACATAGTATATGATAGATGATGATGTTTTCGAGAGAATAATAAATAATTTCTCTCAAAATTAATTATTATGACCGACCTCAGGAACTTAGTGTGATTTGAAATTAATCCCTTACACATTTGATAACATTTGAATCAAAAGATATTTTAGAATAATACATTAAATGAAAATTTAAATTTGATGATAAAAATGATAAAAAAGATATAATAAGCAATATTTAAATCAAATCAAGCTATAATAAAAAACATTTCATGATGAAGGAAATTTGGGATGAGAAATGTAATAATCAAAGCTAGGTCATCATCGAAACAAGAACACAACCTAGTTTTTGGCAAGACCTGAAGGTAATTCCTGATCCACACCGGGTGGAACAAGTGACAGGGTTTCCAATAAAACACATGTAAGATATTTACCTCAATTTTACAAATAATCAACCAACAATAAAAAATAACCTATTCAATAAAATCCAAAACAAACAATGCCAAAAAATTATTCATATTTGAGTTACAATTTTTAGACCAAAAATGTAGTAGGCTGCAATAAAAAGGTAACGATAATACTATCTAAGAAACTGCCATATGGAAAGGGGAATCACCCTCAAGCCATATCCACAACACCACACCAAGATAATCATCTACCAAACCAAACAACCATATAAAAAATCATTTCCCTTTCCTATGTCAGACATTACAAAGACTACTTACATATAAATTTATAATTATTTTGTGATAAAAATACTAGTAGGATTATACCCAAGATATTTTACCATGATATAAACATTATAATACAATTAGTAAGTAGTTATTATAAAAAGGAAATGATTGATAAAAATTTAACTAAATCAACATTGAATGAGAAAATGATTTCAATAAATGAACTATAAATATGATAAAAAATTTAATTTAATATTGAATTGTACTAATATTACCAACCAAACCAACTGTATACCAATGTTAGGTGTGATTTATCCAATGATCACTTGACATAATTAATACCCATAATCACAAGATTAACATGGGTCAATAGGAACATCGTATCTCATTGAAATGTGGAATAGAAACCATGAACAATAGAGTTGTCATGAATGAGACACAAGAGAAGAGTAATATAAAAAAAGTGGCTTCCAATCATCATTTTTTTGTTAGTGTTGTAGCGTCAATCCCGCAACATGAAATCAGTCTGAAACCACATCCAAATCACTAGTATAATAGTCATAGTCTACCCTCCTAGATACCCAAGATTTCCTTTTTGTGCTGGATAAAGTATCACATTCACATAATATATCACCTACACATTTCAAAATCCAAACAAGTCATTACCCACAAAAATGAAACCACTAACATACCAAAATATAGTTTTAAAATCGAATTAACAAAACAAAACATTTCAAAATACAATTTATATTTCACAATCATTTCAAAAATTCCAATTTGGAAGCACTAAAGAATGAACACTATAAAATTGAACAAAAAAATGGACCAAGTGACTTTTTAAACACATAAATAAAATAAACTTGTTTTCAATGCGTGGTTTCCAATATTTAAACCTTTATTGGAAGGCATGCAGTTAGGGGAAGGCATATGGGTGCAGGATGATATGTTCTTTGTCAAAATGAGGTGGAGTATTGAGAATCCATAATGTGTAGTGTTATCATAAAAGAGATGGTGATTTATACTACCGTGTAGGGAGAATGGTGTTACAGGGACCACATTGGTAATATTGTTCACAGGAGATTAACGATGCATGGTATAAGAGCTATAATTTCAAAGATATGGTAAATAATGGTTTAGAAGATTATGATGATCATTTTTCCTATATAAGGATCAATAATACCGTTATTAGTAGATTGTATCTAATATTAAAAATCTGATAAAATTTGGGTGAAATCGAGATGTAGTTCACAGAAAGACAACACTAGAAAGTCATTAAATAAAAATATGATGGGAATTCAGTAAATTATAGAAAATCTCATGAGTGATAGTAGGCATAGGAAGAAGGAAAATTCTCACAACATAGTTCTTGAAGGATGATTTTGGCTTATATAGAAGATATAATATACGTACAAAGTTTGTTAAGGCATTATGAGGTTGCAGTTTGTAGAATAAGTACATAGAGAAAGCCTCACAGTATGAAGAGAAATCTAGAAAGAAGAGGAAGACTCATAGTACAAGGAGAATAGAATATATAGTTGATGCATCATAGTCTGCACGGGTGAAAGAGTTATTCATAGAGGAAGCACATGTGGTATGTGGGGCAGTACTGTTAATAGAGGAAGAAGGTCAGTATGCAGAGAAATAGTTCGCAAAAAAATAGTGCATATAAATTTCAAATAACTCTAAATTACAAAAATGGACATCAAAATAGAATATATATGTATTTGAGTAATCACAATTTGATGCCAACCCATTTAGGTGACATTCATGTTGATTGACTGAGTTCAGATTCTTCCCATTGTCGTGATCAAGGTGGAGTCAGTGGAAGTGATCTGAGTGAAGCACTGCGATATACCTAAAACCATGTAAAGGTAGTGTTCAAGAGATATAGTGACTAAGTCAAACATTTTTTACTTCACTATCATTTAATATTATTAGAATATGTTTTTTTCTAATAACCTGTCGGTGTATACTCCTTGGATGTTGCCCAGTGTAGTGAACCATGTTCAATTGACGTGTCTTCACATTCCATGTAAATATTTTTATGCTATTTCTTATATGATATGTTTAATAGGTTCCTAGAAACATGGGAATAAGATCCATTTATTTAAAAGTAAAATTTGACAGGCTAATTTACCCCTCTGTTCTCTAGGTGTCCTGGAGACCTTCAATTGGTATCACATGGTAAAAGTTACAGGTGTTAAATCATTCCTTCATTTCTACCATGGAGAATCCAGTGAAGGATAGCAGATTACTCATATTTGATGGAAGAGACATCCAAATATATATTAATATGATGAGATCTCATATAATATCATTTTTAATTGATGTCTTATTTTACACTGCACAATGAATACGTGTCATTGATCAAACTAGGATTTCAAAGACTAATACAGACATGGAAAATCCTAATGAAGATGCCAATGCATATAATTCCCTCACTAATGATCATACTTATTAGATTTATCTACAGGTGATGAGTTATATGTATTCAATGTTAAAGTTGAAAAAACATTAGAATATTTTTGAAGGTTATAGTAAAGAGAAGGAGTAAAAAATACAATTTTTTCACAATAGGTTTGATGATATGAAATTTCATCCTTACTAAACTGTAGATACATTTTTCAATCAAATTGTTGAGAATTTGGGAGAAATGTGATGACTTGGTGATGATATAAATGACACTGATATTGTGAAGAAAATAATGAGAATACATGCTCTTCTATACAATAACAATGTGTAATCCCTTAAGTAATGGGATTTTTCCAATCATTATATGGATGATGTGATGCGCGACATAGTGGAATATGAGACAAGAGTCAAACTGGATGATCCAATGTCTTGAGTAATCAGAGAATGTTAATTCTATGTTGTGGAAAAACATGAAATTTTATGATTTTTTATTGATAAAGATAATGTGGAAAAATAAATTCTTTTTCTAATTTCCATCAAATTCAATAAGTGAAAAGGGAAATTTGAAGGAAAGTTTCCGTGATCTTGTATTTAATGTAGAATATTTGATCATATTTCCTCTTTATTCTAAAAAAAATAGATGATGAAAAGAGAGATGTGGCCTTGAAATTGGGAGATTTTTTTTTGGAATGGAAGTGTCTCGTTGAATAAATTGTGGACCAGAAACAATTTTTTGAGAACAGTTCTCAAATCCAAAATATGGTAGGTGGAATTGCTAACGGTGAAACATAAAGAGGGAATGATATTCAAATAGTATAGGAAGAATATTTCATGATGCGATGGAGGTTCATAGTTAGGGATGTAGTGTGTGGAAGGAAAACGTCTCATTGGATGGCATTTCATTAGTGAAAATGAGGTTGAGTTTTGAGAATCCATAAAATCTTTCATATGATGATATGAGACAGTGATTTGTACCACAATGTATTGAGAATGGTGGTGCGTGGACTACATAAGGAATATTCTATATGAGTGATTCATTGTATAACGTAAAGGAGATATAGTGTAAACTATTTTGTAATTATTGGTTTACCGGCTTATATAGATATTTTTTCCTATATAAGGATCATAAATATGATCGTTATTATAGTGTATATGAGATTTAAATTCCGAGATGATTTTAGAGAAATTGAGATGTAGTTCCTGGGAAGAAAATACAAATATGAAATTAATTAAAAATACGAATATAATTAAATGATTTCTATAATATTTAATGGAATACAGTTCTTAGAGGAAGAAGTTCGGTCCAATTAAGACAGTTCACAATGGATGAGTTTGGATTATATAGAATATGTAGTAATAGAATATGGTTTTCAAATGGTAGTATGAGGTCACAGTTTGCAAAGGAAGTACATGAGGGAATCCTCACTGTATATGGAGCAGTGTAGTACGTGGATGAATCCTTGTAATATGAGGGTCAATGTAGTACATTTTGGAAGTAGTGAAAAATGCAGTAGGGAAGGAGAAGTTCATTGAGGAAGCACTTGTGGTATGTGGTGAAAAATATTTCATGGAGGAAGAAGGTTAGTATGTGCTAGAACAGTTCGTGATTTAATTGAGCAAAGAAATGTGAAATACATCTATAAGCGGAAAAAAATAAATTGATCATCTATCTACATCCAAGGATGCATGATTTCATGCCAACCCTTTGAAGTGAACTTCATGTTGATAGACTGAGTTGAGATTCATCAAATGCATTGAGCAAGGTGGAGATAATAGAAGTTATCTAAGGGACATAGTGTGTTATACCTAAAACCTTGTAAATACAGTTCGCATGGCACATAGTTACTGTGCTAATCACTGGTACCCTAAAACTAGTGATGATTAATTTAATTTTGATTATCTGAAAACCAAATTGTGTTTTCTAATTAGACGAAGCTCTTAGTGTTATACCAATTAACAATTCAGTTTCTTTACATTTCATGTGATTTTTCTTCATCCCATTATAATGATACATGTTTAATAGGTTACGACTAATGTAAGAACAAGTTCCATATAATTAAAAGTAAAACTTGACACTCTGATTCACCTCTCTCATGTCAGGGGTTTTTAAGGATTTCCACGTACCACATCCACAATTAAATAAATTATTTCCACAATTTTTTAAACATTATTAAATAACAAAAAAATGTCTTACATCATAAATATACACAATTCTGTGAAGAATATAAATTTTTCAACCTTTTTATTAATAAACCCTTTTAAAATACACATATTCACCACACACAAAAAACATATAACATTCCAAATTCTATATTTCTCATTAAAATATCAATTTTATCACATTCACACCTTCTGTTCTTTGGAAAACATGCTTCGCACCAAAAACCAACCCAGAAAACATTTTCATATAACAACCCCCTAAATTACACTCCCAAAACATAATTGATATCTTAATAAAACCCATTAGCCTCATATATAATGTGGAAAAATTTGAATTTGGCCTTTTTCACTAGACATGAATATTATAGAACACATTTTAGAATTGAATGAAGCATAATGAAATTAATCAATCATTTTTTATTCATGGAATCACTGACATATGGTTGTTAGAATCCCCAAAAACCATTGTGAATCTCCAAACACACCTCAACCACAACATATCCAATTAAAAACAAACCCTAATTAAGAATACCAAACACAAAAAATCAACATTAATCCCAAAGGATAAAAACCTAGATGGTGGAAGATTTGAACACTATGAAAGGGGGAATAATCCCTAAAAATAATGAATAAAATGACAGAAAGCAAACATATTTGAAGTATTTTTTTGTTTCACCTACCCAATACAATTAAAAATGGGTTCCCAAGAGAGATAAGGGGATCCATTGAAGCTCACATGGCTGAAAATCCTTAACGGGGAAGATAAGGGGTGGAATAGGGGTAAAATATGAAAACGATAAATAGAAAAATTAAACTTTTTAAGGATTTAGACATCGTGAATGGATAGACCACATGGTTTAATAAACTATGTGGAATCCATATTAATTATTTGTCTATATCGAACAATTACCTAGGATATGGTGCACGATTTTTTTGGTAGTTGTGCCTTAGGTTATTCCTTCTACCAATTTATTACCTAGTTTGGGAGCATTGTTTACACTAATAGTGTGCTAACCATGTGTCTCAGTCAATCCAGAATGAAAATTTCATTTTCCACCAATTAAAATGGGAACATATGGAAAAATTATTGATCAAAACATGGAGGGAATAATACCCCAATATTTCAATCATATCACACCTAGTTATCAATAAAACAACTAATTAACCGGCCAAAATCTAAATAAAGGAAGAAATTAAAATACCTAATGTGACTATTCTCACCACCATAACACTTTCAACCCACAGAACACCACAATAATGCCTAATCCGAAAACAAAACCTAATAATATTTCCATGTTCAAATGTGTTCTGAAATAAAGAAAAATAAAAAGATGACCATGTCACTACCACTAGGAGAAGAGGGAATCAAGCTATCTAATGAGACCAAAATAGATTCCTTGTTATGTGTCCCCCACCAAAAAAAAATCTCCACTTGATCGATCAAATAAATGGTACTCTCACCACACAGAATCCAACATCTCGAAACAAACAACATAAACATCCATGGGGAGATCATATAGTCCACATAAAATGAACAATGAATCCGAATGAGGCTACCATATCCTTTCTTCAACAAAATCGTATGGTGCACTCCAAAGCCAACATTTATTCAAGGAAAGAGCTACAACTTTATGTCCTTGAATGAGAGAAACCACCAAATTTTTTTACGACTAAAGAAAAAATATTATTAAAAAAAGAGAAGAATTACAAGATTCTAAAAATGGCATCATATTACAATATTTTTCATGAAAGGAAAGAAGAGTAGTGGGGCGGTCATTGAACTAGGTAATGTCCTGATTGACTCCCATGATAGACAGGCCATCTGCAACCATGTTTTCTTCTTGATACACTTGGGTGATGATATAGTTAAGTTTGCTAAGCGAGCTTTATAATTCCATCAAGTAGGTAGTAATTGGCCAAGCAAGGTGAATTATGCCATTCCAAATATCTTGTACTATAGTCGTCGAGTCACTTTCGTTCCAGAAGTTATTCCAACCAAAGAGTACCCACCCATCTAACACTTGGAAGGAATAATAATTACTAACATAGTGAGAACCAAATGGGATCCCCACCATAAGAAAGAGCGTAACATTATTTTTCACAAATCAAATTCCAACAAGGCCCATAGTGGGTTTACCCACCATAGGGACCAACATACCCACATAACATGTGTAGGGAAATATGCAAGCCAAACATGGGGATACATAATAACATCATTCAAAAACCAAATCCACCACCACAAGGGGAATGAAAAAATAAATTCCAAATAAAACGGAAGAAATAAACAATTTATCTACATCCATAGAAATCGAATACTTTAATATGGAACAAAAATGAATAAAACAGACCTTTATTGACGACCACACATGGGGAAACTCATGGATATTCACATCCAAAAATTTACACCCATAGAGGTTTGTGAAAATAACAGAACCACACCTCATTATAACGGAGGACAAACTCTTTCAGCCATGTGGTGTTAAAAAAGAAATAGCTTCCCTATTACTCCATCCACAAAACGTGTCATCTCAGAATGAAATAGCTATAGAAGATGAATTTGACTAACTCTATTTTCAAAACCAATGAAACAGATTAGGTTGGGATCCCTTACACTCGTGGGGTTCCTAACTAAGTTCCAATGTCACTCAGGGACATATTGTTAACACTTTGTTGCAGGTATCAACTATAGCTTCTTAAGACTCAATATGCCACACTAGTGGATAAATAACAACCATTTATTAGACACAACAAATGAAATAATGAAAGTCCATTAAAAAAGGCATCCATCATAGAATAATTTAGACTTCTTCAACCATTCCTTAATATAATTTCTTTTATCACGTCTGGATATTACCTAAAGAATGATCTGTGTTAGAAATCACCCTGCTGACTCGGAATAATGAAGAAAAATGTTCTCTTTAAACATCCCACATCAAATCTCATAATGTGAAAGGGATCTATTAATTGAAAAAGAGTAGAGACATACCAAACCCAAAAACCAAAGATGATAGTATTCCATATGATCAAATAGAGGGAACTTCAACAGTGAATCACCCATGGACAAACATAAATGATGAATTAATTATTTATGGAGGCATACACTAGACAATATAAGTAATATAGGGTCAAAACAAAACAAACCACTAGAAAAGACAGTCCAATATAGACTCCAAACCTACAAAGGGAATAGTCAAAAAGGCTTCCCAAAACATTTCATAAAAATTAACCTTATCCCTTATATCGAAACTAACTCACTATGTGGATATCAAACTCGATATGCTAGTCAACCATGATGAATTATCAGCCTCAAAACACCTCACATGCATCGTTTCAAATATAAAATAAGACACACCATAGAATCACTATTTATCAAAATATTACATATTCTTTTTAAACAAAATTTTAATATAAAACAGGATTGATGGGATTCACTTTCACCATTTGTATCCCATTGATCCTCACAGTAGAATTTTTCTCATTTCAAACTAGGAACCCAATCACTTCCCACACATATCATATAAATGTGATCACTCACATAAATACTAAACTTTGAATCAAAACACTTACACATTCCAAAATAAACACTCAACCAATATTTCTGTATAAAAAATTTACTATATAATCCATGAATGAACTACTAGCCACAAAAAATGAAAAACCATTCCGAGTTTCACAAAACAATTCTAAAAAACCCAGTCAGTAAAATAAAAACTCATTTTCAATACCTCCAAACCAATTTAAAAACATTTAATTTCATTTAAAAATGATTCTACATACACAAA
Organism: Viscum album; assembly: GCA_963277665.1. Lineage (NCBI taxonomy): Eukaryota > Viridiplantae > Streptophyta > Magnoliopsida > Santalales > Viscaceae > Viscum > Viscum album. The sequence goes on from OY728142.1 coordinate 1,579,207,382, forward strand.
TTACTCTACTTCATCTATCACCATTTTATTAAAAACTCAAGTCTTTTATTTTTAAAACAAAATTCCAAAAAAAATTCAATTTTTTTCCCTTTTTCCAAACAACCAAATTTCGATAAACCATGAACATTATTCATAAAAACCCACCCTGAATAAACTAATCAATTTTATAAGAAAATAATAAAAAAGGTTCACATTTCCAAAACATAATTATTGTATATTTTTAAATTCCATTTTACACAATCTCTGTAGAAACCTGATATTTTATGAAAAATTTTCTTTTTAATTTCATTTATATATTATTTTTATAATACACCATTATTAGTATTCACTATACAAAACATCTTATTAGCTTTCAATACACACAGAACTATAATTTTATTGAGTTACACACAATTCCACGTTCGATTGAAATAATTCATTTCACAAAAAACTAAGTATTTATTTTGTTTAATGTATAATGGAACTATGTTGGGATTATGGTATACGAAACACAAAAGTATGATTTCACTAAACACATCAGTAACTTGGTTTTCATTGGACGCAAGAGATACATTCATCGATAGCTTGTGTTGTACATAATACTAAGTATCACTAAATAAAGATATATTATTAAAATATTTTATCAACATAAAATTATGAATATTATTTATCACATTTTTAATTTTATATCAAATTAAAATTCATTTAATTTATTTTATATAACATGATATAATAAAAAATTCATTTTTTCCGATAAAAGATTATTTTTTTCAAAATTTCAGTTTTACTGCCTTTTGATTATGAACCAATTTTAAATCCACTTTTTCACAATTTAATATATTATATTTGAAACAATAAATGAATTATATGAAATCATGTCAGAAAAATATAATTTTTTTTTCATTTTTTGTATTTCTATATTAAAATTCATAATTTATTGAATAGTGAAAAATTATGCATTTTAATTCAGAACTACCTTTTCATATAATTTATTTATATATTTATGTTATATTATTAATTGATTTTAATGTGTAATCAGTTTATATTTATATCATTTAATACAATTATTTTCATTGGATGTAATTTATCCTTTGAATTGGACATAAATTCATGTTAGTATTTTGATTGTTTTTACTTCTTTAAAACCCGCTTTCTGGTTTTGAAAATGGAAATTAATTTTATATTAATTAATTCAACCTCTGTGATTTTTATTTTAAAAAATGTATTCAATATTTTTAATCAGTGTTCCAAATTTCGTTAATAGGTTAGTTAAATTTTTTAGATATTATGAATTGTTACTACGATAATTTTTATTTACCACAATTAAAGGTAAATCAGGTAGAATATGACAACTAACAATATGATAAAGATAATAAAATTACCCTAAAACCTTCCAAAATCATATTTAATAAATTAACGTCCACCAATATCACCTATGGGTGGTTATTGATTAATTTAATGGTATTTGTTTTATGATAGTGATGTAATTATAATTAAAATGAAAGAACATGAGAACATGACACCCTCTGATAACTTATATGTATAATAATTTTAATATATTGATAAACTGCATAAAACTACGAAATGTTTTTCTCCCGAAAGATAATAATATTACATACATAATGTAAAATTTTTATAATTTTTAGAGATTAAATATTTACCATTAATGATGACCCAATAGTGATGTAGAAATTATTTTATTAATATAAATATCAAATAAATAGTTTTAAAATATTATAATAAATATAATATGAACTAATTAATATGATACATGAATTTAATATGCAACCATGACATTAAAAGTTTATTGAATATTTTGGTTCTAATATATATTATGTGTGGATTTTATTTAAAATAAAATAAATTAATAGTATCAAATTTGACACTATTGATATTTTATAAAAATAATATATTATTAAATTATTTAAAAAATAAAATAAAATTTTAAAATAAAAAAGTAAGGATAATATGGTATATAAAGTCATAAGTTATCCAATTACGTATAATTTACAATGTAGAGGTAAAAATTTATAACCATTTATAATTTAGAATATTATTACCACCAATAAAATTAAATTGATTAAATAAAGATAAAACAAAAGATTATTGTTTAAAATTTAAATAGAAAATGCCTAAATTATATTATTTGTGAGTATTAAGACACATACTTATTAAATGTTAAAAATAAAATAGTTTTAGGGAATTACAAAATGATAAATAATTTATAATAAATCAATATTTCATGATGTTCCTTAGGTGCCTCTCCCCTCTTTTATAAAAGTGAACATCCCCTTTTCATTTAATACCTACTCTTATAAAAACCCTTCTCATTATTACACACATAAAAATAATTAATTACTTAAAAATTCACTTAATATAACCTCAAATATCGAGAGGTCTAGTGTCTTTGGGTATTAAGAACATTAAATAAAAAACATAGAACACAAAACACAACATCTAGATTAAAAACTTTATTTGCATGGCCACAACATTCCTTCATACTATGCATTGTATAGGATATCCTAAGGACATGAATTAGAAAATTGAGAGCTATAAAGACCACTAAGTGAGTAAAAAGAGAATAACATGGAAAATACAATACATGTTATGCAATAATCATATCAAAGGAGCATAAAAGAAACGTGAACATAAAGACATGATATAACATGATTGTCCTGACATGGAGAAGTTCCAACAACATTAAACATGATATTATCAGGAGCCAAGGACCATTGAACATGGATCATTAATAAACCCTCATTGTACATGAATTATAACATGTAAACCCTCATTCCACTGGACATATCATGATACAAATCATTACCAAATGCATTGGATACCATCTAGGGAACACCTTTCTAAACCATTTAATTTCATACATAAGTGTTCCATATAGACCATAAAACAGGAATTCATTAAACATCATCATATATTCCAAGATTATTTAATGTGGAATTGCATCATAAAAGTCCACAATCAATATGTATATGTGCATAAATGAGAATACACATGACAGCAAAATGAGAATGCTATTCACTAAAAAATTACTTTTTCTTGGAAAATTGCAGTTCAATTTCCCCAGCATAATAGTGTGAAATAAGATTTAATAAAAATGGTTAATGAGACATAATATGGTATATCATAACATTTACACAAAATGGACAGTAAGGGGGTCCAATATATACATGTCCCAATATATAAAATTGAATTTATATGCATAATATAAAAAAATTCCATGAATGTAAATTTGAAAAGGGAAATTTCTTACAGAATTTTGGTATGGTGACATGTATACATGAGAGGGATTAATGAGAGATAAATATGTAAATAATCATTAAAACATAATTATTGATGTATGGGGGAGCTAAAAAATCACACCCCAACATTTGTAATTGAAAATAAAAAGGCATAACAACATAATGAAATATGGAGAAAAAATGAAAAGGAATATATCCCTTACTTGGAAGTGTGATCCCAAATGATTTGGAGAGCCTTGATAGAGGCTTCTTGGGGGCTTGGGGAACCTTGGTGGGATTATATATAGATAGGGTAGAGTTTGGTTGAGCACCAAATGGTTTTGGTGAAGAGGAATGAGATATTGAGTGGATTTTATTGGAAAGGAGAGGGGATTATTTATTATTTATGTTTTGGACACCACACAATAAAATATTAAAAAAACCAGGGTTTTTCCCATGATTTTTACAAAGGGGAATGGAAAAAATTATTTTATAAGTCAAATGGATGAACATAATAAAATATTATCTGTGCTTATATGGACTTGAGTCACACACTCAAAGAAATCATTTTAAATCGGTAAAATGTTTTATAAGTCTAGGAGGGTCCACTAAGGCTTTTTAAAAGAAATAAAACAAATCTAAAATAAGACTATTTTAAAGGTAAAACATTTATTGTCTGAAAATACATTTTGTAGTACTTAATTAAATAACTATCAGAAAATTATGATGTCATAAATCACTTTATATATTTAAATGGTACTTAATTTTTACCCAGAAATTTGACTGTCTCAAAAAATTATTAAAAATTCATCATTGTATAATATTGAAATCATGATTCCATATATAATGTTTATTTTATCTATATAATTTTCCAAATTTGTGAATATTTTCCTTTTAAATTAATAATCGTAATTTATATGAAATTCATGGGTCCTGACAAAAACGGGTTCCAAACCTTAATATAAATTTCAATTATATTTATAAATATTATATGATCTACAACATTTAATAAATAGTAATTTTGTAATAATATTATATGAAAACATAATTTAGTTTCAAAATCTATTAATTCATCAAAATAGATTTCATTATTGAATATTAACTAAAAAAACACTATTTGTGATTTAATAACTATTTACAATGTAAAAATATTAAAATCAATGTATATTCATTATTTTATAAAAAAAATAATGCAAATAATCATACTACTAGGGTTTTGTTACATAACCCATTATAACACACGCATAAGACATAAGGGTAAGGTGTGTGATGGTGATAGTCTTTTGGGGCGGGTCTGATTACATTTCTCAGGAGGTAATCTCTATTAACTTCAACATATCCCATAGGTTTTTCTATTCAAACATATGGTGTTGAAGCTTGGATTCTGCATGGTCAAGAGAGAAGCCCAATGATGCTACCTTCTTTTAGAGCTCCAAAAAATGAGCTTCATATGGTGAAATTGTACTGCATGAGGCCATCAAATAATTTGTCTAAGAAAATTGGATTTCTTAAAGCCCAATATTTATATTAATCATGTGATCACAATTCAACGACTATATTATTAATAGTAACAATTCATCACTGTTTTTTAAAATACATAGAACATAAAACCAAGTAAGTGCATATGTATTATATAAGCATTTTACATAATAAGACATTTACATAGACCAATAATAATTTTCATTAATAAAAAAATCAGTCATTATAATATTACCCCCTTAAGAAATTTCACCCTTGAAATTTCCTTTTCACATAATAAAACAGTAAAAGGTAACTCGGCCTCATCACATCCTAACATTCGCACATTTCTTCTTCAATCTTGTGGTTTTTCCACAACACCATGATGATGGGAATTATCTTATTTCATAGAAAATTTTACATACGATCTATGATCATCACCGACTTATCTTCATAGGATAGTTCATTATCCAATAGTGCAACCTATCGATTGAGTACATGTGATGTGTCATTTTTTTACTTCCTCAATAGTGATACACAAAATATATCATATACTTAAGATAGGTTCAGTGGGAGTGGTAGTTGATATGCCACTAATCCAATGAAATAAAAGATCTCAAAATGGTCGATTTACCTTGGACTAAGCATTCTATTCTTCTCAAATCTCATCATTCTATTCCACAATGATATGTAGTGGAATTCCATGTCTGCAACATAAAACTTTAGGTCTTGTTGATGATTATCATCATATCTCTTTTTTCAACTCTGATAATTGTTAATGTGATACTAGATGGTCCCTACATTGTCAACAATTACTTTGACCAGTTTTTGTACCTAAGATTTTTGATATCCCAACTTCATCCCAACATTTTGGTGTTTTGAACCTCTTCCCATATAGGTCTCCATAAAGATCCATTTTGGGTGAAAAGTGTTATTGTATGTGAGCTCCACTTGAGGAATAAGTTGATCCCATCTTCTATTTAAGCCTATTGAGCATGCTCTCATCATCTACTCAAGTGGTGGATAGTCTGCTATGATTTTCCATCAGTTTGAGGATGATATGTTGTACTAAAGATCAGCTCAGTATTCAGAGCATGTTGAAGACTATTTAAAAACATAGAAGTGAATATTTGATCTTGATATAATACAATAGATAATAGTACACCATACAACCATACCACTTATCTAGTATACATCTTTTCTAATTAATCCAATGTGAAATCTTATAGAATTGCAATTATGTGTATAGTATTTATAAGAATATCCACAGAAAACAATATAAATTTCTTTCCTTTGGATGTCTTTGGATTTCCGGTGGAAAATTCCATGGGGATGTTCTCTAATTTCCTTGATGTTATGGGTAATGGTTGCATCATACCATTAGACTTATGACTCCCAACCTTTACTTGATGACATACAATACACTATGATGTACTTAGTGATCTCATTCTTCATGTTATCCCACCAATAAATCCCTCAGAGATCTCGATACATCATTTTGTTTCCATGGTGAATGGAGAAATTTGAACTCTGTGAGTCATACAGAAGTTCTTTTTTTAAATCTAGATTTTATAGAACACAAAGTCTTGACCCAAATCACACAATTCCTTCATCATTAACATTGATCTCCGAGTAATTACCTTTTATGATAGTTTTTCAATTTTTTTTGACTTACCACATCATCATTTTGAGAGTCATTTTACCTTTACAAAAGGACATTTTATCAATAATTTGTGAAAGGATTGATGATCTTCCATTATTGATGATTCCCATGCCCATCATCAACACATATAAAAATATTGGACTGTTTTTAATCCCCATAAATTATAGAATTGATGTGTCCTTTCTACTTAGATCATTTGTAACCTTGTTAGGTTTCCCAAAATAGTAATGGATTGAGTAGTCATTGGCTTTGATCTACTCTAGCTGTCTTCATTGGTTTATATTCAACTCTTTCTGTGTGAATATATACTTAAGACTTTTGTGATCCATGTATAATCCACACATCTCTCCAAAGAGGTAATGTCACCAAATTTTTAAATCCAAGATTTTTGTTGCCAACTCCATATCACGTGTTAGATATTTTTTCTCAATAACTATCAATTTCCTTGAATCATTGGCATTGACTTTGTCATTATTCATTAACACACACCCCACGCCCTTCTTCGATGCAGTAATAAAGACCACAAAACATTCCCCACTTGTGGATAGATTGAGCAAGAGCATAGTGATAATCCTCATTTTCAACTTCTTCAATATCTAATCACATTCATCACTCCATGAAAACATTAATACCTTCCAAGATATCTTTGGAAGAGGGTTTGACAATCCTGATAAATTTCTCACAAATCGATGATAATATCCAGCTAACCCTAGTAAGTTATGGATATCCTTTATCGATGTTGGAATAGACCATACCTTAGTTACAGCTGTCTTGGAGGGATCCATAGATATCCCTTTGCTTATGATGATGTGACCCAAAAATGAGACCTCCTTCAACCAGAACTCACACATGTTGTACATTTCCTAGAGCTTCTCCTTTCACAAGGACACTAAAATAATGCTTAGATACTCCTCATGCTCCTCCTTGGTTTTGGAGTATATTAGAATATCATATATATGGACAACCAAACATTTTTCAGTGTAATCTATATATACTATATTCATCACATCTAAGAAGATTACTAGAGAATTAGTGAGAGAGACATGTATTAATATGAATTCACAGAGCCCGTATCTTGTAAGAATTTTTTTTCAAGATATCCTCCTTCTTGACCATTGCCTGGTAGTATCTCGATGAAAAATCCACCTTGGATATGTATTGTACTCTACATTACTGATCAAACATGTCATCAATTCGTGGGAGAGGATACTTGTCCTTTATCATATATTTTTTCAGCTCTCGATAATTGATGCAAAGGCTCATTTTAGCATCATTCTATTTGATAAAGAGGACTAGTGCACGCCATGGTTAAGCACATGGGCGTATAGAAACTTTATCTAGATTCTCCTTTAGTTGTTTCTTCTACTTATCGACCGCTACAACAATCATTCTATTCAATTTTGGTGATATTGGAAACACCCCAGGTATAAGATCAATTTAGAATTCATCATATCTTCTAGGTGGAATTCCATAAAATTCCTTAAGAAACCCTTTAGTGAATTCCCTCACAATAGGCATGTCTTCAAGTATTGTTTCTTCCTTAGTCTCAATTATATGATTAAGATACACATGCTCATATAGAATTAATATCTATGCTTGAGATGATGGTTCTAATGAAGAATCATCCTCTTCCTTGCATTTGTAATGAATCGGGGAGGGGGGGGGGGGTCGATTCTCTATATGAAGAGTGATTTTCCTCTCATGGAAATTTATATTGGCTCTATATAAGGAAATCTAATTCATGCAAATAATTGGATCAAATTTCACCAGAATGAGAATAACGAGGTTTGTTGGGATGTTAAAATTAAAAGATTATGACAGGGGAGGTGTTATATTCATGGGATGTAATGATATCCCCATTTTCCATTCCCACCAATATTTTTACTTCCAAGGTTTTTAGAGATTTTTGGAATTTTATACTAAACATTCACGGTATAAAAGAATGCGTAAAACTAGAATAAAAAATAAAGTACTCTACTCTAAAATGAATAACTAGAGTAATTTCCACCACCAGATTCTTAGGGTTCACTTAGGATGTAGTGATGGGAGATGCTCTCCCTTGATTCCTTGGCAGTTATTGGTTGCCTCTAAAAAACCTTTTCTTAGGTAACTGGTATGAAAAGATCTTTATTTCTTTATCATTGATGGAATGAATAGTTCGTTGATAGAAAAATGGTGTGTTCCTCTTCTATATCACCGTAGTATGGGTTTTTTCCGACCGTTAATATCCAAATTCCCTTCTCTTCTACACCTAAATAATTTCATCATTCCCTTCTGGAAATTTCCAGGGTGCTTCGTTGCACAACTTTGGTAGGTGGAGTGCTAGATATTCTTAGAACCATTGGATTTATCAATATTTCCTCCAGAATTGAAGTCCAGATTTTGATTCTTATCCCCATGATACCCCTGAGATTCTCTGACCTAAATTTCTACATTGAGCCACATTAGAAAATTTCCTCATAGCTATCGAAGGCACGGATCTATTGGGCCTACTGTAGGATAGGTTTTAGCCCACCAAAGAGGTGTACATCCTTGCATTCATGGGTAACAACAAAGTTGGAGGCATATTGTGAAAGACTTGTGGATTTTTTCTCATACGCTCTGATGGATTCATCGCATTTTTTGCTTGAGGGCAAGGAATTACCTTTCCATCTTTAGTCAGAGGTTGTGAGGAAAATATTTATCGATTTTTTATCTGGGAATCCGTCCATTCTAATTCCTCAATCTCCTCCTCAGGCATTGTATTTTTACTCAATGTCCACTATTTATCAGCTTCACCCTCCATATGATAACCAGCTAGAAATACCTTCGCAATTTTAGAACATTGATGGTTTGGAAATATCTTCTCAATGGAATTGATCCATTGTTCGGTGATTGAAGGATTATATGATCTATTAAATTTATGATGCCTTTGGAACATGAATCTCTAGATTTCAACTGGTTTTTTCTTAGGGGGTGAACATTCTTATTTACCCATGTTTCTATTCAAGACGTGAGTTTACAAATAGAGTATCATGACAAAGTTCAGGATTCCCACTCCCATCAGATTGGTCATCTCATTAGAAAATTCATCAAATTGATCTTCACATCTTTTGTCAACCTGAGTAATCCTGTTACCATCCATTGGATGGGAAAAAAGTAATGCTAGGGTAACACATTAAGGGTAATCCAAAGAAAAAATGGAAGATTTATATATTACGTTTATTTCATTAACATATGAAATTATAGGCTTAAATCTATGTTATCCATGATCTACATCCCATCATATATTCATAGGGGAATGTTTTTGGATTCCCTTAATAATGGTTAATACTAAGCATTTGATTTTATAAAATCATATCCATTATGAGTGTTGTAATGAATAGTGTATCAAGGCCCATTGTCACACACCTGTTCCTATTCGAGTCTAGCTCGTTGCACTGTTTTTTGTATTTACCCCTAGTTACATCTATATTAGAGCCACCGCTACCTGGTCGTATCCATACAGGAATGTATTTTAATGATAAGACACTTATTAAATACTCACCAAAATTTATGGTAGCATTTACTATACCTAGTCTTATCCATAAGGCATTCACAAGGGATTTCTAATTGTAATCTAGAAAAAAACTAAACTTATCCTCTGATACCAACTATAATAACCATGCACATTATTACACACTTAAACATGATTTATTAAATAAAAATTTCACTTAATAAAACACATAAGATCGATATGTTTAGTGTCTTCGTGGATTAAGAACATTTCATAAGAACATATATCATAAAAAACAACATCTTTATTAAAAACATCTTTTACATGACCACATCATTCCTTTGTACTTTTCATTGCATGGGATAACCTAAGGACATTCATAAGAAATAGGTTAGCTATAAAAATATTAAGGGATTATACAAGTCATAAAATGAATAACACGATACATTTAAAAAAATAGGCATATCAATAGAGCATAAGAGAATCATGAACATAAAGGAATGATATATCATGATTATCATAACATGGAGATGTTGCAACAAAATTTAACATGATATTAGCATAATCCCAAGATCATTAAACATGAAGCATGAATAAAACCTCATTGAACATTAATTAATATGATTAAACCCTCAGTTCACTTGATGTATCAGGATACTAATCATTATCCAATGCATTGGAGCGTTATTAGGGCACACCATTCTTAATCATTTCATTTCATGCCTAAGTGCTCCACTATAGATCATACAACATGCATTCATTAAAAATCATAATTTATTCCATGGTAAATAAATGTGTAATTCATATATAAAAATCCATAATAAATAAGTAAATGTGAATAAAGGTTAATAACCCTGATAGAGAAATGGGCATGATATTCACTACACAATGACTTTGGATTGGAAAATCACAGTACAATTTTGGCTCCCTAACAGCGTGACATAATAATTCATAAAAATTGATGATGAGAGTGAATAGGGTATCTCATCATATTTACATGAAAAAGAATGTAAGGGGTCATATAGATACATTTCCTAGCATATATAATGGAATATATATGCATATTATAAAACAATTTCTTGAATTTAAAAGAGATGAGTGAAATTTCTTATGTAAATCTTGCATGGTAACTGGTGTGCATTGGAGGCATTAATGAGAGATAAATAGTTATATAATCATTAAAAATAATAAGGGACATATGGGGAAGATGTTAAAACATACCCCAATATTTGTAATTGAAAATAAAAGGGCATATAAAAATAATAAAATTTGGAAAAAATGTGAAAAGAAGAAACCCCTTAGATGGAAGTGTGATCCCAGATGCTTAAGAGAGGCTTGAAAGAGGATTCATGGGATCTTGGGGGCACCTTGGTAATGATTCTATATAGATGGGAGGGAAGAGGTTGTTCAAGATATAAATGTTTTGAGTAAATAATAATGGGATATTGAGTGGGTTTATATAGGAAAGGAGAGGGGATTTTATATTATTTATGTTTCAGACACCACACATTAAATTAATCAAAACCACAAACCAACGCATTATTTATACCCATTTGTTTTTATATATGGGAGTGGAAAACATTATATTATAAAGAAAATGTCTGATCTTATTAATATATTAGGATTGATTATGTGGATGTGAGTGACACTGTCAAAGAAATAATTTCAATTTGTTAAAATGTTTTATAAATCATGGAGGGTCCACTAAGGCTTTGTAAAATAAATCAACCAAACCTAAAATACCATTTTTTAAACATAAAACATTTATTTTATGAAACTATTTTTGTTATTATTTTATTACATAACTATTGGGTCATTTTGATGTCATAAAACATATTATATATTTTAACAGTACTTATTTTTTCCAAAAAAAAATCGACAGTCATAGAAAATAATGAAAACTTCAAAGTTTGATAATTTCAACATCCTGATTCCAAAAATAATATCCATTTTATCTAAATAATTATATAAATATGTGACTTTTTACTCTTAAAATAAAAAATGAAATTTATAAAAAAAATCATCGATTTTGAAAAATAATGCATTCAAACCATAATGAAAATTATAATTGTATTCATAAAAATTATAAATTAATTAATTTTTAATAAATTTTAATTTAGTAATAATATTTTATTAAAATAGTATTTAATTAAAAAATCCATTAATTCATAAAAATAGATTTCTTAATTTTATATTAACTAATAAATAGAATTTATGGTTTAAAAACTATTTACAAAGTTAGAATATTAAAATAAATGCATATTCATTATTCTGTACAAAAATATTGCACAGAATCATAGTTCTAGGTTTTGGTTAGATAACCCCTTATAACACCCACATAAAACCTAAGGGTAAGGTGTGTGATGGGGATAAGCTCTTGGGGTGGATATGATAAAATTTCTCAGGTGGTAATCTCTATTAAATTTCACTTCTCCCATAGGTGGTTTCATTCCTATCACGATCCGACCCCATAGGGATCGAGCCACAATTCCCCAAGCGCACCTCTAATAGGATAGTGGCCGACAACTAGTACTGATAAGGATATGACACACATGGGAGGCCATAACCTATCATACCTATACATAGGCACCCACATACAACTTCATACAATAGTGCCTAGATATATAAAAATTGAATGTAAAATGCATGCAGACATCTATCCCAAACCAGAGTGCAACAGAAGTACAACAAGGCGAAAACATGGCCCACCAAAAGAAATCTACCTAAGCCTCCCACCGGCTCAAAAAGATGGGATCACTATCAAAATAACCCTCCAATAAGATCCTCAGAACAAATATGGTAAACACCCAGGATATTCTCGCTCACAAAGTTTCTCATGCTCTGGGTCCTCCTGGGACTCCATCAAAAGGCCCATGGTCTACTCAAGAAAAAAACATGTGGGTGAAAATCCCATATAGGGGTGAGTAAAAAAATTAGTAGGAATGGTAAAATACACAAAATAATATGTAGAAACTAAAAGGAAAGAGTCAGATCATCACTACGAGAGAGAAACGAAATGAGAGAGAAACTCCATCTTAAGACCATCCTCAGCTCATCCCGACTAGTCAGCTCATATCAGGTGTATTCCAATATGCACACCATGAAAATCTGCTCAGGTATATTCCCATACATATACCATGAACAACCAAACAAACTCATTTCATGCACCAATCCTCATATGGTTTGGAACTCATCAACAACGACAGGTAAATAACTAGAAGAACACACTCCACAAGCTCTGTCATCCTAAATGAGACTCGTCCATGAGATACATGCTCAACATATATCATCATTGAGAACACCACACTTAAAATGTGGAATAACAAAACTCCTAGAATATGGGATTACTCATAGGGTCTAGAACAGGATATAAGAAACCACTATGGTAACTCGTAAATCTCATAGATAGGGGATCATTATGTGGAACTGCTGGGGGATACCACAACCCGATCAGTTGGTCCATAGATCACATCACTCAGATAGAGGATCATCGCCCAAGTAAAGGTGGTTATTATGATACTAGAACCCTATCTAGTAAAACTCAGTATATAGGGGATAGAACCGACAATGCACCAACCCTACCAAAACCACGTGATGTGTAGGGGATCATATAACCAACGATGCCATAACGCTACTATAAACCACATGCGTAGTAGGGGAACATATATCCGACGATTCCACAACCCTACTATGCATAACCCACTATGTATGGGATCATATTCTCAATGATGCCTTATACCCCAAAGGGTTAACCTTCTAGATAATCAATCAAATCCCATGGAAAGGTAGTCACAATGATACCAAGAACCTGGCCTAGGGAAGCGATGCTATAGGATAACACTATGAACCCACTGGGGGGATTCCATAACTATATCAGAAATTCATCCTTTCAAGGTGATCACAAACCTATACTAAAGTTGAAATGCCACATAGACTCTCATCGGAATGAACCAAGGTATTACACTCAATAAATACTTTTCCTAATGTCGCTAACATGAGAAACCCACAACATCGCCACACTGCACAAATCCTAGGCCTATACCAAGGCCACAATTGTGATCTGCATGAAAAAACATTCATGATTGGATACTTATTCAGAGAAAACTATCAACTATTGGAAAAGGTACTATTAATCATAACAAGTCCAAGCGGGCCTACACCATGATTCCGAAACTCATTAGGTGGATTGCACCATTACGACCACCTCAAAAAAACACACGACATCGTCTACACGTTCATCCAAAACAGATACCAGACAGAGAAGTCATGTTTGTCCATAAACAACCAAAAGATGCCTTGTGGAGCCCCCAACATGATCTCAGAATAAACACTCAAAAATGATCTTGAAAAGTATTCCTTACTATCTAGATAACAACTCCACTGTCGGTGCGTCAATCAGACGCCCTGATTAAAAGTTTTAATTGGTCAAAATTGAATAATAATAAAATATTATTATTATTTCATGTTTTTGAGGTCCTGATACCTAATTCAGATTATTAATGCTTATGAACCATCCTTAACGGTTCCATCTCGATGCATGGGTCACGTCTACACTAAAGAATCATGATTTGGACTCCTATATTTCATTTTATGGGGGTTTAAAGAGCCCAACAAAGATTCTGTCTAGACCACCGCTGGCTCGCCAAGAACTGCCATCACCGCCTTACCGGACCGCCACCGCACCCCAACTAGACCCACCATGCTCCCTGCCAGATTCCACCCTGCTGGAGATGTCTCACCGAAAATTCACTACATAATGTTCGTTGGGCCGCCATGGTCACCCAAATGATAGAAAAAAAAATCCGAGACCAGATCTGTGATCTTCAGGACCTGATCAACACTGCGATGACCTCCGTTCAAATAATCGTCAATGTTTTCATGTGAATAAAATATGGAGGATCTTATGTTCTCTATCATGCCTCCTATGATGCTTGAAACTCAAAACTATCATAGATCAAAAACTGTTGAATCCCAACCTTCACATATCCAAGATACACTCGATGTTTGGACATCATTTCATCGAATAAAAATGTAAATGACGAAGAACTACGAAGAATGGATGAAGAGAAGAAAGAAAAGAAAATCTAAAAATCAATATAAGGATGGTTTTTGTTGGTTTATCCATCAAGAGTGACAAGAAATGCAGAAGAAGCAGAAAAAAATCAAAAATGACAACAGAACCTCAATCGGAGTGAAAAATAATCTGAAAGATATTGCCTACCTCAAATTTGGATCCATCGTTGCATTTGCTGTGCTCTGTTCTTCTAGGATCTGATGTTTCATCATGATTCTTCAATAATCTGAACTCAATCATCGATTTTAAAGGAGATAAGGACATCTGACAGCCACTCTTGAAAATGAGCCAGACCCTTGATCACCTTCTCGACCTTCTTTTTATAGAAAACAACAAAAACTGCCGCCGGTAGTCATAAGATCTGAAACTTCTGTACCCTATCATCTTAGGTCAGGTTTTAGGTACACATGGCATTAAAAATGCATCTGTGGTCTTAGAATTTCAATTCGAGACTCCGTTGAGATATTATTCGAGCTGATATCCATAAATAAATAAATTTAATTAATTATGAAAACACCCTCGGTATCTTTTTCCGTAGCAGCCCTGCATCGACAAACTAAATACCCTACCAAGGGTAAACAACACTCTTTGGACAAAACTTTTCCCTAAGATTTCTGATCAGAGCTAACATTTTAGAGATGACTTAATCTTTTCTTGTGCATAGAATAAAAATAGTTCATATTTTAATAAATTTAATTATGGGTACACTGGACCTTAGAATCATACGCCATCTTCCCGCCTAGCTCTGTCAATATTCATAGGAATATTTTGATCATAGACAGGCCAAAAACTAATTCACTACATTCTCCCATACCTTATGAATTTTCATCATTGAAAATCCATAAGCATTAGGGATGATAGCTTAACTCTAAACAGGGTATCTTACACCAGTGAGCGCGCCGACACAAAACCCTGCCTGAGTGTATAAGTCATAGGAACCCCTGCACCACACCTCAATAGTATCTTCTTTGGGCACCACCAACTCACCCAAAATATATTAATATTGTCACTAAAACCTGCCTCTTTGGGGGAAGGACTCCTCTTCCTCATGCATTCGAAGCATGTCGAACAACTCCAAGACATTGTCTTATCGATGCCCTGAACAATCCTCAAGAAAGCAACCAAACGAAATGAGTAATGCCAAACAGTGTTTAGAAAATCTAATGAAGAATTTCAAAAAGGACACTGAGCATACCTATATTAATCCGTGGAGACACTAGGTCAATAGCCTCTATGGCATGCATATGTCCGCCCCCTCACCCTCCTGCTCCCTGAGCTCAGTCTGGACCACCTGAGGTTGGTGGTGGTGGAAAATCGTACCGACTACCACCTCCCACAAGTGCACTAGCCCCGTCTCTACGTCTTCTACCTAGTGGAAGTCTATAGATGAGATGTTACCTCTGCCAAGGAGGCCTGTCATCTGACTCCCTCTCAGATGCATGGCTGGTTGGAAACTCCCTATAAAGATGTACTTGGCCATCACAAGTGTAACGCTGCCTCTCATATGGCTAACCGAAACCATCCAGAGAGCCCTGAGATCCTTGAGCCACAAATATTCTTTCCTACCTTCACCTATTGAAACGTTAATCATGTCTAATCGCCTACAGCTGCTGTCTGCTACCATCTACCGAACCAGCTGTTGAGGTCTCAGCTCCCACGTTCCCATCACTGGCATGTGGAATCTGCTCTACCAAAATTATCTCTACCCCCAAGGCTCATTATATCCCTCCAGAATTGGTGGCCAAGCACAAGGAAAACCAGAACTGCATAGATGTCTCTGTGTTTGCCCTTCTCAATGGTTTGAATCCTAAATAATGGTTCTTGAAACATTTACAGGTAGTAGTGCGACATATCTTTAAACCTCGCTGAGTACTCTGACATAGTCATTCCCTCCTTCCAAAGCTGCAGAAGCTCTTGGATCCACACTGACCTCAACATCACTAGATATAAATCTTCCCTAGATATCCACTCAAACATGGTTCACATCAGTTTATCCTCATCGTTGTACTACGTCACTAGACTTATCCATCGCTCGGTTGAGCCGTGAAAAGGGATCACTGATAGGACCACCATTTGATCTAGAGGTGTCCTCACTAGTCAGAAAACTAGAGTGACTGCTTCGAGAAAGTCATGAGTTGCCCAAGGGTCTGGATCACCTAAAAACTGTAGAGGTTTCTTCCTTTGTAACCCATGAATCACACAAAAAATTTACCCATCCTCATCCTATGCTACTAAAACATCCTGCTACTCGAGAGGTGGTGTCTCAACTGGCGGACCACCCTGAGGTCTAGCCTCAAAACCTACACTCTATTCCACATCCCCTACATGGGTTGGATCATCACCACAATACCTCTATAGAACCCTCAGTGGTTATAGTCGTGGATGCATGCTAAAATACAATCAAGATGCACTATGGTCAAAGAGTATATATAGGGAGATTAATTAAGAAGAAAAAAGGAAACCCAAAACCCATTCCTATATGATGCATGTACCATTATTTCCCTAATACTAGTGTACTAATATCCCGAGTTGAAAGGCAGGTTATCAGAGTCTTACTAAAAGGATATGTCGGCTATTGAACCAACACTAGAGTCCCCGACCTAAATGCCAAACTCAAAACATTCTGATACTGCTGCTATGAAACCCAAACCGAACTCATATTTAGACCCCCTACACTCAAAGATCCCAAAGGTGGAACCACCTCTGATACCACTATGTCACGACCTGACCGAACATGGGCTCGATTCGTGACTCCCAAAGCCATCCTCCAATAGGCCAGGGGATAAAGACTAGCATCGAGTAGGCAATAACACACAATGGAGGCATTATCCTATCATATATTTACACTCACCCCTATAAACCTCCATACAACAGAGAATGGGTAAATACAAACTGAATGTAAAATTCCTGCATACATCTATCCCAAACTAGAGTGCAACAGATGTACAGAAGGGAAAAATAGGTCCCACTAAATGAATACTATAAAAGCATCCAACATGCTCAGAAGGAGGGGATCACTTTCAAAAGAACCCACCAGTATGATCCTTATTACAGCCCCAGTAAACACCCCAAATAGTCTTTCTCAAAAATCTCTACCTGCTTCGAGTCCTCCTGGGACTCCATCGAATGACTTGTGGTCTGTACAAGACCCAAACATGTGCAGAAAAATCCCGTGCATTAGTTAGTATAAATAAACTTAACAGGCACCCCAAAACCCCCAAAATTAAAGGGTTAAACTGAAAGGCTATTGTTAGCTCATCCCAGCCAGAGGGAACCTAAGTGAGAGACAAACTCCATCTTGAGACCATCCTCAACTAAACACGACATGTCGGATCAGCTCTGGTGCATGTTAATACATACACCATGGAAATATGCTCAGTTATATTCCAAAAAAAATACCTTGAACAACCAAATATACTCATTTCACGCACCATGCCTCATGAGGTTCTGTCCTCATCACCTGTGATTGGTTCATAGCTAGGATAAAACACTCCACGAGCTCTGACATCCCATATGATACTCGTCCGAGAGATTCATGCTAGTTGGATATCATCACTGAGAACACCAAACTGAAACATCAGAATTACCATACTCCTTAAAATTGGGGATCACTCCTAGGGTCCTCTTGGGTATACAAGAACCAACTCTGGGAACTCATAGATCTCATAGATATGGGATCACTCCTAAGAACCATTGGGGGATACCAAAACTCGATCAGGTGATCTATAGATCACATCACTCAAATAGATTATTTTCACCCATGTTAAGGTAGTCACGATGATACTGGAACCCTATACGGTAAAACAACCGATGTATGGGATCGAACCGAAAATGCACCAACCGTTCTGAAACCACATGCTGAGTAAGGGATTATATAACCAATGATACTGCACCACTATTATAAACCACATGCTGAGTAGGGGATTGTATACCAAACGATGCCACTACCTTACTATACACGCCCCAATACTTAGGGGATTATATTCCCGATGATGCCTCAAACCATACAGGGCTAACCTACTAGATAGGGGATCACCTCCAGTTGAAAAGATCTAAAAGAAATACCAAGAACGTGATATAGGGAAGTGAAACTAGAAGATCTTGTTGCAAATCCACTAGAGGGATTCCAAAACTCTATCAGAAGTTCATCCTATCTAGGGGATCACAAACTTATACTAAAGATGTAATGCCACACGAATCATCATAGGAATGAACCAAGGGAGTATGCTATACCACTGTTGTCCCTAACGTTTATAACCCGAGAGACCCGCAATATCACCACAATGCACACCTCCTAGGCCTATACAGAGGAAATCCTCATGATCTTCATGAAGAAACATGCATGATAGGCTTCTTATTCTCCAGAAACTGTCAATCGGTGAAAAAGTAACTATTCACCATAACTAGAGTGAGTGGGGCCAAAAACACAATTCTAAAACTCATCGGTCAGATTTAACCATTACGATCCCTAAGAAAAAGCACATGAGATCATCTACTCGTTCATCCAAAATGGACACCAGACAGAAAAGTCATGTTTATCTATAAACTCCCAAAACTAGCCTCTTGGGGCCCACACCCTGATCTCGGTCTCAGCACCCAGTATCTATCCTAAAATATATGCATTAAAATTAGGATCACAATTCAACTAACAAATCATCAATCAGATGCTTCGAGAAAAAGTTTTAATGTGTCGATGTTTCATAATAATAAACTATTATATTATTATTTAAACTTTTTGTTCGCCACCCATGATCCTAATTATTTAAACTCCCAAACCAACATTAAAGGGTCCGTATTGATGCAAGGGTCATGTCACTACTGATGGATCATGATTTGGACTCCCAGTTTGCATTTAATTGGGTTTTAAAGAGCAACTAAAATATTCGGGCCGGACCACTGCTGGCTCACTGGAAACCACCGTTGCCTGACCGGACCATCGCACCGCTCCTTCCAGATCCACCGTGCCGCCAAGCTCCCTGTGGGATTTTGTAGTGCTGGAGTTATATTGTGGGAAATGACCAGAAGAACTTTCTCTGGGCTACCACAATAACCCCAGTGATCATAAAATGAATCTTAGACTAGATATTTGTTCCTCAGAACCACACCTTTAATGTGATGACCTCCGTTCAAAGAATCATCAACATTTTAATGAAACAATAATTTAGAGGAATTTTGCTTGCTGTTGCACCTCCTATGATGTTTGATACTTGAAACCAACATAGATCAGAATCCACTGAATCGTGACCTTCATAGATACATTCCATGCTCGACTTTTGGATGTCGTTTCATCGAAACAAAAAGTAAACGACGAAGAATTTCAAAAAAAACAGATAAAGAACATGAAGAACGCGCAATCAAAAACTCAATATGATGATGCAAGTTATTTATTTTGAAATTGAGAGAGACATGAAAGGAATCATAAGTGGAAATGAATAAAAAATGACAATAAAACCTCAATCATTGAGAAATAGAATCTGAAAGAAGTTTCCAACCTTGAATTTGGATTCATAGTTGGGTTCACAGTGCTCTGATCTGTTAGGATCTGATGTTTCATCACTATCTATCCTGAATCCAACGTTAATATTCCATTCAAAATAATAGGAGGACCTCTTCCAGCCACTAGTTCTAATGATCTAGACCCTTTCCCATCTACTCATCCTTCTATTTATTGAAAAAACAAAACAACCACCAACTGTTACGGGTTCTAAACCCCCTTTACCCTCTCATATTAGGTCATGTCTAAGGTAAAAACAGCATTCTGAACTCATCCATTTTCTCAGAATACCAATTCAATACTCCATTCAGATGTTATTTGAACTGACGTCAATAAATAAATAAATTTATTTATTTACGAAAACTCCCTTGGTATCTTTTTCCACATCATCCTTGCACTGACAAACCTTAAACACTGCCTAGGGTAAAAAACATGTTCCAGATACAACTGTGCACTCTAATTTCTGATCTAAGCTACCATTAAAGAGATAAACTGTTCCCACATCATGCATAGTGTAAAAACACTTAATATTTTGATAAATTTAATTCCAAGCACACCGGGCCTCAAAATTGCATGCCGTCTTTGTGCCTAGCTCTGGAAATATTCGTAGGAATATTACATTGTCTGAAAGGGGAAAAAACCAAGTCACAACAATTCATGATTATTATCTTGATTCCTGGCTTGGGTTTGGTCGAGAGTAAATTTTAGTGATGCTACCTCCTTTCCGAGCTCTAACAAAAGGGCTTTATATCATAGATTCTGTAGGATGTGGCCATCACATCCTTTGTGTGAGTAAACTAGATTTGTTAAAGCCCTATATTCATACTTATAATGTGATCACTAATCAATGACCATATTAATAATAGTAACAATTCATAATTGTATTTTAAAATACAAAAAACATAAAAACCTGGAAGTGAATTTTTCTTATATTAATATTTTACACAATAAGACATTTATGTAGATAAAGAGGATTTTTCAATAATAAAAATCTTGGTCGTTAAAACTCTAAATCTCTCTGGTATGGGAAAACTCCACACAAATCTCCTACCAAATTCTCCCAATTCATCATAGAGGCCACCCTTTGGGAATAAATACGCCTTAAAGAGTCGTTTCGTGCATAATAAAGAAGATTCTTGGAAATAAGGTAATTGTTTTATCACAATGTTCAAAATTCATTTCGTGATCTATGCCATCTTCTTATGTAGTTTCTATAATAAAGTAATATATACAATATATTATTCTTTTTAATATGTTATTATAATTATTGGACAACCATACACCTCCTTTTACCTATCATATGAATAATAATATCAGCATGTATGCATATGTACAAGTTACCATCTCCATGCTGGGGTGTAATGGTTATTCAGTATGAAATAGTTTGGATGGGTATATTAATGACTTTAATGAATATAAATAATGAATATAAAAGAATAATAATTCTTTAAAAAATCATACACCATCCAATTCTATACAATTTAACCATCACGTTAATGATGTCGTCACTCATGCGTACGCACGACATACTTTCTTCACGTCACGATGAGATTCATTCTCCACATTATCCATTCAAGATTGTTTATAATGTATATATTTTAAATAATAATTAAATATATGAAAAATTATTATATTTGAGTTATGTATATATATATACATATGTAATTTACATTTTTCCATTCAATTAAATAATGAATTGGAAATAGTGTTCATTCGTAAGTGTGGCAAACCATCTCCATGAATGGTGTATTCAATTTTATTTACCTAACAATTACATATATTTATATACTGATGATATATGATATAGAAATCATGTTTTACATTCTAAAAGTAAGTTAATCAACATATAAGTAATAATATCACAAATAAAATTTCAAAACACGTATAATAAATAAAACAATTATTATCCAAAACTTTTATTTACATGGAATTGATAAATTAACGCGTAATATAAAGTCATAAGTGAATAATATATGATTTAATAAATATTATTATTGTTTCATTACAAGTTAATATAATTTTTAAACCCTCTATACATGTGTTTCAGACACATACTGAAGAAATTGGACCTATAGTAAGGGATAATTTTTCAATTACATTATTATCTTAAATTGTTTATTCATTAGTATTTACTAGGATATAATTATCATTGATGTAAAACATTACTAAATATATAATATTATTTATATTAATCTAATAATTTTAAAGTGTATTTTACCAATTAGTAACTTCTTATTAAATCGAATGGAATGAATATTTCTTTCATTTTCCATAGAGGTACATTTTTACTTCTCTATTAAGTGTACTAGAAAAATGTTTTTTTTAAATTATAAGGCATGATAATATTTTTACATTTTCAAAATGACTTATTTTAATGATGTTTCTTACAAGATTTAGTGTATATTTTCTACTAAATTATTTTTTATTAATATTATGGGGAATTTTGAGAAAGGAAAACATTTTTTAAAAAGGAAATATATTTTTCTCACGAAATATGTTCAAGTATTTTATCAAAATTATTTTCTATATAAGATAATTCCCTTTAAATTGGGTTATATTTCTATCCTCATTATTACTATTATTTGAATGTCTTTATGATGGAATAATATTTTATATGGAATATGTTATGATGGAATTATGTTTAAGAATCCCATTTTATTTTATTGGTTATGTTATGATGAATGAATTATGTTTTTGTGGCACATGTAAGAGTGATTTGATTATGAGATGGGTGGGACATATATCTTCCACCAATGCATTTGCTAAATATTTATATCAAATGAGATATACATGATTATAAATGAATGTGAATCTGGTTTGAATACACAAGAATGGAAGGAAAATTAAATCATCTTCAATAATACATGGATAGATGACAAGTAGACCCGTTTTAGTAATGGACATTATCCACTATGATGGTATTAAAAACAATTATTGAGAGACTATGAAAGTTATATTATGTGCATATTTGTTTTCCACTATTCCATGTTTTATGCCAATTATATTCTATCATTTTTAATGTTCCTTTATGATATATGACTTATATAATGCTAAGATTTATTTCCTGACTCAAGATTTTGCTGTTTAAAAATTATGTTTAGGTTTTGACCATATTATTCTTATGGTTTGATTTTTGATCTCTATGTTAACCATTAATGATCATTTGAGATCACCAATTTTCTGTTTTCATTTCCCCAAGTTATAAAGAAGGTTATTTGGTAAGAAAATAAGAGGAATATATTTATCTGAAATATTTAACATCATTCACCAAGTTATAATATTATGTTTCATGTTTACAAAGAAACTAAACTAATACAGTCTTTCTGAATATATTTTTTTATTTTATTAATTGTTTTTCAAATGAAATAAAATGCCTATATAAATTAGGCATGGGTATTTATAGTTGGTATCAAAGTGATAGTTTAGTTAACCTTTGGAAAATATTATTAAAAAAAATTTCTGATATACCTAGAGATATTTATAAGGTCATTATAGGGATATCCTCGATGGTATGTCTAACAAAAGGTTACAATTTTATAATTATTTTAACAATCATGAATATCCTAGGATTAAAAAATGATGATAGAGATTGAATGTACTCCACCTAAATTATGTTTTTTTCCTATAATGACTTTTTCCTCTCACACAATTCTTTTTGGGTTTCAGACAATAGATGTAACCCAAAGTGACTATGTTAATAATCAATGCATTGAGAAATGAAATGAAATTCCTCCTAATCAGCCAAATGTTATGGGAGATGTAATGAAAAATATTATTTCAATAGTTACAAAATCTATGAATCTTTCTAGACCTCCAAATGAGTGGAGAATGGAATAACATTCTATTGAGTCCTTCATGAGGCAACATCAATATTTTTTCAATGGGACTTATGATCGACATGTTACGGAACAATGGATCAGTACCACAGAAAATATATTTTCCATAAATTGTTGTTTAGATCATGAATGTATAATTTTGGATGTTTATCATTTATAAGGTGAAGCATATAAATGGTGGACTCTAATCAAGAATACAAGGCTTTATGATGGAATTTAATTCCTAGAATGGTATGATTTCGAGACGTTATTTTTCAATAATTACATCCCTTTTATTTGTCGTAAAATATATAAACGGAGTTCCTAGAGATTATGAAAATGGATGATGAACCTATCGGTACATACGAGGAAAATTTTACAAGACATTAAAGTTATACTTGTGGATTTATCATCCAATATTAAATTAAAGTTGATCAATTCTTTAGTGGATTAAAACCATGTCTTCGATGGGAGTTAGCTATAAGAGACTTCAGTAGCAATGACAAGATTGTGTATTATTCTATCAAGGTAGAAATGGAAGTTGGTGTTACATATTAATCTCATTGTTTTGATGAGAAAAAAGAGGCTGTTCAAAGCAAAATATCAAAACAATGGTGAAAAGAAGAGAAATAATTCCTTATTCTAAACATGTGGAAAGAAGCATGGTAGAGAATGACATAAAGGGACTAGAAAATTATTTATGTGTGTAAAAGAATGTCATCGGTAATTCCATAGCTGATGAAATGGGAAATGGGATATTAATGATGTGAATTGAGAAAATAATGTAGATAATGCACCTACCACACTTAAATTATACAAGGGAAGGGAAATGGGGAATTTTGTTAACCCATTCCAAAACCCAAGTGTTAATGCTAAAGATTGATGTCCACAACCTCTTAAAGGGAAAAAAATGCAAATCAAATTCAGTCACTACTGGAAATTATGAGTATGACCACAAAGTGATAGAATGATTTTGTGTTTATGTAATGGGATTCCAAAATAGTGTTTTGGAATATCTTTTATGTTATTATGGAATATTATAATATCTATGTATTGGTCCATGGTGGTTTTCCATAAGTATATGGTAAAGGTAACAATAAAATGTTATTAATATATTTTTGGAATGGACATGAACTGTGCATAATGAAGTGATAAGTGGATAATGATATGTTTGATAGTATTAACAACCTCAAGACGAATATAATGGAAAATTGATATCCTTGTTTGAGTATACACTTTTTTTTTATTTTTGGTCTATAGAATGATTAAATTTTTATAGAATACATGTTTCCACTAAGTGAATACCTAATTAAGGTATTCACATGATTGGAATGTGACAACAAAGAACTACCTTATGAGATATGGGATATAAATTTTAGTTCTATTTAGTTCACTTGTTTCTAATGTTTTATTTTTTTAGTTTTTGGAAGGATTGTAATGTAATCAATTTATTGACAGTATCAGTTACATTATATCTCAATATTGTTACATTACTTTATTATCTCAACATAGGTGGACTTATGCTTATTTTATACCCTCTTATAACCATTTTTTTGAGATAGATAAAATTTCTTATCATACTATCACATGATCTGCTAACACATCAGGAATGATAAATTCATCTTCATTTCATTAAATAAGAGATGAAATTTGAAATTGTTCAGGGAAGAAACCACTGTGAGATTGTACAAAAATCATGTACATATTTCTTCACATTAAAAATTCATGAACATTCAGAAAAGGATCTTGAAACCATAAATGTTACCATCGTAGCTTCTTATCCGATGAATCAGATGGTCCCTTAAAAAATCCTAGATTTATGGATTTCTAGTTGTTTACGTTGTCCACCCTTTTATCTATCACTATCAATCAGAACATGCCTATTATATTTATTTTCTATATCCACATTTTCACTTCCCCCCTATATTTTTTATTGGAAACCCTATGATGAGATAATTTGGGTACCATTATGGTTCTGACATTCCACATTAAAATGGTGTTTATTATTTCATTTTACGATGTTGGTTTTTAAGAAAGAAACATTCATGTAGTAAAACTTTTATAACCCCGACCAACTTCTGAGGGTAAAATTAATTTTAAGTGGGGTACAATGAAACACCTGGAGGTTTCATGAGATTGTTTCATTATAATTTTCTTTAATACCTTGTGTTTTATACTACACCAATATTAGTTTTCTCTACATGCAACACCTTACTAGATTGCAGTATAAGAGACACTATACTTGTCTTGTGCTACACACAATTTAAGATTGTTTGAAATAATTCATTTCATGAAAAAAAATGTATAGATTGTGTTCAATGTGTAAAAGAACTATGTTTGAATTATGTTATACATAATAACAAAGTATGATATTACTAAAATCAACACCGAGATTTCTAGCATCATATTCAAGACCGACCTTCCGCAATTCCATGTGTTGTACACAATACCATGTTTCACTAAAAAAAATATATTATTTAAATATTATATAAAAATTTCATTATAAAAAATATTAAACATATTTTTAATTTTTTATAACATTAACATTCATATAATGTATTTTACATAACACGATATTAAAATAAATTCTTTTTTTTTTCTGATAAAAAATTTATTTTTTAAAAAATGCGGTAGAGTCTCCTTTTGATGGAACACCAATTTTAAATATAGTTTTTTTGAAACATTTATATATAATATATAGAAAAATAAATGAATTTTTTATATGTGGTACATCAATATTTACTTTGGTTGATTTTTTTTATCTGATAAAATTCTTATTTTAATGAATTGTGAAAAATATTGCATTTTAATTCAAAAACGCTTTCTCATCTAATTGATTTATATATTTAGATTATCTTTTTTGTTGGTTTTAATGTGTATATAGAATATATTTTTATCATATAATTTGAGTTTGGTAATTGGAAGTAATTTCAAATTTAAATGGACATAAATACATGTCAATCTTTTAATAGTTTTTACTTCTTTAAATATGCTTTCTGGTTTTGAAAATGAGAATTAATTTTAAATTAATTAATGAAATGTCTGTGTTTTGAATTTTGAAAAATGGATTCCTTTTTTTGAAAAAATTGGTCCAAATTATGTTAATATGAATCTATTATTTTTTTGTATTTTATGAAGTGGTACTATGATAATTTTTATTTACCATAGTTAATGGTAAATCATGTAAATTACGGTAAGAAACAATATGATAAAGATAATAAAATTACCCTAACACCCAGAAAAATCCATTTTCAAGAATTTAAGTCGACTAGTAACACATGAGGGTATAAATTAATTCATTTAATGTAGTTTTATCCAAGAACGTGATATAATTATAATTAATACAAAACACTGTGACAACATATCATTGTCTTATATCTTATAAGTGTACAAATTCTAATATAGTGAAAAACCTAATAAAACATCAAATATAAATACTCCGAAGAATTATTATGAGATTAAATACATCATGTAAATATATTTATAATTTTTAGATATTAAATAATTTCAATTAATGATGAGACAATAGTGATGTATAAATTATTTTATTGACAGAAATACGAAATAAATAGTTTTAAAAATATTAAAATAAATATCATATGAACTAATTAACATGATCAAATAATTTTATTTGTGAATATAATTTGTTAAGAATGTATTAAGTATATGTTTTTTGAATTTATCTTATGTGTGAATTTTATTTTAATTCAAATGAATGAATAGTGTCAATATTGACACTATTCATATTTTATAAACATTACATATTATAAAATTATTTAAAAATCAAAATAATATTTAAAAATTAAGAAGTAAAAATTATATGTTCTAAAATGTAATTGAGTATTCATTTATGGAAAATTTACAACACCTATGTAAAAACTTATAACCATTTAATATTAATAATATTATTACCTCAAATAAATTCAAATATATTAAATAAGGATAAATCAAATTTATAATGTTTAAAATAATATAAAAACATTTATAAATTTTATTAATTGAGTGTATTTCGACCAATACTCATCTTATATTCGAAATGATAGAGTTTTTGAAAATTATAAATCAAAATTGAATTTATAATAAATTAATATTTCAAGACTCTCCAAAGGTGCCTCTCCCCTCTTTTATAAAATGGAACCTCTAATTATCTTTTAATCATGCATACAAAGTCCTTTGGCTCAGAAAAAACCTGTCAAATCACCCCCAACTTGCCTCAAATTACTATAGTGGCCACCATTTAAAGATAAATCCATCTAAAGGTGTCCTTTTGTGCATATCAAAAAGAGATACTAGAAAATTAGCTTATTTTTTATCACTTCTTTAAAAATTCATTTCTTTCTATACATCCTCTTAATAGGTATTTTCAATACTAATGCAATAATTCCAGTGTCATCCACATTATGATATTTTATTATAATTATGGGATAACCTTATACATCCTTTTATACATCTTACGAATAATAATATCACCATACATGCAGACGTACAGCCTACCGTCTCCACGCCATGGTGTAATTTTTATTCAACAATACATAATTTGGATGTGTATATAGTTCAGTATAATGAATGAAAATAATGAAAAAAATGAAAATAAAATAATAATTATTCCTAAAAAATTCATGTATCATTAAATTATATAATATTTAACCATCAAGGAAATGATATCGTTGTTTGTGAGTACGTACGACTTACTGTCTCCATAGAACAATGAGATTAATTTAATATATTAACCATTCATCGATTATATAAGGTATATATAATACATAATAATGAAATATATTATATAATTATTATAATTTATTTATTTACATATATATATATATGTCATTTACATGTTTCCATTCAATTCAATAAGGAGGTAAAAACAATGTTCATGTGTACGTACTGCCTACCGTCCCCATGAACGGTGTATTAGATTTCATTTATCTATCTATTATATATATTTATATAATGAATATATATGATATATAAATAGTTTTTTACTATTTGGAAGTATGTTAATAATGATCTTAGTAATAATATCAAGAATAAAAAGTAAAAACACCTATGACAAATAAAATGATTATTAGCGAAAATGTTTCTTCAACATAGAATTGATAAATAAAGAGTAATATAAAATCCCAAATGAATCAAATATGATCTAATAAATATGTTTGTGGATATATTACATTTTAATAATATGATTAAACCCACTATATAGGATTTTCATACCCATATTGATGAAATTAGACAAGAGGTAACAGAAAATTTTTCAAATCTATTATTATCCGATATTGTATATATTGATGTATTTACTGGGGTATATTTATCAATAATGTCCATTTTACCAAATATATAATATTATTTTTATTTATATAGTAGTTTTTAAAGTGAATTTTAAAAAATAAAATTTTTTTATTATATTCTACGAAAGAATATTTCATTTTTTTCCAAACAAGGTATTTTTTTTTGCCATTTTGCAGCAAGAGTTTGAGAAAAATATTTATTTTAACTTATAATGCATGAATTGATTTTGTTGTCATCATAACACATTATTTCCATGAAATTTTTTTAACACGATTTAACATTTATTTTCTAATAAATTCTTTTAATTTAAAATTTCTCATCATTTTGAGAAAAGAAAGTGTTTTTAAGATGAAATGATATTTTCCTCAAGAGTTATGTTCAAGTAGTTTATAAAAATTATTTTCCATAAAAGATCATGATTTTTAAGTAGGTTTATTTTTCTATCCATATTATTACAATGATATGATAGTGTTGATGATGAAATGATATTTTATATGGATTATGATATGATGTAATGATGTATAAGAAACCCATTTTATATTTTGGATTATGCTATGATGAATGATTTATGATTTTTATTGAACACGTGAGAATGATTTATTTATGAGATTGGTGGGACCTATATATTTATCCAATGAATATGGAAATGATTTATATCTCATGATACAACCATGATTGTAATATCATGTAGATCTAGTTTGGTAATAATGCGTAGGAATGGAAATTAAATCTCATTCAGTAATATATGGCTAAAACTGTAAGTAAACCTGATTCAGTAGTGGAATTGTTCCACAATGATGGTCTCAGAACCAATGCCATGACTACTATGGAAATCATATTATGTTAATATTTTTATACCATAATTCAATGTTTTTTCCAATGTTATTTTATCATGGTTAATGTTCCTTTATGATTAATGCCTTATATATGTCCACTATTTATTTTGTGACCCTATATTTCGATTTTTAAACATTGTGTTCATGTTATTTTACATTCTTATATTTATGGTTTGTATTATGTTTTCCTTGATTACCCTTACTATGAATTTGAGATCACCCTTTTTTCATTATTTTCCCTAGGATATAATTGAATGTTTTAAGTATTAAAACAAAAGGGGAATATGTTTATTGAAGATGTTGAAGACAATTCACAATGTTAAATTATTATGTTACATGTTTCCAAAGACACTAAAATAATACGATCCACTGTCATATACTTGTGAAATGTAATATGTATCCTACTGATAACCATAATGTGATGTCTGGACAATCCTATCTCTAATATACGTAGACACTTTAACTTGGAACATGATACAAAATAGTGTAACCTTCTTTGATACCATTTCGTAATGAACAATTTATGCTCTTCATCCAAAATGGCACCTGACCTAATCTGTGGCATGGCACCTAACCTAATCTATGGCATGGAACAATGTTATTTCTTAATCTATATCAACTGGAAAGAGTGCCCTATAATGAAATAATACTCATGGGAATATTTTCCCCAAATTTTATAACAATAAAACAAGAAATATTAATAAAAAAACGAATCTAAAAAGTCCAAATAAAAAAATCCATAAAAAATTATCACATATGAGATAGAAATTTTATTCAAAAAACTATGATAGCTACTAAAAATGGAGCAACAAAACTATCTAAAAACAACCACATGGAAAGGGGAATCACCCACAATCCATCTCCACAACACCGCAACATGATGAACAACTAGAAACTCGAATCACTATCCCCAAAAACCATTTCGTTATGTGCATCAATTATTATAATATCTCCTTAAACAAAATTGTGTAAGTAGGGTGTGATCTTATGCACAATAACATACAACCTGAGAAAATATTCCATGCTATAATCATAAAAAAAAATAGAATGTTGTTTTCATTAAAATTAAATCACTGTGGAACTTTTAAGAAAAAAAACATTGAATGGAAAATAGTTTTTATGAATGAATGATTAAAAAAGAATAAATTTTATAGAAAAAAACATGATGCTGAAATTAGCATCCCATCATATCATATGCCGACTATAGGTGAGATATAACCAATGAGAACTAGTGCAAGGAAATACTCTTTGACACTAGAAAATAATGGGACACTAGGTATAATATAAATCGGTGGAACGTGGAATAGAAACCATGACCAACAACTCTCTCAAGC
This sequence comes from Viscum album, assembly GCA_963277665.1. NCBI lineage: Eukaryota > Viridiplantae > Streptophyta > Magnoliopsida > Santalales > Viscaceae > Viscum > Viscum album. The sequence goes on from OY728142.1 coordinate 1,579,239,032, forward strand.
ATGAGAAACTAGAGTGGAGAAACATACAAAATTCTAGTGGTCTCCAATCATAAATTTTTTTTAGTATGTGTTGTAGCATGATTGTCTCTATGTGAAACCAAGCTGTAGCCACTTAAAAATAACTCGAATACTATTCCATATCCACCAACATTGATACATGGTCTCCCCTTTTTGTCATAAATAAATTTTCACTTTCCCATAATATATAACCTCTACAATTATTAATCCAAACAAGGAATTACACAAAAAAATCCACTACATTCATAAATAAATCTCAATTAAAATCAAATGAAAGCCATATAACTTTTCAAAATAGATTTTCAATTAATTAGTAATTTTAAATATTCACATATGGAAACACTAAAGAATGTTCATAATCAGTTTCAACCAAAATGATGGACCAGGCCCCATTTTAATCCAAAAAATAAAAAAATTCCTCCCATGGAATGATTCAAAATGTTTAAACCATTATTAACACCTACCAAAATTGCCCAATATTGAAAACATTCCAAAAAAATTAAAAAAATTTCCATAACCAATTTTCAATTTAATAAATCATTTTCATAATTTATAATGCACTATAAAATTACACAAAATGGAATAAAATATAAATATATCCAATTACATATGGAAAAAATATTTTCACACAACTTTCTTAATGAACCATTTCAAAAACCCCATCTACACCACATGAATAATACATATAACATGAAAAATTCTACATGACTCATTAAAATCACATTTCAAATACATTTTCACCTTACTTATTTTGAAAACATTCTCCACACCAAACAGCTAAACCATAAAATAATTTCAAAATAAACCACCAAATTACATGCAAAAAACATATTAGATTTACTTATAAAACCCATTACACTCACATAGTATGCCAAAACATCTAAAAATTTAATTTATCACCACACATGAAAATAATAGACCACATTTATGAATTAATATAATAATAATTAGATATATGAAAAAACTTTTACATATAGAATCACCTACCCTCACTGTAGAAATCCCCCAAAACCAATTCAAATATTAATCTTCACCTCAACTGTATAATAAGAAATCAAAAAATAACCCCAATAACTAATATCAAACTCATAAACTAAATATTTAACCCTAAGCATGAAACAATAGTTTCTAGAAAAATTTAACTCCATGAAATATAGAAGAAACCCTAAAAAGTGGGAACAAAACAAAGAAGAACTCACTTACAAGAAAGATCACGATATTTCCCCACTATAGCCCCTTCAAAAATGGGTGTCCAATAGAGCTATGGAGATCCAATGAATCTCCCATGGACAAAAATCCTGAATGGGTAATAGGAGGGGAAGTATACGTGTTGAATCAGAAATGGGAAAAATGGTAAAATAAATATATTAAATGAGATGGAAATTGCACCTGATTAGTCTAAACATTTTAATAATCCATGATGAAACCATAAAAATTCTCTATCTAGATCACATGGATACCTCATCTACGGAACCCTAACATGTGGTAGAATTGCAATAAGTTCTTCCTTCTATAAAATTGTTACCTGGGTTGGGAACAATGTTTACCGTAACAGTGTGCTAATCATGTTCCTAGGACAGTCCTGTAAATTTTTTCATTTTCCACCAAAATACAAAAGGGAATCTAGGGGGAAAATATAGACAAAAAATAGGAGGGAAAAATACCCCAAAATATTAAACCCTCACACATAGTTCCTGAGAAAGTGACCAAGAACCTGACCAGAACTAAACAAAATGAAAAATTAAAACCCCAAGTGTGATAAGAAGTCCTTACAAAGAACAAAACGGTTGATGTTAGAATTAAAAAAAATGAAATTATTATGTAATTGAAATTTGAGTACCATAATATAAGTGTAATTACAAAATAAAACAATAATATGTTATAATTCATGCATACGAAAAAAATAATCAATTAATAAATGAAATAACTCATTAAAATCATATATAGTAATGAATCCTTTTATCTCAGATATCCATTAGCTCAGAAAAAATTGAATTACATATATAATAATCCAGAATTGTTTAATTATATATTAATGAACGTTATTAATTTGAAAATAATTTTTTATTATACATTTATAATAATTTTTCCATATTTATTAAATTTTCATGATGATATTAGTTATTGGTTGTCAGTAGTTATAAACATTATTTTTATGTTTTATTATTATAGTGCCATTTTTTATTTACATTCCCGAGTTCATAATCCACATAGTGGTTACATACTATAGTATATGTTTCATAGTGTGTTAGTATGTTCTATATTCATTCCTTTGGAATTTATTATATGACTCTCAAATATTATTTCCCTAATGCACTATTCCAGTAATTTCTAACTATTAAATGATTTTATTTTAATAGTGATTTATAAATCGATATTACAATTTTCCAACCAAAAAAGATATACAAGCTCTTTTCATATCATAATAGTAAATATGTTTCCTTAAACATCCATGATAAACTATATAGAATCATTTATATAGGTGGTTAAAAAAACACAAACAATAACATGCCATAATCAATTGATGGGTATGATGACGATGTTTTTTTATTAAGGTATAATTATTAAATATTTGAAGTCATCATGTTTATATTTTATCAATATAATTACACATAATTTATAAGAGTTGGATTAATATTGGTAATGGTAAACAATAAAAATGATTCATTACAGAAAAAGAATAAATAGTATTTTCTATTTTAAATGAAAATTTTTTAATGGAATTTTGGAAATCACATGAGGCTGAAATCTAACCAACATAGGGGAGGATTAATAGGTAAAGAATATGGTAGTTTATAGAGTGGAATTATATTTTATTGTTCTTCTTGGTATGGGTAGTGGTGGGGACTTTTTTATAAGTAAGAGCGATCTCATTTTTGTAAATCCAAATATGTTATTATTAAATGAATGTAATATTCATTGAAATTTGATCCAAAATTTTCAAATAATGGAGATGAATTATTTTTGGTAAAGAATTTCCCCATGAAACCATTTATAGGTATTTTTTGTGATAGTTGTTTACATCATCCCTCGATATAACACATGTATACAATTTTTAGGTTTATTGTGGTGAATAAAATTCAATTAGGTATCTTATTTTTATGTGTTATAATGAATTTTATCTTATCATGATATTTTAATATACTACTAAAATTTGAATCCATTTAATGAAATAGATTTTCTTATGGTGGTAATGAAATTTATATAGTTATGCATAATGAAATAATTTTTAGACATCTGAAAAAACAAATATTAATTATATATGAATATATATATATAGTATTAATTAAAACAGAATATATTGTGCAATTATTAAAAACTATGGGTTATATAAAATGAAAACCAATAAAAAACTGAATGGAATATTTTGAATAAATTATTAATGAAAATGAAAAAAATATTTATTACAATAAAACATATCTTCTATTACAAAATGACAAATATTGGTTACTAATTTCATCATATTATTTTTAAATGTAATTATTCGTCTCATGGAATAAATATATATTTAAAAATTAGTTTTATTATGATTTTATGTCATTCATATATCATGATTATGTCATAAAAATTATGGTATTTGAAAAATGTTTATTTTTTACAATTAACAAAAAAATCAACATTACTAGAAATCTCCCATAAATTCACCAATGATAATTAAAAAATGATTATACAATACAAAGATTATAGTCTATTAACTTATTATTATAAAATATAGAACCTGAAATGTAAAAAAATATAATATAATATAATATAAAACAACATATTCTTATTATAAACTATCAAATTTATATGAAAAATTAAAAAAGGTTAATTTAAAATTTATAATGAGTACATAATAGATTTAATAACATATATTTAGACATTATATATAAATATATATACTTGTAAATTTAAATATAAATATTCATAATTGTGAATGTTTTTTATATATATTTTTAGACAAAAAATAATGGTTTAGAAGGCCTAGATTCCCCAATAAGATCCATCATGTCACTGAAGTCCCTTACGGTGTGCCCAATCATGTTTTCTCAGTGTAGAGTTTGTGCTCCCATACTAATTTTACCATTCCACATGTGCACACCAACTAAAAAAATTAGACTGTGAAATCAATCATCTATACTTTCTTATAAATAAAACTCATAGGATGCCACTAAATCATGATATTAACACCCCATGTAAGACAGAGAAACATAAATATTCCATCACCCATGTATCTAAAATGAAATCTGAGTAACTTATATAAATTAACATAATGGAATAGTAAATATTTCACATGTAGGACAAAAAATTCATGATGTGCCACTTTTCCCTTTTTCCTATTTCACTAGGATGACGGAACAACCATATTATATATACAAGGGTTTTATTCGTAGATGGGGTCCCCTGATAGTCTTGGATCTCTTAGGAATGTCAATGATACAGTCTCTCTACTTTACAAACCCATCATTTAAGGCTATTCACCGGGCTGACCCATCACCTAATTCCTTCTACTTTTAGGCCGATAACCAGAGTCTCTCATAATGGGAGACGAATCACCCATGTCTCATCACATGTGAGATAAATCACCCAAGGTTATCTGACATGGGGACCCATTAACTAAGACACTTATCATATGAAAACCATATCTAGTGGCATTCCAATTTCACAAACCATCATACAAATATCTTCAACAGGGGGATCCTTCAACAAAGGAATTCTATTGTGGTGATGAATCCCAAAATCGAGTAGAAAATAAATATATTCTCTCATTGTCTGACACTATGCTATCATGTCCACCAAACTTTAAATTATAGAGAATAACATTATACAAAGTACCCTACGTTAGAATTAAAATTTCTTGTCCATTTCAAAATTAAATGGATGTAGAATGTTAGAGAACACACATCAATGTGTACCCATTCAATCACGTATCCCCTTTATAGAAGAAATATCTATGATTTTCCTAACAAACTGATATGAAAATTATATAATCATGATATTTTGTTAAAATTATAATGATGGTATTCATTATAGAGATATAATGATGATAGATCATGATCTATACAATAAATATTGGATGACTCATGCCTATACCAAATCCACTTGAAATTTTTTTAAAGCATGATTCCACTTAAGGATACCAAATAATTGGGATTACATTTAGTTTAATCACCCAACATATTTCTTAATGATATATTTATTCTTAAATTAATGATCCATTGGAATATAGAAAGGGTATATTCAAAAAAATACCACAATATTATACCCCATATATGCATATACATAAAGGGTAAATCTATCCTCAACCATCCACCAATGGTTGGATAGTGGGTTTACATATTTGGGGCCTCCTTATAAGGTGTATAAACTGACAAATAATTCCATCATTGGTGATATCATCCCAATAATAAATTAATGAGTATAACCAACTCTACCCCATACATAAGACCTACTAAATCATTTATTATCACCACTATTATAGAAAACCATTCCTTATCTATTGATGATAACTTGAACAATATTTTCTATTCTAATGACATTTAACTTATTAACTCAAACCTTGAGGGATTTGACTGTTGTTAACTATTCTATATAAGATGATTTTATAAGGATCATAGTGGTAATCATAAATCTGATGTTTTAATCCCCGTAGGGATGAATTCCTCATGAATTTATTTACATCCTTTCTTACCAATACTTATTCCATGAGAGATATAACATAAATTTATTTATGATAATATTCACTGGAAATAATATTCCATGGTTTAAAACCCCAAAATAGAAAGGTATATATCCTATTGATTATCCCCAAACATGATCTGTTAAGATAGATTCTTGATGAATCCATACTCATCTTAGTGGTCCATACTCCTAATGACCAAACCAACCCATCCTCACCAAACCATATCCCATCTATGACTAACCAAGAATGGACACTCTTCAATAAGTCTCACATCAACCATCTTTGTAAATATGTCATCCAATATTACACTTTAATGAATTTAAATTTATTATAATTATTCCTTTAGACAGTAAGATAAAAATATGATATTTATTATTAATTGGTGTGAAAAAATGTGGGTTATGATTCAATTTAAAATTATATAGAGGTATACCTTCTCATGTATGTGATCTCGATATCATAAGTACCCACAACCTTCGTGGATGTTGATGAATACCAGATTGTCCACATATGACGTATTCAAAAAGTATATTATGAAAAATTAGAATAAATAATTAATAATGGATTGATGTACATTATATGATAAATACTTATAGTAAAATCAATAGAGATATTCCAATACATATGAAAGATCACATTGACGGTAAAAATATAAAATGTACAGTTGCTAATATAGATTCACAATAAGAAGCATTAATTATCATAGTTGAAATAAGTCCATCAAATGGATTTGAGATGGATTTATTTTAATGTAGTTAATCTATAATATAGATCCATTGTAGAAAATATTCACACCTCAAAATGTGTTGATGAGGCTAAGAATCCATCAAATCTAAATATGTGCAATCTATTTCATTAGATAAAAATTCCAAGTGGATCCCTACCACTGAGAAGTAAAACTATAAAAAAAATTCACAATGGTCAGAATATATTATATTTCATTGTCTAGAAAAAAATATGGAAGTAAAAATGTTGAAACAGAAGATATTTTTCAATCACAAAAATATAATTTTCCAAGACACTCAAACAATTTTTTGACATGTTTCACTAAAACAAAATAATAAATCTATTAGGAAAATTTAAAATTTTAAAATTGTTGGAAGAGTATGTGATTAATATAAGTAATTACTTGATAGGTGTTTTTATGTATGGTTCATTCAAATATTATGTAACCCTATAAATATACCCCTTTTAAAAAACTGGATTACATATTCATACTATAGAATCTCTCTATCTCTAGATTCTGTAAATTTCTTGGCCCCCAGAGATGGAAGGATGATGTCACCTAACCAAATCCTATAAAAATGTATGTAAAATACAATATTAATGGATTTCCATCTGAAAATTTCCTATGAAAACATAATGTCCACATTTGAGATTTTCCAATCACGAAAGCCTCACGAACAACTCATCCAAATGAAAATCATGAAGAAACTAGTTGTGTTAAACAATTAACGTGACTCTGTATAAAATATTGTAATAATAAACTCCTTGATCATATGTAAGTGGTTTATTAGATTGATAATGTTTTTAAATGTTAACATTAATCTATTAGGAGTGTTGTAACTACTAAACATCACCATTGATAAAACTATGTGGCCCCAGTACCATAGAGTTTCACTGAGGAGGCTTCCCATTTGATATAATACTAGTCACATAGTCCTATACAAATTGGAAAAGGATTATAAATGTAAAATGGATTATAGGACACCAAAAATAACATATAAACTTGTTTCCTAGGAAAAAATCCATCAACATATCTTAGAATAACATAATGACTAAATCCCCAATCATGTCATCCAGACCCACCGATGTACTATGGTGACCCTAGAATCATGTAGTCATATATAAATAGTGGAAATGGGGTAAGACCATATTCCAACCACTGATTATAAAATATAAAACTTTATTTTAATATAGAATGGGGAAATGAGTGGGAACATATTACCACCCCAACTAACCAGTGAGAAAGTTTTCGTATTCTGGCTACATAATATCATCAAAAAAATATTTACCGAAATAAATTTCTGTATCCCATCCTACGTATTGAAATTATTTTCACATATTCTGAAACAACAAGAATATATAATGTTTTCACAATAAAATTATCACTATTTAAATGTTATAAATTCAATATCCAACGATTTTTTAAGAGATTTGACAATATACCTCGATTTATACTTGATAAATATTCATATCCCTAATCCCTGATAAGGGGTCTAATGAAATATTTTAATAATGACATAGAAGTGGGAAAATATTATTACCTACGACTTGGATACAATAAAATATATTATATTAGAGGGCCAAACGAAGCCACATATCCTAAATGATCTCTAGTACTAGTAATATTAAAGACACATTTGGAGGCCACCAAATGGTGGGAATATATACCACCTTGATATAATGGAATTGATCAACAAAATATAGTTAAAAACAAAAGGTAATCACATATTATTATCTTATATAAAGGATCTCATCAGTTAGCCTCTCCAATGATAGAGTAGTCACCGAAAAGGAAACACATTTACGAAGGTTTCTATTCCACCTCAAAGAGATAATCTAAAATAAGGTCTTGTAAAGACGGGTAATAACCCAAGAGTGGTTATATATAACAAAAATTTTCAGAATTGAAATTATTGAGGACCTAAAACACCTATTTATTATTGAATTAGATTATGTTAAGTAATCATTAAAATTTGAGTAGTGACTAAATCATGGATTTTCACCCATAGTATAATGATATATAGTTCTAGATTCCATACCCAAAATAAATTCCATAATGGTCATACATCTGGAAACTCAATGATAAATAATTAGAACACATTTCATGAATCTAGTTGTGAATTTGAAATTTATAGTAATATGTTCTAAAAGAAAAATGGTTTTATTCATTATAACTAATTTATTAGTAACTAATGAGTTCTTTCATAAAAATAAAATTTCAATCACCAAGGAGTCTATATTTTTATTGATGTATTTTTATGAAAACAGTCCTCTTATAAAATTTAATCCTAGAAAAAAAATCATACCTGGTAGTTCATGAAGTATCAATGAAAATAACACCCGTATCCCCAAATACAATATTTGAAAGTTAATCTTTATAAATATATGTTTAGTAATATTTTTCATGAACTAATCAACCCTAACCTTACTCACACTATACTATAATCCATGGGATGTTTGGAGATACTCTTATCGGGGATAAGTCACTTAGAAAAAAACCACATTAGTCAGATCATGTGTTGAAATTTCTTCTCGGAATGATAAGGATTGTATGGAAATGTGAAAATAATTCTATATTGGTTAAATATAGATCATGTTATAGAACATAAACACTCAAATATATTACATCCCATATATGATTAAAGAGCATTGTATGCCTTTATTCACCAAAAAGTGTCATCCACTCTTCATTAGACCAAGGAAAAGGACATTCTATATCTGGATTATGATAACTATCTCCAAATAGTGAATACAATTTGTTGTGAAAATAATTTTTATACATTATCAATATGTCAATACCCTTTTTTAGAGGGAAACAACCTGAACTAACAACATACAACCATATGTTTTCTGCAATTACATCAATAGATAATTAATGATTCTTTATCTAAAATGTGTATATAGTTATGGAAATAATATGAGTATTTTCAGTTTATAATATTACAAATGAAATAATATTCCAAAAAATATAAAATCTAATAATTTTAATTACATAGGAGAGGAAATTAGTAAATAAGTATTAAATTTAGTTTCGTTCATAAAATTAAATCCAACTAGAGTTGTGTTTTAAAGGTATATATATAGGGATTAGATGATAATGTTGCCCCATCACAAGGCCCCCCAAAAAGTAATTCATGAATCATTATTGAAAATTGGGAATTCATTGACTAATGAAAATTATTCAGTGGTAGGAAATTCACACTCTTAACATGCATCATACCTGACCTATGACCTTGTATGGAACACCAAATCAAAAATACAACATATGTAACCATTATGGAATTCATTCAAAGAATCCCCATCTCGTTAAAAATGGGTGATGGTTTTACAACCATCAACCTTATAGGGATAAAAAAATCCTCATTATCATTAGCTAATAGTGGTAGAATTATTATAGCATCTCCATCTTATATTGAATTAGTTATTTTTACCAACCCCTCTAGGGGACTCAATAATTTCTATGTTTTGTTCTCAACACCAATATATAGAACCCACACCATTACAACCTCTATATGAAACACCCATATCATACCTAGAATACACACTATAGATTGTAAAAGACACCCTCAAGAAATCCATACACCAATCAATATTACAAGGGTATCCAATAACAAGGAATAAACCCTATAGTGTGTATAAAATAGAACAATCTATTAAGATATAGGACCTAAAAAATGACCATATGTGAATTTTGGAGAGGGTACCTAGAATGAATATGTATTATAATAAATATATGATGGTGAAATGATACGCATTACTCAATAAACATCAGTTGACTTCATCATTAAAAACATAGCAAAAGAGGTAGGATGAGACATGGGAAACAAGGAATGTAATAAAGAAACACTATTTTGAGTTGAGTTTTGTATTGGAAAACATGTGGGATGCTTTTATACATAAAAAATTGAAATCATGGAGCTGAAAAGATTGAACTGACATTTAATAAATTCATCAATATCCAACAACATAATATTATGTGAATGGAATGATGATTTCCCACTCTCCAACTGAATAGGATGATTTTATACTTTATGTTGTGAAGTTTTCACTATATTTTGATGAGATAAACATTTTGGGATGACTCAAAAATGAATTAATCAGATGAAATATTCCCTCTCAAAAAGACATTCAATCCAAATAGGTGGGTTCTTCACATATTTTGTTGGGGGTGACCTAGTATGAGAGAGAAGAGATTTAACACTAGGATACCTATCTATCCTAGTTTTCAATTTAGCTGATCCTAGTTATTTATAAAGATGATATGTTTCTTATATTATAGAAGATACTTACCTCATTTTGGGAATGTCTCCCATATATATTTCTGAATGATAATCAACGAACTATATATTAGAAGAATCCACATCCAGATTCCCATTGAAAACATGTTTGATGATAAAACCTTACCAAAATTCCTCCAAATCACCTCAACACCATAAATTTTCTCACATATAAACTGGTATAAATAGAATTATTACATTCTATAATACAACATGATAGGAAACCATGCCTCAAGTGGGTAGATTCCACTCATCCTCCACAAAATTTTAAGAATACTATAATCCAATCCTTATGATGGATATCTCTTCTAGAATAAATAAAATTAATTTTAATATCATTATATAGATTTATAATGGGGGGACGTGATTAGTTCTTGTTGAAACAAAATTGATACTTTATTAAAAAATTTGGGTTTCTGAATTGGTTAAGTAAATTAGTTTTCCAACTGGGTATATGATGGAAGGGGTATGAAATTATCATCAATATGAATTATATTTCATATCTATGGTAAGGAATATGAAAATTATTGACCACTATAATTGAATTTTCGTTTGAATATAATGGGTTATCTTATATCATTAATAGATCAAAATGGTCTGATATACTCACATGATTTTCCTCTCACCATGTAGAATCTATACAAGATATATATTAGGATTATTTTTGATAATTTAGAGCTAATGATAATCCTATTAATGTTTAATGGAGGATTATAGGGTTTTTTTCATCGAATTGAATTCAGATTAACCCATTAATGGAATAAAGGAAAAATACTAATTTACACATTTGGAAAAATACATTTTAGATGAAACCTCCCAAAAAATAAAAATATTATAAAAACAATTATCTCCACTACCCATGTTTTTAATAAGGCTATATCTGATAATAAATCCTATGAAAGAAAATATCAAAATGGGTATGTTTTAGGATACTTCATTGTAGTCATGGAAAAAAATATTCTAAAGATTCAAATCCCTAAAATCCTAATGAATATGGTCTTAATGATAGTATGTACTATTTACCGTACCAAAATATGTTGATTCAAAATATCCAATATTTAATAATAATTATTGAATCCACCATAGAATATCTAATTCTAAATAGGTTAGCATCAATAAAACGTCAATACTAGTAGAATATATTTCACTACCAATCTATAGGAAGAATAAAGTGTCTTAAATGTCCCATATTGTCCTTAATGCATTTCCAATGACTATATCAGGATTAAAATAATCAATCAGTATAATTATATCCACTGAGAAAATGTCAATTATTCACTCATATAATAAATTCCTCCAACATATTCTAAATTAATTGATTTATACCGATCATATAGAGGAAATTGAAATTGGTTAATGTATACCACAATTCAAGAATAATATATTTGAATAACTCTCAAGAAAGTCTATATGTTTTTTTATTTCATTTATCTATACATTATATTATGGGAACAACCCAATAAAATAAAACCATCAATATATGAATAGATGGTTATTTTATCTGTTAATGTAACTCACCTAATCAGTTTTATAACTGATAAAGAATATTCATATGAAAAAGAATCCTCATAAAATAGTTAGGGATATATAAGAAGTGTTAATTAAGGATCATCTAAATAGGAGGTTCATAACTAATATACATTATAATAGTTTTTTCACATCACACCTAAATACATATATAAAACTAGGACATTAGGGTGATCACATTGAATATCCCAACTCAAACGCATTGAAGATCTTAAATCCTACATGGGTAGTTAAAATCCAATTATTTTTGAAGATCATTTAGATGGTGTGAAATTTTATAATTATAATATGAATTTTTTTAGTAATACTGCACCCAAAAATCCCCTGAAAAACTTTTCTTCATGTTCTATCCATGAAAAAAATTCATCTATTTGAAAATTATTATCCACCAAGACTCATGAAAATTAATTACCACATGGTGGGATGTGATGGATCATGATAAAAATATTAAATATTTTTAAAAATATGGATACAATAGTAGAAAAACATATGAAAATTGGAACACATAACCTGAAAATATTACTCAATGAAGTACTTATAGATGTCACTCAGGACCCGTAAGAGTTTGATGATGATCATTATTCGACTAAGGTGTTTAGGTGGAGACTAATCAAATGGAGTTTCAAATATGTTGTGCCCAAGTGAAGTAATTGCATTTGTTGTCAATAACTTGTCATGGTGTGCCATCTGATGAAGTACATCTTGAAGATTGATGATTACAGAAGCATTAAATTAGACGATTGCTAAGCTGATCATAAGTTCAAAGCACGTGTATCAAGGAGATACATTGTCACAACAGGATTAGAAGACCATGCACTATCTCTTAGTGCATGAGGATTTAAATTTTATCCGACCTCTCTGATTAGATCAATGAAGTTATTTGTAGAATATGTTTGATTTAGGAGCTCGGTTGAAGATGAAGAACCTTTGGAATTCCATGTAAGTATTGAATATATGTTGAAGAGGAATAGAGCATTTCAAATGAAAAAGAAGAAGAGGAGAAGAAATGAAGAGGAATATGGCTTGAATGGCACTTGGTTTGGCAATTTTAATATGGAGTACTTTGTTTTTATACAAAGGATTCATTCTTTCCTTTGTCAAAAAATAGTCACCAAGGAGGCCAGCCGAGGGATCACCCAAGGAACTTGTGGGACTCAGGGTCACCACACCCATGGGGAACCCTCAAGGCCAAGGTGCTCCATGAGGCAGAAGGTTAGTGCCGTGTATAAGCCCCCGAGGCTACACGGCGATGAAGCCCACGCAGCACACGCGCCCGAAGGCACACACGCATGGTGGGTGCATAGCGCGCCTGAGTGATAGGGGTGGGCACAAGAGCGCGCTCGCAGAGGCCACGGTGCGCGGCACCGTGGAGGGAGAAGAGAACTAATTAATGGGAAGCTGGAAGCTCGAGTTTGATAAACCGCACGAAATCAGCAGCGCGTTTCGATGTGGGACGGTGAAAAATAATCCCGATCTAATCATGGCCGCCCGTTTGATCTCTAGGCAGAACTCGTCCGCTCATCCCATCGCCGCGACGATGTTTTAATCCTGGCCGTCCGCTGTCATTAAACTCCTGATCCGACTGCTCTGGAGTTGTCTTCATCCTCGAGCTTAGCTGAGGTCTTCCCGCAGCCGCCTTCGAACCAGAGCTCCCCCCGTGACTGAAGATCGAGACTCCGGCCACCTTTGATGGATCTGATTTCACTGTTGAGATCGTCTGGCCCTAAGGAATCCATCCATGCATTAAAATGTACATGCATACGTGAAATGGAGTTTTTCGAATAACGGCCGAGGAAAATGAAGTTGCTGAGGCTTCGTGCATTCTTGCTTTGCATGGTTTGTGCTTTAACAGAGACATGCATGCGTTCGAAAACGCATGCACGTGAGGGGAACCGAAAATGATAAAACCCGCATTAATACAGTGAAGAAGAACATGATATGCGGAAGATCTTTTTAACGCGTTTGAAGTTTTCAAAGACGCCACAGATTTCGGGAATTCAAAATGTATTTCCCCGAAAATCATTCATGCACCTCCTCTGCCTATATAAAGAGGAGTCTGAGGCCGAGTGAAGGTTGCTGTTCATTCGTGAAGACCCGCGATGCTCTCTGCCTCGCGAAGTAAAATCATGCGCATTACTTGCACGACAGGAGGCTCCAAGTTTTGTTCTCGCGCAACCCTTGCGCGAAGGGTTTCTGTTTGAGAATAAAGGACCTTGCGCGCTACCTCTTTGCGCGACAAGAAGAGAACCCCCCCTGCGCGCTACTCCTTGCGCGACAGGGAAGTTTGGGCAGTGCACTTGTGCGCCCGAGGGGTCTTTGACACCCTGCGCGACCAAAGGCAGGAGAACCTTGCGCGCCTCTTTTGGTGTTTGAGTTTGGGTGAAGTATTTACCACACTTGGGAGTGTGTGTGCAAGGAGGAAGACCTGAGGCTTAGCCTTGTGTGTGCACAAGTGAAGAAGACCAACTTTGAGAAGAAGAGGAGTATACACTTAAGTGTGTGAATGCAAAAGTACTGATCATTCTAAGTGATTGTTTTTTTTGGTGAGCAAGACCAACGAGATCTTTTGAAGACTGTTGAAGCTACTTGATGTTTTTGAACAACACCTTTGAAGAAGTGTAGTGAAGCCATGATGAAGATGATGCTGTGGAGTTGGGCGTTTAACCAACTTGTAATTGGGGGGTATAACCAATTACTGTGTAATCATATTTTGGCATAGTGAAGAATCCGTGTTGGGGGGTGTAACCAACACGGCAAGGAGTAGGTCTTTGTACCGAACCTTGTAAATCTCTGTGTTCTGTGATCTCATTATTACTGCACCACTAAAAGAGTAGATCTAGGCTTTAACCAGCTGCAGAGGTTGAATTGATAATCCAAAGGGAACAATTCATAAAAAGAAAAAGTTATCACTGATTCACCCCTCCCCTCTAAGTGATCACAACCGATCCAGGCATTTCAAGTGGTATTAGAGGGAGGTTCCCTCTATTAGGATCTACTTCTGAGAAAATGGACAATCTAAATTCTGTTAATAGTAGGGGTGTCCTTACATTCGATGGAAAGAATTATCACAGCTGGAAAAATCGGATGTTTCCCTACCTTCTATCTCTCGGCCTTGATGTTAGAGATGCAGCCTTATTTGGATTCCCTCCTCTTGCTAATGAAGATGCTATGACACTCGATGAGAAAAGAAATATGGAAGTTGATGGTAAAGCTCAAAATGCCATTCTTATGTCACTCTCAGAAAAGGTATACACAAAAGTCATGGGACTCAAGAATGCTAAAGAAATTTGGGACAAATTGGAAAGTAGTTATGAAGGCAACATGAAAGTCAAGGAAGCCAAATTACAAATTTGGAGAAGAAAGTTTTAAGATGTCAAGATGGGAGAAGAATAAAATAATGATGATTATTTCACAAGAGTCAATGAAATTGTCAGTAACATTCAGGGCTTTGGAGAAAAGTTGGAGGACTCCACTATTGTTAAAAAACTAATGAGAAATTTTCCTGACAGGTTTGACCCCAAAGTCTCAGCATTAGAAGACAGAGATGATCTCTCTCTTGATGAACTACACAACATTCTCATTGCATATGAAATGAGGAAGATCCTAGTATTCAAGAAGAAGATCAAGGATGATATGGCTTTTGAGGACATGAGACAACTCAAGATAAAAGATGACGAAGTCCTAGAATCAAGTGATTCTGACAATGAAGAAAAGGATGAAGATCTCAACACGATTATTTCTATTTTTTCTAAAAGGTTTGGAAAAACTAAATTCAGGGGAAAAGGGAAATCACCATCGAGATGTTTCAATTGCAATAACATCGGACACTTTGCTGTTAACTGTCCTAAAAAAAGATCTAGTACTCCAGATATTGAAGATGATAAGTCACAAAAGAAGAAATAGAGTATATACCCAAGAGAAAGAAACAGATCTGGTGCAAGAAAGAAATGGATCGTTCCTGGTGAAAGAAGAAGCTATGTAAGCAAAGAGGAAGAATCAAACTTCACTTCAGCCAGTCAATCAGAAGAAGAAACGAATTTTATGGCTCATGTGGAAAAAGGGTTTGACACTTGCAGCAGTGAAGATGATGAAAGTGAACGAACAGAGCTCGAACACATAGTGAAAGATGAACTAGTGGCTTGCCTTGAACAGAACACTGAACTCAAGAAAGAGAAGAGATTGTTACAAAAGTAAACCAAAAGGATGACTGAGGAGTTGGAAGAATGTATGAAGAAAGAGACAATGTACATTGATGAAATCAAGAGACACAAACTGAAGGTAGCTGAGCTGGACAAGATAGCAAAAGATCTTGAGGATAAACTTCATCTCAAAGAAGAAGAGCAATCAGTGACACATTCCAAGTGGATTGAAGCACAGAATAGCTTGACAAAGATGAGAGAAGACTTCAACAAGGCTGTTGAGGTCAAGGCAGAATCATCTTATGCTGGTGCTCAGAGGCAGGTCAATTTACCACTAAGTAAATCTCTAAATACATCTGTTATTTCTAACAATGCAGGTTCAAAGATAAAATTGAGACAAACATGGCATGAACCAACCTGTGTAAAATCATCTTCAATGGAAGAAAGGAAATCCTCAGGAAGGACTACTCAAATCATGGACAGAAAATTACAACATGACTCTTATCAACAAAGAAGGTCAAGGTTCAGAGGCTACTGCTGGTGTTGTGGTGTGTTTGGACATAAGGCCTATGCATGCTGGTATAACATGTCTCGTCCAAACATGAGGCACGAGTCAAGGGGGAGACATCCTGAAACCCAGATTGTTTTGCAGAAAGCATCAAAACCACCAACTCAGAACACATTTGACTGCCTGAGTGAAGCTTGTGGAAGATGTGACCAACAAGGTCATAGAGCTGATAAATGTATGACAACTCTTCCTAAACAAAAAGTCAAAGACATGAAAGGGAAAGGCATTCAAGAAACCAATGATGAAATCACATGCTTTGCTGAAGTGGCTCTAAAAGCTAGCAGTAAAACCAAGTCATGGATTCTTGATAGTGGATGCTCATCCCACATGACTGGTGATACAAAAATTCTAAGCAACATTGAAAGTCATGAGGGAGGAACCGTGGTGTTTGGAAATGATCGTTCTCTGAAAATCAAGGGAGTTGGAAAGGCTATGATTGCAACAACAAATCTAAAATCCAATGATGTGTTGTTTGTTGAAGGATTAAAGCACAACCTACTGAGTGTAAGTCAATTATGTGATGATGGACATGAGGTGTTGTTCCAGAAGGACTCATGCATCATCAAGAGCTCAAAGGATGGAAAAATCATCACTCAAGGAAGAAGAACCACTGGAAATCTATTTCAAATTGGTGATCCCATCAATTCTTGTTTTCTTAGCTCTAAAGATGAAAACAACCTCTGGCATAGAAGACATGGCCATCTTGGTCAAAGGATTATGAGTAAAATTCTGAAGTACAATGTTGTACGAGGTCTACCCAAATTAAAGAGAGAAAGAGATGAAGTCTGCGACACATGTCAGAAGGGAAAACTGACCCATAGGTCACACAAAGGAGTTGATATCATGTCTACTAGGCCTCTTGAACTCATCCATACAGACATATGTGGACCGATGAGACAGAAGTCTACAAGAGGAGATTTCTATTTTATAACCTTCATTGATGATTACACTCAGATGACCAATGTCATGTTCATGAAACACAAGTCAGAGGCAATCACGATGTTCAAGACTTTCAGAAGGCAGGATGAGAAGGAACTAGAGCTCTGCATCAAGAAAGTAAGATCAAACAACGGAAAAGAATATACCAGTGATGTCTTTGAAAGCTATCTGGTCAAGAATGGAATCAAACATCAATATAGTACACCATATACTCCACAACAGAATGGAGTGGCTGAACGAAAGAATCGAAGCATAGTTGAAATGGGGAGGACTATGTTAGCTGAGCATGATATCTCTAAGTTTTTCTGGAGAGAAGCAGTATGCACTGCTATACACATACAGAACAGATGTCTCCTGAGACCAGAAACACAAACGACAGCCTATGAAATGTGGTTTAACAGAAAACCAACTGTTAAATATTTCAAAGTCTTTGGCAGTCCCTGCATCATCAAGATTAAAAACATCAATCTGGGAAAGTTTGAAGAAAAAGCTGAAGAAGGAATCTTTATGGGTTACCTACCTGATGGAAAAGGCTACAGATGCTGGAATAAGAGGTTGAATAAAATGATTGACTGCAGTGATGTAATAATAATTGAAAACAACACCAAGCCATACACTATGGATGATGATGACTCAAAGAATGACACAGCCTTGGAACAGAAGAATGCATAATTACCTGAGCCAACACCAACTGCTGGTGAGATCAACTCTGAATATACCAGTGATGAAGATGAAGGTAATGAAAATGGAAGAATCAGATACAACAAATTGAAGAAACATGTTGACACAGAAAATGTCCTTGGAGACCTACAGTCCTCAGTAAGAACTAGAGGAAGATTGAGATTGGAAGATCAGACTGCACTGGTTTCTCAAGTTGAACCTCACATAGTGGCTGAAGCAGTTGTACATGAGGAATGGATACAAGCTATGCATGAGGAACTCAATCAAATTGAAAAGAACTCCACTTGGGATCTTGTGCCAAGGCCCAAAAATAAAAATGTTATTGGGACAAAGTGGGTGTTTAGAAACAAACTCAATGAAAAGGGAGAAGTTTCCAGAAACAAGGCCAGACTTGTATGCAAAGGATATTCAAAAATGGAAGGAATCGACTTTGAGGAAACCTTTGCACCAGTTGCAAGACTGGAAACTATCAGAATGTTCTTAGCAGTTGCAGCACACAAGCAGTACAAGGTCTATCAGATGGATGTGAAATCTGCATTTCTGAATGGAGATCTTGAAGAAGAGGTGTATATTGAACAACCAGAGAGATTTTTGCTGGACAAAGATGGTAGTATGGTGTGCAGATTGAGAAAATCCTTGAATGGATTGAAGCAGGCCCCTAGAGCCTGGTACTCAAAATTGGATGGTTGTCTTAAAGACATGAAATTTGTCAAAGGAACAGTTGACAGTAACCTCTATGTCAGAGAAATGGCCAATGGTACCCTCATAGTCATTATCTATGTGGATGATATCATTTTTGCTGGTAACAAGGAAGGACTATGTGAAGAATTTGCTGAGAAGATGAAAAGAACTTTTGAAATGTCGATGCCTGGTCAAATGACATATTTTCTAGGATTTCAGGTGGAACAAAGACAAAAATCCATATTTCTTTCACAAGAGAAGTACGCAAGGGACTTAGTGAAAAGGTTTGGAATGGAAAGTTCAAAGGAAGTCTCCACACCCATTTCTATCGGAACCAAGCTATGCAAGGATGAAGAAGGCAACAATGTTGATCAGAAAGAGTTCAGAAGAATTATTGGTAGTCTACTTTATCTCACGGCTTCAAGGCCAGATATAGAATATGCAGTGACTTTGTGTGCCAGATTCCAAAGTGACCCAAAAGAATCTCATTTAACTGCTGCCAAAATAATCCTGAGATATGTTAAAGGAACCCTCAACTATGGACTCTTATACAAACACAGTGCAAACATATAGTTGTTGGGATTCACAGATGCTGATTGGGCTGGTGATTGCACTGATAGAAGATCCACATCTGGTGGAACCTTCTTTCTGGGAGAAGGATGTGTTAGCTGGTACAGCAAGAAACAAAATTCTGTAACATTGAGCATAGCTGAAGCAGAGTATGTGGCCGCTACACATGCATGTACTCAAATGATTTGGATGCAGGTTCAGCTAGCAGATTTGAGGATTAAAGATGAAAAACCATTGAGGATCTTATGTGATAATCAAAGTGCAATTGGGTTGTCTAAGAATCCTATCCAAAACTCCAGATCCAAGCACATTGATATAAAATATCATTTCATCAAAGAAAGGGTCGCCAGTGGAGACATCAAGCTAGACTACATTCCTACTCAAGATCAGGTGGCAGGCATTTTCACCAAAGCTATGCCTACGGAAAGATTTGTTGAATTGAGGCTGAAACTTCATGTTCAGCCTTCTACTCTCACTTGAGGAAGAAGAAGGTCCCTCCTTATTCCCTAATTTTTTTTATTCTTGTACTTACATGCAGGGAATTGAAGGAGATGAGTGCATCCCCTGAGGGGGAGCATTGGTAGTTGAAGATGTGTAGGTTCCAGAAGCTCTATACTCTGAGTATGGCTTTCATTCACCCCTTTGCATTTGTTGGCCAATAAGGGGGAGAAATCATCAGGCACACGACATTCTCTCAGTGTGCTTCGGAGTATTGACAACCAAATACAAAGGGGGAGATTGTTGTGCCCAAGTGAAGTAATTGCATTTGTTGTCAATAACTTGTCATGGTGTGCCATCTGATGAAGTACATCTTGAAGATTGATGATTACAGAAGCATTAAATCAGACGATTGCTAAGCTGATCATAAGTTCAAAGCACGTGTATCAAGGAGATACATTGTCACAACATGATTAGAAGACCATGCACTATCTCTTAGTGCATGAGGATTTAAATTTGATCCGACCTCTCTGATTAGATCAATGAAGTTCTTTGAAGAATATGTTTGATTTAGGAGCTCGGTTGAAGATGAAGAACCTTCGGAATTCCATGTAAGTATTGAATATATGTTGAAGAGGAATAGAGCATTTCAAATGAAAAAGAAGAAGAGGAGAAGAAATGAAGAGGAAGATGGCTTGAATGGAACTTGGTTTGGCAATTTTTATATGGAGTACTTTGTTTTTATACAAAGGATTCATTCTTTCCTTTGTCAAAAAATAGTCACCAAGGAGGCCAGCCGAGGGATCACCCAAGGAACTTGTGGGACTCAGGGTCACCACACCCATGGGGAACCCTCAAGGCCAAGGTGCTCCATGAGGCAGAAGGTCAGGGCCGTGTATAAGCCCCCGAGGCTACACGGCGATGAAGCCCACGCGGCACACGCGCCCGAACGCACACACGCATGGTGGGCGCATAGCGCGCCTGAGTGATAGGGGTGGGTGCAAGAGCGTGCCCGCAGAGGCCACGGTGCGCGGCACCGTGGAGGGAGAAGAGAACTAATTAATGGGAAGACGACAGCTCGAGTTTGATAAACCGCGCGAAATCAACAGCGCGTTTCGATGTGGGACGGTGAAAAATAAGCCCGATCTAATCATGGCTGCCCGTTTGATCTCGCGGCAGAACTCGTCCGCTCATCCCATCGCCGCGACGATGTTTTAATCCTGGCCGTCCGCTGTCATTAAACTCCTGATCCGCCGGATCTGGAGTTGTCTTCATCCTCGGGCTCAGCTGAGGTCTTCCCGCAGCCGCCTTCGAACCAGAGCTCCCCCCGTGACTGAAGATCGAGACTCCGGCCACCTTTGAAGGATCTAATTGCACCGTTGAGATCGTCTGGCCCTAAGGAATCCATCCATGCCTTAAAATGTACATGCATACGTGAAATGGAGTTTTTCGAAGAACGGCCGAGGCAAATGAAGTTGCTGAGGCTTCGTGCATTCTTGCTTTGCATGGTTTGTGCTTTAACAGAGACATTCATGCGTTCGAAAACGCATGCACATGAGGGGAACCGAAAATGAGAAAACCCGCATTAATACAGTGAAGAAGAACGTGATATGCGGAAGATCTTTTTAACGCGTTTGAAGTTTTCAAAGACGCCGCAGATTTCGGGCATTCAAAATGTATTTCCCCGAAAATCATTCATGCACCTCCTCTGCCTATATAAAGAGGAGTCTGAGGCCGAGTGAAGGTTGCTGTTCATTCGTGAAGACCCGCGATGCTCTCTGCCTCGCGAAGTAAAATCCTGCGCATTACTTGCACGACAGGAGGCTCCAAGTTTTGTTCTCGCGCAACCCTTGCACGAAGGGTTTCTGTTTGAGAAGAAAGGACCTTGCGCGCTACCTCTTTGCGTGACAAGAAGAGAACCCCCCCTGCGCGCTACTCCTTGCGCGACAGGGACGTTTGGGCAGTGCACTTGTGCGCTCGAGGTGTCTTTGACACCCTGCGCGACCCAAGGCAGGAGGACCTTGCACGCCTATTTTGGTGTTTGAGTTTGGGTGAAGTATTTACCACACTTGGGAGTGTGTGTGCAAGGAGGAAGACCTGAGGCATAGCCTTGTGTGTGCACAATTGAAGAAGACCAACTTTGAGAAGAAGAGGAGTACAGACTTAAGTGTGTGAATGCAAAAGAACTGATCATTCTAAGTGATTGTTTTTTTTGGTGAGCAAGACCAACGAGATCTTTTGAAGACTGTTGAAGCTACTTGAAGTTTTTGAACAACACCTTTGAAGAAGTGTAGTGGAGCCATGATGAAGATGATGCTGTGGAGTTGGGGGGTTTAACCAACTTGTAATTGGGGGGTATAACCAATTACTGTGTAATCATCTTTTGGCATAGTGAAGAATCCGTGTTGGGGGGTGTAACCAACACGGCAAGGAGTAGGTCTTTGTACCGAACCTTGTAAATCTCTGTGTTCTGTGATCTCATTATTACTGCACAACTAAAAGAGTAGATCTAGGCTTTAACCAGCTGCAGAGGTTGAATTGATAATCCAAAGGGAACAATTCATAAAAAGAAAAAGTTATCACTGATTCACCCCTCCCCTCTCAGTGATCACAACCGATCCAGGCATTTCAAAATAGCTATCTAAATTAATGTGTAGGGTAAATAGATCACCGTCTATGGTCATATAATAATTCATTACATATCACCAATGGTATAAAAAATGTTTTCATTAATCCCAAAATAGTCAAAAAGAACATCTACGATCCATCTCATAACAAGATGAACCATCAAAATAT
Organism: Viscum album; assembly: GCA_963277665.1. Taxonomy (NCBI): domain Eukaryota; kingdom Viridiplantae; phylum Streptophyta; class Magnoliopsida; order Santalales; family Viscaceae; genus Viscum; species Viscum album. The sequence goes on from OY728142.1 coordinate 1,579,262,054, forward strand.
TTGGTGGAGAGGAAGGTCATTATCCATTGAAGGTGACCACCTAGGGGTATGAAAAATTTGTGAAAAAAAACCTAAGGATGTTCAGACTCAGGAAAAAACAAGGTTATATAATATAAATCATTGATTTCATATATGTTCAAATGAACACAATTTTTAATGTGATGTTTCCCATGTCACTATTCCACTGGTATATAATAGTACCATCAATATAATATAAATTCTTAAAAGGCCCTTTTAATGGAGATATTGATTCAAATGTGGTGATATAGACCCCATTGAATCTTTTAATTCAATTTATTTAATATAAATATTCTAAAATATATAAAGAAATCAAATAATAATAGTTTGTGTTATCGGGATCATTTCTACGAATGACTTATGAATTACCCCTTCAAACATGTGTAATATTCATAGTTATGAATATATATTTTCGATTAATTTTATACATAAAAAGAACACAGATCCATGTGGCCATCAAAATAACTTTCTTCCCCTAATTTGTATTTTTATTTCCATGTTAATTGGATTTAGAATATCGAGTTTTGAGCTCATTACTTCGAAGAAAAGAAATATATAATGTTTTGATATGTAACGACCCATATTTTTTCAATGTAAATTACATTCTTATAAGTATGTCATAAAATAACATGAAAACACAACATAAGGAACTACTATGTTCTAAGTGACCTTTAAACATAAGTTTGTCACTTTTGTGTTGGGAATTTGGAAAATCTGACATACACGATTGTGTTCAAGATGTTTTTTGGAGTCTAATAAAACAAAAATAATTTTTGGTGAATAATAACCTACCATTATGAATATTAACACAATCATCTGAATAGTGATATACCCTAATGAATAGTAACCTTACCTATGATAGAATAAAAATAATATTCAAGTGAAAGTTTGATGTACCTATATTTTAGAATAAGTAATTGTATATTTTAAAACTGTATTTTTAATAATAAATTAGGATTTTAATTAAATATTAAATTAATCATATGTATATAATTATTTTTTAAAAAATAGACTTCATTTTTGGATTTGACACGTCGAAAAATGGTTGCGGTAATTATTTTGGATTTTTTTGAAATACTTAAATTTTTGGTGAATAGTAAAATACATTAATTTACCGTATAAAAACATTATAATTTAAAATCACTATTCCTGACATCACAAGTGATGTAAGCACCCAAATATCGAACTCACATTCCCTTTTTACTATTATTGGTTATGGAAGACCCACTATTCCTTGTCTTGGGGGGAAATATTAAACAAATATATTTTATATTTAGAAAACCTCTCTCCCCTCCACTATAAATACCACCCTTCACACCCTCATTTCCTCACACCTATGAAGCTTGAATCATTGTCTGAACTCTACCCAAACATCTTCCCTATCCGCTCTCCCACTTAAAAGAGCTTCTGGTATCATAAAAAGACCATGATTATTCCCCTTAAGGAGGATCTCAAGAGGAGGAATCAAGAGGTAATTTCTCTCCCTCTTCTCCATTAATTCCGTTTCAATTTCAAGTTATTTTCTTATTCTCTCATCACCTATCTCTTCAAAAATTATATTTTAACTCCAGTAACATTCATATAATGGAATTTTATGATACTAATGGGATGTTATATCATCCAACCCCTTTCTCCACTTCCTTCTATTTTATTAAAGAGAATGTTGTTTGTGAGGTGCTAATTTATCACCTTCAAGAACGACATGTTTTCTTCTTCCATTTCTACCTTCAGATCTGGTTATAAAAATGATTGTATGGTTGAACCAGAAATTATATATTTATTATTTCCTATTTTATGTTCGGTAACTAACTTATGAACATATTACTAAGTTATAAATTAAAACAAGTTCTGTGTGATTGAAAAACCACCCAAATAAACCCAAACAATCGTCATTTAATTTTAATCTAATGATTCATCCATATGGTATATAATAAAATTTATTATAAGATCATTTTAAATTGTGTAATTTCATTAATAACATTTAATATATGTTCTGTATATTTAAAAATTTTCTACCCAAACATTCATTTAAGAATACGAGTTAACCACTCAAGAAGACCATAAAAATGAACATTCCCAAACAAACTTTTTAATCCCTATAACTCGTCAAATGTCCCATAAAATGACACAATGAAACCAAAATGATCCCTAATAATATATAAAAGGTTCTATAATTTCAAATTAATGAATATACATTCATCATATAGGACATTAATGAGAAGGAAGCGTTCAGATACAAGGTAAGGGGAAATTCATGATCCCACATTTCATCCTTCGGGTTCTCCCTCTTTCACTCCATTTTTGATATGGTTACTCCTAAAATATCTTTTTTTTCATAATTTTATTTTCTTTTATGAGATATAAATGATTACCTATATTGTTTATGTCAAGAAAAATGTTTTTCAAAAGAACCCTTCTTTTGGAACTGAATGTTTACTTCTCATTCAAGGTTGATGGTTCTTGTGTCAAGTATGTTATTCCCTCCATGTTTGGGAACCCAAATTTTATGAATGTGTTCTTATGAGATGAATCAAATTCTTTTAAATGGGTTAGTTATGCTCATTTTTTATATTTTTTCTATGTGTCATGCATGATATTAATAATATTATGATGTGACGAGTGCGCCTGGAATTATATATCGCAATATGAATGTTTGAATGTGACGGGTGCACCCAGAATTATATAGCACTAGAAGGAATTGGACAAAGTGATGAATCTCATGATTAAATGTGAAATTATGTGGATTATATTCTATATTTGTTCACAATTATGTGTGGTAGTTAACCACTAAGACATGATGTTTCATTTTTATGCATTGCCACACTTCATGTCGTTTATTTATGCTTCCTCTCATGTTAATGATATTTTTCCCATGTTACAATTATGCTCACCACATGATATATTGTTCTTATCTATCCTATTACTGGGATTTTAGATCACCCATTTTGATGTATATCCTAAGGTGGATACATTTACTAGGAAGAGGTTAAGTTCTAATGAGAATCTAGAGAAGAATAAATTGAATAAACGTTTATGCTTGATGGTGTAGTTGGTATGAGTGGTCCTAGTTTTCCCAAGAAACAAAACCTCTAGATCCTCTATGTGTAATAATATTATGGTTTTTACCTTTAAAATTATGTAATATTAATGTATCAAATGGTTAGGTCTCTATAGTTGGTATTAGAGGCATGTTTTAGTTAATTTGGGAATTATGATTAGTGAACCCTAGAGAAAACCTCTATCTTGAGACTAAGTACAAATATTCACACAAGAATCTCTACATAGGGATCCCATATGTTTTGATTTTAGAATAAATTGTGAAAATGAATATGTAATTTATTCATTACTTGTTGAATTAATTTTTTTTAAACCTTTTCTATTGTAGAAAATGGTGGGAACAAGGAGATACCAAGCCACCAACTCGTGTGAGGGCCAATGCAACGATTGCCCGAATGACATCCCCAATGATTTGGGAGGTGGAGTTAAGAACTTCATGGAGATGCTTACCCAATTATCTCAGATTATTAACAATAAAAATAATAATGGAGAACATCCTACTTCCCGAAAGAGAGAGTAACTAGCTATCAAATGTTTAATGCGGAAACGACCACCGACGTTATGTGGATCTTCTGATCCATTAGTTGAGGAATAGTGGGTCAACTCCATGGAGATGATCTTTTCTGTGCTTCACTGTTCTGAGATGAAGAAGGTGACTTTAGCTATTTATTTTCTAGATGGAGAGGCCGATCAATGGTGGGATTTTATTAAGAACACCAATCCAAAGATGGAAATTTAAGAGATGGAATGAGAAGACATTAAGATCATATTTCTTAATAAGTATTTTCCATGAACTCTTCACACAAAGATGTAGAGTGAATTCATAGAGCTTAATAAAAAATAAAGAGAATATGTCAAAACCTATGAAGCGAATTTCACAAGGCTTTCAAGTTATTCTTTGGGTTTTGTTATAAAAAATGATAGCAAAATTGATAGATTCTTTAGTGGATTAAAACCACACAATCGAAAGGATTATGAAATTCAAGACTTTAGAAGTTATTAAGAAGTTGTTCGGTGTGATCACAAAGTGGAGATGGATTTTGGAGAATGGTCCCAAGGATATGGTGATAAGAAACCAATGATGGAGTTTCATGTCAGTGGATCTAATGAAAAAGGTGGGAAGAAAACTCAATGACCCACATGCCAAAAATGTTGGATTTTGCACCATGTGAACTGCTTTAAAGGGTTGGAGAAATTATACATGTGTGGGAAAGATGGGAATCATTCTCAAGAGATTAAAGAAGACATGAAAATGAAGTATAATTTAGTGGAAGAATAGAGAGAACCATCCATGGTTCAATGCTACTATTATTGGGATCTAGGGAACTATGCAAGCTGGTTCACTAAACCTCGAGTTCTCGAGGGTAACCAGCATTAACAGCCACCAAATCCAAAGGAACAAGGGAAGGATTATGCCATCACTAGTGCATATGTGGAGCAAGATAATGAAGGGGTACATGGTACACTTATTAATCACTCATGAATGGAAAAAGTCTTATTTTATTCTGGTGCTACGCATTCCTTTATATCTTGTAAGTTTTCTAGAACTATATAATAGATTCCCCAAAACAATTAATTAGAGATATATATAAAAACACCAAGTGGTTAAATCATTGACACCCAAGGGCTTGACTCTTCTCCTATCGGAATATGTGGAAATATTCTTCTGGCAAATTTCTTAATACTTCCCTTGGTGGAATTCAACAATATAATGGGAATGGATTGGATCTCGTTATATAGAGCACATATCAACTATCGAGAAAAGGAAATATATTTTCATATTCCAAACCATCCCGTGCTCCTCTAATAATACAAGGAAGATCATGAATCTCCTTTGAGAAATCCTTCATCTGTGTGGATGTTGATTACCTACAATGAATCATACCTCTACCAAATGGCTGAGTCAATGGAAAGTGAAAACCCTGCAGAAATTCCAATCGTGAGGGAATGCCGTGATGTATTTCTCGAAGAGTTACCAGAAATTCCCTCAGATCGTGAGGTAGAGTTCTCAATTGAACTCATACCCGGAGCTACTCCTATCTCAAAGAGTCCTTATAGGATGGATCCCATCGAAGTAGAAGAGTTGAAGAAGTAGGGAAAGAGAATCTAGACAAAGGGTTCATATGCCCTAGTACATCACCTTGGGGTGTGCGAGTGATCATTGTGAAGAAGAAGGATGAAACAATGTGGCCATTTATCGATTATCAGGAACTGAAGAAGATCACCATAAAGAACAAGTATCCTCTTCCTAGGAATGTCAACTTATTAATCAATTAAGAGGAGCTCAATACATCTTAAAGGTCGATCATCGTTCTGAATATCATCAGTTAACGATGAAGAAGTAATATATTCAGAAGACTGCCTTCCATACAAGGTATGGGTACTATGTGTTTCTAGTAATGGCCTTAGGACTTCCAAATACCCCTACAATCTTTGTGGATTTGTTGAATTGAGTCTTTAGACATTACCTCAAAAATTTTATGGTAGTGTTTATGGATGATATTCTCAACTACTCCAAGAGTAATGAGGAAGATGAAGAACATCTAAGACTTGTGTTGGATACATTGAGAAAGGGAAATTTGAATGAAAAGTTCAGCAAGTGTGACTTTTGGATGAAGAATGTCACGTTCTTGGGACATGTGATCACAAGTGAGGGAATTTCTGCTGATCCTTCAAACAAAAAAGAAATTATGGAAAGGCCCATGCCCTCTAGTGTCACAAAAATCCATAGTTTTTTTGATTAGCTGGGTAATACTGACATTTTATGAGAAACATCTCACAAATGTCAATCCATATAACTAAGTTAACATGGAAGGAGGTAAAGTATGTATGGATGGAAGAATGTGAGGGAAGCATCAAGGATCTAAAGGGAAGGCTGATCACTGCACCTATACTCATACTACAAAAAAGTGGAGGAAGTTTTGTGATATACAGTGACGCTTCAAAGAAAGGCTTGGGTTGAATACTCATGAAAAATTAAAATGTGATATCCTATGCCTCATGATAGTTGATGATCCATGAGCAGAAATACCCGATGCATGATCTAGAGTTGGTAGCTGTGATTTTTGCCTTGAAAATCTGGTGGCACTATCTTTATGGTGAGAAGTGTGAAATATACACCAACCACAAGATCCTAATAGATATATATATATATATTCACACAAAAGTAGATCATCATTCTTCAAAGGATATGGTTAGATACAATCAAGGATTACAATTTCTCTATTCACTAACATCCTAGAAAGGCGAACAATGTAGATGATGCTCTGAACAGAAAATAACCCGCTACTCTACCATGTTACAGAATGAGAAAGACTCTATCTTCTTAGATATGCAAAGGATGTATATGGAAATCATAATGGAATGGGATATATTCTAACTTTCCCAAATGATTTCGCAATAATCCATCCATGTGAAAATTAAGGAATCACAAAGGGATGATGTGGGTATACAAATGAGGGTGAATGCAGAAAAGGAAGGGAAGCTGCAAGTGTTCCATATTGATGATGATGGTGTGATTTAGTTTGGAATACAGTTGTTTGTGCCTTCATCACCTGGGATAAAGAAAGTGCTATTGGACAATGCACATAGCTCAACCATCTCTCTCTATAATGGGAGTACCAAGATGTACCATGACCTCTAAGAACACATTAGGTAGGATAATATGAAGAAAGAGGTTGTGGAATATATACCAAGGTTCTTGGTATATTAGTAAGTTAAAAAAGAGGGACAAATGTCCAAGGGGATGATGCAACCACTGCCTATACCCATGTAGAAATGGGGAAATGATACTATGGTCTTTGTCATGGGTCACCCAAAGACTTCAAAGAGAAATAATGTGATATGGGTTGTGGTTGACCAACTCAACAAGACATCCCATTTTATCGCTATTCTAGAAGATATATTGCTTGGAAAACTTGCAAGGATATACGTGAAGGATGTAGTGAGACTGCACAGTGTTCCACTCTAAATTTTCTCTGACCGTGATCCATGGTTCACATCTAAATTTTGGAGGAGCCTTCAACATGCATTGAGTACTGAATTAAATTTTAGCACGACCTATCACCCCCATACTGATGGCCAGTCTAAAAAAGCTATTCAGACGATTGAATATATGCTAAGAGCATGCTCTCTAGAATTCAGAGGTTTATGGGATCAACATCTCATATTGGTTGAGTTCTTATACACAAATATCTTCCACTCAGGTCTTCAGATGGCTCCATATGAATCTTGGTATGGAAAGCGATGTAGAACTCTAACCTGTTGGGATAAAGCTAGATAAACAATGCTACTTGGATCCGATCTTGTGCAAGAGATCACAGAAAAGGTTCTAGTCATCCAAAACAACATCAAAGCTACTCAGAGTCGGCAGAAGAGCTATACTAAAGACTGTTGAAGGGACATGGAGTTCGACATTGGAGTTAAAGACTTCATTAAAATATCACCATGGAATAGAGTTATGCGGTTTGGAAAAAAGGGAAGCTACGCCCAAGGTACATTGGCACCTTTGAGATCCTTGACCACATAAGAGTCGTGGCCTATCACCTTTCACTTCAACCGATTATGGCTAATGTTCATGATGTGTTCCACGTGACACTCTTGATGAAGTACATACCAGACCCATAAAGGTACAAAACTCTGAGGTGGTATAGCTCGAAGATGATCTCTCTTATGAACATTAACCAATTGAAATTTTGTATTGGAGAGATAAGGTTCTATGAAATAATAAAACCCTCCTGTTCAAAGAGTTATGGAGGAACCATAAGTTCTAAGAAGCTACTTGGGAACCAGAAGAGGCGATGATGGAGAAGTACCGTCACCTTTTTGTGTAAATTAAAATTTCAAGGGAGAAATTTCATAAGGGGGGAAGAATGTAATGACCCAATGTTTTTCAATGGAAATTACCTTCTTATAAATATTTCATAAAATCACATGAAAACACAACATAACGAACTACTATGTGCTAAATGACCTTTAAACATATGTTTGTCACTTCTTTATTGGGAATTTTGAAAATCGGACATACACGATTTTGTTCAAGATGTTTTTTGGAGTCTAATAAAAAAATAATTTTTGGTGAATAATAACCTACCCATATGAATAGTAACATACCCTTATGAATAGTGATATATCATAATGAATAGTAACCTTACCTATGATAGTATAAAAATAATATCCAAGTGAAAGTATGACGTACCTATATTTTAGAATAAATAAATAAATGTTTTAAAATTGAGTTTTTAATAATAAATAATGATATTAATTAACTATTAAATTAATAATATTTATACATTTTTTGAAAAATGGACATCATTTTTTGATTCTAAATGTCAAAAAATTCTTCGGGTATATTTTTGGGATTTTTCTAAAATACTTGAATTTTTGGTGAATAGAAAAATACATTAATTTACCGTAGAAATAAATTATAATTTAAACTCACTATTCTTGACATCACAAGTGGTGTAAGATCTCAAATCATGAACTCACATGACCCCTTTACTGTACTTGGTCATGGAATACTCACTATTCCTTGTCTTGTGGGGAAATAATATACTAATGAATTTTATATTAAGAAAACCACTCTCCCCTCCACTATAAATACCACCCTTTACACCATCATTTCCTCCCACCTCTCAAGCTTGAAGCCTTGTATTAACTCTACCCAAACATCTTCCCTAGCCCCTCTCCCACGTACAAGAGATAATGGTCTCATCAAATGTCCAATTTTAGGCCCATTAAAGAGGATCTCAAGAGAAGGATTCAAGTGGTAATTCCTCTCCCTCTTCTCCTTTAATTCCCTTTGAATTTCAAGATATTTTCTTATTCTATCCCAAACTATATTTGTCAAAATGGTATGGTAACTCTAGTAACATAAATATACTGTAATTTTATGATACTAATGAGATATTATATCCTCCAACCCCCTTCTCGTCTTTCTTTAATTTTATTAAAGAGAATGTTGTTTGTGAGGTGTTAATTTATCACCTTCAAGAACGACATGTTTTATTCATCCATTTCTACCTTCAGATATAGTCATGAAACCATTTTTATGGTTGAACCCGAATATTATATATTTATTATGTCCTATTTTATGTTTTATAACTAACTTATGAACATATTACTAAGTTATTAATTAAAACAAGTTCTTTGTGATCGAAAAATCACCGAAATAAACCCAAAAACTCATCATTTAATTTTTATCTAATGATTCATCCCCATGGTATATAATATAATTCATTATCAGTTCACATAAAATTATGGAATGTCATTAATAACACATAATATCAGTTCTGGATGTTTACCCATTTTCTACCCGAACTATCATTTAAGAATACAAGTTAACCACTCAAGGAGGCCATTAAAATGAACATCCCAAACAAAGTTGTTAAACCGTATAACTCATCAAAAAACCAATAAAGTGACATAATAAAACCAAAATGAACCTTATTCATGTATAAAAGGTTATTTAATTTCTAATTAATGAATATAATTTCATTATACCAGACAATAAAGAGAAGGAAGCGTTCAGATACAATGTAAGGGGAAATTCATGAACCCAAATTTCATCCTTCAGGTTCTCCATCTTTCACAACATTTTTGATATAGTTACTCATATAAAATCATATGTTCATCATTTAATTTCCTTTTATGGGATATAAATGATTACTTATATTGTTTATATAAAGCTAAATGTTTTCCAAAAGAACTTTTCTTTTAAGAACTAACCTTTTACTTCTCATTCATGGTTGATGGTTCTTGTATGAAGTATGTTATTCCCTCTTTGTTTTGGGAACCCAAAGTTTATGAATGTGTTCTTATGAGATGAAACTCTTCCCTTTCCATGGGTTAGTTATGTTCATTATTTATATTTTTTTCTATGTGTCATGCATGATAATGATAATTTTATGATGTTACTGGTGCACCCAGAATTATACAGTGCTCCAATGCATTGGGTAATGTGATGAATCTCATGAGTAAATTTGAAATTATGTGGACCATATGCCAGATTTGTTCACAATTATTTGTGTTAGTTGACCACTAAGGCATGATGTTTCATTTTTATGCATTGCAACACTTCAATTATTTTATTTATGTTTCTTCTCATGTTCCTGATATTTTTCCCATGTTATGATTATGCTCAACCCATGCTATATTGTTTTTATCTACCCTCTTACTGGGGTTTTAGCTCACCCATTTTGATGTATATCATCATATGGCTACATGTAATAAGGATAATTCAAGTTCCATTAAAAATCTAGAGAAGAAGAAATTGAATAATTGTTTATGCTTGATGATGTAGTTTTTATGAATGGTCCCAGTTTGCCCAAGACAAAAAACCTCTGGATCTTCTATGTGTAATAATATTATATTTTTTACCATTGGAATTATGTAATAGTAATGTATGAAAATGTTTGGTCGCTATACGATAACTCTATAAAAAATTATCTATTTATGTCTACATGTAACAATGAGTTCCTTAAATAATCATTAGGATCAATTAATGTTTCAATATTATAGGAATATGACATATATTTCCTCATAAAATCATTCAAATTTCAAGATTCTATAAAATCATCCTCCTCCATTTATGACGAGGAGGATAAATATTGTATCCCTCATATTTCTGATATTGATGAATCTTCACCAAAATCTATTGAATATAGATACATATATTTGAAATTCCAAAAATAAATTAATTCCATCATAAAATATTTTATTCTTAATAAACCCTCATATTCCATCAATGGATTCATTGAAGTAGAGGAATATGATATGGATTATATTGAACCATACTTAAACAATGTATAATATTTTTCATTATTATAGATTTCAATTCTTAAACATTTAAAATCATTTTTTTAGTTGATTGGATAATTATTTCATTACTCTTACATGAAAACCCATATATTATAATCTAGACACATATCCTCAGTCTCCAATTTACCCAAAATATTGAAATATTAAAATAAAAAAAATTAATTTCATGAAAAATCATCATTAATTTTCACATGGATTCATCTTTATTTCTATACATATATAAACCCTATAAATGAAATGAAAAATGTGGGATTATCATAGAAATTTTAATAACAAACATGACAATATAAATCAATTATTCTAGTGAATGCCAAAACAACTCAGAAAATGATTACTATAATAACAATATTTTTCTGATTGTATAAAATAAATCAAATACATATGAAAAAAACATTTTAATAAATAAAACCAATAAAATAAATAATCATTTTTTTTGTAATAATATAGAATTATATTCATAAATAATGTTAGAAAGATGTTATAAATAAATAGAGCTCAGTTAAAGCCATTATAGAATCCTCCAAGGTTAAATGTCTCATTTAATTATTGATAAGTAATAATACTCAATGAATATAATATATATATCGAGATCAATCGTCATATAAGTTTTTTCAGGGTCACTCATCATATATGAATTATTAGGGTAACTCATCAAAATCTATAATTATAATTTACCATGTCATGAGTAAAACATTTTTTCTTTAACATTTTCAACAGAAAACCCTCTAAAAACTCATTTCAACCAATATCCAAAACATTTTCGTGAATTTATATATCTCTTTCCAATCTGTTAAAATTTTATTAATTATATGCATAGAAAAATAGAATAGTGTACTTTCCTTCAAAAAGGCATTGAATCATGACTGCGATACCAAATTACAAAAAACAGATTCATTGGCGGTATGATCCATTGATGTTACATATATTGAAATACAATATTCTTTTTTCAATTTTGTAAATAATGTGAAAATTTTATATATAAAACATATAAAAATATTCCTCTTTAAAACCATTTAAATAAAGACAAAAGGGGCATAAAAGTTCATTCTTTATTCATTTATATACATATAAAAAAATCAATAAATTTATTTTAATAATATTATAATAGAGGTTAAATAAAAGAACCTTTTTAATATTTGATATATGATTTAAGTTAACATTACCCTTACAATGAGTTTGAATCAACACCTACATTATTTAGCATCCCATAGAATAAAATATTGATAATTATTTATTTACTTGAAAAATTTATCATGATTATTGTTCCTTTTGTTACTTGTTATTTTCAATTATTTAATCATTTAAATTCATGTTACATTTTTTGATGATATTATAATAATATGGAAAAAATGATTTCGGTAAGTTCAATAAGGTCACTGTGGTAAACATTATATATTCTATAGAATAATAGTGATGAAATTATTGTTATTTATATAATTTAATTATTATTTTAACACAAAACATGATATATGATTAAGTAAAATTAAAAGTGATGTAATTATGGTGATGATGGGAAAAATTTACAAATGAGTATTATATCCATTTTTCAAAGATCATGATGAAAATAAGGTATGTGTTCATATATCATTGAATATTTATGGTTATATCAAAAATATAATATTTCATACTTAAGTCAACTTATATATAGTACCCATGTGGTGTGCTAAAGGAAAATGGATCATATCTCTTTGAAGAGGTGGAAATATGCATGTATGCATAGGTGATGTCATAATTTATTAGTTGACATAAATGTTAGGAAATGTAAGAAATATTACAGTTCCTTAATGATAATTATAACATTAATATCATATATATATATATATATTAAATCTATGAATATAAACATCATTGAGATGCATTGATGGAAAAAAATATACACCCGTTCACAAGTCATTAGTCCACCATAAATAGAAATGACAGTTTTGATTCATATTTAATGGGATTAGATATGTATATATGTAATGATGTTATTAAAAATACATAGTATATTTCACAATCTATTGTTAACTTTTTTGAAAGTTTGAATAATATTTTTTTAGGTAGATGATGGAATAATCTAAAACATTCAGTTATAATATGTTCTAATTCATTGGTCAACCTCTTTCTCTATTCCATGTATGACCTTTAACATAAGTATTTCTCTCAAAATAATACCTGTAAAACATGAGGAGGGATATTTGGATGGGAATTTTCATGTTAATTTCCATGTTAGAGTATTCAAAATGTGTAAGGACGAGATGAGAAGATGTGACGTTTTGAAAGTGAGGGGAAGAGAATTTTTAAAAATTCAGAATGAGTTAAATTAATAAAAATTAAATTCTATAAAAATTATACCCATATTGATATAATTAAAATATAATCTAATCATGGATTAAAATAATTTCATCAAATTTTTTTAAAAGATTTAATGTTATCTTTTTACCCTTTCCTTTTTATTCTTACCATTGTTAAACATTTCTACAATTATGTTCATATAAAAATATTCTATTCATTAGGGTTTTAGAAAGTCATTATAATTGGATAAGTAAAAAATAAATATTAACCTTTTGATATTTAAAAGTATATCAAATTTTATTTTCTGAGTATAAGTTTATTTATGAATATTAAATATTTTAATAAAATAATTTTTTTATTAAATATCATTAATGTCATTTCTAGATGTATTTGTTTAATTTTAGTTTGAAAGTATGATTAAAATTGTATTTGAATACAATCCATTCCATCCAAAATAATATTTTATTTGGATAAATAAAATTCTCTGGAAAATAATACTTACGAAAATAAAATTACTTTTTATATTTTTTAAAAATATTTATAGAGTTTTTCTACTGCCTACTCGATCAATATTCCAGTGTTGTGTAAGCATTTAAGTAATTAATTTGTCAAAAAAACCATAAACAATTATGATAATAAGAAAATAATTTATATGTAAAATAACTATTTATAACCCAATATAAATTAGTTTTATCACTATTACAAAATATTGTTGATATTAAAATTATGAGCGTGACATTTGGGATATTATATTTACAGAAAATAGTATATATGTAATTATCAATGAAGAAAGGTGGAAATTTCCATTTATTTATGTCATATATGATTATGGATTGAAAAAATATTTTAAATAGATTAATGAAATGTATTATTATTGTTATTATTATTTTCCTTAATATATGTTTTGTAACCATAGTTTCCTGATTTACCCTTAACGAGGTGACAGATATATTCTAATGTTTCTATTCAAATTGCACAAAAATAAAAGTGTCATATATTCAAAAATAGTTTCTCTTTATTAAAATTATTTATTCCTTTTTTCATAACACAATTACAATAATTATATTTAATTTTTTTTATAATATAACTCAAAACACAATGTAATACAATTTTCTAAAAAATATGTTCTGAACCCAGAAATGAACATCTAAAAAAATTAGGAATGGTGATGACTACTATATAATTAATTAAATTATTTATTATTTAATTTTTATTATTCTATATTATGATCAAGTATAAATTTAAAATTAATATATATAATTAAAATATATGTCATTATTATAAAAAAAATTTATTATCATTATTCACTCAAAATCAAACTTTTCACAGATATATTAAAATATAAATTTAAGATAAATTTGATATGCTGATTTAAAAAATAATATTCAATTTTAAAAACTAAAAATTTGAAATTTATAATTTAAATGTTTAAATTAATCCTTATAACACATGGAAACATTTTTAATAAGAATAGAAATATTCCAGTTTCATTAAAAATTACTTAATATTCATATAATAAAAATAAAAATATGAAATATAATTATTGAAAAATAATAAATCATTAAATTTATTATTAACTTTAACTCCATTTTTATTATATCTACTATTTTTAATGTTCATAATTGAATTATTATTCATTACCTAATAAAAAATGGAAATTATTTCATTCAAATAATTTTTAGAATCACATTCTAGATATTCAACAATATTGGATTTAAAATAATAATTAATTGACTAATCCTCTAATTCTATTACAAATTCAATAAACCATTAATAATTTGTACTATATATTCCACAAAATAATGGTTTTCTTTTAATAATACTACATTTGGGATAAAAAAATGAGTTTTATCTGACATATATTCCCTACTCTAAGAAACATATATAGTAGTGCATATGATAAATTTGGATGAAAGTATAATAGATACAAAACTCATTCAACTTTTTCTTGGATTTAACACAGTATAATGAACTATAGAATTATCACTCATTTATTTAAGAAATTAATAACACAATTCATAGAGAATATTTAATAGAAACATGGTCACCGACCTCTAATGAAATATAATTCATCCAATCTTACAATTAACCTATTTTCCAACCTGGATCCAAACTCATATGTTTCCAAATAATTACAAACATCTTTTCCAATAGTACTACCAAATATTGTCAAAAAATTCAAATTCTCTTTATTCGTACAAGCAATATAGAGCTTGAAACCACATTTCATATAATACCCCAAAAGGTACCATCTATATTTTAGAATGAAAACCGTTATTATAAGAAAATGATACCAATGAATTATATATATCCCAACACAACTATTAATCTATTTAACAAGTAAGAATAACGTCTTCCAAGGTCCAAATAATTTTCTCAGACTTTCCATATATTGAGGTTAAAACGACATACTTAAATTTAAATCGAATCAAATTAATTAAAAAAATTCCAAAAAATTAGAAGTGAACCATAGATGAATGTCTAATAAAATAGAGGAACTCTATGTAACCTAATTACCTCTATTAATTATTGTTGAGAAATATGTTCTGAGGACATAACATCTGTAACGGTATTTAAATTCTTAAATATAGTTAGTCGATCAATAATAACAAAAATATAATTATTACCAAGGGATGTATTTATCAACCCCACCATGAAATCTGGGAATATATTGTCATATTTCCATTAAAATAATGGAAAAGGATGAAAGAACCCTTTTTTAATATTCAATATTAATTTATATATTCTCATGTCAATCCTCTCTAGTTAAATTAAAATAATGTCACTCTTTAATACATCAAACTAGTAATACTCATGAAGGTCTTGATACATCATAATACCTTTATGATGGATTGAAAATGAGGATCTATGATCTTCACTCAATAATTCTATCTTCAAATGTGAATCACTAGGGCCACATAATCCTTTACAAATCTAATAACACATTCTTCATTTAATTAAAATTCCGAAACATAACCCTCTTAATAGATTATACATTTTTATGTAAAATGATATCCTCTTTGTGAGCATTCATAATTATTTATGACAATATAGACTATATTTAAACATGAAACAAAATAATATTGGTTCCTATTTGCAAAATTTCAAGGATAAAATTCATCAAATCATTATACAATGTATTATGTTCCAAATTTAGCATTTATATTGATGCTTATTTTAATTCAACAAATTGGATACTTTATCACTTCTTTAGGATGGGAATGAATTTGGGAACCCTAACCCTTAATTACTATAATAAATCTATTATAGATCATTTTCAAATCATTTTATCAATATATACATTATTATTTTCTGATTAGTTTTTATTTTAGGCATTAACCAACATAATTAATTCCTCATAAAATTTTAATAAAAAACTACGTCTGGTAATTCCAAGTCGTGTGTATGATGTTTTAACCCATGATATTTTAGGTGACATAAATTATAAAAAATTACATGATCATTATGATTTATAAACCAACCATATCCAATCAAGGAAATATTGTTGTGGATGAGAAAAATAACTATTTGTAAAGGGATGGACCAAAACTATATCATTTATCAATATTATTATCAATTATAGAGAAACATTCATAAAAATAATTTCTCAAAATGAATTATACTTTATTACGAACTAACATAATCAATGGAATAGATAATAATACATTTTTAACCAATTTGTGGTAGTAACTCACTAATCCAGGAAAACTTTCAATATCTGATACATTTTATGGTCTTTTCCATTCTTCTACAATATTAATTATACCAGTGTCAGTTCTTAGGCCATATTTAGAAAACATATGAATGTGGAATGAAATTATTTTCAACAAAAATTAAATACGTACAATATTTTCTATATAAATAATATTATATAATGTTTTTAAAAATATCTCATAGTTTTTGATAATAATTATCATGACATTTATAATCTAACCACATTCCATAATTGACTACAACAAAAAACATACTTATATTTTCATTGAACACTCTATTCACAAGATCCATAAATACACTAGTCAAATTAATAAATACAAAGTGAAGAAAAATAATATAATAATCACCATATTTAATAAAAAATTCCATCTTGATAATATCGTACATATTAACATGGAAATGAATTTATCTTGTTGGATGATCAATAATAAAAAAAGACCCTTCTCCATTGATACGGTCAAATAAATCGTCTTTATGTGTATAAAGATGAATTTCAATTATAGTGATATTTATAAAAGATATATAAACAATGAAAACTATCATTGAACTGTAAGTATTTTTAAAAATAAAATGGTATTTATCCATTTCAAAATTAAATGTAGTTTGAAAACATTATATAGATACTCTTACTATTTATTTTTCAATTATAAATGTTCAACATTAGTTATTAGATAAGAGTGTCTTGAAATCTTATTATAAATAAGAACTATGTCAATTCTAAACTCAATCTCTCTATCATGAATAAAATTAGACATGTCATTCTGGAAACCATATATATATTCATTCACTACTGAAACATCACTAATATTAACAGTTTCTTCTTAAAAAAACTAATAGGTAACATTCACTTCCCCTTAAAATATGTTTCATAATTTATTGATTTGTCATCAAAAGTATAAAATCATTGGATTTAAATTTTATTAAATATTAATAATATACTATAATGATAAACTAAAAACTAATTCATACAAAAAATAATTTCAAACTCTATTAGAGATAGTTTATTAATTTTTTAGTAAATACCATTCTAGTAATAACAATAGGAAGAATCTTATAAATAATTGTTTCTTTAATATATCTATCTGGTGTATTGAAAAAAATCAAACTTATTTTCCCCTGGTGGTATACATAATTTTCAAGTAAATTTCTCAAATTTGTAAAAATGATAAGGCCGAGAGTGTAATATGGAATAGGAAAACTATAAATAAAAATGAAATGTACCTTTTAACATATTATTATATGGCCCAAAATCAACTAGATTAGTAAAAAATAATTTTTATGCAAATTTTTTCACTCAAACAAAATTATTTTATCACTGAGTAACTATATTTGGAAACACATTGTCATTTTTCTTTTATACATTGTAATTAAAATATATTAAAATTAACTCTATATCTATTTCCCCATTATTCAGTTGTTTGTGAATATTTTATTTATAGTGACATTCCCTACAACAAAATGTATAACTCTAGTAACACATTCCAGCTCCCATCAAACATTATTTGAATAGTTTTTTAACCATCTATAGATAACATTTTCAAATTAATTCTATATTTAATTTTTTATATACTTCTTCATTACATTTCAACTTGATATCTTCTTACTCTTCTAATCTCATGGAACATAAGTTCCAGTAAATATAATGTCAATCTATTCGGTACAATGAAAAAAATTGTTGTAACTATTAAATTCATCGGTGTTAAAAGCTCCTCATATAATCTTACTGAAAAATATGTAAAATATATTAATAATAAAATAAATTTCTTTAAAAGAATATTGCACATACCTGGATATTCATATAAAACTATCATCATACAAGAAAATCAAATATGTATTATTTTTTATTAATAACCTGAATCCTTTATCCATTATATGTCAAAAAGCCTTAGGGAAATATATATGTATATTAATATTTTTAAATGTACCTTATTCTTGGGAATGAAGCTCATATACTCTCTCGAATTCTTAAAAAAAGACAACAACCAATTAACATTATATTATAATCAGTAAAAAGTAATAGTGAATGTTTTATGTAATTAACATATGATGACTTCAGATATCATTCCCATACCATTCATGAATTCTTCAAAATCCACTGGATCTAAGGTTACACCAAAATATGAAAGGTTAAATTTCTAGAAATTATTAAATATTGACTTATTCCTATATAGTAATTTTTGATAATCCCAAACATCAATTCCACATCCATTTATAGACCGCATGAAATGGGTTATCACTATAAAAAATTATATGTTCCAATTAAAACAATGCCTAGATACTTATTTGTAGTAAAACAAATAACACGCTACGTTCCTACATCAAGTATCATGTTTCCTTAATGGAACAAAATTAGAACAAACATATATTCAATAATGAAACATTGTAAACATAATAAGCTATATCATATCAAAGTAACCATAAATTAGAATATTTTAAAGGTATTATATTAACATTATATATAAAATTTAATATTATCTAACTAAATTTAGATACTGAATATAAATTCCCATAATTAAAAATTACATAATAAAGTATATTTATAGAAGAAATATCATTCTAATATATTGGGGATCATTATAATATAAATTATTAGATAATTAGGTCATATTTTTTTTTATAAAAAATTGATTGATTATAACGCTGACCCATCTACTCAGTATCCATTTTCACATAATATACAACTTTTAAAGTTATAAAAATTCGTTATTCATGAACAATATTCTTGAATTTCTACATGAAAACTTTTTTGTTGAAAATAAAAACCCAATCATTTCTTAAAAATTAAAAAACATGGAAAGAGAACAAAAATATATAGATGATGCATAATGTAATTAAATATTTTATTTATGTGAAAAATCTAAAAATCATTTAAAATTTTAAATTTATCATAATTTTTTCTTCAGTATATAATATCTAGATGAAAATATAAAATCTTTGTAAAAATTAATCCATTAAAATAAATAGAAATTAAAATAAAAATAGTTTTTTTAAATATAATGAATTATATTAATTACCCAAGTTATACTCTTTTCAGAAATAACTAGAGTTGTTTATTATCTGGGACACCTACCATATATGTTTTATTGGGATAGAAAATTAAATAAATTGAATCATTATATCCCATTGTTATCATAAATTCTTAGGTGTCATTTATTTAAAAAAATGTGTTATACATTCACAATTAAATAATTCGACACTTAAAAAATTAATTTAATCCCATGTGCGAAACATTTTTATATTTTAATATATCTATTTCCCATGGAATACAATTTTTTAAAATATCTCCTAGAGGAAGTGTAAGAATAGTTATTAAATGACAAAAAAATTGATGATTTTAAATGACAAAAACATTAAATAATATTTGTTTCTATAGGATAATTCATTTACACTGTAAATGTAAACATAAAACATTCCATTTTTTAATAATAGTCAAAACATTACATATATAATTAATTATATGATTCCTCTAGAAAAACCATTAATGTAAAGTCAAAAGGTTTATAAAATTACCCTTATTATTAATTTAAATATATTTTAATACATATATAAAACAATTATAATAATATTTAAATGGGATAAAAGTATTTAGAAAATAAATCTTATAACATATTTAAAACAAATTTTATGTTAAAGAGTCTTTTATCTTGAGTCTAACACCTTTCATGTGATCTTTATCTTTATGTATAATAGAATATGTAAATTATTAAATATATTAATATAATTATTAAATTTTATTATTCCCTTTATTTTATTTTATTTACATGATATACTCATTTACATAATCATGTAAATTCATGGCATACATTTTGATGATTTTTGAATTATATGTCCAAAATGAATTTGTTAGGTTAATTATGGTCAATGAGGTCAGTATTCCATCATCTCAATAACATTATTCATAAATTATAATCATTTTTATACTTAAATAATAATATTAAAAACAATGATTAATTATGGTTCGGAATAATGAAATAACTTAAATAATTAGATGGTGGGCCATACGTATGCATGAGTAATGTTCATATTTTTAATAGATCATGATTGAGAAAAGTTATTTCTTATTCTATATTACTATAATAATGATTATAGAGAAAATGTCTTAAGATACACATATATTATATAAATTTAGATGAATATTAAGTACTTTATCAAATACATGCCCGAGTACAATAATAGTTTAGTGTATTTGGAAAGATGGAATCAAATATCATCTTTCATGGTTAATGATATTCAAAATATCAATAAATATCTTGTCCTTTATTAATTATTGATAAGATATTCCATTGTCACCTCGTGAATGAAAACATAATAACGTTTTCTTCTCAAATACTCTATAAAGTTAAATAAAGAATTTATATAAGCATAATCATGAGCATAAATGTATGATAACATGATCATGAAAATAAAAAATCATACATTTCATATCATAGATCATATACGTGTATCATAGCATAAATAATGGTGGTTAATAAGACATGAATTATAAAGAGATAATGAAGAAAACACATGAAATTAGAACACATGAATAAAACATGTAATTCTTGTAGTTAAATTAGAATATAATATAAATTCCATAGTATTCTTGGTGATAGCCACACGAGCATCATTAATTCCTACCATGGTACTAAATTTAGAAATTGTTTCTTCTGGAAATGAGGATGACCATATTTTTTTAAGGTTCAAACGTTCCAATCGGTTTATAACGGGTTTATTCATAGAACCGGAAACACCCAATGATTCTGTATCCATTTGGACCGACTTTCCAAAGGTAGGTTCTCAATAGTTGTCGACCGACGAGGCCTAATAATTTTCATTATTCGAGAGGATGGGAGGTCAGGATCATCACTCCTTTTTGGGGGGAATTATCTCCTACTACGGGACTCTCTTTCTGATTTATGTTATGTTCACAAATCCTTATTAATTCAATAAGCATGAAAATGATTTTTTATTTAGATTTGGCAATCAATTATTGATATGTATGGGATTTAAAAAATATTTTATATATATTGGGGGGAATTATTGCATAATCCAGGACTCTAGTAGTCATTATGATGACCATTCTGGTTTTAAAGCCACTCAGTGGGGTAGTTGAAGATTATTGTCACTCAGAAAGATGAGGATTATTTCAGAGTTGGGATCGTACTCGCAGAAGGGCTACCTACATATCCTTATTAAAAAGGAATCAAAACCCACATAGTTTAATAAGAAGGGTATATTTTAACGTCATATAGGATGGAAAATAATTAATGAAAGATGGGCTTGAACCTTATAAAGGCTTCCTACGTACTCTACTTTTATGGTAGATATCAAATTCCACAAGGTTCGGGTGAATAAATATGTGGCTTATGCATGATTAATGGCCCAAAAAGATATTTCATGATTAATTTTACACTCTAAGCTCACGTGAGTCATGATCGATGTGAGAAACAAGAGGTACTAGTAAACATGATGATATTTCCATGAAAGATGCAGTCATGAGAAATGATGTGGGGATTATGTATGAATGACTGCCCAAGTAGATGAAGACCGAGACAAACTTTAGGAAAGAAGCCCAGGAACAAGGTCCATAAAGGTATTTGTACATTATGGAGATTTGTAGTTTTAACCCAGGGCTTACTCCTGAGAAGAAGGAAAAATTTAAAAAATGGACTTATGATTGGGGCTTATTCGTGAGAAGGAGGCCCAGGTTAAGGGTACATATGACCTAGGGTTTACTCTTGAGAAGAAGGACCAGGTTAAGAAATTATGATTCAGGATTACTCTGGAGAAGGATTCCCAAAATCGAAATATCTTCTCATCTTAATGGATGAGGTTATATAGAGGGATCCTCTAACATTGGTGACATAAATCTTGTAAGTCAGGATGTTTTGGGAGAGGTTCTCATAGAATTCCTCTTAGATAAGGAATCCAACAAAGGAACCATGCCATCAATGGATTTGAAAAGGGGTTCAAGGGCTAATATTATGAAGATGAGAGGTGAACAGAAGAGAGGCACACAAATGAAGTTGGCATGCAGGTGCTAGCCGCACAAATGATTTGGCGCACAAGTATTCACCGCGCAAGTATACCTGTGCGACATGGGTTCACCCGGGCAATGAAAAATCTGTAGGATAATACTTGGGCAAGACTTGACTCAAGCCTTTAGTAATATCCTAATATGTTTCTAAAAGGTCAGTGCACAAGTTTCATCAAAAGGGTAGGTAGGCGCGCAAGTGTTTCCATTTTTAAGGAGGTTTGGACACTTAGGTGTGAAAGTGTTGATGAATTTTAAACACTTATGCCTTATCCTACTCCTTCAATTCTTCCATTCTAGGTAAAAAGATAACTTCGAAGCTTTCAAAAGATTTGAGTTGAAGACTTGGGTGACCAGAGCTTGAATCTAAATTTTGGAAAATCTGTCCATCAAATGGGGGGTCCACAGGTGCTATTTATAAGACACCATTTACCTTGGGAAAAAAATCAGATAGGGTGTGCCAGTGACATGTGTGACCCATAGGCGGGGCACAAGTGACTTGCGTAGCACAATTCAAATGAGTTCCTGGTCCATGACTATGCCATTTTTTTTTATTTTCTTCCAAGGGTGACCTTATTTGTGCTTATGGTTTTCCTTTTTCTCATTTATTAGACTCTGTGACAAAAATAAAAGACTAAAAAAGCCCCCCTCAGAGTTGGATCCGAAAAGGGAATGAAGATCTGGCTCTGAGATAAAGCCGGTGAAATAAAAAGCTTGTGGCGCACAAGATCTGCGTGCAGATACTGGGGCGCGCAAGTATGGTGCGTAGGTGGTCTCTATCACCTATATATATAGGCTCACTCCCGTGTAAACTCATTCAGCTTCCATCATCTTGAGCTCTCGTCCCGCATGTGATGCTATTCTTTAGTGAATCACCCTTCTGGATTTTGTCACACTTCAGCAGAAGGTATTTGACATGCACACCATGACTAGGGTATTAATACTTGCACGGCTGGTTTTGACATGCGTGCAATGTTTGGGACTTGTGACCCTTAATTCCTTTGCCATTTTTTTGGATTTCCTTCACAAAAAATTCACAGAAAAAACTTATTTAAGGTTGATTGTTCGATATTTATGTAAATTCAATGGCTCCCAAAAGGATTGGATCAGTTGATGAGTTGGCTAGCAAGAGAATAGATAACATTATGAACATTGTCTCCCATGATTATTATGTTATCTGCGACAACACTCTCCCGGATCTTGGTAAGTACTTGAATAAATATCTTGTAAATTTTCCACAGAGCATTTACTTACCTTTATATGTCCATGGTCATCTACAAAGATTCAATGTTCTAGAGGAAAAAAATTATATCCCTCATTATTGGTTTCAAACATACACCAACATATCTTCGACAAATGTCTCAGTTATAGGATCATTTTCCATTGTTGAGATAGTGGAGAATGAATACATAAGGCATCATAGACCATGTGATCAAGATCTGAAGCCTCACTAGCATGAGCTGCAGCCACATTGCTATCCCTTTATTTTCCTAAATTCTTAGATGGACCAATATAAGGTATGGAAGAAGAGTTGGGATTTCCATCCTGGAGGAGGTGTGACGACCACATGGATGTGGTAATATTGTGTGCGAAATACCTGTGCAGAGTTTGTCGATGATTTGAAGGGAGTTTCAATATATGAATCCATATGGGCTGGGCAGACATATGTCTTTAGGAATGATAATTTCGTGCCGGATTTAATTAGCTGCTGGATCCTGGAAATGAATTTTTTCCGACTCCTGGAGAAGTAGGAATCTATTTGTGGGAGGTATACAAGATTTCAGGGGAACCTATTTTGGGAGATATTGCTGATGAACTCATTCCCCCATGTGACCTGTAATGATTCATAGAAGACTCCGGCTATGGCTCGATAGTTAATGAAAATTATCCATAAGCTTAAGAATACCACCACCGTGAAACCCTACATCAAAAAATAAATCCATCTATAGAAGTAGATGGACATGTTTTTTATTAAGAAGAAAGAGGAGGGACCTACCTGCACTCGTCTTACTATTTACCCTAGAGCAGAAAAGAGGGGTGCTCTGGGAAATTTTTTCCCTATTCTGGAAGTAGGAGAGTTTGATAGGTGGGGATATGAAGTGAAGCAGAAAATTCCAGTGAAGACCCATACGGCGGGATTTTTGGCCTTGTGTCTTAGTTTTTACCTTTTACCAGTTCGGGATTTAAAAGGAGGTGCGAGGCCATGGACCTTTGTCATTACAGCCAAGATGGCTAAAAGGAAGATGATTGGGTTGTCCACCCCAGTTTTGGCAAATATTCATAGGAGTTTACTTCATGTTTATCTGGGTAAGTCGCCTCTAAGAATAGTGTGACCATTCCATGTTTTATGGGGATGTATCACCACTCAATTCAGGATGTATACTGTACAAAGTTGGGTACAGGTTCCCGGAAGTTCTTTCCAGACATCTATTCAGGCCTTTTCTAGAATTTCTCCCTATCCCTCAATGATTATGATATCAAAATAAGTCTGAGCATGTTCAAGGAGTTTCACATCTTTCCTTATGGAAATCTTCCAATAGGGCGATTTGTTAATGATGGAACAACCAGCCTATATTTAAGGGAATATATGATGGCATGTTGAGATAGTACATTTTCCATGAGAACTGATAGAAAAATTTTATGCGAGGCTTATGCTCCATACAGGTTCGCATGTCAATTCCAATGTCTACAGAAAATTACCGTATCCCCTCCAGTGCATTTCATGTTAGAGCAGCATCCGATGGCTGCTCATCAACTACGGTTGATAACATCTATGGAGAAGAGTAGAGCGGTATTTGATCTACCAGCTGTTGGAGCGGCAAGTCGATTGACTACATGGTATGTCAAGAGTTGGGTGGCATCATACCCAGAAGGGGTATTGAATCAGCCGGTCCCTTAGGTGGGGAAAGAGAAGAGAACCATTAGGAAGGAAGATTTTTATTTAGAAGGTGATTCTTCTTCACCCAGAGCTAATTCACCAGGTTCCTCACCTGGAGATGATTCACCAGATTCCCATGATGGTGATGATGATGCACGATATGCTTCAAAGTGGCCTCGTGCCAGATAAAATCCACCTGCCTGAGTCAAGAGACATACTCCATCGACTCATGGTGAGTTATATCATTGAGGAAATTTAGTCTCCATTATTTTAAAGAGCAACAAGTTCCATTTTCTCATCCTTTATCTGTCATCGCAGGATGTGGGAAGAAGTTGAAGTCCCAGATCATAGGACCCTCCTTGCGGTCTTCTGGTGCACATTATGAATATTTACAACCAGAGGATATCCCGACATGACAGAGTTCATATTGTGATACTAAATCCGCCTGGATGGATTTATGTGAAGGGGTGCATATCCCTTGAGTGGGGAATCTCCGGGCTTCCTCTAACATCCATTTTGAGGAAAATCCCAATGAAGTGAGGGATTATATATAAGAGATGGAAACACTCATATATGCCACTGATAAGTCAGTTCTTGTCACCAAGCGAGTAAAGGAAATGATGGACCGTGGTAAAACTTAAGTGATTGGTCCTTTATTAGACGAAGAGTGGTGTGATAACGTGGTTCATGAAGAAGTAAATTTTCCATTTTTTCTCATATTTCTATTTCCATTGAAATTTAAATTTAGTCAATGATTTGTTAATTAAGGAAAATAATATTCTTCATCGTACAACTTGTAAAGGAAAGAACTACTAAAATCCCTTCGCCACTGTATAGCCTAGGTGGCACCGCTCTCAGAGCCACTGAATCTCCTCGTGAGCCATGCGACGTATCTCGAGGCCAGCAAGTCATGGATGAAGAGTTATAAAGGGTGTTACTATCTTCGATACCTGTTTTCAGAGATTATTACGTCAATCCACCCAAAAGGATAAGAAGAAAAAACATCAAAAAAGGAAGACCACAGTCATATGCTTTATCAGTAGAGGTAAGCCTTTCTGGTAGTCATGAATCATAACTTATGAAAAAGTGCTCAAAATTTTCGAGATTGCAGGGGATTCATAAATTTCCCCTTTAAGGGAATGGACTAACCATCCTTAATGTAAAATGGAGGGTGTTAGAGAATAGCTGTAAGTTCTTGCTGAAATGGCTGTTCCTGAAGAAATACTGAGAGACAATGAGTCAAAATCTTTTCCCAACACCACTCCTATTTCTGATTCCAAGAGAGAAAAGACTTCTGGAAAATTAAAAATACATCATAGAACCTCAACTAAGACAACCACTAACTTTCCTTCTATGATGTATTAGGTTCAACACATGCACCAAAACATTTTCCAACCAACGCAGCTAACCCCACAACTGTCTGTGAAGAATCTATTCGAGGTCAGAGATTGCTAGAACAATTTCATGAAGAAGAAATGTCAAGTGATTCCACTGGTGAGACTAACATGGGATCTGGGACATCATTGGATAAAATGATGAAACATGGCATGTCCTTTGAAGAAATTTTAGAACATGTTAGATTACCATGTGATTTAGATGATTTTTGAGATCTAGTTATAGAATCAACTGGATGTGAGTTTCATCATTTGTCCTGTTGATCTTCTCATGATTATACTTGTAACCATGTTTGGTTAAAAAAGTGTATAGTTACATCAAAATAAACTTCTAAACCAACAATTCTTGAATGGGGTGTAGAAATTGATGTCAACCCTATTATTGATGAAACACTGGCTAAGTTGGAACTTAACATAGAAGAAAATCCTAAAACCCATCCGAAAAATCCTATTGAAGCTATGAAAGATAGAGAGGAGTCTTCAGATGTTTATGATCTACTATTAGGTAAAAGATACTGATATTTGAGTCTTACTTAATCTATAATAAAATCTATCAACTTTTTACTGTCATTTAAAACTAAACATACTTTCAATTGACCAAACGGGGTTGTCAACTTCAATGGATCGATGTGGAGGTGAAGCCTTATCCTCAGCCTAAATAGTAGAAGAAGGTGAAGCAACCAGGGTCAGGGAAGGAGCTGAACAGGGCATTTCCTTTAGTGCATTAATCCTTGACTATGTTACTCCATGTGATAGTGATGCTAAATCAGACCCATAGGTGAAAAAGGCACTCCAATTCTAACATATCAAGGAATGGAAACATGTATGGAAGATAATATATGAGGTGAATCTTGAAGAGTTGCATTCCAAAATTCCAAGACATTCATCCATGTTCATCATAGTGAGACTTAGCGGTTTTGGATATCAAGAAATCCATGTCGTAGTGAGACAAGTCATTCGAAAGATGAAGCAAGAGAAAAGGTGTTGTCAAGACCTGGTTAGAGCTAGATTGCTGATCAATATCAGTGCATTTAAGTTTGCTGATTCCCGAGATGAGGCTGATCATGCTGCAAAGATGAAGGAACTGAAGAAAAAGATCAAATAGGAGATTGTCCATCAGTTTACCCTTCAGCAAGAGTTAGATGCTATTACTGGGGAGCATGAACAACTTCATAATTCATTGGAAGAAGTCTAAGAAGATGGTATAAAAGCGCTGAAAGATGCCAAAGAAGCACTTTGTTGAGATGAAGAGTGTGAAGATAGTCATGTAAATGAACTTCAAGTGGCCTCTAATGAAGATAAAAATGTTTTGAAACAGATGATAAATCATGTTGAAGTATTCTATAATTTCTGAAAAAAAGAGAAGGGACTCTAGTCTATGGATGTTCTTCTAATCTTATTCATCAGTAAAAAATAGTTTATCTTCAATCATCTATACCTTCATTTTATTGATAATTTTTCTTATTTTTACCTAATGCAATGGGCTTAGTAAACATAGTTTGATTTTTTACTAGGGTTATATAAACAACCCCATAAACTTTTCATATTTTAATTGATGAATATTGAATAAGTCTTAAAAAAGTATGTCTATTGAGCTGGGACTCGACATTTGTTCAGAGCACCCTTTATATGTTCCCAATGTAATGAGTACCATGTATTTTGTTATTGGTAGTTTAATGTCATTCATGTTGTACTATAAAAAGGATAATATTTAAGGTCGAATAGCTTTGACCAAATGGGTGATATTGACTAAATTCATGATAATTTGTTTGGAAAAATATTTCCATATTCAAGTATGGAGGGGGAAATTGTAAACTGTGACTTGAGAAATTTTGAATCAAAAGAATGTCATGAGAAAATAGATAAAAGGAATTAGAAGAATTCTTATCTGAGAATGAAGTTACCACTACTTGAATAACCCATTATGGGGGCCGAATTTTGTCTGGACAACTAGGGAATAAGCTGCATAGTCAAATAGTAGCATCTTTTGGCTGATAGGTCCATTATGTAGATAACTTATACAAGGCCACCTACGGGAACATGCTACATAGTAGGGAAAAAGAACCCTCAGAAATTTGACTTTCTGTTGCTAAAAGTCGAAGAATGTTTTATGGGGATTCAAATTTTCCAAATCACAGAGTTTGCTTTATGGAGATATGTACTTGAACATGGAGAGGATATTTTCAATCAAAATTTTCAAAGAATTAATGGATTGTGACTTATATGAAGGTCAGAACCAAACTTAGGAAAAATAGTATCTGTGGTTTTAAATCACATGACTAAAACTAGAGATATAAACACTCTACAGAATAATATTTTCATATCATTGAAAAGAGTATGGAATAAATATGTTAAGGATGTTAGTTTTTTTTTTCAGATCACTACATATCATCGTTAATACCAATAGGGACAAAATAGGATTCTCCAAATAATGAATTTACCAATACTTGAAAAACCCGTTACGGAGTTTAAATTGTGCAGGGAAAACTAGGGAATAAGCTGCATAGTCAAAAAGTAGCATCTTTTGGGATGAAAGGTCCGTTATGTAGACAACTTATGGAAGGCCACCTAAGGGAATATTCTGCATAGTCAAGCAAAAGAATTCTCGAGTATTAGTCATTTGGCACACAGGTGTTGGCCGCACAAATCATTTGGCGCCCATGTCTTGGTCATGCTAGTGTACTTGCACATCATGGGTTCACCTTGGAGATGAAGAATCTGTAGGGTAATACATGGGCATGACTTGAATCAATCCTTTAGTAATATCCTATGATTTTTCTAAAAGGGCGGCATGCAAGTTTCATCGAAATGGTAGGGCAACACGCAAGTGTTTCCATTTTTAAGGAGGCCTGGACACTTAGGCAAACAAGTGTTGATGAATTCTAAACACTTAGTCCTTAACCTAATCCTTCAATTCTTCCATTATAGGTAAAAAGTTACCTTAGAATCTTTCGGAAGAGTCGAGTTGAAGACTTGGATGACCAGAGCTTGAATCTGAATTTTGGAAAATCCGTCCCTCAAATGGCGGGCCCACATGGGCTATTTATAGGCCACCATTCACCTTGGGTGAAAAATCAGATAGGGCATGCAAGTGACTTATGCGACCCATAGGCGACATGCATGGGACTTGCGTGACAGAATTCAAATGAGTTTCTGGTCTATGCCTTTGTTAGTTTTTTTCATTTTCATCCAAGTGTGGCCCTCTTTAGGCTTAAGGTATTCTTATTTTCCATTTATTGGACTCTGTGATGGAAAAAATCTTCAACAAAAATATAAAACATTTATAAAAAATTTACTATACTTTAGGGTTGTAGAGGATATATCATTCTGAATTCAAACACATAGGGAAAGGTTTGGAGAAAATGTCACTGAAATAAAATAAACCTTAAATAATTTATAATTTTACAAAATAACTACAAAATACTAACCATTGGATTTGGCATAGAATGTGGGAGTATAAAATATAACATGGGTATCTATTATCAATGAATATATGTTCATGTGATGATAAGGTATAAAATAAATAATATACAATTATCTATTCATTATGTTTAGGTCCTAACGAGTCCAATTATCATGATAAATTCACTACTTCCGAAACTATTCTTTTCTCATGGTCAAGTACTTTATATTGAGAATGATGCGGAGCTTGAACCCTTATTTAAACATAAGGAAAGAATAGAACCAATGGTCTTGGATAAAGTCTAATTTCTATAATCGTAGAAAATAAATGCATTCAATCCAATCAAGAAATGATCATGCTCATAGAATGGATGAAATTAAATTGAATCCCAAATGCCACTCCAAATGGTATTATAATAAGAATAAAGGAAGACATTGAATCAACAAATGAATAAGAAATTCCAAAATGATTTCATTAAAATATAAAACACATTGTAAAATCAATCCCATTTTATCTTGCACTCCTCGGCACAAATAAATCACCCTCTCATGAAAACCATTATTGGTAGTAGGAAAATAATAAACAAGAAATCTTTCATATTGTCGATAATTATTTTTCCATAGGCATCTCTTGGTGGTCCTTCATACATCTTTGAAAATATCAAATGCTACAGATGAGGGTCTCAACATATAGGATGAATATGGGACATGTCCAAGGCATTTTATGATATGTTATTACATTACACATCATGTAATCATGGCCCATGTTGGCCTCTGTGATTATGAATCTCGCAAGAATCTTGTTCATAAATATGTATGTTTTACTCCTTTCTCAATGTCAAAATGGGATTCACAACGTGTAACCAACATTCACAACATGTAAGGTCATCATGACATGTTCATATGGTAGGATCGTATCTTGATAAATTAATGATGTGTAAAAAATCAACACATCATTTAATAGTGCTTATTTATTTTCCAAATCCTCTTTATTTTCTATATTTTGGTGACGTGGCATGAGTAAATCTTACAGTTCAAACTGTTGTTTTGGTCAAATTTCCCTCCCTTTTTATACCACTTCCAAATATTCATCATTTCAAGAAAAAATCATAAAAAAGAGAAAAAATCATATAATATTATTCAAATAAGGACAAGAATTAATTTATTAAAAACCCTTATAATATATCCATGAAATAAAATTATCAAATACCACTACACATGAATTCATCCTTGTTCTCAAGGAAGGAATCTCAACATACCACAAAAGATAGTCACTATATGGTTCTTCTAATTAAATTTAACTATTTTAATTTAATGAAATTAAAAATAAAATTATTTAGAATCACATATTGGGAATTATTCAATGCCTCTCTTTTTAAATATTGAAAAATACCATGTATTTTACATTTTATCATTTAAATAACCAAGCCTTTTCATTCAACCATATTAATTTTTCATTTCATTACCAAAATGTATGCCATAATCAAATTATCTCACTTGAATTTTTCATCCTATAATCTGGAAACAAATTAATAGAATTAATCACATACATCAAAAACATTTAACTTAGCATATGTTTTCAAGGAAGCATACATCTCCATTGTGTAAAGACAGAGATCAAAATTAATCATGAGGGATTCACCAATTAGGATCATATTACTCTTAGGATTTAGGGTAGGTAGGGAAATGATGTAAATAGTGACTCTAAAAAATGAAGTTAAACTCTAATGTACTTTTCATGATATTAAAAAACTCAATGAAATATCTCCTTTTCCAACAGTATCTTAGAGCATGATCATAAGAGATAAAATGAAATAAATGAACCAGAATCATATTTTTTTATTAATTTTTGCTACGTCCTCTAGGGTAAATTTTCACATCCATCACCCTACCCCTAGTGTACTTCTCATGAAACTATTTTTTGTATTTTAAAAATGATAATTTGTCATGTTAATGGTAATTCTTTAATTTCTTTAGTCATAAAACATTTTGTTTTTTCACGAGGGTGTGTAATAAATAAAAGAATATTCCTACCCCTAATATCATTTAAATTCTCCACACATAATATTTTCAAAAATTCCATTCCTTCTACTATATGTCACTTCCCCACTCTTTTCATAATCATGAAAAATAAATAGAGGTAGGTTGGAAAAGATAAAAGTTTCATGTAGCATGGCTCGTTTACTATTAAAAAATTTCATGGGATCTATAAGATTAAAAATTTATTAATACAAGGTGGGTTTTTGGATAAGGGTTAAATAATAATTCTTCACTCATTTTCAATGTGATTGTATTCATGAATTTCATCAATCATATGCAAAATAAACTCTAGTTAAAACATGACCATTTTTCTCAATAAATATACTATATACACAATGGAGAAAATTAGGTTCATCAGAAGTCTTAGTGATGGAATGAATGATTGAGTCAACTAATCATTTAAATGAATACCAATAGTCAAATCAATGAATTGAAATTTCTTAATTTCAATGCATAGAAAATTGTTAGGAAAATTTAATTTAAAACGACTAATAACATCCTAAATTCATGATTTTTGAAAACATAATCCACTTGTGTATACATAATAATTACGTTTCACCAATTTTTTCATTAAAATATATTGAAACAAATTCATAAATATCATGGAATAGTAATTTTACATGGAATTTTATATCTCCTATTTATGTTAATTATAGAATGAATCATATTTTTGAAGGTAATTTACTGTAAAAAATATCTAATGTCTATTTAATATATAGAATATGACAATTATGAATTAAAATTCTTACACCCCTTTCAATTTGATTCAACAAACATGATTACATTCTAATACATGAAACTGAATATTTTTTCATTTGATGGAAAAAAAATTAATAACCACAAGTGAAAGTACATTCCCTTACGATAATGCTAAAAAATGATATTGGATTGAAATTAAATTATAATATATAATTTAATTCAATGAAAAATATAAATCTAAAATTCTATATTGAAATAAATAACATGTGTTCCCTTCAGGTAGTCTATCATTTAATAATGGAGGTTTAGTTTCGCCACCCAATTTTTTTGATTGGAGTGTGTTATAAATGTATCTATCTCGTGTTCACCCAATTTTGGATTTGGCATCTACTCAGTAGAGTATGAAAAGTCCACAATGGGTTTTGCAGGGACATTGGAGGTGGTGACTGTAGAATGAAAAACATGAGTATCACCAATAGAATTATTATATCTTTCCAGACTCAGTAATATTAGTTTTCATCAATTGAAGGTTTCATTTGTTGTAATCCCTAAATGATCAATTCATGTTCATCCCTCATATCATTAACTTCTTTCATAGTATTTCCTTTATTTTTTCCCTCTATGAATTCTTTGTAGATTTCAGATTTTTGTTTTACTTATTCATACGACATACATATATTTTGTAAAATGTGTGTCATAAATGTTGATATTTCCTCTTCCTCTACATCTTCTTCATCATATTCTTATTATTATTTATATTATTCTTCTTTTTGTTGCGGTGATAGTTATGTGAGGAATATTTGTTGCATAAAATAAGATGAGGTTCCTTCTATTTAAATTTCATCTTCATTTTATTGACATCTGATGTGTCATTTGACCCATTCATTTTCTTCTCCAACATCATCCGCTTCATCATATTCTAAACCTATAAAACCTTGGGCATCATCGTTACCATAAAAAATCATAAGTGGAACTTATCTCATCTTCAAAATTCAAGGTTATTTTCTTGGATTTTCCTCATAAAATATCATATCCAATACATGTGGTTTCTGTTGGATCATTTTATGGTTAGAGTTTTGGGAAAACACAAGGATGAATATTCTTATATTTAACTTCTATTAGCAGTTGTACCATATTAACAATGTAGACAGAGAAACTCTCCATGGTATTCATTTCTCATTACAATCCATTCAACACATATAAAAATACATTATGTGGTAAAAAAATTAAAAAAAATAAAAAAAATAAAAACAATGCTATAATAAAAAAATAATAATAATTTTTTTCTAAATAATACAATCAATAAATTCTCCGCTCCTATTCCCGGAAATGACGAAAAAATTGATACCCTTATGGGAATAATTAATTCCTTTTGGGTTACCAAATTTACAAATATAAAAAACTTATAAAAAACACTAAACTACATGGCAGTATAGGATATGTCTGTCGGAGGTCGAACCCACAATGACATGGATAGAAAAAATATTACTTAAATAAAATAAACCTAATCAAATTTAGAATTTAGAAAATAAATATAAACTACTATGAATTGGAATCGGTTGGTAATATGGGATAAAAGATATAAAATTCGTACCTAGTAGTATTGAATCCGTGTTCATTGGATTAGAAGGTATAAAATAATTAATCAAAAATTATTCGGTCATCCAAATCAGGCCATAAAGAGGATAATAGTCCTAATAAATTCACTCCATCACAAATTCTCCTTTTTCTCATGGTCAGGTACATCAAATAGAAAATGATGTGGACCCCAAAACCTTTATCAAACATATGGAATGGTTGAACCCAATAGTAAAGGTTGATGTCTAATCCTCAGAGAGCATATTTACAAAATATATTCAATCTACTCATGGAATGTACATGCTCAATGAATGTATGAAATTAAATAACATCCTGAATTCCACAAACAATAGTCATTCATGATGAATCAAAGAAGAGATATAATTTACATTTGAATATGATATCAAAAAATGAATTTCATTATAATATAAAATACCTCATAAATACATTCAACTTTCACCAAAAATTTATAGGAACAAATAAATTACCCTCTCATGATAATGATAATCATGTGTAGAAAAATAATAAAAAATACATCCTTTATAATGTTGTAATGTAGATATCCATATGCATCTGTCAGTGGTCATTCATCCTGATGGGAATTATCAAATGGTGCGACTGAGGTTCTCAATTTATAGGTTGTGTATGGGACCTACCCAAGGATTTTCACGATGTATAATTATATTACACATCCTGTAATAATGTTCTATTCTAATATCTATACACATGAATGATACATGAATGTCATTCATAAATTTGGATGTTTGACACCTTTCAATATGTGAAAATGGGATTCATGAAATGTAACTAAAAATTAATCATGAGGGCTTCACCAATTAGGGGCGAATGACTCTGAGGCTTCTATGATCATTAAATTGGATATAATAATTAATTTATTTAGACACCTTAAAATATATTCATGAAATTCAAATATCAAATTTCCCAATACTTGAATTTATCATTTTTCCTATGGATATAATATCTTTATTATACCATGTATAGTCACAAAATCATGATTCAAAATAAATTTCAACAAAAGAAATTACTTAAATGAAAAAATGATTGATCATCTAAAATAGATAATTCTAAAATGCCACTTTTTTAAAAGAATACAAATCAACGTTCTAATATCTTTTCCTCATTTTAAATGACCTATCTATTTCATTTATCCATTTTTATATTCCAATCCATTATCAATATGCATGACACTTTCAGTTTACCTCACTTGAATATTTTTAATCATTATTTTTGTAAAAATATAAATTATTCAACACATAGCTAAAAAATGTATCATAACATACGATTTAAAAGAATATAACATCTCTATTGCATAATGATAGAGATCACAATTAATAATGAGTGATTCATCATTTAAGATAAAATGACTCAAAGGATTAAAGGTAAGTATGTCAATGATTTTAAACGTATATCTAAGAAGGATGTTCAAATCTAAATTCCATTTAATGATATTAAAAAACAACTTAATGAAACATCTCCATTAAAATAGGATCTCAGGGATGTCTCATAAGATATTAAATGATGTAAATGAAACACCGTCTTTTTTTTAAACACGTGTAATAGAAAATTATCGCATCTACCACCCAACCACTAGATATCTCATCGATACACTATTTGTAATTGATATAATAGTATCATCAATCATGTAAATGGTAATTTTTTAATATCTATAGAAACAACCTTTTTCGTTTATTTTCAAGATGGCATGAAATAAATATTAGGAATGTGCCTTCCCGAAATTTCACTAAGCTTCCACTGAAATCCTTCATTACAAAATATGTTTCCCTTCTTCTAGATGATACTCCCACATATCTATTTATAATCAAACAAAATATTTAGAGGTAGGTAATAATGGATAAAATTATCTCATAACATGACTCAGTTCCTATAAAAGGTTTTGATGGATTCTACAGGCTTAAAATAGATTAACTAAAGGTGGGTCAAAGGATAAGGTCTAAAAAAATGCCTCGATAACTTTAAATGAGAATCTATTCTATCATAGAATAGATTTAATGCAATGAATATCATTATAGATGTAACGACCCAATCTTTGTGAGTAGTATATTAACTTACTCTTAATAATTTAATAAGATGTTAATGGTTAATGCAGAAAGAGGAGTCGATGGCTTCATCCAGTAGACTCAACCCTTATGAAGCCCACTTCTCAGAGCTTGGGAAGGAGATAGCATCTGTGGGCTTCGCTTTGGACCAAGCCCAAGCCGAACTCCAGCGTGTCAAGCTTGAACGGAAATGCCTACAGGAGAAGTTCAAGTTAGTAGAGATTACTACTAGGGCAATGTTATCTGATCCTCCCTCAGATTCTCCCACCATAGCACACCTTACACTTAGGTCTTATGCCAGTGTTATAAGGGGCTATGTGACGAGACCCTAGCTTCCTTGTGTAATCCTTTCGGGTGAATAAATTGAGATATCTTCATTTAGTGATGTTTGTGGATTTTCTTTTGTCCGGATAATTTTAGGATATATTTTATTTATGAATTTTTGAAAAAGGGATATTTTAAAACATTTATGTAAACCCTAAATAACTAATGATGTGTAATGATTTTCAAAAAATGGTCTTCTACAAAAGTGTTCAGTAAGGAATTTGGAGTCTAATAAGATCAACTTAATTTTTTATGAATAGTAAATTATGAATAGTGATTTTACGCTTAGGATTAGTAATATGACCAAATAGATTAGTAATTTCACTCAAAGAAAGTTTTAATATAATTTAGACACCTAGATTAAGTAATGTGATTCAATAAAATGGGTAAATAACGGTTTCATAAATTATTAGTCAAGTATTAGTTTTTCCGGATGAATAGTGTTTTTTAATTAAAAATTTAATTAAAAATAATTAGAAAATTATTTTTATAAAAAGGACTTTATTTTTGAACTCAGAGCATCGATATTATGTTAAGGTAATTTTTGGGAATTTTTCTGAAAAAAATGAATTTTCGAAGAATAGTGTTTTTATTTAAAAATTAAATTAAAAATATTTAGAAAATTATTTTTATAAAATGGATTACATTTTTGAAATCATAGCATTGATATTTGGTTAAGGTGAAATTTTGGAATTATTCTGAGAAAGTTGAATTTTCAGTGAATAGTAAAAATACAGTTTTAGGGTTTCGGTATGTTTAATGACATCATAACTGTGTCATGATGATTTCATGAGATATTTCAAGGGTTGGCCGGCCAAGGGTGAGGAATTATTGTTTTGGGGGCCCCATGTGGTCTAACTTTATGAAAAATATCATTAGAGAGCACATGGGTTTTAGAAAAGCACTTGTGAGGTGTCCCTTGGCCATTAATGCCTTGTCCCCTCAATTTCCCTATAAATACCCACCCTTTCCTCCTTTAGTTTTCACTCCCAACTCCCCCCCAACGAAGTTCGGGTCTCCTTACCTTCCAAGGAGTCCTCCCAAGGTGCCCCCAAGCCCTCAAGGTCCAAAACATTGAGTTTCAAGAGTCACGTTTTAAGGTAAGGGATCCGACCTCTCTCTATCTTTTCATGTAATCTTTTTTATGTCATTCCCTTTATGCTCCATGTTCTTATGTGAGAGGATGTTATTTTATATTCCTATTTATTCCCTTTTCATTTTTATATGATGAGAGATCCCCTCTTACTCTCATCATTTCGTTTTATGAATGTTTAAGTGACGCCGTTAGGCTGCCAAATTTTTAAGGGATTCTTTCACCCTTCTCATTTTTCAAGTTCGATTTTCATGTCAAGTCTTTCAAGTTCCTTTTTATTATGTTGGGGTATGATCTTTATATCTATCATACTGATCTCTTATGATCATATGATGAGGGACCCTATTTGATCTTGTCAAATCATTTTTTTATTGAAGTTAAGTGACGCCGTAAGGCTGCCGAATTTTTATAAGAGAAATCTTATTTTTGTCTCACTTCCATGTTTTTCATTTCATATGGTATATCATTAAAATTTTATTACCATGTTCTTAAATCCCTCATATTCTATCCCCCTACTGTTTTATGGATCATTTATGAGTGGGTGACCCATGTCCCCTCTCTTTCCAATGTTTTCTAAAACCTTGTAACATAGCCGTTATGCTGCAGAATTTTCGTCTCAAAATACCTCTCTCTTTTCTCAAAATTATTTTATGTTATAAATTGAATACTCAAAGATCTTATTTCTACAAGGGTATTCACATATATATCAAAATTTTCCATTTTAATTTCTGGGATTTACATACATGAGACCCGCTTTCCCTTTCCGTGGGTTTAAAGTGACGTTAAGATCATGTCTTTAAAGTAGTTTTTAAAATGTTATGATTATTAAATGAAACCCATTTATTTTATGCTATGTTGGTTATTTATGAAACTTTTTATGATGATATATGTGGCTCACATGATAATAAAGGAAAATTTAAGGGTGCACCCTGATAGCGCTCCAATGCATTGAGTAATGATGTAACCAATAGAGATAAGAATTTTCACGATACCTTGGTGAGTAACCTTGGTAATTTTCAAATGACACATTGGGGATGGACCTTGGTGATATGTTCATGGTTGTCTATGTTAAATTATGTAGCCACATCTTCATGTTATGGAAAATGTTATTTTTATTATGAAATGCCTCATGATTTCTTTCTCATGCCTTAAAGTTCTTTTCATGTCCTTATTGAAGTATCTCAAGTTCACATGTAAAATGTTCCTCTTGTTTCCCTTACTGGGCCTTCTGCTCACCC
Organism: Viscum album; assembly: GCA_963277665.1. Classification (NCBI taxonomy): domain Eukaryota; kingdom Viridiplantae; phylum Streptophyta; class Magnoliopsida; order Santalales; family Viscaceae; genus Viscum; species Viscum album. Next base: position 1,579,301,672 of record OY728142.1, read on the forward strand.
TTTATTTTGATGTATTTCCCTAGGTTATGAGATACAGTAATGAACCTAGAATGAACTTAAGGAGATTCCTTTCAAGTGTTTAAGAAGAATGTTTTATGTTGTTTTCATGTATTATGTTCTTGGTTTCCAAGACACTAGACCTTAAAGATCCCCAGTTTTGTGTAATGTAATGAAAGTTTATGTTATAAAATGGCGGGATGCTATAGTTGGTATCAAAGGATGGTTTAGTTATTTGTGGAAATTAGGATATAAAAACTTTAGGAAGAACCCTATAGAAAAGTTTAAATATAGGAAAACTTCCTGGTATTTTGGTAAGTATTGAGTAAGTGGTCTATCAAACAAATACATCCCTGTCTGGATACGAGCAGGTAGAGGCGGCTCTGGCACAGATGTACATAGGGGTAAAACCAAAAAAACCGCTTTGAGCTAGACTCGAACGGGAACTGGTTCACGATAACGGGCCTTTCTGCACTCTTGGTTATGACACTCCCGGGGGATATGTTTGGTTAATCACAAGCTTTTTATGAATCATTATGAAGGAATTATAGAAAGGTGTAATTGTATAAGAATGAAGTCTTAGTTAAAAGATCCATAAATTAAATAAGTTTCTCACTAAGGTTTTATTCTTTTAGAAAATGGCAGGCAATAGGAGGAACCGTGGCGATGGTGACCGCAATGCACCATGTGCTGACGGCCCTCCGATGGAAGCCGGAATGGAAACATTCATGCGAATGATGAACCAACTGACTCAAGTTATGAGTAATAACTTGAATCAAGCTGAGAGGCCAACCTCACTACGAAGGGAACAACTTTCTGTTGAGTCCTTCATGCTTCAATGACCACCAAAATTCAGTGGATCTACTGACCCATTGGTTGCGGAAGAATGGATAAGCTCCATTGAAAAGATCTTTTTTGTACTTCATTGTTCGGAACAAGAAAAAGTCACCCTTGATGTTTACCGCATAGAGGGAGAAGTTGATCAGTGGTGGTCAATGACCAAAAACACGAAGCCACGAGGAGATATGGAAGCTATTGAGTGGGAAGAGTTCGAGGGAATATTATTTAATAAGTATTTCCGTCGTTCGATGAGAACGAGAATGGAGAAATAATTTCTCGAGCTGAAGCAAAAGGAGAATGAATCAGTTGGAACCTACGAGATGAACTTCACAAGTCTTTCCCGTTATACCTCAAGCTTCGTCATGGACCTTAATAGGAAGGTTGATAGATTCTTTGGTGGACTACGACCTCATCTAAGGAAGAATTTAGCCAACAGGGACTATGATAGCTATGAAGAAATTGTTCGAAGTGCTATGAAAGTTGAACTAGAGTTTGGGGAGACACAGTGGTCTCACAAATCTAATGAGAAGAAGAGAACTCTAGAACCAAGCCTGGGAAGATGTTTTGATAAGGAAAGAGGTGGAAAGCATATGCAACATGCCACACGCAATAAATGTGGGAAGAAGCATTCGGGGAACTGCTTGATCGGAAGTGGTAAGTGCTATAGGTGTGGAAAAGTATGCCATATTTCTCGGAATTGTCGTAGTGATGTGAAGCCTCGACTTCCCAACACTAACGATAGAGGAAATATGGTTCTGGCCCTACCCGAAGTCACATGCATCAAGTGTGGATAGCTTGGGGACTTTTCTAATCAATGTCCAAATCCGAGGGCGGTGGAGGGGAATCACCATCAACCTCAGCAGAGGCCAAGGGAGCAAGGTCGTGCTTTCGCTATCACAACAACTGAAGTTGATGTTCCGAATGATGTGGTAGCAGGTACTCTTGTTGTCCTCTCAAAACTAGCAAGTACTTTATTTGATTCTGGTTCTACGCATTCCTTTATTTCCTCCAAGTGTGCAAGGAATATAGAATCAATCCCTGAACTGCTAGAGGTAGTGTTGTCAGTCAAGACTCCAAGTGGGATTATCCTTGCATCAAAAGTTTTTAGAGACTCTAGTGTTTACTTTGGTGAGCACAATCTTATCGCAAATCTAGTAGTCATTCCCATGATGGAATTTGACATTATACTAGGGATGGACTGGATCTCAAAGTATAATGCTAAGATCAAATGCAGAAGTAAGGAAATCTCAGTAGTCTTGAATGAACGACCTACAGTTATCTTCCAAGGAGAGATATCCCGAACTGATCCCTATCTAGAAGCACCTCCCATAGCTTTCTTTATGGAGTCAATCAGTGATGATGAAGAAGGGAAAGGAAGTATACAAATTGAAGATGTTCCAATTGTTCAAGAGTACATGGATGTATTTCCTAAGGAGTTACCTAGACCTCCCCCATAAAGAGAGGTAGAGTTCTCCATTGAACTCGTACCTGGGTCCCAACCGATATCAAAGACTCCGTATAGAATGGAAAATGTGGAGCTAGAAGAGTTGGAGAAACAACTCCAAGACATGTTGGAGAAGGGGTTTATTCGACCAAGTGTGTCTCCTTGGGGAGCACCAGTTATCTTTGTGAAGAAGAAGGATGGATCAATGCGGCTATGCATTGATTATAGAGAACTGAACGGGATCACAGTGAAGAACATATATCCTCTTCCTAGAATTGATGATTTATTTAACCAACTTCGCGGGGCTCAATTCTTCTCTAAGATTGACCTTTGATCTGGTTATCATCAAATAAGGGTGAAAAAGTAAGATATTCCAAAGACTTCCTTCCGATCAAGATATGGGCATTATGAGTTTACTGTTATGCCTTTCGGCTTGACTAATGCTCCTGCTATTTTCATGGATTTGATGAATATTGTCTTTAAGGACTACCTTGATAACTTTGTGGTAGTTTTTATTGATGATATTTTGATATATTCAAAAAGTCGTGAGGAGCATGATGATCATCTGAGGGTTATTTTGAAAACTCTACGGAAGGAGAGGCTCTTTGGGAAGTTTAGCAAGTGTGAGTTTTGGTTACAACAAGTGGATTTCTTGGGGCACATCGTAACCAATGAAGGAATCTCGGTTGACCCTGCAAAGACAATGGTTGTGGAGGAGTGGCCTCCACCCACAATAGTAACTGAGATTCGTAGTTTCCTTGGTTTAGCGGGATATTATAGGAGGTTTGTGAAAAACGTTTCATGGATTTCTATTCCACTAACCAAGTTGACTCGAAAAGGGGTTAAATTCATCTGGAAAAAGGAATGCGAGGAAAGTTTCCAAGAGCTAAAGAAGAGATTGGTTACTGCACCTGTGTTAACACTACCCTCTATCGGAGAAGGATTCATTATTTTTAGCGATTCATCTCTGAAAGGGATTGGGTGCGTCCTCATGCAAAATGACAAGGTAATTTCTTATGCATCTCGACAGTTGAAGATTCATGAGCAGAATTATCCTACGCATGATCTAGATCTGGGGGCAGTTGTTTTTGCTCTAAAGATATGGAGGCACTATCTTTATGGGGAGAAATGTGATATATACACTGACCACCAAAGTCTAAAGTATATTTTCACACAGAAAGAATTGAACATGAGACAAAGGAGATTGTTGGAGCTTATTACAGACTATGATTGTTCAATTCATTATCACCCTTGAAGAGCAAACAAAGTCGCAGATGCGTTAAGCAGGAAAGATCCTGTTGTTTTGGCAACAATGAGGATCCTAGGGGATCCCTTGATTAAAGATCTAGTAAAACTGGACAGACAGCCCATTTTATCTCTATTCGGGAAGATTTCTCTCTGGATCAGCCTACCAAGATATACGTGAAGGAAGTGGTAAGGCTGCATGGGGTACCACTATCCATCGTATCTGATAGTGACCCAAGATTCACATCAAAATTCTGGAGAAGTCTTCAACATGCTCTGAATACTGAATTGAATTTTAGTACGGCCTATCATCCTCAAACTGATGGCCAATCTGAAAGGACTATTCAGACACTCGAAGACATGTTGAGATTATGCTCAATAGAATTTAAAGGTGTATGGGATCAACACCTCCCATTAGTTGGGTTCTCCTATAACAACAGCTACCATTCGAGTATTCAGATGGCACCCTATGAAGCTCTGTATGGAAAGCGATGTAAAACTCCTACTTGTTGGGATGAAACTGGTGAGAGGAAGCTTCTTGGGCCTGATCTCGTGCAAGAGATGACGAAACAGGTTCATGCCATCCAACAACACATAAAGGCTGCTCAGAGTCGGCAGAAGAGCTATGCTGACAATCGTCGAAGGGACTTGGAGTTTGGTGTTGGTGACAAAGTCTTCCTTCGAATTTCTCCATGGAAGAGAGTCATGCGGTTTGGGAAGAAAGGGAAGCTCAGCCCTAGGTATATTGGCCCCTATGAAATCCTTGATCGCATAGGAGCAGTGGCCTATCGTCTAGCACTTCCACCGAACCTAGCTCAAGTTCATGATGTCTTCCATGTATCTCTCTTGAGGAAGTACATACCCGACCCTTCTCATGTACTGAACCCAGAGGTGGTACAATTGGAACATGACCTCTCTTATGAGGAGAAGCCAGTGGAGATCTTGGACCGTAGAGAGAAGGTCCTACGAAACAAGACTACGCACCTTGTGAAAGTGTTGTGGAGGAATCACAAATATGAACAAGCGACTTGGGAGCCTGAGGAAACAATGAAGCAAAAGTACCCTCACCTTTTCGACTAGGCCTCAAGTGTAAATTTCGGGGATGAAATTTCTTAAGGGGGGAAGAATGTAACGACCCAATCTTTTTGAGTAGTATATTAACTTACTCTTAATAATTTAATAAGATGTTAATGGTTAATGCAGAAAGAGGGGTCGATGGCTTCATCCAGTAGACTCAACCCTTATGAAGCCCACTTATCAGAGCTTGGGAAGGAGGTAGCATTTGTGGGCTTCACTTTGGACCAAGCCCAAGCCGAACTCCAGCGTGTCAAGCTTGAATGGAAACGCCTACAGGAGAAGTTCAAGTTAGTAGAGATTACTACTAGGGCAATGTTATCTAAGCCTCCCTCAGATTCTCTCACCATAGCACACCTTACACTTAGGTCTTATGCCGGTGTTATAAGGGGCTATGTGACGAGACCCTAGCTTCCTTGTGTAATCCTTTCGGGTGAATAAATGGAGATATCTTCCTTTAGTGATGTTTGTGGATTTTCTTTTGTCCGGATAATTTTAGGATATATTTTATTGATGAATTTTTGAAAAAGGGATATTTTAAAACATTTATGTAAACCCTAAATAACTAATGATGTGTAATGATTTTCAAAAAATGGTCTTCTACAAAAGTGTTCAGTAAGGAATTTGGAGACTAATATGATCAACTTAATTTTTGATGAATAGTAAATTATGAATAGTGATTTTATGCTTAGGATTAGTAATATGACCAAATAGATTAGTAATTTCCCTCAAAGAAAGTTTTAATATAATTTAGACACCTAGATTAAGTAATGTGATTCAATAAAATGGGTAAATAACGGTTTCATAAATTATTAGCCAAGTATTAGTTTTTCTGGATGAATAGTGTTTTTTAATTAAAAATTTAATTAAAAATAATTCGAAAATTATTTTTATAAAAAGGACTTTATTTTTGAACTCAGAGCATCGATATTATGTTAAGGTAATTTTTGGGGATTTTTCTAAAAAAAATGAATTTTCGATGAATAGTGTTTTTATTTTAAAATTAAATTAAAAATATTTAGAAAATTATTTTTATAAAATGGATTACATTTTTGAAATCAGAGCATTGATATTTGGTTAAGGTGAAATTTTGGGATTATTCTGAGAAAGTTGAATTTTTAGTGAATAGTAAAAATACAGTTTTAGGGTTTCGGTATGTTTAATGACATCATAACTATGTCATGATGATGTCATGAGATATTTCAAGGGTTGTCCGGCCAAGGGTGATGAATTATTGTTTTAAGGGCCCCATGTGGCCTAACTTTATGAAAAATATCATGAGAGAGCACATGGGTTTGAGAAAAGCACTTGTGAGGTGTCCCTTGGCCATTAATGCCTAGTCCCCTCACTTTCCCTATAATTACCCACCCTTTCCTCCTTTAGTTTTCACTCCCAACTCTCCCCCAACGAAGTTCTGGTCTCCTTACCTTCCATGGAGTCCTCCCAAGGTGCCCCCAAGCCCTCATGGTCCAAAACTTTGAGTTTGAAGAGTCACGTTTTAAGGTAAGGGATCCGACCTTTCTCTTTCTTTTCATGTAATCCTTTTTATGTCATTCCCTTTATGCTCCATGTTCTTATGTGAGAGTATGTTCTTTTATATTCCTCTTTCTGCCCTTTTCATTTTAATATTATGAGATATCCCCTCTTACTCTCATCATTTCGTTTTATGAAATTTTAAGTGACACCGTTAGGCTGCCGAATTTTTAAGGGATTCTTTCACCCTTCTCATTTTTCAAGTTCGATTTTCATGTCAAGTATTTCAAGTTCCTTTTTATTATGTTGGGGTATGATCTATATATCTATCATACTGATCTCTTATGATCATATGATGAGGGACCCTATTTGATCTTGTCAAATCATTTTTTTATTGAAGTTAAGTGACGCCGTTAGGCTGCCGAATTTTCATAAGAGAAATCTTATTTTTGTCTCACTTCCATGTTTTTCATTTCATATGGTATATCTTTCAAATTTTATTACCATGTTCTTAAATCCCTCATATTCTATCCCCCTACTGTTTTATGGATCATTTATGAGTGGGTTATCCATTTCCCCTCTCTTTCCAATGTTTTCTAAAACCTTGTAACATAGCCGTTATGCTGCAGAATTTTCTTCTCAAAATACCTCTCTCTTTTCTCAAAATTATTTTATGTTATAAATTTAATACTCAAAGCTCTTATTTCTACAAGGGTATTCACATATATATCAAAATTTTCCATTTTAAATTCCGGGATTTACATACATGAGACCCGCTTTCCCTTTCCGTGGGTTTAAAGTGACGTAAAGATCATGTCTTTAAAGCAGTTTTTAAAATGTTATGATTATGAAATGAAACCCATTTATTTTATGCTATGTGGGTTATTTATGAAACGTTTGATGATGATATATGTGGCTCACATGAGAATAAAGGCAAATTTAAGGGTACACCCTGATAGTGCTCCAATGCATTGGGTAATGATGTAACCACTAGAGATTACAATTTTCACGATACCTTGGTGAATAACCTTGGTAATTTTCAAATGACATCTTGGGGATGGACCTTGGTGATATGTTCATGATTGTCTATGTTAAATGATGTAGCCACATCTTTAAGTTATGGAAAATGTTATTTTTATTATGAAATGCCTCATGATTTCTTTCTCATTCCTTAAAGTTCTTTTCATGTCCTTATTGAAGTATCTCAAGTTCACATGTAAAATGTTCCTCTTGATTCCCTTACTGGGCCTTCTGCTCACCCTTTCTTTTGATGTATGTCCCCAGTTTATGATATTCAGTAATGAACCTAGAATGAACTTAAGGAGACGCCTTTCAAGTGTTTAAGAAGAATGTTTTATGTTGTTTTCATGTATTATGTTCCTGGTTTCCAAGAAACTAGACCATAAAGATCCTCAGTTTTGTGTAATGTAATGAAAGTTTATTTTATAAAATGGCGGGATGCTATAATAGAAAACATTAAAGATTTTATTATGAAATATAGTATATGATGAATGTGATAAATTTGGATCAATGGGCGTATAAGGGATTAGATGAATGTTTGGGATAATTAAAAATGGAAATACATAATAATAATTAAATCAATGAATAATAATTTAAAAAATTATAATTATTTCTAATTCTTATTAATATTTCTATTACATTTAATAACATAAACCTCAATTCAAGATTTTATAATTCTAATCATCATGTTTATCTGTAATAATTATTTTACTCTTTTATCTCATTTAATTTTTTTGAAAAATAAATTTTAATTTCATGGAATCGTAATTTTACAAGGTAGTTTATTTATCCTAGTTCAGTTAAATAAATAATGAATCAAATTTGGGACTACAATTTAGCGTTTAAACCATATAAAATATTTTTATGTTTAGGCATAGATAAATTTGGAATTGAAACACAGAACCCCCATTATAATTTATTCTTATAACATAGATGTCTGCTACTAAATTCCACTTACTATGTATACCTTTGATGGACTTGAAAATTAATTTAATGAATTGGAAATAGAGACCCATATGATAAGGATAAAACAAGATTGGGTGATTGAATATAATTACAAATCTAAAATTATTTTTTAAGAAAATAACTAATATAAAATCATATAAATAAATAAAAAATGTAGATGCCTCTAGGTACCTACTTTTTGTTTAATAGTCGTTTAACATGACCATACTAGGATTAACTGACTGGAGGGTGGTATACAGCTATCTTTCCAATTTTCATCCAATTGTATATTTTACATCTACCCTATGGAGCATTACATGACCTCAATAAGATTTTACTGGATCTAAGAGGTGGTGACATGAGAATGAACAACATGAGTATCACCATTATAATTTCAGACACTATCTAGACTTAGTAAAATTAATCATCATGAGTGGCTTGCTACATGTGTTAGAATTATTCAATGATTTCTTCAATGTAATCCTCTATATCATTAACTTATTTTATTATTTATACTTTATTTTTTTCATTAACATAGTAAGTGTAAGGTGAAACTAGTTCTTCTTTTTCTTCTTGCAACACCCATAAATTTTATAAAATGTTTTTTATTAATTTGGCTACTATATCATCCCTATAATGTTCTTTATCATATTCATTTCTTTATTATTATATTCTTCATTCGATTTTGGTGCCTGTTTTTCAAGGAAACATTGTAACATATCAACAACTGAGATTCTTTCTTTTTTAAATTTATTCTTTTTTCTATTTTTTGGTGAAGTGTGCTTCAGACTATTCAAGTTCTTCACCAAGATCACCCTCTTCATTACCATATAAACATGTAAAATCAAGGAAATCAAGGTTATAATAACAACAATAATTGAATGTGATATGTACCTATGATTTATAAATTATACTTCCATTCTTGGGATTCTACTAGTATAATTTCATCTCTAAGATATGGGGTGATATAGTATAAGTGAATAGGTAAAATTATTGGACTTTTATGGTTGAATATTCATTACTCTAACTTCAACTAGTAGTTTTTACATATCATATTGATGAATGGAGAACCTATCTTTAGTCATCATTTCTTTCATTAGTTCTACCGTATAATCTAAATATTCCATGTTCTTTAAAAAGTAATAAAAATAATAAATATATAAACGCTATTCGAAAATTAGATATAAAAAAGTTAAAAAATGATTTTGTCTAAATTATTCAGTCAATAAATTCTCCACTTAAATCCATAGAAACAATGAAAAAAATTTGATATCTCTATAGGAATTATTAATTCCCATCATGTTACCAAATTTATAAATATAACATATGAGTAAAACAAATCACTAATGTGCTGTGTAGTGCATTATATGTCTGTTCGAGGTCGATTTCATAGAGACAGGGTTAGAGAAAATATAAATTAAATAAAAAAAATAATTTTAAATTTTAGAAATTAATTATAAACTAATAAGAATTGTATTTGGTTGATAAATTGGGAGAAAAAAATATAAAATGGGTACCTATGAGTAATGAATATAGGATCATGGTATGACATGGTATAAAATAATCAAAAAAATTATGATTTCAACAGAATCATGGCCTAGTGAGTGTAATGTTCAAGATAAAATCACTCCACCCCAACACTAATTTCATCATGTTTTGGAACTTTTGATCACAAAGGAAGGTCAGCACAAAACAATATGTAAAAATAGAAAAAGGAAAAACCAAATGGTCATAGTGGTAGTCTAATATCTCGATCAAATATTAAATAAATTCATTTACTCCACTCCGGAAATGGTCATGCTTAGTGAATGAATAAAAGTAAATCTAATCTTGAATCACACTGAATATAGTTATGAAAAAAATGAACAAAGATATTGAATTTAATAATGAATATGATATCTCAACATGAATTGTATTAAAATATAATATACTTCATTCAATAAACCCCCTTTCATCCTAATTTCCCCAACACAAATAAATCCCATTCTAATGGTAACACTGATGAGGTGTAGATAAATAATGATGAAAAAAATCATAAATAATGTAGAAAAGTAGAGATACATTGGAATCACTTTAGAGTCTATCATACAAAACTAAAATTCTCAAATAGTGTGGTGGGTGGTCTCAATTTATAGTCTATGGATGGGTCCTTACTAGTGAATTTCATGATGTGTAATTAGTTTAGACTTCATCATCATGGTCTATGTTCCTATATGTATGAAAGAAACTCACGTGATTCCTGGTCATAAATTGGGATGTTTTACTCATTTTCCAATGTGAAGAATGGATTCATAGTGTGTAACTAAAATTAAAAGTGTTTAATTTAATTAAAACATTTCTTGGACCCAATAACATCTATTGATCAATCAAAAATGTGTAACAGATTTACACATCGGGTAATTGTGTTTCCTTATTTTCCAGTTCCTCTTTATCATCCAAAATCTAGTGTCGCGCCACGAGTGAAGCGATGATGTTGGAAGTATCATGTAGATCATATTTACCTCAATTTTTGTACCTTTCCCAGTTATTTATCATTTCCATCCAAAAAAACATAAAATAATTTTAAACATTCCCAAATTATTCTATTGAAATTCAAGAATAAATTAATTAAAAGCCATAATATATATGCATGAAATACACTTATAGAATTCCCCCAAACGTGAATTCATCCATGTCCACAAGTAGGTAATCTCAACATACTACAATAATTTTTCACCCTATCATACCTTAAATTCAATTTTGACAATAGCAGTTGATCAAATAAAAATCAAATTTTTGAGAATCATAGATAGAGAATTTTTCAATGGCTCTTTTATGATGAAATAAAAATGAAAAAATAAATATACATTGCTACCTTGAAAACCCCATGGATTGTTTTTCATTAATTTTCATTTTTTCCTTTCATTATCAATATGAATTTGACTTCAAATTTTCCTCACATGAATTTTTCTACTCATCATCTGGGTACATATTAATATAATTCATCTTCATCCTAAAAAACATTTAACTTACTATTATCATGAAAGAAATATAAAATCTCCATGCTGTAATGAATGGGACAACAATTAATCATTTGGGATTCACCATTAAGGATCAAATGACTCTGAGGCATCATGGTAGGTATGTAAATGATGTAAAAAATAAATTTAAAAAAGGATGATCAAATCTAAAGTAATAAACATGATATTAAGAAATATATCAATGAATGATATCTTTTTCTACCAGTACCTCAATGAAGGATCACAAGAGATGAAATGAAATAATTGATTCACCCTCCTTTTTTCATTTATCGTTTTTTGAAACATGTGCTATTGAAGATTCTCACATCCACCACCAAAACCCTCATGATCCCACTATAAATATATTTGTAATAGTTATAATAAGATCATTAATCATGTAAATGGTAAATTTTTAATTTATCTAGACACAACTGATTATTTTCCAAAGGGTATGAAATAAATACATTGAATGTTTTTTCCCTAAATCTCATTAAGAATCCCCACACATATTAATAATAAGAATTCCGTCTATTTTATAGATGAATCTTCTCCCACTCTTTTGATAATCATTAAAAATATTTAGTGGTAGGTAGGAATGGATTGAATTAGTTTGTAACATAGATCATTTCATCTATCATCTATTCATTTCTTCAATGGGATTAAAAATGGATTAATGTATGGTGGTTGTATATATAATGTAAAATGAAATAAATTCCTAAATTATTTTAAAAGTGACTCATTTTAGTCAGAACATTGATCATATGAAATGAAAATTATCATAGAAATCATGCATGAGATCCTCATGAATTATACTATAGAATGAATGAGAAAAATTAGGTGTAGTGTTTGTATAGGGAATGAGATGAAAGGTATAGTAAATTAATCATGGAAATGCATACCAATAATTAAATCAATGAATGAAAATTTAAAAATATTCAAATCATGGATATATCTAAAAGAATATTGTTTCACAATGATGAACATACTCATCAAATCAGGATTTTTTAAATCTGAATCCACATTTTTATATCTGATATATATTTTTCCAAAATTTTATCATTCAAATATATTGAAAATAAATTTAAATATCACACAATTTAATTTTCCTTTTAATTTTATGTATCAATGATTAGTTTTATAAATAAAGAATAAAATGCAGACATGAAATTTATATTTACAAACATATATTTTCTATTTAATATAGGGAATATAAAAATTATGTATTGAAACTCTTACTCAGCTTTCAAATTGATTCTTCAAACATGGCCACCTAGTACTACATTCCAATTACTATGTTTCCTTTGATGGACAAGAAAATTAACAGTTATATGTTAATGTTCAATCCCTTGCAATAATGATAAAAAATAATAGTGTGATTAAAATTAAATTTTAATGTAAAATTTAATTCAAGGAATTCAATATATATAAAATCCTAAAAATCAATAATGTACAGCAGTTTCATCTAGGTATCTTCTCTTTTTTAATGTTTATTTAGCTCGAAAATACCTAGCTCAGCTGACTAGAGTGTGATAAAAAGCAAAATATCTCATGTTCAGCCAATTATAGATTTTACATCTACCATGCACAACTTGAATTGTACTTAATGTGATTTTCTTGGACTCTGTGGTGGTGATATATGTCTAAATAGTATGAGTATCTCTAATAGAATTTCATCATTTTTCAAAACATGGTATAATTCATCTTTTTAAATGGATAAAACTATGTGTTGGAATTATTCAATGATCACATCATGTTCTTCTTCATACTACTTAACTTATCCTATTTTTCTTGATTTATTTTGTTCCTATAAAGAGTTATTACAAGGTTCATCTTCTTCTTATTCTTCTTTTTATAGTGAAATTAAATTTTGTAAAACATATGTGATAAATTTGGTAGATGTATCTTTATTATCATCTTCTTCATCATATTATTATTCTTCTTCATCTTCTTATTTCGTTGGTTATAGTCCATGTTTTGGAATGAAATTTTGTAGCAACTCATCAGTCGAGATTACATCTTTTACAATTTATTCTTCTTGATATTATCTGGTGAAGTGTTATCTTCCCATTCATGTTATACACAAGGTCACCCTCTTTATTTTCTTTTAAAATTAAATAATCTGGGGAATCATGGTAATAATAAAAACAAGCATCTAAATTGGAATATACTACTAATTTGAAATATATGTTTCTTTTCTTAGGATGATCCTCATCGAATTTTGGCTCCTGTCTATGGGTTTCTGTGGAATAATTCCATGGGTACATTTATGAGAACTCATATGCATGACTATTTAATTCTATAGATTTTATGATTAGTTACACCATAACTTATATAATGAAGGAGAACCTCTCTAGGGTAGTCATTTATCTCTGAAATCCTTCCATGATAACTAAAAATACCATTGCCGTAAAAATAATTACAAATAATAAATAAAAAAATTCTACAATCATAAAACAAAAATATAGGAAATTTTTTTGTTATAATTATTCAGTCAAAAAATTTAATTCTTATGACCACAGTAACATTGCTAACATTTTAATATCCCCATGGGCGTTGTTTTTTCAGATAAGGTTACCAAATTTTTAAATTTAAAACACGAATAAAAAAATCACTAAACTATTGGGTAAAATAAGATGTTTTTGTTATAGGTCAAACCCATATAGATAGGGTTGGCGTAAGTAATAATTCAATAAAATCAACCTAAACAAATTTCAAATTATAAAAAATAAACTTAAACTAATAAAAATTGGATTTTGTGGAATATGTGGGAGAATAAAATATAAAAATGGGTATCTAGAAGAACAAAATCTAGATTTATGTTCTGGCCACGTATGAAATAATTAATTAACAATGATTAATTCATCATAATAAAGTCCTCGAAAGTCCTCTGGTCATGAGAAACATTCTCCATCCCAAAATCACATTTTCTCATGGCCAAGTACTTCATATCACAAAGGATGTAAAGCTCTGAACCTTATTTTATCATAGGAAAAGGATAAACTCATTGGTCATGGTGGAAGTAAAATCCATAGATCTCATATTAAATGAATTCCCTCAATCCACTCAGGAAATGGATTTGAACAAAGAATTAATGAAATTAAACCCAATCAGAAATCATTCTCACAATATTCATGCAAAAAGAAACAGGGATGAGATAGAATTGATGAATGAATATGACATCCTTACATGAATTGAATTAAAATATAAAATATCGAACAAAATTAGTATCCTTTCCTCATGCATTACTAAAAAAAATAAATCACTCCCTCATGCTATCCATAAATAGGTCTTGAAAATTATTAAATAAAAAATCATTAATAATTTCATAAAGCTGATCTTCTTAGCTTTCCGTCATAGGTACTTAGTCCAATTCTGGAATAATCAAATGGTGCATCTAAGGTTATCAATTTATATTCTATGGATGGGACTGACTCTATCCTTTTTAGGATTAGTAACTAGATTACATGCTATGTAATCGTTGTATGTGTTTCCTCTACGTGCATGAATCTCATCTGAATCTCAATCATACAATTTAATGTTTAGAACATTTAACAACAGAAAAAAGTGATCAATAATATGTAAATGACATTAAAAACAAGTAGGTTAATCATAACATTCCCATATAGAAGTTCTTATATTTATTAATTCAAAAAAATAGTATATTTCACTGTCATGTAACATTATTTCTTAAATTTCAAAATCATCTTCATCCGCAAAAAACATTTTTCTTGCCGTAAGGGAATTAAAGCTTCACAATGTTTTTTAGCCCATATTTTTACCACTTTTCATACCTTTTATAATGAATCGTCATTTCTTATAAAAAATAATAACAAGTCAAAAAATTCTATGATTATTCGATTTATATACATGAATTCATTTATTAAAACACCTTAAAATATATGCATGGAATACAATTATCATAAGGAATTATTTCCGATACCATATTTTTTGTTTGGTTTCACAACCCATACCATCTTGGTAGTTATAGATCACTCCCATGGCCATATTAGTATCATGAGTTCATTCCTCATTCCATCTTTGTAGTCATGGTCCACTCTCATGATCATATTATTTGTCATGGATCATTCCCAATACCAACATAGTCTATAATATGAGATATAAATATTTTCCAATGTATTGGAGGGAGAAATTGGTCCCACATGTCTCCTAATGAAATCATACATACATGTTCTATAATAACTTAAATAATCACATAATAACCCATTAAATGAAATGGATATTATAAAAATGTAAACATTTCATATCCTATAGAAAAATAAAGGATTCATAGTAATTTCGTCAAAACATATCTTTTTAAAAGAAACGTTTTTAATAAGCATATAACACAGGATAGAGAAATTGTTTTGCTGAAGGCCATGGAATTATGAAAATATGAGTAATAGAAAGAATATGAATGGATATTTTATATCATTTTCTAAAAGTGGATGAGTTTCATTAATGGATGCCATCTTAGATGTGAAATATTTTTGAAATGTATTTCAAAAACATCACTTAAGGAAAATATGATTTATTCATTGAAAATTTATTTTCACTACATTAATACATTTCAAAATCACATTATTAAAAAATATAATTAACACAATATAAAGAAGAATACAAATCAATTGAAAACCTTATTACTTGAAAACATATAAAACATGATTAAAAACATTTTAAAACCCTTTTCTGTTGAAAACACATTAAAAACATATAAATATATCCTGAAATATTTTTGAAAACATTTTAATTTAACACTTCAAAATTAATATTGAAATCATTTTTAAAATAATTTTTCTTGAAAACATATAAAATAATCTTGAAAACATTTTGAAAACCATTTTTATTGATATTTTATAAATTAAACATGAATTTTCATTTAAAAAAGATTATTTCTTGAAAATAAAAAAAAACATGAAAACATTTTGAAAAAAAATTTCATGAAAAATATTTAAAATTTTTCATAAAAATCAATCCTTTGAACAAGACATGGATGCTTCGCAGAAATGATGGTGGGTAAATCTATACATGTTATATGAGGTAAAACGAATCATTTATTTTCATGAAAAAATGGCTAGAAAATTTCTTTGATCGGAAAGTGATAAAGGGATTATGTTAAAAATTGGTAAACTAAAAAATGGGTGGAATGTATTTTAATTTTATTAGGATATTAGATGAATAATCTTGTAAATCATTCATAGAAAGCATTTTTGTAGAAGAACACAATTTTCTGACCTAAGTGAGGGTAATGTCGGGATTCCCTATTAATATTTTGTCAAAATACTTATGTATAAAAGTGTAAAAAATGGAAATAATACATGATTATATTATAAATATAAATAGTGTAATAGAAAATTTATTAATATTCTTGAGAGTATGTTCATAATATTTCATTATAAAAACCATAAACCTTAGTAATTTCGAAAAGATATGAGATTGTTTCAATAATCTCTTATAATATGATAACATGGGATCAATATATCCTTTAAAAAAATAAATTAAATGAATACTAAAATATAACTAAAATTCTTACATTAATGATATTACATGTAAAATGGAACTATATAACCCTCAAAAAATAATTTATGTGCATAAAAACCATGAGTCTCAAAGAAGGAAAATTGTGAAAAAAATAACTTACAGATTTGGTAAATTTTGAAACATAAAACCCATGAATGAAAGTTCATAAAATGGATATGTTAATACACATTTATTTATGGAAATGATACATAGAATACAATTTTGGGTAGTATATACACCACAAAAAATTAAATAGTGTCAAAAATACCTTGTATTCCACAGAAATAAAAAGTTGGATGAATTCCCCATATCATGTGTCATGACTCTTTTTGTAATCATTCAAACCACCTATATAATAATTATATATTTATTATAGATAGTTTAAAGAACTATGTTATTATATCTAATACCATATATTGTTTTATTATTATATTATATTACCCTTTTTCATCCTATATTAATGTTTCACTTTAAGTAATATTCTCTTTGTTTCTCATATGTTTATCAATTTTGTTATATTGTTTTTATTTATTCATATATCATGATTCAATAATGAAAAAAATTATATAAATATTAATTGAATAAAATATATTATTATTATAATAATCTATATTATGTAATATTATGAATCAAAATACCCCAGTAATGGAGATGGCAGGACATACGTACGCATGAACCCTACTTCTGTTTAATTGTCATGTTGAGAGAATGAAAGTAATAAACATACACACACAAAAACACACCCACAAACACACAAGTATATATATATATATATGATTATTATAATAGTGTTATTATATAATATATATCATATATATTCACAAAAATAATCTTTAATACAATCTATGTAGTGTATTAAGGAATTGTATCTCTTCGAGGTGGATGTAGTCCACACTTTCTCAAAATAAATTATCCTTTTTATATAATATGAAATCAATAATGGTATGCTCCAAATAAAAAATAAATAAGAATAATGGAATTATAAATACAATATATATCACATTTAAATAATGTTTTTAAAATAATATCCACCAATATAGGTGGTAATGTAAAAATAAACAATCTTCATTTCCTGAGGTTGTAGTTCACCATACACAAAAATAGTATGTTCATTACTCATTAGATGGAGGTGAATGTAAATTTAGGTTGAATTATTAATGTATTACTATCATATTATATTTTGGATACTTGTGTTACAATCTAATCATAGAATAAAATCAATATATGGTGGTGGTGATGGAAAATTAAAAAAGGACTTGTGAGAAGACGTAAACTGTTAATTATGTAACTCCATTTGGTTTGTGCCAAAAGGTTTCCTGGGATTTAATTATTTAACGGGGGAAGGATAATATGAGTAAGGGTGGATTTTTTGGAAGTGTATTAGACAATTCAATGTCAAACATAATTGATTCGAGAGGTGTGAGGAAATGGGAGAGGTGGTGGCATTTTCATAGTGAAGGAAAGAGACTAACATGAAATTCATAGAAACATGTTATGTATACATATTTTCAAACCTAAATAAATCTATACCAAACCTAAAATATAATTGATTAAATTTTGTGATTGATAAATAGACATCTAATGGGTGTTGGAAAAGTGGGATGATCATTTTTTCCCTTAATTTTAATGTTTAGTCTCTAATTAAACATATTGTGGCCGTAATCAATTTGATTAATTTTAACGACTTTTACTAATAATTTTGGTAAAAACATTATCAGGGTAATATTATACTCAAAATATAATAATGTATAAAATTGTTTGTGTTAGTTTTTTAAAATTAAATTACATAAGTATAAAATTATGAATAATGATAAGCCCACAAATGTGGTGAAATAACAGGTTTTTAAAGTATAATATTGTCCAAATGGTTGACATGCTTTTGTATTCAATTTCAAATTAAAATTTATTATAATGATTTAAATTGTATAAATAAGTGTAAGATTTATCTAATGTGTCCTAAAAAAATATTATTATATCATTAATCATTAATAATTAAATAAATAAAAAGGTAGTTTTTAACGAAATAATAGAATTATTAAATATCTATCAAAATTTGAATTTTCTAAAATAAATCCCAAAAAATTAGCCTAGGATAATATTTTGTTACGGATTGAAAATTAATATTTTTTTTTAAAAATTAATTTTATAAATTTATCTAATGTCAATATTATTATTTGAAACCATTCTTTCATTTAAAAATACTTTTAATATAAAAGGACTTTACCCAAAATAATATCTTTCATTGTCAATATGTATAATTTATATAAATACATTATAATTTTTTCTAAAAAGTAGTAATTAATATTACTATAACTAGTTTTAACATTTTGTTTATAATTATATCATTTAAATAATTATTTAAAAAAGGTGTTTCATAGAAACTCACTATTGTGTGCAGTTTATGACAAGTCAGTGTTGCGTGTAATGTTTGCCATGTCATACACAATGTAAGTGTTGTGTGTAATGCACAAAATGTTGGTTTCTTGTGAAAGTATTGTTTTTCATAGATCATTTATAGAGATAAATTAGATAGTAATTCATTATGGTAAAAAACATTGTAACCATAATAACATTTTTTCTTATGTTCAATCAGTTTTCTCAATGATTTATAAATAATTTGTAATCTGTGAATTTATATTATGATATGTAAAACCTATAATTTATAAAATTTGATCATATTATACATAAAATTTAATTTAACATCAAGGTTTCATCATATTATATTAAATTATAATATTTTAAAAATATATTGTTTGTTTAGTAAACCGCCATCTTGCGATTTACCCAATTTATTGAGGAAAGTCATTGTTTTGTATAATGCATGCCAACATCTGTGGTTTATGTAGAGGAAAAATATGTTTTTTCTATAATGAATTTGTATCTTTGTGTTTCAAATAATTCAAGTCAAAAATAGTTCTTTAATAACATAAATTACATTCTGTGATGCATTAAATGAAAAATATCAAAAATTATAAATCAATAAGAGAAAGATAATTCAAAAAATTTCATGGAATTACATTATACCCCAATTATAATTATTTTTTCCCTATAAATTCATATTGTTTATCAATGTAATAATACATTAATGTTTCATTCATATAAACACACATCATACAAATAAATATTAACTCTTCCATGAAAAAAGTAACTATAGAACAATAATGGTTTCCCAAAATATCTTATAACTAGGTATTGACATAAGAAAAAATATTGTGGGAGTGGAGGATAGAAATGGGTGAAAAGAATTAGTATTTATAGTTATTGATTTATTCCATCAATCACAAACATATGAATGATCAAAGAAAATTTGAGGATATCAAATTAATATATCATTTCATATCATAAAATTCATCGGTTCAAAAAAATTAGGCTATTAGGATAGAACATATTCTATTGAACATTATCCTAATGTTGAGTAAATATTTTATTGGCCCAGAATATAAGGATATATACATACTTGAAATATTTATATTACCAAAATTTAATTTTTTATTTTTTCCTTTATCAATTTAATGTTTCTCCATTAGTATGTGTAATGGATATCAAAAAACTATCATAGATGCTTAAAGTTCTAAAATACACATTTGTCATATCTCAAGGTGCATAGAAAAAATAAAACAATAATTTTTTATGAATATTCATAAAAAATCAATATGGTAAATCC
This sequence comes from Viscum album, assembly GCA_963277665.1. Taxonomy (NCBI): domain Eukaryota; kingdom Viridiplantae; phylum Streptophyta; class Magnoliopsida; order Santalales; family Viscaceae; genus Viscum; species Viscum album. The sequence continues at coordinate 1,579,321,890 of OY728142.1, forward strand.
ATTAACTAATAAAAATTAATGTACCAATATTGTTTCATCAATAATAGTTAGTGATAAAAAATCATTATATAGTAATCAGGACATCATGTCAGCTAGTAGTAGGCATAAATCCCTTATCATCCTTTGGTAATGAGTTTAATACATGTGGAATTGTGGGACTTGATCGGTTTTCACCAGACATACAAGATTCCTTTTTCTAAAACCACTCTAATATAATTTCCAAAATATGATGGACATAATTTGAACAAGGATAATCTCTAACTATCCTTTTAACCATGATTTCAATACAAACTCATTGAATATATACTTTATCTGGTGTTTAATATAAAATTTTCATGAATAGATATCCTTATAACCCTCTTCATAGATTTAAATTATAATAAATATAATTAATATCAGGAAACCATCATAACATTGATCCCCCACATATCACAAATTAGTTATTGGTTGTCACATTATAATCATATGAACACCTTTGTGGTAAATTCTCCTGGAACAAAATAAAGACATGAATTAGCAAAAATTCTATTGTAAATCATGAATAATTATTTATTCCATAGAATATTGGATATGTTCCTCAAATCTTAAAATTGTATAACCTTTACCCTTGATGTCATATAACTATTTGTAAATTTTAAGAACAAGGGTATCTGTACCATCCAATTTACTAATTTATAACCCAGATAACATTATCCAAAAATTATTATATTATCATAAAAAACATATTAAGGATATCCTTCCCATAATCAAAATATCATGTAGTGATTAAATGAATTCCCTAGTCCATCAAGAACATTAAACATAAACTTTTAAATATTGAGTAGAAAAAAACATATTGGTTAATACTTATATTCTTCTTCATTCATAGTATTTTTGAAACCAAAATCATTAAAACACTGATTAAATTACCCTTAATACATTAACAATGATACTTATTCCTATATCACAATAAGTCTTTCCATTCAAATTTCATAATTAGTCTCGTCATCATTGACAAGGAAACCATTATTCTCCCCCACATTGATTATTTTCATTTTTAGATTTCTTCATGGGACATTGAGTTTCATAATAAAAAATTTATTCCACACAATAAACACATATACATTATTGAGGACTATGGGATGGTAATATTCTCATCCATTTTATTAACTAACCTCTTAATTTTACCTAGTGTACACTTGATTTCTGTCATTTTTTTCCAAATTCAGAACATTTTAATGTTAATATAATATATTCACCAAGGATATGCATTGAAAACTCCTGACAAAAATGAATTTTAATATTCATTCCAACATTATATCAACTACACAAATAGTAAGTGAAATATTTCACTATCTTACGTGGTGAGTTTGTGATTTCTTTAAGGTAAATAATTTAAATCTTATTTGATGAATACAATTTAGGAATGATACCAACATATTTCAATCCATTGATCATCCCTCTTATATTCTCATCAGAGTATCATCTATCACATTATACATTAATCATGTTCCTTTTAGTTACCACCATTTACTAAAACAAGAACCATAGTGTGTTCATTACATATCATATTAGAAAACTGCATATTCATGAAAATATATACATTTTGGAATTCAAATTAATGACAAATTCTTTAATATATGACACCCTTGGTGCATCCTGGGTAATTCATAGTCCTCTTATATCTATATCCTACATGATGGTTCATGAAGTTTTTGTAAAATTCCAATGTATACGCACTGGGAGTTTCAAACTAGAAGTGAAACAAGTATTGTTTTCAAGTACCAGATTACACTATGTGAGGCCCACAAGATCATTGTAAAACTTGTTACCCCTAGGTACATATATTCATGAGAAAATACACTTGTAGTATCCAAACACCAATTTCATTCTAGGAAACTAGTCAATATACCCTATACCGATATTCCATGATATTTTTGTAAAAGTTGTCTGTTCCTGATACTTATTCATATAGAAATCCCCATACATATCCTTAGAAAAATACACAAGGTTATCACTATATCTTTATCATCTGAGTTTCAAGTGGTTGACTAAACCATTCCTTTGATACCATCTATAAAGACCGAGGCTTAATAGACATAGATATTATATCAATTTTTATGATTATGAAGTAGATTACAGTAATACATCCTCAAGGACCATAATAGGTAAGGGTCTTCATAAACATGGAAACAAAATCTTCTATCCTGGTGAATGATATTAAATATCGTTCAGAAATATCTCCACCTTCAATAATTCAACCGAAAACCATGCATCGTTATCATGGGAAAGGCATATGAATGGGGTGAGCACACATTCTCAGTTAGGGTGAACAATAGAGATATGTAAGAATAATCATGTGCATTAGTTTATAAGAACATGGACATAGAAATACAAGACCATAACCTGCATATAAAAGATCATATACCTGAATCATGGAATAAATAATGGAAATTAATATTACATGAAACATAAGGAAATGAAAACAAAAATCCAGAAGAGTATAACATAAGAATAATACATGGAATTTAGGGAGACACACAAAAATATAATATGATTTCAATAATAGCCAAGCCATAACTTCCAAGACCATCATGGTAGTATGGATTCACTACCCATACCATCATGGTATTCATGTATAACTCCCATTTTTGTCTTAGTAGCATGAGTTCACTCCTCATACCATCTTGGTAGTCATGGTTTACTCCCATGGCCATCTTAGTCATCAATGATCATTCCCAAGACCATCATAGTCGCTCTCATGAGATATAAATATTTACCTAATGCACGAAAGGGAGAAAATGGTCACACCCATATCATAATGAAATCTTGCATGAATTTTAAACAAGATCATAAATAATCATATCATAACCCCTGACATGATTAGAGTATTATAAACTTGTAAACTTATAATAACTCATGGAAAAAGAAGCAGTTTTGGAAAGCATATAATTCGTTAAATGGAAAATAGAAAAATTAAGACCATGAATTTAAGAATAACCATTAATAGAATAAATATGAATGGATCCAATTTATTATTTCCTAAATTTGCATGCGTAACATCAACATATTTCATCCTAGAAGAAACTAAATTTGAAATATCATTCAGAAAATTCTCCTGTCTTAAATATGCTCTATTGAATGAAAATGTATTTTAATACATAATACCATTTTGAAATTATTTACATATAAAAAAACTTTAATATATATATATATATATATATATTCCTTGAAAACATATAAAATAGGATTTAAAACAATTTATAAACCTTTTTTTTAAAACATTGAAATCATATAATGAATGCATGAAAACGAATCGACAACCATTTTCGTTGAAAAATAAAAAAGAACCATTAAAACATTTTGAAAACCTTTTTTCATGAATATTCTTATTATAAATTTGATTTTTTTGAAACATATTTTCTTTTAAACTTATAAAAGTCACTTTAAAAAATTCTCAAAACAATTTGTTAAAAACATTTAAAATACACCTCAAAACATTTCGAAAGCCTTCTTTCTTGAAAAAATTTATAATAAAATTGAAAATGTTTTTTAACCCATTTTTGTTGAAAATACTTTAAAAATGAAATTCATATTAATTATCCCTATAAACATAAAAAATATTCTTCATAGAAATGACGATGTGTAAATCTATGCATGTCTTATGAGGTAAAATGATAATTTCTTTGGAATTGTTAAGGAGTTAGAGAAATGACTTGATTTGAAAGTGACACGAATATTCCATTTGATTTTGGTAAAATAAAAAAATTGTAAAAAATTATATTAATGATCATAGAAATTAGAATAATATTATTTTAAACACATTTTATAAATTTTTTTTTAAATGAACACATATCTCTTACAGAGAAAAGGGTAATGTTAGGGTATCCTAAAAAATATTCTTAACTATTTGATATAATAACGAATAAATAATATGTTTTAATACATGAAAATTTTATATATATATATATAAGACAATAAATTTCATGGATTTTCTTGAGATATCGGTCATATTGTTTCATCAATGAAATCATAAGCTAAAAAAATAATGATAAGTGATCAGAGTGTTTCAATAACATTTTATAACTTTATATATTGGGATCATTCTCTCAATGTAATAAAAATTAAATTAAATGAAGCTTAAAATATAATGGTATTTGAGATATTAATTATATATCATATAATATGGAATTATATACACCTCAAAATGTAATTGAGGAGCATAACAAAATGTGACTCTCAAGGAATGAAAAGTAAGACATAACTATATTACCGATTTGGTAACATTTGAAACATAAACTCCATGATTTAAATTTAATAAAATGGATATGCGAAAAAACATAATGTTAAGTTAACAATAAATAGAAATAAATAATTAGTAGTACATACACTAAAAAAGAAGAAATATAGGCTAACATAGAATATATATCATGAATATAAAATGTGAGATGAAATACACTTACTATGTGTCTTGAATCCCATCGTAATCATTCAAACCGCATCTATAATAAATATAAATTTATTTTAAATATTTTACAGAACATTATTATATCAAATACCATATATGGATTCATTTTGACCTTATATAACAAGATTGTTAACCATACTATGAAATGGTTTCAGTTAAGGTAATATTCACTTTGTTTTAGATATGAGTTTTAATTTGATATATTATTTTTTCTTAGACATATATCATGATTACAGAATGAAAACCATGATATAAAAATAATTTTAAAATATTGTATGTTTATTAAAATAATCTATATAATATATAATTATTAAATGGAATATATCGTTCAAGGAGATAGTATGTTGTACGTACGCATGGACGCTATTCTCATTTAATTTTCATGTTGAGAGTAAAAAAATATAATAAATGTTTGTGTATATATATCATTATTACTTTAGATTTTTGATATCATAAATAAAATATATATTCACTAAAACCATCCTTACTAAAATCTGTTTAGTATATAATCAAATCATATAACTTTGAGGGGGTGGTATTCAACATAGCCTCAAAAGAAATTATCATATTTACAAAATATAGAAAGAATAATGCTATGTTAAAAAAAATTAATGAATCATAAATTCATTAAAAATATAATATATATCATATATGAACATATTTTCAATCATAATTTCCACCATGATCTATGTTATTAGAGAAATTCACAATCATCGTTTTGTGAGGCAGTAGTTTTTCATACACAGAAAACATTACCCATCAAAAGAGGTGTGTGTTAGTTTACATAAAACATTGACATAAAAAAATCATAGTATTATGAGGATAATTTTTTTACAATAAAAAAATGTGATTTTAAGGATTACATAAGGGTAATAAAATAAAGGACATGAGAGAAGACATTACTTCTTAATTGGGTCACACCTTTTATTTAGTACCAAAAGGATAACATGGATTGCCTTCTACCCAAGAGAATAATTCTTTGATGAAGAGATAATTTCATGGATGCTTATTGATTAGAGAATAGATGATATTATGTTTTTTGATAGGTTTGATTAATTGGGAGATGTGGTGTCATTTTATAGAGAAGGACAAATACTTACTTGGAATTATACAAACATTTTAAGTTTGCATATGTTCTTACATAATAAGTCATACCATACCAAAATACTGATGAATGGAAGGGTGATAGACTAGAAATGGATAAAAAATTGGTTTTGAACATGTTTATAGACCATTTGATCCCTTAATATTAATGTTAGTCTAAAATTACTCATAATTTGGGATTCACTATAATGATTAATTTTAATCACTTTTACCAATCATTTTTCTCAAAAATTAACTTGGTATTATTAAGAAAATTTATATTATAATGAATAATATGAATTAATTGAGGTTTTCTAAATTAAAATAACAGAATCTGATAAAATAATATTATTTTTAATCCCACAAACGAGATGACCTAATGGGTTTTTAATGTAAATTAATATTCAAATTTGGGTTACGATTTTTTCATCAATATAAATGTAAAATTGATTATATTTAATTAAATAGTAATATTTGATGTAATATTTTTCTAGTGTGATCAGAAAAAAGAATTATAATATCATATATAATTAATAATAAATTAAACAAAATCGCATTTTAAACTACTAATTAGAAATTTTCATTATTCATCAAAAAATTAAGTTTCAAAAAAAATTCAAAAAATTAACCCAAGCATAATCTATACATTATGAACTGAAAAATATATATTATTTTATATAATTAAATTTATAAATGTGTCAAAAATTATGTTTATTATTAATGGAGGTTTATTCAACAAAATTGTATTTTTAACAAAAAAATGACTTTACCAGAAATCATATATTTTTTAATCAATATGTTTTATTTATTTAAATCAATTTAAAACTAATATTTGAAATACAGTTTTTAATATTTTTATAATTTTGTTTAAAATATAGGTTATAAATATATAATTTAAATAATTATATAAAAAAATATGTTTCATATAATCACATTGTTGTGTAAATCGTAAGCCAAGCCGGTGTTTCATGTAACCTACTGAGTGGCAATCACCAAGTTAGTGTTGTTGGTAAAATGCACTAATTTGGTTTCATGAGAAAGGAATTTTTGACTATGTGAATTTATATACACACATGGAAATTTAGTTTTTTAGGCTAAATCAGCTTTGTGACCATAATAATATGTTTTTCAAATAAAAGGAGATTTCATGTTTATATATAATAAATTAGTATCTTAGGAATTCATATTATCTTTGGAAAACCATATATTTTCATATATTAGTTAATAATTTTCATAAACAATAATTTATCATCTAGTTTTTATCTTTTTATATTTAATATTCATATTTTAATAATATACCATTGTTCAATAATCCTCGGTCTTGCATACTATGCAAGTCATTGGGGAAAGTAATTGTTTTTTATAACGTTAGATCGCCTCAGTGTTACATGTAGATTATACTAAAGTTAATGTTGTGTACAAATCAGGATTAAATTATTGTTGCAGATAATTCATGCTAAACATAGTTTGTTAATAAAATAAATTGGCTGTGTTGTTTCCTAAAATATAAAATATAAAAAATTGATAAATGAATTTCAAAAAAATTATTCACAAAATCTCAGGGTGTTACAATGTTGATGTAACAATTTCCATTTTTTTATTTAATCAAACTTATACATAGTATTAGTGTGACATATTTAAAAAAACAAATCATATCTCTTCATGGATGTCGTAATACACATGTACACATGAATCATTTTATCTTTTTTCGAAGGTTGGAAATGTACGGAATGAGATAACATATTTTTTTTGAATTATACATTTAATTTTTCAATGAAAAAATATGAAAATAATTAAATAGAAAAATAATACATTCAAGCCACACTAATGTCTTATTTTGATATAAAAAATTCACTTGACACTAAAAATAACCCTTATAATATTACTTTTATATTTTTTAATTTTATTTAGTTTATTTTTCAAATACTTACACAAAAATACTATTGGTGTTATGTAACAATTTAAGGTAATTATTTCATAAATAAAAAAAATTCCATGATAGAAAACAATTTATATTTAAAAAAAATTATAAGTAAACAATTTTTATCTATATTACTATATATTATAGAAATTAAAATTAAAAATAGTGACTTTATTTAGTATATTTTTATATAAAATAATATATATGTTATTTCTAACGAAAAATGATTTTTTACATAAATTTGAATGATGGATGAGGATTTCTTACCCTACTCACCAAAAAAATTAAATTAAACTTTTAAGGTTGATTTTAATCATTATAATAATATTTTTATTGATAAATGGAACATATTTACAAAAAATTTCAGTCACCATTTTAAATTTGGAATCCATTTTTAAATTTTCAAATTATATAAGTTGAATAAATCACATTAGGACTAAAACACTAAATGAAATATAAAATAGTAATTTAAATAACACCTTTTTAAGACTGAAAATTAAATTGTCCAGAAAATAGTTATATTATTGACTACTATATAATTATTTATGTTATTGCAAATAAAATTATAATTATGTTACATTATAATAAAATTTTACATCAAAATTAAATTATTTCAAGAAAATAAATATCATATTTAAAGATGTCAAATTTTATCATTATTCACTAAAAAAATAATTTATGAAAGGAATACAAAATTTCACCAAAATATTATACTTATATGATTATATAAAAAACGATAATATTTTTTAAACATATTTTAAATATAGAAATTAAAATTCTAAAATAAAACATTAAATACATAAAAATAAATTTAATAAAAATAAAACTATTTTATTTTTGTATTTAATTATATCATAGTATAATTATAATGAATATAACTATATTAAATATAATTATTTAATACTAATAATGCGTGAAAATTATTATTAAAGTTACCTGTATTGTTACAATAATTACTTTTAATATAACCCAATAGTTGAAAAATGAATAATTACCAATACTGGTGAGATCATGCAGGTAAATCTCAATATTGGGGATCCAAAAAAAATGCTCATCAGTGAATACATGCACCCATGTTGAAGGAGTTGTATATTTAATTCCACATATAGAATTGGTTTTTTTTCACATGTAAATAATTTCAAATTCTAGGACATAATACTATGATTAAAACCCATCAACTTATCATTACAGATGATCTCCATTGACACAAGAAAGTAGTTAGATGGAAGAATCCAATATTTGATGTTATGGATGATGTTTATGTATAAAAATTAATCAAATACAACATTATAATATTATATTAATGTGATGTGTTTGAAAAACATTATTAATTTTATAGAGAAAAATATCCATATCTATGTTTATTTCCGGTTTGGTTATTAAAATTGTAAATATCTATAATTTGAGTTTCTATTCTCGAACATGGAACTATTGATAAATATTACAGACAAATTTGAATCCCTATACTTCATTAATTAGTCTTATGGACAAAATATTATTTTTTTGGACTCTTATGATATGAATTTTAATACATTTAGCACACCCATATAATATATTTCTATCAAGTAATTACCTTTGTAATAAAAAACATTGTAACTATAAATTAGTGAAATATTCATTATATATTAAGATACCTCTTATTAAAACCATCTAAGGTTACATGGGTGACCTTATACTAATATATTCGTTATTCTATGATCTTATGGAGGATTTGGAATATTTTTTTGGTAAGCTGTATATATATATATCCTAAAAATAAATCCCCTAAAGTGTGCCTTTGGGAACATTGGGAAAATTTATTTGGATCATGATAAAAGTTCACAAAAATTATGATGAACCCGAAATGAATATGAAAATTATTAATTAGAATCTACTATAAAACCATAATGTAATTAGAATACTATAAGTGAATATTGTCTATATCCGGTTCTTTGTCTCCAACCTAACCTGCAAATTCTTATTCTTCACTAAATTAATGATTAAATGAGTTTTTTAGTGGGATGAGGAACACCCAAGATCCTTTAGTAACCTCATCTTGTACCTATACATCATATCATTCATGATGTTAACTATTTATAGAAATATTCTTGTTTTATAGATGGATATTCAAGTGCCTTATATCAATATTCTCTTAGTATAAAAGAATGATTTGGGAAAAAAGAGTCAGTATTATCATAACTGATTGGTGATAGACACCAAAACTAAATATTATAATAATAACTAGTACTATTTCACTATTATCATTGTGGGGTGATTCTATGATATTTTATCTAGAATTATGATATTATTCTATTCTCTCTTGTTTTCCCAATAAATTGTATGTTAATACTGTTAATGATAATTATAAAAATGGCATGATTTTAAAAAATTATAAAATAGTTTCATATCCACTTCATGTATTTAAAATAAATCATGGGGTTAGGATTAACAGAATTCATTGGGGAATATCCCACTCATTAATTTAAGATAGAATGCAAACTTTTCTCCAATGTGGAATTAATCTCCAATAAAAAACAACCCCTATATAGTGAAATTTTCTCTGATTGTGATTTTATGTTACTAACATATATGAGAATTGTGATCCAAAATGTAAATAAAATAAGATTATGGATTATTGTTGTTTCCTCAAATAAATATGTATTTACTTTTTCATTCCTATTACATAAATGATTCGCCAACATTTTAGTATAATATAAATCCCTCGTCGCTAGTCTTTAACTATCACTATAGATTGTATTAGATCGTCTCAACATAAATAGTGATTAATATCTGTTGATAAAAAAATAAATATGGAATAATACATAAATAATAATAAATAATTCTTTTATTTGTTTACCATCATGATTTCATGGTAAATTTCCTATCTAGGAAGATTCTGACTCATGTCCAATATTGGAATAATGGTTGTGCATTTGATTTATCTGGTACTTACTACACTAAAATAGACATACCATGAAGATATAATGGTTATATTTAAATTAAAGGGATTTAATATTCCTTAAATATATTTTCTTAAGGGGAATAAATTAAATAAACACTACTTATGAACATGATGAGCCCATATACTCACAAACCTCTACCACTGATTAATGGATGTCCCTATTTTTAGATAGACATTTAGACTAGGTCCTTCGTCCATTGATAGCTATATAGGAGGGATTCATCATCAGGCAGTGAATATCACCCTCTTTGGTGATACTGTCTTGTAATGTATACTCAATAAATAAGATATTGTTAGATTCTTCTACAAATTAATCTAGGAGCATGATATCATAATAATAACTCATGATATCTGTTATGACTATAATTGTCATCATCATTCAATGGCCATTTCCTATCATCATATCATGGGCCTTTGATATATCTAGTTGTTAATGATACATGAGTATATGGAGATCACCAAAATATTCCACGCATTCCATATAAATTCCATATTTACATTTATAATTATATAATTATGACATATTCTTTAATATTCTTTATCATTTTCTTCCCGGGGAATATATTTCCTTGGGACACACCCTCAAAAAAAAAATCAATGTAGTTAATGTTGGTAATTAATTACAAAAACATATATTTCAAATGGTATTAGAGAATACCCCTCAAATAATTCAAGGATTAGACATTTATCATATTCACGATGACATACATCATCACTAGATTTGGTGGTCCCCATATTACATTGATTCTTAATATCAAAAAAATTATATTTATGAGTTGGATGGTTTTAACCAAGATTAAGATATCAAGTCTAACCATTCATCTTTGTATCACACATTTTCAATTTGGAAGATACTATCCTATAATAAGTAATTTTCCAATATTCTAAAAAATTGGTTGTTAGGATTATGATATAACAAAAGATTCTTAATTTGTTGAATAATCAGTGCATTACATGTATTGTTATAAAAATGATAATATATTTATTTTAATATGAGACAAAATAAGTGTGACCCCATGAGGATTAACATACATCACTTAGGGTAACAATGCATAAAAATTTAACTGATTATAAGAACTCATAAAATAATCATTAAGAATATAAGTGTATTTATGAGAATCTTTATGCACAGTATAAGTAATATGTCCCTTTGTATCATGTTATGAGGCTTAAAACAATTATGATTGACACTACTTTTTCCGATAGAGGGAGATGATATATTTTCTAGAATATTGGATGAAACCAAGGAAGAATACTCTAATGCTTCAAAAAATGTGTTAAGTACCCCATTCTATATATAAGGTATACTCTAATAGATATTACATGTTGACCATAATAGATGGTGAGAATATCCCACCTATTTCTGAAGAAATATTTTATCGGAAATATTTTTCATAATTTTATATTGGTTTACTTCTCCTCCTTCTAAAATAACATATAATTGAATGTTAATGGTCCATCTCTATGTGGTTTATGAAACCCCATATCTTTTATACACTTTACTTAAATATTTAGTACATTAAGATACACACAAAATCCCTAATTGTCCAATATTCCAATTGTATTTCATTAATTATGTACTTAACCTAATATCATGTGAACGGTTTACAACCACATTATTTAAAACATTGAAACACAATTATAATATATGAGAGTTTTTATAAAACTGAATGGTATAACATGGGTATGTACATAACAAATGGGTGAGCTCAAAATCTCATTAAAAGTAATAATGGGAGAAAATAATAATGTGAATAATTAAATATGATTCAGTAGGAATAAAACGATTACATTGAATGGTGAGAATCATAATAATGAACATCAATTCCTTATAAAAAAATTAATACCTCAATTCATCCAATGAATTTTGAAATAAAATTAAATTTTACATCATATGTATAATTCATGGAAGTATGGTTAACCATCATAACAAAGTGTCATTAACATTAACACACATGTATGATATATGGTATATCAAGATATTAAAACATAAATAATTATTTTTTGAAGGAAATATAATTACAAGACAACCTATCACATTCATATTATGTATGTGTATATGTGTCCTACATTGGTCATGAAACATAAGAACATATTTAATCACTTCTATCCCATAAAAATATGATTTTTTTCAATGTATATGTCCAAAATTAATAAATTATATGCACATATTTTTTAATCCCCATTAGTGGAAATGGGTATAGGTATTAAAAACACATTATTTTAGCATGGAATATCCTATAATAACTTTTACATCAGAAAAATGTTGAAAAAGGATTTATTGAAATATATAATCATAGTGGAATTTTATATCTTATTAATTAGGATCTTTTGGATTGTAATGGGATGTGTAAAAACTCATTCAACTAATGGAAATTTCAAATAAAAAGTCTTATTATAAAGATTGTTCAAGAATTAATGTAAGAGTATAGAATTCATTACCATAAGATGGTACTACAAAAATCATTTGAGAGTATTATATAAAACATGGTAACAATATGAGAGGACTTTAGTGGGGGAAAATAATTGGAAATTAATTCCCAATGAGCTTTTACCAAGGTTGTGTGGGAGGTTGGTGGGAATTTAGAGCATAATATAGTGTAATTATTTATTAATTTTGAAATGTTTTTGTTCGATTATAAGTTATAAAATAAATCAAATAATAAATATTCCCATGTATTTTCTATTATTTAAACTAATGATGATCAGTTTTGAATGTTTTTAGGATAATAATGGAGATCATTAAAATAATACGATTCATGACATAGAAATGTGTCTTCTTGATAATGAAATGTTTTCCAAAACATTAAAATAAAATTCTTGAATTATATCATTAAATATATATTTATAAAACCAATAAAAAATATTCCAAGACATTTTATTTTAAATAGGAAATATATTTTTTATCTTATATTCCTTTTATAATTATTAGTAGATCTATTTATGGCTATTATGATGCCATAATTCATATCATATATATATACTATATTTGATTTTATAAAAAAATATCGATTGTCCCAGAATATTATGTAAAATTTGTCAGTGGATTTTTTTACATGATTAATTCCAAACGAATATGTATTTTTACCAAATTATTTTATAAATATGATAATTTGATATTTTAAATAAAAATAATTACTGGGAAATACTAGTTTTTATGACACTAACATCTATTTGATAGTTATGAAAAATTTAGTTGAACCTAATTTAATGTATAATATCATTTATAATTAAATAATTATTACTTTGGAAAGTTTTATTTCATTAATATTACATTTTATTTTGAATTCTTGAATTATTTAAAAATAATTTGTTATATGAAAATATATATTTTCTAAAAATAGATTTTTGGTTTATTCATGTCAAAATATAGGTTTTTAAAATCACATCATGGCCATGAATATATATTAAAAATAACATGGGTTAAATATAATTTTTTTATTAAAAATTAACTATAAAATTGCCATTACGATGGTCTGGATACATAAAAAATTAGTGCACTCTCATAAACACTAAGGGGAAGGTGTGTGATGGATATACTATTTTGGGGTTATTTAACTAACATGGTTTGGGAGGTATTTTAAATAATTTTAAAATTTCCTCTTAAATGTGTTTTATTATGTTTTATTTGTTCATACCTTTATGGATTATATAAATAGGAATCATTGGGTATGATCGTACTTGTAGAATAAATTCGTTTTTCATTTTGTGTCAATTGTATAATATCGTGACACATAATATAAACTAATCATAATTATCATCATGTGAATACTATATTGTCATTATTTATGATTTTGAATAGTCTATTAATTATTATATAATTAATATGGATAAATTTTATAAAATTTTCTAAAATAAAAATATAAAAATTGTGCATGTGCTTTTTAAAAAAAATTTATTCATTAAGAGGTGAATTTAAATTATAAATGGGTTTATTTTCACATTATTCCCCCATAAGAAATTTCTATATCAAAATTTCAATTCATACACTAAAAAAGATGAGGTTACCTTTATTTCATCACCTTTTCTAGTTCCCACAATCCCAAATCATGAGGTTCCCTATTAGTATTTTGACCTTGTGAGTTTTCATGTTTCATAGAAAATTATATCTATTATTTATGGTCTTCAACAACTACTCTTTATTTTAAAAATCATTTAGTAATGTAGCACCTCATGATTAATTAAATGTGATGGACCTTGAATGTAATTACTTAAGATTCGTGCATTGAACAAATCACGTACTTGAGATTGGTTAGGGGGTGTTTTAGTTGATATTCCCCAAATGTAATGTGATAAAAAATCTAGAATGGGTCACTATTTATAGGACTAATAATTTCATAATAATAATACCTAAATACTATATTCCATGTTGATATATAATTGAAAATAATATATTTGACCTCAATCCCTTGGATTCATCGCTTATTATTTGTATATCATTTCATTTTAATTTTCACAGAATTCAAATTACCCTTAATTATTTAAATATTCTCTATCATCTCTTTGAAAATATCAAATATAATTAAATTTCATTTCCAAAAATTATCCAAACATGTTAGAGTCTGACACCCTTAAAAATATATTTCAATATGTGGTTCCATTATAATTTAATTGAAACTATTATAATGTGATTACTCCGTAGGGATGTCGTTGATCCCAAAATCATCAGAAATATATTTATGAAGATATAATTATGTATTGTTGAGTTGAATAGATCAATTAGTCATACCAACCATATGACTGTAAGATTATTTACTAAATCATAGTTCTATATCTACCATCTTCAATAGTATTCTATAGAACGTTTCAGTAAACATAAGATAATGATAAGATGAAACAAAGAGTTGAAATTCAATAATTCAGAACACTTCTCTTATATATATCATGGAGAATAGGAAAAGAGAAAAAAATGACATGATAGGAATTAATATCATATACTATGTAAGATGATTGAAAAAAACAAAAAATTGTGTTATGGACAACTGATGACCTTAGATGTCTAAAAACATCCATATTTATGTTCATCGATTTCAATGTTAGTATGGAAAATGTCTCCATCATAAACATAGACTACTTTCATTCGAAAAACCATTTTTCGAATGATAGGAATTCAGATATAAATTATAAAATATTCTTTAAAAATATACCTCACCATACTTTTTTATATAATAATACATATTAGTTCAACCAATATGAATAGAGATGAATTTTCTATCTGTATCATATAGATGTTCTCTATTTAGTTCTAGTTTTTTAGGGACACATAACTTTGTTTTGAACATTTTCTCACAATGACTTACAATGATTCGTATTAGAATATTATATACATTTTTGAATATCTTATCATCTTCATTTTTATAATTCCTCTATATTTTGTGATTTTATTATTAATTTAACATTTATAATATGATTCATTTCACATAACATTGAAAATATTATATTTTGAATTAAATAAATCTGTTAGGGTTGAATTATATGATACACTAAGTTTTCCAAACACTACATCGAACATAGAAAGTATCGTTCTCTATACAAAACATTGAGGTTTACTATTGTAATACGCAATAATTAATTTCCTTGATGACATTCATAACAGGAAAAAATAATTTTTAAAGAACAATAATATAATATTAAAATTTCATAATTTAATGATATATAACATGGTTATTAAATTAATTTTTATGAATAATATTAAATAATTTATGAAATTATATTATTTACACAATATAATATGAATTAATATGTTACTAATTAATTATAAATGAATATGAAAACCGATTAAATATACATAGAAATAATATTATTTTTATATAATGCTATGTTATTGAAATAAAATAAATTATATAATATTAGTGTGTGATATTCATTTAATATAATTTTTATGTAGTAAAACAAATTTATATTCCCTCAATATATTTAATAGACATAAAATATAAACAACCCTAATATTATACTGAAGAAAAAATATTTTTATTGATGTTTTTCCACAAATTAATTTATAAAACATATTAACCCTAAATATTGGAACATATATAGATGTAATTTATAAAAATATAAGTCATTGTTTAATTATTAAAACAATTAGGCAAGGATTAGGTATTTGTATTTATATGTATGGTTAATTTGTTTTTACTAAATAGTTAAAAATATAAAATTTTAGTTCCAATTATTTTTTTCATCTATTTTTTATAAGGAAAAAATATATTTTAAATTTTATTCCAAGATTATTTAGATTATATTTTTTTAATTAATTCAGTTTAGGTAATTTTGATCAATTTCACAGTGATATTTGGATATAAAATAATAGAAAATATTGATCATTTTTACACTAATAATCTTAAATTTCCACTCAAATGAATGATTTATATTAAATTAATATCTTCCACTTATATGATTATAAATTCTAGAACTTTATTACATATTTGGAATCATATGTATATAAAATTTCTCGTATGGTCCACTTAGTTATAAGAACAAAATGTTTAGGGAACATGATTAAATATTTTTTCATCCAAAAAGGATAAAATAACACTAATAGGGGGACCGATCCATAATATTAATTCCCAAAATTATTTATAAAATAGTAAAAAACCATTTTATAGAATTATTATGACCATATTATCCATTTTAGAGACTGGATTATTATTGTATCTGCCTCAACATGAAAAAACATGGGTGGAATTATCCCTTAAAATATTTTTAGGATCCTTCCCTATAAAAGGACA
Organism: Viscum album; assembly: GCA_963277665.1. Lineage (NCBI taxonomy): Eukaryota > Viridiplantae > Streptophyta > Magnoliopsida > Santalales > Viscaceae > Viscum > Viscum album. The sequence goes on from OY728142.1 coordinate 1,579,339,007, forward strand.
CCACATATTCATATCCATAATACATCCAAAACCATTTATTATTTTCCAATGTATAACCAATTAACATCCCAACATACATCTCTTACCACTTGCATCCATCCTTTTGGAATAATTTTTTCCAACTAAATCATTGGAAGTAATAAAAAAGGAGTTACCCAATTATGTGGTAAAACCATCTCTCATTCTCCATTCATTTATTTTACTTGGAAAACCCCAACACTATATTTATTACATGATTGTATAAATAATCAAATATACTAAATATTATAGTATTTTTTATATTAATGGTTTAAACTGCACTTAATCACACATCCATCTTTTAGGTAACATGCATACTATTTACGTGTACTCTAAACTACTGCCTCACTAAATGATAATTATTCATTTTTACTTTAGCACATATCATGTTGGAAATTATGATGGAAATGATATTTATATATGTTTTACATTATATTATTATCAATTTATTTTTTTATTCCACGTTACAACTCATATCATTTTTACTTTCAATTTGGTGTACATATGATAATTTGGTTTGGGGAAGTGTGGACTACCACCCCCTAAAACAGGTGTGATTTGTTCAAAAACTACATGGAATGTGTTAAAAAACGTATTATGGAAATTATGTGATATATAAAACATTATAATTAAAAATAAATTAATTTATATACATATATATATAGGTATCATTTTATTTCTTCCATTAAATATGATAATAAAAAATGGAACCAATATTCATGCGTACATATGACATACAATCTCCCTAAATGGTGTATTCCATTTCATACATCTATATTATATAGATTAATATAACATAAATATAATGAATATAATTGATATATATATCACGGTTTACATTATAGAAATCATGATATAATTATAAAGACCATATATATAATGATCTACCACAAATGTGAAAAATAAATAAAATATTAACAGAAGCAAAACCTTTACATGGAATTGATAAATATAAGGTAATATAATGCTATAATAAATAAATATATTATATTATATACAACAATATCATTTGTTAAAATATTTAAACTAAATTTTTATTTATTTTATCAGAGGATTGAATGAGTACAATGAGAGTCAATACAAAAGGAAAGTGGATTTCATCTCACTTTTTATTTCCTTGAGATACAAGATATGTTGCAGTTAATTCTATTTCTATGGAGTATTTATTTACCTTTATTTTATTATATTTATATTATACTCACATTTATGGGTATTCACATACCAATTTTATTATCACTATTTTAGGAGATTTATGTTTAATGTGTCACAAAATTTGTAAAATTGTTTTCTCTAATTTTCATTATTTTTTGTCATGTTTTGTTTTTCAATAAAATTATTTTTAGAGGTGTATATTCATCTTATTTCCTTTGAATAAAATTAGTCTATATTTTGTAATGGTACTTTATAATTCATATAATTTCAATTTCATACATGGGGATTATGGTTCAATGTCACTAAGGGATAATAGTTTATTGATACAATCTCATCACTTTTAGAGATTATTTATGACTATGCTTCCATTTTACAAATCATATGATACATTTCTCAATATAAATCATGAATTTTATTGTCCCATTGTTTGAAACTATTTAGTCTTATATTTCTATAGTTTCATATACTCTTTGGTAAAAAATAAACTTAATAATTTATTTTTAGAAATCTCGACTTCACCCACTCATAAGTCAGAATGGTACATTCCCTTAATATAATTTTTTATAAAAGGGTTTCAACTAATACTATACTATTAATCCTATGATTAGTAAAATACATTTTAAACTTCTTCATTTTTAAAATTTTTTGAGATAAATATTCTTGTCACCTTCTAAACGAGGTATTTTTCTAACCTTTTTATAGTGAAAAATGAATGATATTTTTACCTCATATGACATGCACATGCTTCTCCACAATCAATCATTCAAAAAATTATTTTAATTTCTAAAGGTGAATTTTTTATTAAATATTAAAAAATTGATTTTTTCAAATAAAATTTTTATATGGCTTTCAAGAATCTTTTATATGCTTTCAAGGAAATTTATTTTCAAGATATTTTCAATAATTTCTTTATGTTTTAATGGAAAATGGTTTTTATAATGTGATAACGCATCATTTATAAGATTGAAAAGTATTATATAAGAAATGATTCTCAAACAATTTTCATCCTCTTTTCTTATAGTTTCGTGGATAATGATTTTTGAAATGCATTAAATCATGTTTTAAAACATTTCAAATAAAAAGGTTTTCAAATTTTCTTTAAGCCTTATTTCTATTTTATTAAAATATATTCAAAGGTAATGGTTTTAAAAAGCTTTATGTATAATGTAATGTTTTTTAAATAATAATGTTTATTTTTCTTAATAAATGTTTTCAAAATATCCTTCTAAAATTCCATATGTTGATGTCAGTCTTACCCATCGACGAAATACAATCATGGTGCAAATAATAATAATTCATTAATGGTTTTTGTTTTGATGTAATGATACCTATGAAACCATTTATATTTACTAGTTTATATTATATTGAATCTCGCTTATTTTAACAGTTAAGGATAATAATGAAATTATTACTAAACATGTATATTTTACATTGGATATGATCTAATTACATTTTTATAATACATATTTCATTCAATGGATTAATAAATTATTCTTTTTATATTATTGGAATATGTATGTATAATTTAATTATATGAATCGCGGGACCTATATCACTCTCTAATGCATTCGGTAATGATATATATCTCATGAGATAATCTAAGATGGTCATGGGAATGAACCTTCACTCATAAGATGATCGTGGTAGTGAACCATTTCTACCAAGATGGTATTAAGAGTGAACTCATGCTACTATGGTGGCCATTGTAGTGAAACATAACTATCATGATGGTAAGGGGAGTGAATACATACTAAAAATATAGTCATGGAAATGATTGCTAGTATACTATGGAAATCATATTATATAGTTCTATTTCTGCAATAATTAAATGTTTTATTCCTATGTTATTCATTAATGGATTGTGTTCTTCATTTCCTTATGATTCATATATTCTAAACTACTATACCTTATTCCTTGATTCATTAATATGATCTTTTATATGCATGGTATGATATTGTATTTGCATGATCTTGTTCCCATACCCTTATTCTCATAATTATGCTATCATATATCCCTTATTTACCCTTAAAATGAATTTTAGCTCACACAATTATTATGTTTCATTACCCTATGTTATGAATAATTGTTCTATGTATTTGTATGGATGGTGGAGATATTTTTTGGATATTTTTATGATCATTCAAATGGATATAAATTTTGTGTCCAAGGTTCCAAAAATACTGAAATATTATGTTCTTCGGTCATGTATTTCTATAATGTATTGAATATTTATTGAATATGATTCAATATCCGTGTATGAGAAGACTCGACATTTATTGATGGTATAAATTGAAATGTGCATTCAAGCACTAAAATTGGGACGAGAAAACATTAGCAAGATCCCTAGGAATATTTTTATGTATATGTAGGGGTGTCTATAATGAATAGTATAAGGGACAATAAACATTTAGATAACTATGTTATTATAATGTGAGACTATTTTGAAAGTGATTTCTTATAAGTACATTTATGTCTTGACACTACACATGGAAGTGGTTTTGGATAAAATGTACCTAGGGGTAATAACACTGACTAGATGTTCCATGCCTAAATCATGGTAATATGGTACATGATAAAGGGTTTTGTTGCACAGCTTGTTTGAAACTCCTTGGGGATATGAATTGGGGACTCACAATCTCATCACAAATCATCAATATAGATTTAAAAAAATTTAGTTGTGAACGAAATAAGATAAAACCACAATGTCATATATTAATGATTTTTTCAAGAATTATTCATGCTATATGTATTTATTTTAATGACTATGTCGCTATATTCTATGAAAAAAATGATCGCAGAAGGATTTTGGATTTATTCAATGGAAGAAAATAGATTAACATTGAATTTGATGGATGATTTTATGATGATAATTCAATTGGGATGATCATTGGTTGGAGGGATGTTTTGATCATTCATAATCACTTATCTTGGAACATGATTATGAATGAGTACCTCAATATACTTTGTAACTCACTAAGGAATTTATGGAAGGAGTTTTTTTGGTGTTTGGGTAATGGAAACCAAGTTGGAAAAAGTATTAGACTTTCTTTTTTCAATAATGAGGAAAACCACCTATGAGAATGTCTTAGTGGAACAGTAAGATATTTTTACTCTAAATAATAAGAATTAGAAGGAAGTGACTGTATAGGAAAATTAATTGTTTAATCAAGGTAATCGAATAAAATATTGGCCTCATTAAGGAATCATTAATGTTTATGTGTTTTAACTCTTGAATAAATGGTTATTATAAAATTCAATGTCGCAATTGTATTTCTTCAAAATAGGATCACCAAGGTTGTATGAGTAATGGTTAAAATGTGGAAGATGAATAGATTATAAATAGAATGCGATGGGAATGGGTAATGATTAATAGTATGAGTTAACATTTATAATAGCATAAGTATGAAGTGTAATAATAATAGCTTTTATGTATTTGGGTTCAAGACGTATGAAATATGAAATGTAAAATATATAATTATTGATTAGTTAATGTTTTTCAATATGGAATTACACGAACACGTTCAATGGTTATGATGGAATAAAACTGTGATACAATGGAAAGCTGAGGTCCATATAAAACACATGATGAAATGAATGATAAACGTTAATATATTATTTATGTTATGATAATGTTTTTTGGATAAATATAAGTGGTATATGAATAAGTAAAATATATATTACTTATTTCCTTTGAAGTAATTAAGGGCTTTCTGAAGAGTAGTTTATCCTATCATGGATGAAGATAAAAACATGTTGGACTTATGGAATATATCATTTAATCTATGGAACAAAGAATCATTACTATTTTCTAGATCAATATAGGGTAATTTATGTTGTTTCCACGTTTCAAGAGAATTTTACAAGGCTGTATTCACATGATTGTAGTGTGAAAAACAAGATTTACTTTGTGATTCATGGATGATCATATGATAAGATGATTTCATAACACAGTTTCTATGGCTTAGTATTTCCATATTTTAGAAGGTTAACAAGTATGACCATTCATGAATAGATACAGCTAATCTTTGGGGTATTTATTTAGGCATTTTGATTGTATTAAAACCCTTAGTAAAAAGGACATTTACAAATTAACTTTATTCCAAGTGTGTAAAACATATTTAACTTGAAAATTATATTTGTGGGGTTTTAGAAATGGAAATCATATATTTTGAGTGTCAACCAAACATTTCTGGTAAGGCCGCAGATTAAGAACCCCTGATTGAAGGATGGTGTAGGTTTCACACAAACCATTGGCCTACACAATGCCCTAGTAAATTTATAATTATATATGATGAATATTATTTATTATGAAGAAGTAATGTTACTTTTTATGTTTAGATATAAATTTTTGAACCTATTGGTTTATAATAATAGTTCTAGAAATTGTTTTTTGTAAATTTTATTCTATTATGGGCCATAATATTATATAAAAGGGTATTTTTGTGCTTCAGGCACCAATATTAATTTCTGGACATCAATTTATTTAATTAATGAATGAATTATAGAAAGTAAAAAGAAAAAATGAATAATGATTTTTTAATTAAAATATATAATGTATATATAGTTCATTATACACATGATCAAAAAAATAATTACCCAACATTATGATAATGAAAAATAGATATTTTTTTTCTAATAACATAATTTTGTTGGACCGATGTCCTTTTAAATAGTCTTATATTTAATACATTGAGGCCCTCAATATTTCAGTGATCATTCATTGGTTTTTGATTTCAGACTTTAATCACTCTCTATTATTTTAGTCTCGGTCCAATCAACAGTCATATACCATGTTCTCATATGTGGAAACATAGTTCTATGATACATTAGGTAACCATTATGGTTATAACATTCCATTTTAAGGGATTTTTTAGTATTAATTTTTACAATGTGGTTATCTATGAATGAATCCTTCATGTATTAAAAAATTCACAACCAAGACAATTTTTTTGGTGAAATTAATTTTACAAGGGGTAGAAGGAAACATATGGGGATTTTGTGAATCAATTTTTCCCGAATCAATTTAAACTCTATGATATTATTTATTTCACATGACACTGAGAACACTCTATTTACTATTAATGAATTGTGTTGTATTTCTTTATATACAACACCATGTTAACACTTAACTAAGTGCAATATATAATTTACCTTTCTAATAAATGGAGCACCCAGGTTGGAATGCATTATAGGCAACAATGACATTTTCTTGATGGCTTTCATATGACATAGTTATGCAGTTTACATAATAATTATATATTATTCAAATATGATAATATCAAAATATATAATAAAAACATTAAATTATAGGGTATTAGTCATATTAAATAATTAATAAAAATATATATTTTACACAATATAATAAAAATTCCCAAGCTAATAATTAATTATTTATGAATATAAAAACTTATTGACTATAAAAGAAAAAATTAAAAATTTTAAACAATGTATTTTGACGATAATAAATTAAATTAAAAAAAATTATGTTATAATAATTTAATATATAGGATATATTTTAAAAAAAATATAATCAATTTTCATTCTATATATTTAATAGACATAAGATAAGAACAAACTCAATTTTATGAATAAAAAAATATATTTTTAAAAAATATATTTTACCGAATTTTAATAGGGAACCCATTTTAAATAAAAAATTATTCACTTGAATTTATTTAATATTTAAAAATAAAATTGATATTAAAAAATTAGTTAAGGGGATTTTTTTAAAATTTTTCTCTATGTTTTTTAATGAATCATTTAAAATATATAATTTAAGGTCAAAACTCCTTTTTCATGAAATTTATTTATAATGTTAAATTATATTCTGAAATTTTATAAATTATTATTTATATAACATTTTTATGAATTATTCACATATGGGTAATTGAAATCATCTTCTCATTGGGATTGGATTTAACTATTGATCATATTTAATTTCAAACCCTGCATTGTCGACCCGACCATGAAAATAATTTAAAAAGATTCTTTTAATCTTTGGTGATTGGAATTTGAAAAAATGCATTGAATATTTGGAATCAACATAATTTATAATGTATGATATTTTATAATTCTTTTTTGATCCAAAATATATGGTAAATTGATTAAAATTAACTGCAATGATTAATGTAACATTAAGCTTCGTTAAGGATTAAACAATAGAATTAATGCTCAAAAAGACCTATAAACATGAAAAAAAATCATTTTTATGGAAATATTTATACCATAACACCAATTTCGAAACATTGGATCATTATTAATTCCACTTGAAACAAGAAAAACGTTTTTGGAAATTCTTTCTTCAAATATTGATGAAAAAAATTGTTTTATACAAAGTTAATGTGTACATATGGATTACCATCTCTAGGATAAGTGTATTCCATTAAAGACTTATTTATGATATATATTTTTATTATAAAAATAAGTGGAATATTAATATTAATTTTATCATGTTTTACATTCTACAATGTATTGTAAAAGTATAAGGACCAAATATATAACAAATTATGACATAACAGAAAAATAATATGAATACTACTCGAAGTGTAACCATAAATTGAAATTGATTACAAGGTGGTAAAATGAAGATATAATCTATACATATATTTTAATTTGTATAATAATATGGTTTCTGAATATATATATATATATATATATATATATCTTATATTTCTTATACACGAGGTTTCAATGAGTATTATGAGAGTCAAAACAGAAGGTAAGGGGATTTCATCTCAATTTTTATTTTTGTGGGACATATGTTATGTTAATTATTAATTCAATTTTAGGGTAGTATTTAAATCCAATTATTATATTAGATGTATATTATAATTAAATTTATGGTTACTAACATATCCACTTTTTGTATCTTTCTTTCATGGGGTTTTATTTTAATTGTCACCAAATCGGTAAAGTAGTTTTTTCTCGAAATACTTATTCTTAGATAATTTTGTATTTTTATGTTCCTAAATTATTTTTTGATGTATATACATACATTTCACATGAAATATCATGAATTTAATTATTTTTATGATATTTTAGGATTCATGTAGTTTCACATTATTATACGGGGAAAATGTTCCAATGTTAATAAATGATAATAGTTTATTGAAATGGACTCATCGATTTTAGAGATTGATTATGATTGTGCTAACTTTTCCAAAATCATATGATCCATACCTCAAGAAAACACATTTTGTTTTTTCTCCCATATTTATTAATGATTTATTCATATATGGGTACCAGTTCTTCTACTCCTTGGTACACAATTTAGTTATGAAATTTCCTTTAATAATTCAAATAGTTTCCATCGTAGTAGTCTAACATCCATGTTTCATGAAAATAATGTTTTTTAAAAGGTAATTAAAAGAATAATATTATATTCACATATGATAGATAATATAAATTTTTAAACATTTTATCTTTTTCTAGTTTTTTAAAATTATTCTTCTTGCCACTTTCTGAACTAGGAATTTTTATATCCATTTTACAATGAAAAAGGGATGTTATTTTATCCTCATAAACATGTACAAATTTATCCTCCATCAATCCTTAAATTTTTTTCCTTTTAAAGGTTATGTTTTAATAATATTATTATAAATGACATTTTCAAGAAATTTAATTCATAATTTTCAAGCTTTATTCTTATGATTTTATGTAAAATTGATTTCAAAATGATTTAACAAAACATTTATATGTTTTCAGAGTATTTTCAATTAAATGGTTTTGAAAATAATTTCAATCACCATTTATAAATTGTCATGGGAAATATTTTAATTTTTTTTATTCAATTATATGTTATAAGTTTTTACGGAAAAAGTTTTTAAAAATATATAGAAGCGTTCAATTTAGGTTTTCAATGTATTTTCAAGTAAATTTTTTTAATATGGGTTTATGTCTGGAAGATTTTTTTATAGAATAATGATTATTTTTTCCACAAAATGTTTTCAAAATATGCTTCCCTTTTTATTTACCTTCTATGAAGACATCAATTGATGTTACTTATTCTCCACTTGGAAGTAATCCAATGGAACCGATAAAATATTTTCATGAATGATTAATGTGTTGGTGGAATTATAATTATGAAACCCATGTCACATTATGTTTTTAGTTATTGTTATAATTAAATGATTGTGAAACCTGAATTTTGTTTCACCATTTATGATATGATTATGTGTTAGTTAAAATCATTTAATTTAATGGGTTGAGATATAATTATTTTTGATTTTGTGGAAAATTTTTGTATGATTTCATTATGCAATGGGTGGGACCTATATCTACCACGAATTAATTGTGTAAATATATATAACTCATGAGATTGAAAAATATTATCTTTTGAATCAACCATTTAAACTAATATGGATGAAAGTGTGAACCGTGACAACCAAGTTAGTATGTGGAGTGATCCCATTCTACTAATATGTCCACTGGAGTTAACAATGACTACCAAGATGTTACGGGGAGTGAATCCATACTACTAAGATGGTATTGGACGAAATGTATTTTCAATAGTGTAAAACAAATTTTATGCTTCTATTATTCAACAATTCCTTGTTTTATTTGTCTGTTTTTTGTTTCTTGGATAATGTCCATTATTTCTTAATGATTAATTTTTATTAACTACCATGATTTATTTTTTGATTCATGTATATGATATTTGATATGATGCTTATGATATTCTTTTTTATTGGTCATGTTATCATACCTCATTCTCATAATTATTAATTTTTATCTCCCTTATTTACCCTTTCTGAGAAATTGTGCATACCCCTTTCTTATGTTCCCAATCGAAAAGTTATGATTACTAGTTTTTGGTATAATTTCTAAATTTGTTGATATATGTGGGAAATTACTAAGATATATAACAAGGATCGAAGATTTGGTTTCCATGTTTCCAAATACATTAAGGTATTATGGTCCTCAAGAATTTCTATTTTTAATAGAGTGAATATTCAGATAAAATGATGTAATAACCATGTATGAAAAGAATTTTTTTGGGCTTCCTTGTTCGTTAGATAAATTCTTGGTTGAGTAGTAATTTTATAAATTATGGATAATGTACTCTTGATGATTCCAAATTATATCCCCTACATAACCAATGTGATTTCATCCATTATTATCCCCATAATATATATGGTTGGGTTATCGTTTTCTATCATAGAATTTTGAACAATGTTTAACATCCCATAAATCTAATTTATTGTATAACAAAATTATTTTATCAAATACAACTGCCTTCATTGGTAAATATTGAGATCCTTTTATTACTATATATACTTCCGGATTTTATGATATATATATATATATATATCATACTTCTCCTCATAGAGACAATGAATCCACAAATTTGATGTGAGGATTTGTATAGTGGACTATATATCATCAATTGGTTTGATGTTCTCATGGACCATTAATTGGTGGGAGGCCTATCAGTTTATTGTTCTACAAAAGAATATAACTAAATACTTTTTTTGGATGCATCACTATGGGTCAAAAATACATCCCCACAAGTGGGTTTTGTGATCATAAGTGTGTTGAGTAGCCTCATAATTAAATAGTCAATCATTTTACAACCTAAACAAATATAAGAATCCATAACTATATTCAGAGTTTACTGTGTTACTAGGAATGAACATCAAGAGAATATTATGAATGATTAATGAATGTACCCTATTAATTTACGAAAAAAAATCAATCTCCATCACAAACATTAGTAATTAAAATCCTCCACCTATATCATTCATCAATATATCCACATGTATCCTTATGTTGGTGATATCATTCCATAGGAATTTTACATTCTCTATTGAAAACACACATCTAAATTAATTTTTATATATTGTATTCCTTTATAATGTCCTCGATATAACATTAAAATTATATGTATGATGATATAATATTTTACCATATATATTGATATTATAAAAAAAATACTATAATCTATTTATCTATGAAAATCATAATGACTCTATTAAATATGTCCATGATGGTAATTTGGGAATTCGTGAGTAAAAATTACCTAACTATGAACTCATTGTGTCTGCACCTTGTATGAATAATAGTCTCATGGATATTAGCCTTCCTAACCACTACATGATAATTTCCTAGCTGAATATCCACAATAAATGAGTAATGGTATCCACATAGATGACAATTTAGTTCATCAATCCATTATAGATGAATCTTTTTATCTATTGGGATATTTTAATGCCAAAATAAACAACGTATATGTGCATTGACCAATCCATTTTATTGATGATAAGGGGCCATCCGACCTAGTGATGAGTAACATCTATGTATAAAAACATTATAATGATTATATATTAGTTTATTCTTAAAATCATTATGTTCATCTATGGTCTTATATATAGAGTAGTGGATATTGAAAATATTTACGAATAATTTTGATTCAAAATAGAACAACACAGCTTTTTGGAAGTCCATGAAATTCTTTGGGAAACAAATAAACTTATTTTTTTTACAATGGATATTTCTTAAATGAGGATAATTTCATTATTCTTAATCATTCAATAAATATATTATTTTTTCATGCAATAATATCCATTCCTAAGATGATGATTCCAAAATAGATCTATTATCCAACATATACTTGTATTTATTTGGTGAGGGTTTCACCATATAGAAGGTGAGTAACATCATTTGAAAATTTTTCATGGATTTATACAAGTAATGATAATACTTACCTATAATAAAATAAAATTCATCTAAAGGTATTATCCATATTTTCCATTTCTATTAATATCTTGAATTCCATGTTTGGATGTAGTTTTTTAAATGTACTACTTAGAATATGTCATTTGAATGAATGTGTAGAATCATATTCAAATAGTACATTTTCAATTCATAAATAAATAACTAGAAAAACTTTGAAAACTTCATTTTTATGATCCACCTCAATACTTTTGGTTGAATGCAATTTTCCTTTATCTATAGGACTTGTATTTTATTGAAACTATTTACCTTTTACAACCCCTTTCTTAGTGAATGTGATAACATATTGTCTATTAAATTTGTAGTTGAATCCTTGGATAGTAGGATTAGGTATGACTAGAGAAATACTTTTTCCATTGCATTGGTTGATTTCCATCATCGGAATTCACTAGATAAGTACCCATATCTTCCACTCTTATGTCATTTACATTTATCCTTCATGGAATATTTAATATGCTTCATCCCATACAATTGACATGTGGGGCATCAGTATTTCTTGGGACCATGAGTTTATTCAAACAGTATATTAGAAATAAACTCCATTATACACTACATATCAGAAGACCTATGAGACACATAAGAATCTTTGATCTTAATTTTATCTTTTAGGGCATATTATAGAATTACTTCAAGGATATAAAATTCACAAATTTTCTATGTATTTAATATATTCAACCTTAAAGCACTAAATATGTAGTGAACAATACATTTGGGGTAAATGGAAAGGCGATAATTGTATTATGGGTTTGTTTTTATATTTTCCACACACACCCTGATGGAATCATCATATATTTTTTGGAGTCCTTGAAACTCCATCCACATATTATGTTAGTGAATATTATTAAAATATTTTTGAAAAAGTAATTTCTTTAATTATTTACACACAAACAATTCAGTCTCTTTTTTATTTGTATTCTAGAACAAAATCTACAATTAAAACATATTACCCATATATATAATTAATAACCAATATTACATACTATTTCATATCTAATTGAAATAATAGGAATATCATTTCAATTTTTTTGGTTCATTTTTTAACATTTATCCCATAAAAGTAAAAGGTATTTTTCAGATAAAGGTCTCCATTTTAATAATCTAATTCTTATAAGGTGTGGATGTTCCAACCATAAGGATCAAGTATAAACATCGAATATTATTGTTGTTTTTGATACAATAAATCAGTCTCTTTTCGAAAATATCATTTATTTTTAGACTATTAGTGTATTACGAAAATCAATTAAAAATTATACACATACAATAGAGGTGGAATATTACACTAAGTACCCATTTTTTCCTAAAAATATCATTAAATTAAAACATTATTTATTGTGTGGATATATATTCCTATTTTTTACCTTGATATCATCCTTGTTTCAAATATACCAATGAAACTTTGAAATACATTTGAAAATTGGGGATAATCACAAAAGACAGGTAATGGAAAGTGTACAATGGAAGCAACACATAAATATTGAATAAACAATATGTTGTGGAATATAACTAAAAGTAAATCCATTTAAATTATAAAATTATCAATGATCATAACCATGGATACACTATTAGTCTAATAAACACATTGATATAAATAAATAATCTATCAAGTATGGATTTCATAATGCTATACATCAATAAATAAATGGGTAAGGCCTCAGGGAAATCCAAATCTAGTTTTCTAATGAGACCTACTAAGGCATCAAGTGGATATAGTAGGCACCAGATATAAATTACAATCTCAAATGATTTTCTCATATGAATGGGATTATAAATAAATTATATAATCATTCATATTAAAATAAAGAATACAAAATATTAATTATTTAACTGCAATTCATTAATCAAATATAAATCACACATAAAAAATAAAACTAATCATAGACCATTCAATAAAATTTGGTAGAGTATATCATAATTTATCAAACTTAATTTACCATATGATTCAACAATGGGTGTTCATATAGAATTAATTACACATTAAAAATCATATAAAAAAATTGTTGAAAAATTCTTATTAAAACCATATATAAAACAGTTGTATATAAAACTAACCATTTTCGAGACCAAGTATCCCAAAAATCAGTGAAGTTGTTTTTCTATTAATTAAAATATTTATTCTTTCAAAGGAAACTATATATTAAATAATAGTCACAACGACGGTAAATTAATTGTCAAATTGTATATTAACAAATTTATAAATTCTTATGTAATTTTTCAAAACCTTCTATAAGAAAGATGTAAAAATTGTCAATTTGAAATAATTTTAATGACATGAACATAGGAATAAAATAATTTTATTTATACAATTAAATAAAAATAATTGAATATGAAAAATAATATAAAAATATTGATATGGATAACAAAATTTGATAATTAAATCCCTAAAAACTAATGATGTCCTATAAAACATTGATCATATAATCAAAATCCACAACATATAAAATATAATTTAAGAAATGATAAAAAAATAATTTCTAGCATGATATTTCAATGGTGTTGTATATCCACCTCATAAAATAATGTGGGTGTATAACATGAAACTATACCATTACGAAAGGATATTAAGGAGAAGTCACATACCAAGAGTCCGAATTGTTACATTCAAACTATTTATTCCAAAATATTAAATTTGTTTTTATTATTTATTTTCGTGATAAACATTATAATATTTCCGTTTTCTTTTATATTAGTTTTTATCATGCAATAAAAATTACATAATTACATAACTTCATGTCATACATTTTGTCAATATTCGGTACATGATTCCAAAATGAATTTTGTATGATATCGACAGTAAAGGTGGCGATTAGTAAATCATATATAAAATAATATTCATAAATTAATAATCACTATTTTTAATATATAATACTTTTAAATGAATCCAATAAATATGGATATGAAAAATGAACCATATTACAATCATGGAGAGGGTAAGTCGTACATACACATGACTAACATTTTAATTTTTCAATGATCATAATTGAGTGGTGTTAAGTATATTTTTATCATTCATGGTTTATAATAATATAATTTATATATAATTAATCATTAATATATATATATATATATATATATATATCATCTGTGTGACGTGGTGTAGAAAATGAATCACATCATATTATAATGGTGATCATTCACACGTGTGTACGAACGATGTTTTCGTTTTTCAATGCATGGAATATTAAGAAAAAATTCTATATTATTTTTTTAATAATGATAAATATGACTTAAATATCATATATAAACATAAATTACAATATTATAACCCATCATAGAGTATGGTGACAGTTAATGAATCATATTGGTTCACAAAGTGTTAGCTGTAAAGACCCAGAATTTCGATGGAATATATTTATTAAATACATAGAAAATTTGCGAGTCCGCGAAAATTGATGGTTCATGATTCTCAGGCCGGTGTTCCCAGAATCAATTTCTAAAGATTTGTTTGGGTACGTTTTGGTAAACGTACGAGTGGGTTTTTATAACTTTTGAACTGGTGCTCGGAATTGAAATCTGAGGGGACCATTGAACTCGCAGTACCTGTATTTACATAAGGAGACTTTCACCTAGATGGTAGTGGATAGAGATTAGAAGATAGTTTTTGGGTTTTTTAGTGAAAGAATTAAATAAAAATAACGTTTTGTAGATTTATTTTTATTTTGTAGTTTAAAGCCTCCATGAGGAAGTTAGAGGGGGAGACCACAACCCCTTAACCTATTATGTGAGGTTATGGTGGTGGGGACCACCCAAACCTAACCTCCTCTTCATGTTTATTATGGTGGGGACCAACCGGGTTTTAACCCCCTTTAAACTCCACATTAATGGGGAGAAATCCCCAAAACTTCCACTAAGTGTAGGGGAGCCACTTCAACTTCCATAACATTTAATCATGCCAAATCTTCTTTATTAATTATTTGAGCCAATGATTTCAATTAATTAATTAAACTTTTTGAATTGTTTTCTAACAACTAAATAATAGATAAACTTAATATATTATTTTGGCTAAGAATATTCATCTTGGTAGAACTTTAGAGAGGGAGAGCTTAGGGAGAAAATCTCTCACCAACGAAGAATAAAGAACGTGGTCTTCCAATGAAGAACGCCAGTGAGGAGCGTCGTCTACATTCGTCCTTGGAACCTTCTTTGATGTAGGAATTATTTGACTACGAAGAGATGACACAAAAACTGATGATCAAGTATGGGTGTAATTTCATTTATGTTCCACGTTATTCATTTCATTCACAATAAAAAATAGGATGTTTTTTTCCTTTTGTAGGTGGGTTGTTATGCATCGTTCTTATGAACCGATTTCTATCACCCAAAATGCGAAGGGTGCGGGCCAAACTAACATTTTATGTCTCCCTCCGTCGATCTCTTTTTTGGTGTTCTTTTGCATAGAAAAGAAAAAATGAGGTGAAGAAGGCAACAAGCAATGACCGTGCTACCCACAGTCTCTGCAACCCGTGCCTCCCTCACGGCGCTTCGGCCGAACTGGCATCCCACCCGCCCACCGCTCGTGGTTCTCTTGGCTACATGGCCCCCCACCCACCTCCCGGCTCCAAGCCGCCCACCGCCCACCGGGCTCCTAGATCTTTGACACTCGGCGACCTCCCCACTCCCAGGCCAAGCCTCACCCCTCACGACATCCGAACGAGCTGGCCTTCCATGTCATGCCACCCAAGCAACGCCACTTGTGGCACCCTGGATAAGTCAGCCTCCCGCATGCCTCGCGGTGCTCCGGGTCAAACCGGCTCTGTGCCACTAGGCTGAGCCACCTATGTGCCCACCTCTAGGCTGAACCGCCCACACGGCGTGCTGAGCTGGGCCTAGCAAGTCGGGCCGAACCCAACGGGTCAGGCCGGGTCGACCCGAACGAGTCAGATAGGACCCGGGACTATTACCGACCCTTTGCTTTCTTTTGGCGATATCTTTGGCATCAGATTTCCATCTGACGAACCGTCAGTGGCACAGGTAATATTGGAGCATGGATGTCCCATTTAGTATACCCCACTGAAGTTTGGGGTACTATTAAGATACGATCAGGTTGGATCGTGCATGAATCCAACCGGGCCCCGGGGACTAAAAGGTTAATAACTCACAGACCAAGCATCTGATTGACTCACCATCTATTGCGTTGAGACCTCTATGACGTGACATACCTTTGAGATACTCCTTTTTGGGACTTCGTGGTAGTTGTTGTTTTGACTAGTAGATCGGGGATCGGATCCTTCCGGTGATGAACGAGCAGAGTGCAGAGAGCTTGTAGTTGGCTGAGACTTGACGACTACTGACCGATGGACTCAAAGTGACTCGACTAGACCAGTGGGGAGCACCTTGGTGTCACGAAAGACCCATGGCAGAGGAGAGCCTAGTTGTGGTGGCATACCCGTGGTATTCTATAGGAGGATTACCTCTGTAAGCTATTAGGGGGAGCGCTTAGTTGTGGCGGTAGACCCATGGTGGGGAGAGACTTGGTGACGTAGAAGATCCACGATACTCGAAAGGAGAAGTACATTATCAATCCAAGGTTAGTGGGAAGTGCCTTGGTGTCATGGTGGGCACACTATACTCGATGGAGTAAGAGTTCTCCTGCAGCCGTGGATTCAATAATGTGAATAACAAACCTAGTTGAGCTGAGTCAGTAACATTTTTGTTTACCTCATGATTGAGATAGATTACTTGGAAACTAAGGTATATGTATGGGAATATACCTATGTGGGGTGATCTGTTGATTTTCATAACTTGTGGTTTACCCTTATTAGATTTTTGTGAGACCTTGAGGGTCTCAAGATCCCTACTGAGTATCGTTATACTCAAACTTGCACGGGCTATGCCCACACCTCAATGTGTTGGTTGCAGATGACAGACATTGTTGACTGAGGCTGAGAGTACCAGGACTGGATGATACCCAGAGGTGGACCTTACGATGAGTTGGTACACAGAGGAGACTAACAGACGTGGAGTGCTGATGAGGCTATTTGTACCAACCCTTCATGTAGGAATTACAAAGGATGACCCACCAACTCAGTTTCCTTTAATCAGTTGTACTTGTATTTCTAGTTCCTTATACAATAGAGTTGGGCTTGTATTTCCAACCCCTTTGACTTTTCAGAACTATTTTGTTATATAGTTTACTTAGTGTTTTATAACCATCTGTTTTCTCTGTTCTGTGTGTTTTAGGTTATAATGGAAGTGAATTCCCAGTTTTAGGGAATTACACCTTTGGTGCTAGTTTCCAGCCCCTGGCCTATGGAAGGCGGGATTACGGTAGTCATAGAATTGTCCACGGGGGACGGGTCATGAGAATTTGGTATCAAAGGAGTCGGTTCTACCACATAAATTAGGACTCTGATATTTTATGTGAATCAACAGTGTTATGTGTAGTGAGTGTGGTTTTCTGTTTAGGGAGTCCAGTGTTTGTGAGACGGCTGACGTATCCATACCCAAGGACCCCAAATTCTATATTCTGACCCAGTGTATGAAAACAATGATTGCGTGTGTGTTTTAAAAAGTATTCATTATGAAATCTCAACCAGTTTAGCTCACCTGGTATAATCTTTTGACTGTTTCACATCTGTTGTTTTCAGGATGCCTCACCACAGAGGACCAGCTAGTGTCCTGGGAGTTGTTCGCACAGATAACCCACTGAGCAAAGAGGCCTCGGGGCATGGCCCTTTTCCAATTGAGGCACCAATGGTACCATTACTCATAGGGCAACCAATTCCACCAGCCCCAGCAGTAGACGATGCATGGAACTTGAGCATGTTGCATGAGTTCCAGCGCCAGAGGCCACCCAGGTTCAGGGGAGAGACATACCCACATGCGGCTGAGGATTGGTAGGAGGCTACGGTGATAGTTTTTAGACTTGTAAGGACACCATCCGAACTCATGGTGATTCTTACTGCCAGTCGTCTATAGTCTTCAGTGGGAAGATGGTGGAGCTTGATTCTCTTAGTTCACAACAATATGAAGCTTCTATAGATTGACATTGAGAGTCTGTTTCGAGCAGAGTTTCTCTCAGTTACTTTTCACACAGTGCACATATAGGAGATACTACATCTGCCACAAGGAAACATTACTATAGTTCAGTACTCATTGAGGTTCACTAACCTCTCACGCTACTCTACAGATATGGTGTCGGACCCATTCTTCCGGGCCTAGACCTCCGAGTAGGGGCGCAGATGGGAGATCAGAGCTCCGATGATCTCACTCAGCATCCCGACGCAGGCAGGGGTGCTAGAGAGAGCCATCATGGTGGAGATTTTTCTTTGCTGAGTAGTCTCCAGCATCGATATCCTTAACCAGTCGACATGTTGCAGAGTCTGCTGCAGCTGGTAGTATGCAGATGTCGCAGAGGTCCAAGTGGACCAGACCTTTAGGTGGATGACTGGATGACTCATGATTAGTTGTATGTGGCACTCGGAGTAGATACACACATGCCAAGTGTGTGCAATCATTCACATGCGAAGGGCAGGGTCACATGGCTCGTGACTATCCGAGCTACCATTCGGATGATAAGTAGATGGTCGAAAGACCTCCCAGGTAGAGATAGATATTTGATTGAGGTGATCTATAGGGTGCAGGTGGATGTGGTAGTGGAGCTGGTCATAGAGTAGGCGGTGGATGACGTTACGAGGTGTTTCCACCACCACAATTAAGAGGTCCACCCCAACTGCAGGGAGAATGTGCACATGTGAGTGCTCAGATCTAGGAAGTTGAGGCTTACGATCATGGTGCTCCGGAGATGATTCAAGGTACATTTTATGTCTACTCCACCATAGCTATATTTTCTATAAACACAGCTTCCAGTCATTCTTTCATTGCCACTACCCTTGTTTAGAGCACGAGGATTTCAACGGAGCTGTTGGCTCAATCCTTACGGCTTGAGACTCCTACAGGAGTTGATTCGATGATTACGCACGAGTGCCGGTAGTGTGAGCTTTAAGAGGAGAGAGCTTCAGCTGGGATATCCTAGTAGCAACATCGGGGCCTTATGACTTCATCTTCAGTAGGGACTCTTTATCTATAGTCCAAGCTTAGATTAACTGTATTTGGCACAAGGTGTGGTGTGTCCACACGGATGGGACCAGGTTTAACTTCACCAGTGAGAAGGGAGCCATTGCAGAACAGGAAGGACTTACCCGGAGGAGGGTGTAGCTGATCACTCATCAGATGTCCTACCTTACCCTTAGAGAAGGTTATGTGGATAGTCCGAGCTATCCTAGAGTTGTGTACCAGTACACAAATGTTTTTCCTGATGATGTCCCAGGTCTACACCCTCGCAGAGAGGTGGAATTTTACATTGACTTTTACCCTAGGACGACACCGATATCTACTCCAAAGTATCGGATAGCTCCCATGGAGCTTAGTGAGCTGCAGGTACAGCTGGAGGACTTGCAGGTAAAGGGATTCATCTGACCTAGTGTTTCTCTCTGGGTATCCATAATTATGTTTGACAAAAAGGTGGATGGGTTCATGAGATTTTTTTGACTATCGGCACCTGAACCAAGTGACCGTGAAGAACAAGTTCCCAATCTCGAGGATTTACAACATCTTTGATCAGCTGAAGGGAGTATGATGGTTCTTGAAGATAGACCTTAGATCAGGCTATCAAAAGCTCAGAGTTTGAGATGAGGATGTGCATAAGACAACCTTCAGGTGTTGGTATGACCACTATGAGTTCTTGGTTATGCAATTTGGTGTAACCAACTCTCCAGCGGTGTTCATGGGACTCATGAACATGAACTTTCAGCCATAACTTGATCATATTGTCATAGTCTTCATCGAAGAAATTCTTATCTACACAACTACTAAGGAGGAGCACGATTAATATTTGAATATATTACGGAAAAAACTCCAAAAACACAAGCTTTATGGTAAGCTCTTGTAGTGCCAGTTTTAGATCTGAGAGGTTCACTTTATGGGACATGTCATATAGGAGATTGGATTTACAGTGGATCCAGTGAATATTGAGGTGGTAATTGTTTGGGATCCACCCAAGATAGTGAAGGAGGTACAAAGTTTTCTGGGTTTAGCTGGATATTACCAGAGATTTGTGCCAGATTTCTCCATAGTTACAACGCCACTATTAGCCATGAGGAAGAAGGGGAAACCCTTTGTGTGGTCGGAGAGATTCCATCAGAGATTTCAGGAGATGAGGCAGAGGCTGACCTGTGCCCCCAAATTTTGGCTTACAGAGGAAAACGTAGGGTACAATGTCTTTTGCGACACATTTGGGGTCGGACTTAGATCTGTCTTGATGCTGTAGCGAGCAATGATCGATTATGGTTCATGACAGTTGACACACCACGAGCTGAACTGCGCTACCCATGACCTAGAGTTTGCAGCTATGGTCTTCGCTTAGAAGATGTGGTGACACTATCTGATGGATGAGTGTATTACCGTGTACTCTTATCACACGATTCTCAGGTATATATTCTCTCAGAAGGACCTGAACATGAGAATAAGACATTGTATTGAGTTCATCTACGACTATAACTTCGAGATAGTCTAAACATTTGGGAAGGGGAAAATTGTTGCAGATGCGCTCAACAAAAGCTCTAGTATACAACTACTAGGTGAGGCGACAGAGGAGCTGGATACGTTAAAGATATCCTTTGTGGATTGAGATAGAGCAGCCGTTCATCAGTCTCATACGATCACTCATCCAATTCTTCAGCGAGCCAGGGTGGATCAGGATGGGGAAACTGACTGTAAGACACGACGTGCTCATATATCTACAGGGCAGGCACCTGATGGATTTTTTGAAGGTAGGGAGTACGTCATCCCTGTTAGAGGATGTACCATCGTACTAGTTTCACTTCAGGAATAAGTATTGAGGGAGTTCCACACATCCTCTCTAGCATTATATATAGGAGTGGAGATTATGTACCAGGATCTCCAATAATAGAACTAGTGGTTGGGATTGAGGAAGGTAGTTGCATAGATTGTCTCATGATGCATCACTTGTCAGTAAGTGAAGTCAGAGCATCAGGTACCAACATTATTGGTTCAGTCTTTAGAGGTTCCAGAGAGGAAGTGGGATGGGATATACATGGATTTTGTGTCAGGACTTCCACGTACATCCAGAGGTCATGAATCTATTCGGGTGATCATTGACTTACTCACCATGTCAGCCCACTCCCTACTGATCAGAGAGCAGGGTTTGGTAGAGAGTTCATGACGCCTCTATGTGAAAGATATTGTGCGGCTACATGAATTACCTTCTTCTATTGTGTATGATCATGACACACGATTTACTTCCTGGCTATGGAAGGGATTTTAGGAGGATATCGGGATGTAGCTTCGTCTGAGCACCACCTTCCATCCTCAGACAAATGGTCAGACTGAGAGGACCATTCAGACCCTCGAGGACATGATGCGTGCTTGTGTCCACGACTTCGGTCACAACTATGAGGATCACTTACCTTTGGTGGAGTTTTCATACAACCAAAACTATCACTCCACCAATGGGATGTAAAATTTTGATGTGTTATATGGGAAACCTTGAAAATAAACTCTGTGCTGGAATGGCCGAGGGGAGTCAACACTCGTGGGACCAGAGATGGTACGAGCTACCACAGGGAAGGTGCAGATCATCTAGGAGAGGATGAAGACTGCACAGAGTAGGCAGAAGACATATGCTGAAATGAGATGAAGACCTTTGGAGTTCGAGGATGGTGGCCATGTCTTTTTATGGGTCTCACCTCGATATGGTTTATGGAGATTTGGATGAGGTGTCAAGTTATCTCTGAGATTTATAGGTCATTTTTATGTCCTCTGTAGAGTTGGCGAGTTGGAATACTACTTAGATATTCCACCTCAGTTTCACCGGGTGCACGAAATCTTCCATGTATCTCAGCTAAAGAGATTCATGCAAGAAACTTCTCACATCATTGACCATAGTGAGCTAGATGTCGATGATGGGGTTACATTTATAGAGGTTCCAGTAGAGATTGAGGATCGACAGGAGCGGGTCCTATGTGGACGGTTGATACATCTAGTGCATGTTCGCTGGCAGTATGGGAACCGCTAGGAGATCAAATGGGAGCAGGAGACTCAGATGCGTGCTCAATACCCCCACTTGTTCCATTAGTAAGAGTTTTAGCTTATAGGGATGTAAAGTCCTGATTTTGGGAGAATAGAAAGACTCGGAATTTCCAGGGAAATTTTTTTCTAATACATTTTAATTTTTCGAGTCTGCAAAAATTGACAGTGCGTGATTCCAAGGCCTGGTGTGCCCAGAATCAATTTCTGAAGTTTTCGTTCGGTACGTTAAATAAACGTACAAGAAAGTATTTATAACACTTGAACCAATGCTTGGAATTGAAATCCGAGGCACCATTGGACTCACAGCGCAGATATTCGCATAAGAAGACATTCACCACGATGACAGTGCATGAAGAATAAATGATAGTTTTTGGGTTTTTAGTGAAAGGATTAAATAAAAATAAAGTCATGTAGTATTTTTTTTATTTTTTTTGGAGAAATCCTCCATAAAGATGTTGGAGGTGGGGACCACCACACCTCAACCTTTCATGAGAGTTTATTGTGGTGGGGCCCACCCAAACCTAACTTCCTCTTAATTTTTTTTATGGTGGGGCCACCAAGTTTTTTAACCCCCTTGAAACTCACCATTAATGGGGAGAAACCCTCAAACTTCTATTATGCATAGGGGATCCTTTTCCACTTCCCTAACACTTAATTATGTCAAATCCTATTTATTTATTATTTGAGTCAACACATTCAATAAATTGTTTAACCCATTTGAATTTTTTTTTCCAATAATTAAATAATAGATAAAAATAATCTATTATTTTGGCATGGAAAATTCCTCTTATTGGATCTTTGGAGAGAAGAGAGATTAGGGAGAAAAGCTCTCACCAATGAAAAATAAAGAACGCATTCTTCCAACGAAGAATTCTAGTGAGGAGCGTCTTTGACATTCTTTCTCAGAACCTCCTTCGACGTAGGACGTCTTCATCTATGACAAACTGGAACACAAACCAACGATCATGTAGGGGTTTTATTTCATTTATGTTCCATGTTCTTTCGTTATTTGAAAATGAATAATAGGGATGTTTTTTTCTTTTTTTGGGTGGTTTGTTGTGCTTCACTCTTATGAACTGTTTGATATCACCCAAAATGCGGAGGGTTCTGACCAAACTAACATGGAACGTCTCCCTCCGTCAATATCTTTTGTGATGTTATTCGGTATGGCGAGGAAACAATGAGGCGACAGGAAACAACTGCGCTACCCACGGTCTCGACAACCTGTGTCACCCTTGCAGCGCTTTGGCCGAACCAGCCTCCCGACCGCCCACAGACCGCTGGCCTCTCGGCCTCACGGCTGCCCGGCCACTCGCCGACCTCCCTGCTCCCAGCTGCCCACCTCCCGCCGACCTCCTGGCTACCAGCTGACCGCCGACCTCCTGGCCGCCCGCCGACATCCCAGCCGCCCACCTGCCTCCCAACTCCCGCCTTCCCACCGACCTCCCGGCTCCTGGGCCATGTTTCTCGAGCTACGCCCCTTATGGCGTCCAGCCGATCTGGCCTTCCGGTCCAAGGCTCCTGAGCCACGCCCCTCATGGCGCTCCATTCAAGCTGGTCTACCGTGACCCTCGCGGTGCTCCCGGACGACCGGGCTCCGCGCCACCGGGCCGAGCCGCCTATGTGGTCCCCTCCTGGATGAACCGCCCTGACGACGTGCTGGGCTAGGCTCAACAGGCTGGTCTGAACCCAACAGGACAACCCACCCAACGGGCCATGCTAGACCCAACAGGTCAGGCAGGTATGACTTGAACCAGGTCGACGCAGACTGGGTCAGGCCAGGCCGTCCGACTAGGTTGGACCAAACCAGGGCCACTACCGACCCTTAACTTTTTTTTGGCCATAGCTTTGGAACCTGACATCTGTTTAACGCACCTTCAGTGGTGCTGGAAATCAAGGAGAATGGAAATACCATTGAATATACCCCACTGTAGTTTGTGCTATAGTTAAGATACGGTCATGTTGGATCATGCAAAAATCCCATTGGGCCTCCGTGACTAAAAGGGTCATAAATCACAGATCAACCATATGATTGACGCACCGTCTGTTGCGTTGAGACCTCTATCAGGTGACAGAACATTGAGATACTTCTTCATCGGAATTTGTGATAGATGGTGTTTTGACCAGCATCTTGTGGAGCAGATCCTTCTGGTGACGAGCGAGCAGAGTGCGGAGACCTAGTAGCTGGCTGAGACTTGATGACTGCTGACCAATTGACTCGGAGTGACTCGACTAGCCTAGTGGGGGGGAGTTCCTTGGTGTCGTGGTAGACCCACGACAGGGAGGAGCCAGTTTGTGGTGGCAGACTCATGGTAATCGACAAGAGTAGTACCTCGGTAGGCTATTAGGGGGAGTAGTGGTAGACCCACAATGGGGAGCGCCTTGGTGACACCGCAGTCCCACAATACTAGACATGAGGAGAACCTCATGTGTCCAAGGTTAGTGGGAAGCCCCTTGGTGTTCTAGTAGGCCCAATATACTTAATAGAGGAGGAGTTCTCCTGCATCCTGGGTTTCGATAATGCGAATACAAATCTTGGTTGAGCTGAGTTAGTAACTTTTGTGTTTATCTCATGATTGAGATGGATTACTTGATAACTTAGTTATATGTATGGTCATATACCAAAGTGGGTTTAACTGTTGATTTTCATACCTTGTGGTTTATCCTTGTTGGATTTTTGTGGGACCTTGAGGGTCTCGGGGTCCCTAATGAGTATCGTTATATTAACCCTTACACGGGCTATGCCAACACATCGTTGTGTTAGTTGCATATGAAGAACAATGCTGACTGAAGCTGAGAGTACCAGGACTGTACTGTACCCAGAGGTGGAACATTCGAAGAGTCGGTACATTGAGGAGACTGACAGACGTGGAGTGATGAGGAGGCTATCTATACCTACCATTCAGGTAGGAATTCCAAAGGACGACCCCACAATTGTTTTTCCTTTCTTAGTTGTACTTGTATTTCCAGTTAATTGTACTTTACAGTTGGGATTATATTTCTGGCCCCTTTAACATTTCAGCACTCTTTTGTTATATAATTTTCATGGTGTTTTGTATCCAGCTGTGTGCTCTGTTGTGTGAGTTTCAGGTTATAAAGGCAATGCCTTTACAGTTTTTGGGAATTAAGCCTTTGGTTCTAGTCGCCAGCCACTGGCCTATGGAAGGCGAGCTTGGGGTAGTCACGACACAGGCCCTGGGGGACGAGTCATGACATTAGTCCACCATACACACAAACAATTACACCATTTCCCATTTTATGGATGTGAAAAATTATTTCAGTTATGATAATAAAATAATAACATCTAATTATATTTATGGTAATGGTTTTATCATTTTACAATGTATTCATAAAATTTCAATAAAATTGATGTACAATTAATATAAAAAATACATGATTAATACAATGCCTCTTGGTCCGGAAATCTCCATTTCATGATAACATTAGACAGCTAAGGTTTGTGTTATACCAAAATTAAGAGATCTAGAATGTCGGTAGGGATTATTAGAATGTATTTGGGTCAATATTTCCTTATACTAATGGTTTTTAATATATAAGGAAAATATAATAATGGGTTTTCATTAATAGGGGGATAATACATTAAATTATTAAATGTATAAAATCAATATAAATTAATTTTATAATCCAGGCAGATTAAAAAATATTAATATGAAAAATAGGATTATTATGGATCTGAATAATATCATCCAATTAAAACAATACATGTTTGGAGAATGGAACAATCTTGTTCATTTTATTTTAACCCTTATATAAAAATTTATAACTTTACCACTATATCAATAAAATTTTCATTTTAAGGATAATAAAATTAAAATAAAATGAAAATAGAATAATAAATGAGTCATTGGCCATACTTTTAGACAAAATATACTAAGTTGGATGATGATTATGTTTTTATAATTTATTTATCATTTAATAAAATATCAATTATTTTTAGATATCATTAATGAAAATTCTAAAACTATTCATTACATGTATTTTTATGAAATATCTTTACAACATGATATCTTCAAAAAACACTTTTAAATAATATATAATATGTCAATGTAATATATATATTTATTGTATAAAATTAATTATTTGAAATAAAATTTATTTTTAAATTTTTAATGACATTTATTTTTATATTTCAATTAATTGAAAAATTACCTTGTCTTCATTTTGTAATTAATTAGGGATATTATTAAATTACTCAATATTAAAAATAAATTTCCATGATAAAGATAAATATTTGATATTTTGAAATTATTATTTATAGTAAAGAATATCCCCTATAGAACACCGTTTTGATAATTTTAAATTTATGAAAAATATGAGTATAAAATCATATATTTTTTGTAAAATAATTTTTTTTAAATTTCATACTCCCATTAAAAAGGATTATAATGTTTATAAGTTAGGCCCAAATGTTTTTTTGGTATAAGACCACAAATATAATGACATTATGAAATGTTCCAATGAAATTTTATAAAATGTACATATTATTTTTACACATAATTAGTCAATATTCCATTAAAAAGGTTAATGAAAAGGAACTAATGTTACTGTTCATAATGTTCAAAAATTAAAAAAGACGTATTTACTAAATTTTTACCATATGAATACTAATTGTAATAAATTATTCAAAATTGAAAGGAACATTAGTTAAATAAAATAATTAAAAACTAGTCACTTTGGAAAAATGAGAAAAAATGTTTTTAAATTAATATCCATCAAAATATTGAAATGATTTTAATCACATGTTAATTGTAAAATTAATTCCAACGATATACATTGGATGAAATGATAAAAAATTGAAAGTTGTCAAAAACTTTAAAACATACCATAAAAAATCATAAAATCATCTAATATATATTTTGATATTGTGATTTAAATGGAGATATTTTTCAAAAAATAGAATTTATAATAGTGTTGAAAACTAAATTTAAAACAAGTTCACCATCAAAAGGTTGAAAACTACCTTTTTTTAAAATTACATATTTAATGTGTAAAATTAGATTTGATTATATATAATCACATGAAAACAAATATGAAAAATGTTAAACATTGTATTATAATATATATAAATATATATATTTAATATAATCCAATAAATGTGACTTTATTTTTTATCATTATAAAACAAACTTGAACACATTTAAAATATAATCTTTTAGAAAAACAATTATATTTAAGAAAAGGGATTAAATTCATTTATAATTATTTAGTCCAAGAATTGAATATACATGTATAAACTATATTTCCATTATTATATTAACCATGTTAACATACACTATTCTTAAAAATATGTAGTAATGATAAGATTTAAATAATTAAATATTGTTTTTTTATGATCAATGTGGTATACCATGTATGCTATCAATCATAATATTTATTTTATAAAAACATGGGATGATAAATTATCCCCTGAATTTCGAAATTTTATCCTCAAATTTTTTTTCCCAGTCTCAGCAACTAATGTTTTTATTTTTAAAATACCATTTTTTTATCATACATTTTAAAAAGTATTAATAAAACATTTACATTTAAATAAAGAGACAGATTTATGAAGGTCACCTGAGATAACACGTATTATGGTTCCAGGAAGGAAAAAATGTACATGTAAGAGAAAAAAAACTCTATTGTTATATTATAGAGTGATAGAATACATGGTTAATAGAATGATAACAATGAAATAAAACTAAATATATGTGGTTTTGTTAGGTCACTGACTTCATAATAAGAAATCTAAACGGATAAAAATTTTATTTTAAGATTGTTTTAAAAAAAAATGATGATTTTTTTATTACAAGGGATAATAACATTTGGAAATTTTATTACATAAAAATTATATTTTTATCCTCTATTCAACTTTTAACAAAATATCATCTTTTTTTTTGGAATGAATGTTTTTATAAATGAACTATTCATACTTGTGGCACTAGAATCAACATATAAGGAATCATACAATACATAAAAGGATAACAATCTATATTTATTGTTTTCATACCTTAACCAAAACAGAAATGGAGAATACTTGAAATGTTAATTCTCCAAAAATAATAAACCAAAAATGATTTAAAAATATTTCAATCTTTTATATTGAATAGTAATACCCATGTTTAACATATACCATTCAACACATAATTGACCTTAAAATTCCTCAAAATTAATCAAAACTATGATTTAAAACGGAAAATAGTAATTATTTTATAATATTTTTTCCATGATAAATTTTAACGATTATCTATGAATAGTATCAATGACTCATATTGTATCATCAAAATATTTAATTTACTAATCAAATAATCACCCACTATTATTAATTATTTCCACAAATAACCTCAATAATAATATTTATACAATGAAATCATATATTATTAAAAACTATAATTCAATATTTACTTATTAAATAAAATCCCATAGTATTCGTTTTTACCTTGATTATATTGGGATCCTAAAATATTGAAATTCCTTTGAAATGACATTAATCACTTAATAAAAAAATAATTTACCCATCATATGGATATTTATATAACATATTTTATAAAAACGAACATAAAAATTATAAATTAGATGGTTTATATAATCAAAAAACAATATCATAATAATCACTACATCATGTAGGCCTGTGTTCAGAAATTAACTCTTCTGGCACATTGTTTGTGGGTTTGATTCATTCGACTATGCCGGATGCGATGAGTTGTCACCCATTCAACATGTTTTACATTTAATAGAACTGCAAAATTTCTATAAAATTTCTAAAATATGATAATGTAATCATTATTATACATAACATGTTTTAACCTCAGATTATATATTATACCTTTAATTTTTAATCTTATAAATTAATATAAAATAATTACCTAAAAATAAAATGTCTCCAAAAATACATTTAATCACCCTAAAATTCTATAACATAATGCCTTAGAAATTTTTTATTTGACATTGATCATTTATTAAATATTAAAATTTTAAACTGATGATGATATCTACAAATATTAATCAATCTTTCTAATATCTAAAATTGTTTATACCGAGCACTGATAAGAATTGTAAGGACCCGATAATAAATATTATATATTCTAGTTTTTTTAACTTGAAACCACATTATTTTCTCAATGATACTTTGGTTTTATTGTTCTAAAAATTACGATATACAATTACATTGTAAAAAAATACATTATAAGTGTAAAATTAGACTTAATATCCATTTTCCATTAAATGATAAAAATTAAAACAATCCATGATTTCTTATAAAAATATATCTTCAATAATTTCTCATTGATATTATCTTATCCATGCTCATATTTAATCCCTATGAATAAATTTTAAATCATGGGATAAGGACAAAAGATCCATAACATAAAGTGTTCATTTAAAGCTATGAGTTAATAGGAAATAATAAATGTTTATAAGTAAAAAACATAATCAAATTAAATTTATATAATCTCATAGGCTAGGAAACATTACCACGCATATTCTAGATGTCTAATAATA
This sequence comes from Viscum album, assembly GCA_963277665.1. NCBI lineage: Eukaryota > Viridiplantae > Streptophyta > Magnoliopsida > Santalales > Viscaceae > Viscum > Viscum album. Next base: position 1,579,369,454 of record OY728142.1, read on the forward strand.
CATAGAAGGTAGAAACTAATCTCACAATTATGAAAGTTATAACACTGAATAGATGATAATATATTGGTATGGACTTCACTAAATCAATATAAAATTTATCTCAAGAGACATGCTAATTAATTGAGGTACTATAGAAGAACCCACCAATCGTATAGTAATTACAATTCATTCCTCATCTTAATGGGGTTAAACTTAATCAAAATAAACATCTTAATTGTAGTTCTAGTATATGAAATTTCAATAATATAACATAAACCATGAATGTTGTGAAAAAGAACATCCATAGTCAAATATATCTTAATAAATTCAGTAAAATATGATAAATGATATCATAAGAGATCGACGTAAATTAGTCATAATATTTAACAATGGTTCATGACAATGATGAATATATTCTACTAAAACTATATAAAATTTACAAGGGAGAAACTCTATTTAACACATATAAAAGAATTTTCATATACAAAATTCCATTATCAACAGGAAATATCATAGAAATATGTTAATATGGTTTTTATTTATGAAAATATTTAATGTTGTATAGGAATATATTATTTAAATAAAATGTCACGACAGTAAGAATGCCATTGTCCCTGTTTATTTTAAGTAATATATCATTGTTTTTTTTCATTTTTTATTATGTAATGTATAAGACATGTAAAATAATTCATTTTTAAAATAATTTGATGAAATAAAAAATAGATTTAAATATCATTATAATTGTTTTATATCAATATAAATAAATATTTAAAATAATATGAAGAAAATTGACGTGGACAATGAAATTTTATAGATAAATATTTAATCATTTAATGTGTAATATAACACATTTAACATTTAAATCATTGGACCCAAAATAAAAAAACATTTAATTAAAGGACTATAAATTAATTAATGACATAATAAGTCATATGGGTTTTATATACACCTAAAAACGGTGGTTTTATACCACCAAATTTTGACTCAATGAAAGGTGATTGAGATGATGTCTCTTATATTAAATCCAACTCAACACATAAAATATTTTTGTTCCTAAATAATAAAAAAAGTTTTATTTCATAATTTCATAATAATATTGTTTTTTTTATTATTCATTTTATATCACTTATTATAATGTTATAAAAATTACATAATTATTTATGTTCATGTCAGAATTTTTTTATAGATATTTGGTATTGTAATCCAAAATTAATTTGGTATGATGCCAATAGTCAATGGTTTCATTATTCATTAATATATTGAATACAATTTATTTAATAATAATAATTTTTATGCATCTATTATACTTTTTAATCCATACATTAAAAATAAATATGAAAAATGATATATGTTATGATCATATAGAATGTTTGTTCTACATACACATGAATAGTATTCACATTTTTCAATAATTATTATGGAATGATGGTATTTAACATTATATGTAACATCCTTGTTACGTGGTGATGACAATAAATCTCATTACTTGATGAAGGTGATAGTTAACATGTACTCACGAACAACATTATTATTTTTCTATGCATGGAATGATTAGAAAAAAAATTACTTATTATTATTCAATATTTTCAAATATGTCATTAATAGTATGTAAAAAATTAATTCTATCAATATAATTAGTCTTGAGAGATGGTGATGGAAAATCCATCATCTTGGTTCGCGAGGTGGTAGTACATCCTACAATCAAACGTTTTCTATTACCATTTTATGGATGTAGAGATTTATTTAGTTGTTTATATAAAAATATTAATATCATAAATAATTTATTATAATGTATATATTAAAACATCATGGTTGAAGAATATTTGAGGAATGTGTAAAAATAAATGAAATAAAAATTATTGATTAACACAATACCTCTTCTTCAGATAATCCCTATTCCATGACACATTAATATAAATAATGTATGCATTATTCCCAAAAAACGTTATCTAAAATGAGTGAATATATTATAAGAAGGTATTTTTGAAGATATATTCAGAAAAAATGGGGTTTAATGTGTTAAGATAAGAGAACAATAAGTTCAATTTTTTAGGACAAGGTATGTATAGTCTTGGAATTAATTAATGAATTAAATTAATATAGAATAATTTTATAATCCAAATGGATTATAACTTTTTAATTTTAAATATTGGATGATTATGGGTCTATATAAATTCATTCATTGAAAATTAGGCACGTTTTCACAATTTTTTAATCTTTATCCTTATGTTTTTACCATTATTTATTCTTTTTAATTATTATTGTGATATCATGTTATTTATATGCTGACAGTTAATATAATTATAATAATATCAAAAACGGAAAATATATGTGTCATAGATGAAATTTTACAACTAATCCCAAACATTTTTCCTACTTTTATATTTTAATTTTTTTATCACGTTTAATAAAATATTTGTTTTCCAAATCTTATTAATAAAAATTCAATCATTCTTCCTTAATTGACTTCCCCAAAATATCCTAACAACAAGATATCTTAGACAAATCTATTTTATCTCATAAATAACATGACATGGCAATATTTGAATTTTTTTGGTGAAATTAATTATATCAAATCATATTTATTTTAGTATTTTTAATATCATTTTTAGACATTTCAATTAATTAAACAAATATTGCATTATCATTGTGTAATACATTAAGGTAATTATTTATCAACTATAATTTTAACAGAATTATTATTATGATTAATATTTTATATTTTAAATTAAAATTTATATAAAAACAAATCCCTTATAGTACCACATATTAAAAAGGAAATTCTTATGAAAATATGATTATGTAATCATTGAATTTTCTTTAAATAAAATAATATAAATGTCATACCTTAATCCAAGAGGCCTCCAAAGATTATAATTTCAGGCCAATGATTACTTTTGCTGAGACACACTAATCCAAAATAATTATGATATGTGTTAGGGTAATTGCATAATAATATTATTTTTATTTTTACAATATATTACTCTAGTTAGCTTTAAACATGTCAATAAAAAATTACTATAGATAATACACATAATGTATAAAGGGTGGCAATATTTTCTTAATATTAAATCATGATTCTAAATTTGGAATATAGTTTTCAAAAAAAAACAAAGAAATTGTTAAAATTAATCTAATATTAAATCTAATGATGGAATGAGAAAAAAATTTAAAACCAAAGCTTCAAATAAAGAAATGTATTTATCCAAATTCATTTAAAAATATATTTAAATGAACAAAATTATATTACTTGATTAAATTTTTGTAACTATTCATTGAACCATTAATTAATATTCATTAGTATCAAAAATTAATTTTATGAATCCTATGTTTTCAATAAAATATATTATCTTTCACTATTAATCAAAAGATTAAACATATCAATAAAATTTAAAATTCATCCAACGTACATTTTTATATTTGTTTTCATTTATTAACCATATTTAATAATAAATAATTTCGGAATTTTCTAAAAACTTTTTTAAAACATGTTCACCATCATAATGTAGCAAAACACTATTTTTTGAAATGTACCCCCTTTATGTGTTAAACTATACATGTTTTTTCATAATGTTTAGAAATCATTGAAGATAAATATTTAAAATTATATTCAATTTATTATATATATAATTATTTAATATAATCCAATATGTGTGATTTTTTATTTATCAGCATTAATCAAAATTATAGATTATTTAATAGTATTTATTTATAAAAATCATTTTTCTATTTAACAAGAGATATTTAAATTTGGTTATAATTAATTTTTTAATGAATTAAAAATTTATTTGTATTATATATTTTCATAATTTTTTAAAACCATGTTCATATCATCTATTCATATAGGTAGTTTACAGTGAATATGTTTTAATAATAATATTTAGTTGTTTGTTTAAGGACAATGTGGTGTATCATATTCTCTATTGTTCATAATATGTTTTTTAATATTATATATCCCATTATCCCCCTATTTTGGAATTATCAACCTCTCAATTTTGAATTTGATCTCTGTAACTAATTATTGATATTTTAGACTATCTTTATTGAAATACGAAATCAGATTATGGTTTATATATCTCCTTATTTAAAATAATGATAGGGAAGTAATAAATTCACCATAGATATCACATACTAGGGATCCAGATAGGAAAAAATGAACATGTCAGAGAAAAATATCTTTCAAGTTTAGATGGAGTATGATAGAGAACATGATTATCATAAAAATAATGATCCTAAAACGATAAATCTATGATAGGATAAATGGTAACCAATTTTGTAGCTAGGAATATAAATAGAATATATTCTTATTTTATTATTATCTTTATAGTGTTTTAGGGTTCTATTACTAGTTGTTCCAAAAAAGAAGTTAATATTCATAAATTAATTGTAGAGTTTCACCATTTAATAAATTTACATCACAAACACATCTTTTTCTACAACTAGTGGGAATTCTAGATGAATTTATCATTTCCAATGCACTAAAATCGATACCTAGAGAATCAGATAATCCCAAAAATATTTACTATCTATTTATACTATCATTATACAATATCCAAAACATAAATTGTTATACGATATATGATAATTACGCAAAATAATTAATATTATATGATGAAAAACTACTTCAATCTCCATGGTTCAACATTTATAATCGATGTTCAAAATATACTAGTCAACAAAAAAATGTCTTAATATTCCTCAAAATAAATCAAACTATTATTGAAACCCAATATTAAGATGGATTAGATAAAATGTTATTTTTAGAATAATTTTTTCTTTTGTCTCTCAATTCCTTTAATCAATATTAATATCTCTTAAAAAATCTAATTTATTAAATCACATAGTTTACATGATATGATACTAATTTCCATAAATAAACATAATCAACACATGTCCAGAATTAAATCATATATTCTTCCAACCTTTAACTGCAAATTTACTTCTAAAATTAAATCCCAAAGTATTGTGTTTACCTTGATCATACAGGGTCGAAAAATACTGAATGCATTATAAAATAGTATTAATCATTTAAATACAAAATATTTCCCCAATATAATTATCATATATAAAACATAATTTCCCCAAATGAACATAAAATTTATCCAGCAGATGGTTCAAGTGAAGATAAATAATTTTTACTAACCAAGACCTCATGTAGGCCAATGTTTGATAATGCCTCATTATCATCATTTAGTTGTGTGTTTCATTCCAACAGCCTTGTCAACCAAGATGGGTTGTCACTAATCCCATAGGTTATGATTTTTCTAAAACTATATAATTAATATAAAATTCATAAAGTATGATAATAATTTTAAAAAATAAACATAATAAGTATTAACCTAAAATTTTATCTCATACCTTAATATTTTATTCCAAAAATTAATAACCCATAATTACCTCAAATATAAAAGTGACTAAAAAAACAATTAACAACCTTAAATTTTAATAACATAAAGACTAAAAATGTGATTCTATGGAAATGAACATATGAGAAACAATAATATTATTAACGCATGATGATATCATTATCTTTTATGAAAACATCCAAATATCCAATGTTGTATGAACTGTAATTTGACACCGATAGTATATTATCGGCCCGAAACATTACATATTGAAGTTATTTTGGAAACACTGAATCCCTTTAATTTCCAAATTAACATTTATGATTAGTGTTTTATATAAATTAGGAAAAATACAAAGATAGAATACCCATACATTACAATTCAACACTTATACTTAGTACCCATTTTTCAATTATAAAATATTTAAAATAAAACCTCATTTTTATGATAATATATGATCAAAAACACCCCCTTTAAATAATCAATACACAAAATCATCTTTAATCCATGTGAAAAACATTTGAAATCATGGTATGAGAGAAAAAAATTAGTAAGGGAAAGCGTATAGTAGAAACTAAGAGTAGATAAAGAATAAAAATATGGAATGGTAAATAAATGAAACGAATTCCATTTAAATAATCACATGATATAGGAAACCTAACTGTGGATATTATGATAGTTGAATAATCACTTGAAAATCAATAACTACTCTTATAATTATTGAATGCAAAATTATGGACATGAGAAAATTAATGGTTAAGGCATCTATCAATTCTACATTTTGTATGTTTTATGAGACACACAGATGCATCAATGGGATATAGTGGAACCAACCTATGATATACTAAGTCATATGCTTTCATCATTTTAATATAGTGATACATAAACAATATAAACCATTGAATCTAAAAAGTGACATATGAATTGTGAATTTATTAATCATAGATCATAAATGGTTTCAAAATATCACATCCACAATCAAGTTGGTCAGAAATCCTTAAATAAAATATATTATAAGATATTTTTAGAGTTCATCATAAATTAATAATATGATTCAAGAAATTATATTTACATAGATCAAAATACAAAAATAAAATCATATACAATTCCTTGAGTAAAAACTCTTGTTAAACCCACATGACAAATTGTTCATGTAAAAATAATGCTTTTAAAAACCAAATATCCCAAAAATAATTGAATATTTAGTTTTATTTATGAAAAAATGAATTATTTCATAAAAATCAAGAAATAAAATAACAGCCACGACAACAAGAACTTTATTGCTGCTATGTATGTTAAAAATCTCACATTCCTTTTTTTGTTTTCTTAAAAGTTCAAAATAAAACATATAAAAGTATTAATTTTGATAAAAAATTTAATTATATAAAAAATAAATATAAAATATATTTCATAATTCTTTTATATCAATATAATTAAATAGGTCAAATATTATCCAGAATATGGTAATGGGAAAAAATTTAATAATTAAATCATTAAACATTCAAGGTTTCCGATACCAGTTTTAACATTTAAATCATTGGATGCAAAATTTTACCTAAAATTAATGAACATAATATTAAATAAATGAAATTCATTATAAGTCAAATGGGACTTATATACACCTCATAAAATCATGTTGGTTTATAATATGAATGTAAGCCACATTGAATGAAGATTGAGAGGAAGTACATAACCATGAGACCTACTCATCACGTACAATTTTTTATTATACAATTAAAAACATATATTCTTTATTTAAATTGTTTATAAATATAATAAATATTTTTATCCCATAAATATTTTATTATATTTTTATTAAAACTAATTTAATATCATAATTTTTTTACAATTTTTTCAATATTCGGTTCATAAGTCAAAAATGATTTTGTTATGAAATAAAAGGTCAATGTGATTATTTTTCCCACATATATAGAATAATATTAATTATATAACACTACGATTTATACATAAAATATATTTTTATATCTATTAATTAATATGAATATGGAAAATGAACAATGCTTCAATCATAAAAATGATAAGTCAAATGTAATAATGAGTAACATTTCCAAATATAAATAATCATTATTAAAAGTAATTTAGTGCCTTTAAATATTTATAAACTGGTAATATTATCATTATTATAATATTAATCATCTAAATATACTTATATATATATATATATCACACTTGTGATTTTGGGATGAAAAAAAACCAAATCTCTTCGTGGCTGTGATGCTTTATAGTAACACATAAATAATGTTATCAATTTTCAACGAAATAAATGGTAACAAATAAAATTTTATATTATTCTTAAATAATGATAAATATTTCAATATTATTATATATATTTTTTAATTAAACCATTATAACTAGTCTTGGTAGGTTTTAATTCAAAATGAATCATATCAGTTCGTGAGGTGGTAGTTCATCGTACACATGAACAATTAATTGTTTTCTAATTGATGTAATTAGAGATGGATTTAGATGTTTATTTTAACATTAAAAATATCAGTATATTTATTATAATGGAGTTATTATTTCATCATATTTGATTTAAATTTTAATAAATTAGATGAAATAATAATATATAAATACATGATTAAAACTATACATCTCTGTTAGACTATCACATTTTATTGACAGCTTATGACCACTTTGGTAGGTGTAATACTAAAAATAAGAGATCTATAATGTGTATAGGGAATAAAGGATGGAATTTTGGTAGATCATGGCTATTCCAAATGGGGTTTTATGTGTGATAAAATTATAATAATGGATTATTTTTGATATGAGAGGGTAGTGGCATTCTTGGAATTCATCAAAGAATGTAATGAAATGAAATTAACATTTCAAAAAATATGATTAAAATGTTATATTTATAATAATATATTTTTACGGGTCAATATATATTCATCCAATGAATATTAGACAAGATTAAACTATATTTTAATCCTTCTAATTTTTATTTAACCCATTTCAAACACTTTAATTCTTAATGTGATATCATGTAATTTAAAATTTGAGGGTTAATATAACAACAATAAAGCACTAAAAGAAAAACAAATGTGTTCTTTGAAGAAATATAACACATATCCAAATCAATATACATAATTTTTTAATTTTAGGAAATTTTTTATCATTGAACAAAATATTATTAATTATAAAATATTATTAATGTCAATTCTAAAACAATTAATTACATAATTTTTTTAAAATATCATAAATCAGGAAATATTTAAAAAAAGTCTTTTATATCATCAATAAATTTTCAATGGAATCATTAAATTTAATGGATATCATAAATATTTCAAATTGTATTTATTATGATATTTATAATATCAATTATTTCATATTTATATTAATAAAAAATTTACTTTGTCATTATATTTTGTGTATTTAATGTAGCAGTTTTTTAATAAGAATAAAAAATTAATTATCATGACGATGAAAAAAATTATAGCTTAAAATCTACCATTTATAATTGAACGTTACCCCTATATAACCCCATATTGAAAAAATTATATTAATGAAAAACTTGATTAAGTCATATTTTACCTTTCATTAAATACAATATTATAAATATGAGACTCTAATGTTTGTGGATTCTAATGATAGAATTTTGGCTTGAAGTATTCTGTTGGTCAATTCCCATTAATCCAATGAAATTAGTAAAACTGTTCGGGTAATATTAAAATATTTATGAAATTATTTTTTACCTTTCATTAACTGATTTTCCATTAACATATTTAATAAGAATGTAATAAAGTTACTATTAATAATGTCAAAACAAAAATGAGATATTTAATAAAATTGTGCCTTATGATTATTAATATTAAATTCATTTTAAAAAATTAATATTAGACTAATTAGAAGAAATTTATTCCCATTGGAATAATGAGAAAACTAGATTTAATGTAAAATCATTAAAATGATTGAAACGTTTTTATATTAAAAATTCAATATCAAATTTCTTACAATGACATAAATTGTATGAAATGATAAATATTTTATCGAATTATATATTTAAAAAATTATGAAAAAAATTAGAGTTAATATCTCAAGAGGGGGTGATTTGAGTACCCAATTAAATTTATGTTTAAAATATATTATTTTTGTAATTCCATAGATGGGTAAATATAAAACAATATATAAAAATAGGTAATATATTATAGAGTAAAATATTTCTATATATATATTTAATTATTTATTAGGTTTTATAAGTATAAAATATAATATTATTATATCCACGAAAATAAATTTACTTGATCAAAACACTATATGAACTAAAATTTAGATTAACTATCAAGGACTAATTTTTATATATTAATAAAATTTAAAGAATAAATAAAGTAAAAAAAATTAATTCACATAATGGAGTGATTGGGTACAAGTGTTTTAGTCTCACATTAATACTTATCCCTCTCCACTTTGTGATTATATTCCCCCAAGATATTTATATAAAATATTCATGATAAACCACAACCCGGATTGGGTTTACAATAGATTACAAACTTTATCTGTTGCACTCTACCTCTTCTTTAGTTATATGTTTGAGTAAAAATAAACAATCCAAAAAATTACATCAACCACTCAAATATATGGGAGTTCATATTTAATTAAATATGATTATATATTTAGGTATCTTAATCACTGGAACACGAGACATTCTGATTATATAAAATAGACAATAAAAAATATTGGTTAATATCTAATAAACATAAGTTGAATAGAGAAATAAAAATGTGTTGAGTTTAGAAATTCCTTTTGAATTTTAATCCTATGAAAGACTATATATTTTACTTATAATGATGCTTGAGTTATGTTCTCTTGGAAAATTCAGATATAAGTGTGTTGCAGAGTCTAGTTTTTTACTTGCAAAAAGCACAAAATTTGATCATTTAGTTTGGCTTTCTAGACTACAGTGTGAAACTGGTAAGATATTATTGTTTATAGTCAGGTCCGACTATATTTTTTATTATGTTTATGCTCTCGGATTTCATTTGGTCATCTTGATTCACATTCACATATTTCCCACATACTTCAGTAGCGAGTCTACTGCTCCTTCTGTCAACAACTATAAGTACATCCCAATGGTCTCTTCTTCCACCTCTTTCACATACCACACACACACCAATGCACTGTATCAATAATTTATGATACAGTCATTAAAATCCTTAGTGAAATTAAATTTTATAATGCATCCATTAGAAAAAATTTAATCAAACATATGTATAAGGAAATGGCAGTGGTAGAATATTCTGGAGGTGTCTCAAATCATGTCGGTATGTTGTTCATATGGAATGGAACTGGAGTTCTATAAAATGTAGGTGTCTAGTCTAGTGATGTCTCATACTAATCCATCATTCTGTGTTAGTGGTATGACACTACTGGAATGTCACAGTTAACCAAATTTATGTTCTGGTATTGTACAGATTATATCATTCTTGCTAGAGTTATCCCATCTGACAGTGCATCAGACATATAAAGGATTTCATATTGTCTACATTTCAAGGAAAATAGTTCATCAAGTCAATATTGTCAATCATAGTGGTTTCTGGTAATTAATCAATATCATCACCTATCTTATAATACAATTTTCTTACATAAAACCTAGAAATTCTTTAATGTCTATATAATGATGGTTTATTTATTATTAAAATAATGTGGTAAAAAATATTCCCCATTATAATGATAAAAAATCATTAAATGTTGTAATATTATAAATTGAGAAACATGTCATCAACTGGAATGTTAATCAGGACATGGAATTCAAAATATGTGCATATGGTATCAAAGTGAGAAAAAAAGTAAATATCAAAGGTAATTATATTTTATCAATGAAAAAATTATTAAAAATATTGATTATTAAAAAAACAAATAAACATTAATATAATAAAACACAACATCCATAAACCATAATGTTCTATAATACATTCTGAAACAAATATACCTTATAAATTCTCCCCCTTTTGAGATTAATAAAATGTTAATGATAAGAATGTATAGATAGTAAATTCATTAAGAATAAACATATTAATATATATGAAAGGTAATAAAAATGATTATAAAAATATATTACAAATGAAGTCTATCAAAGTAATACTGTTTAATCCAAAAGAATATAGGTTTAGTATTTGAAAGATGGTTCCATTGGTTATTTTACTTTCACATTATCATTTGCATTCTCATTATCCGGTTCAGCATGATTAGGTTACAATGGAGTAGAAGGTAAACCTATTGTTGATCCATATATTGATTTTTAATATCTTACAGAAAAACAAATAACCATACATGTCACAATAAAATGAAATGAGACATAGTAAAGGACTAGAAGTGAAAAGTTAGAGTATCCATGGGATATTTAGCTACCCGTGGTCAATGATGTACTTCAGATGTAATTGGACTGGATTCCTAAACACCAATATCATGACCATGAACATGAATAAATGACATAATCAGATTTATAAAATCCATAATGATCTTTACAACTCGTTCTATTGAACAATAAAAATCAATCCTCTCCTCCTTAAAATGTTACAACACAGGTGTCATCTACTACAACTCTTTTCACTTTTCACATGATGTTTCGAGTAATATGAGGCATATGAAGATTCTAATCCAAATATTGTATCTAATTATACATAAAATTAAACATGTAGATCGTTGGGATTAAATATTTAATGGTAATTTTGGGCTTTTTTGGTATATAATATCATTTCCTTAGCATATTTCCTTATTAGCATGTGATAATGATATCTATGATGATCAAACATCCACAACATCAATAATGGTATCACATGAGCACTACTAGATTGACTACATGGGTAATATAAAACATTCAATATGACTACTATTTTTTACTAAGCAACATACACAACTATAGCACATGGATAAGAAAATTTTTAAGATAAATCATCCAGATTGTAAAGATTCCATCCATGGAGGTAGAAATGGTTGACATTAAATATTAAGGAATATATTTGACAGATTCTAAGTTACACCACTTTTCATATTCTAATTTTCATCTTATTGTTTGTGATGCATAGTTTTTAGTTTGATATGATTAATCACAAACACAAAAAGATATTTCGAATCCATCACAATATGTTTGGTCATAATAGGCTTATGAAATCTCAATATGTCATTGATGTATGAAATTAACATTTCATCATGGAAATGAATGTAAATACTTTTAACTAAGTCAAATGTTAATTTAGGAGGATTGAGAAACATAGGTTAAGGTTTATGGAAAGGAGTTCCAATTGAAGAAAACAATTATAATAATCCTTCAATGTCTACTTCATATATCCAAGATCCCTTAGGATATTCATCATTTGAACAATAAGACCACCATTCATTGGAGGACTCCTTAAAAAGATGATATAATTTTACATTATTCATCCATAGGAACAACACAAAAATCTATTGAAAAAAATGCAACAGATATAATGGTAGGATATACCACAATATCAGGTAAAATAAATACATAAATATGTCTCTGTCCATATAAACTATTTTCAGATGAGGTCTATTCCAAACATGTAGGTTTATCATTCATCTGTCTATCAAAAAGAGTCACCATTTTCATTAGTGCATCATAATATTTTTCAATATAAATACATTCTACATCTATAAATTTTCATTCTAGGTTATCTTTTCTAAAAAAACAAATAAATGTCTCTTCTTTGATTGAAAAAAGTCATTTCTTTTTTCCTCTTCCTAATCCACATGATTAACCTTAAACAACAATAAAACCCATCTTCTCAATAATAGAAATTTAAGAAACATTCTAAAGAATGTAAATATGGACTCCCTTTCCACTGTAAACTTATGGTAATTCCAAAAATATATTTACATATGGGTATTCCCCCCCCCCCACAACAAAATCATATTTGGGTCTAAGAATTGATTCCTCTTCATTAGACACATCTGGTATCTCAATATATTTACCATTGAAAGGATGAATCTATAAAGGTATGTCATCATATATTCATATAATTCTTTTAATTTAACAACTATATTCAGAGTCATCATCATCACTTCCAATATCTATATACAATTCATTTTCATTAACATTTTCCCCACATTATTTACCATTTTATTCATCACCATTATCATTTTATTCATTATTTTTTTAGAATATTTTTAATTGAGATTATCAGGAAACCTATGTTTCTTATTCATCATATTTATTATTATTTTTTGATGTATCCTAGGTGGTCTAGGAGATCCATATGTAATGTTAGGGTATTTGGGAGAAAAATGTTGATCACTCCCCTCACCAAAATAAATATATTTTTCAACTATTTATGAAAGAAAATATTTATCATAATCATTAGATTATTCAACTATTTAGTCAATGTCAAGACCTATATCATCAATATCATTCAAAATTCTGGGACGTTCAATTAGATTGAACATTTTGAATAGCTTATCACTATATCCAACCCTTTGTCTCTTCTAGGGGTTCCATCCAATCCTCAACCTTGATCAATATTATCTTGAAAGATAGAAACCATAAAAGTCTATGATAGACTCTAGATCATAAGATACTTGTACCATGGACAATATCATGGTATAAATTAACCTAGGGTAGATCATGGAATATGATATGGGGGATGTAATGACCATCTCACTGAAGTGCACAATGTGGTAACATCTGAAATTTATCTTATGACCCTCATTCATTACATATAATTGATAAACATCTTATTATCACATATTTGTTAAATAACTCTTTATTTTATTTAGAATGTGATGAAAAAAGATAAATTTAAGCATATATTCCCTATCATGAACAGAGAAAAATTTCCTTCTATTTGTGTTATCTTTTGTCAGATCCCAGAAAGCCTCTCCATACACATTATTTCACTATATTTTGTAATAGTATATTTATAATTATAATATATTTCATAATGGGGTATATTAAATCATTTATCCCATTTTCTTTCATTAATAACATATTAGGTATCCGTTAACATAGCTTATGAAACAATCAACACCATATTCATCCAAGGAGAACTATATATGATCGTAGATTTCATAAAACAAATTAAGATAGAATGGTATTTTTTAATGAGAACCACGATAAAAATCCTTGAATATTGATTAATTTCAGTACTATAGTATTTTTAAATAGTATTTACTTTAATTAAATATCCTTTTCACCTATAAAATCACTTTTTACAAGATCTATATTAACTGATTTAATTAGAGTAGGTTCACTCAGTTTATTCTTCTACTTCATAGATAATCTAAAATTAGAAGGTGAATACATAAATGGTAGATTAATTCTAGGAATTAAGACTATTTTGTAATGATTTATCATGGGTATGAAAATGTTTTGAAATGATAATTGTTAATGGTTGCACTATGTTCAAGTGAAAATACAATGGAGAGTCACTCTTGGATTATGGTTTGTTTGGAAAAGACATAAATCCATTTTCATGTTATTTTTTATTTTAGTCATTGTAAAATTTAAATAAATATAATACAGAAGAATATAAAGTGAAATAATGAGATAAAACCATGTATCAAGTTATGAAGAAGTCTTATACCATATGAAATATAAATCATGTCCTCCAACATGAGAAATAGAAAAAATTAACAAAGTCGAAAAAAGTAAAAACATGAAAAGACTACATTGTGATTAGGTAATGGTGTGTAAACCATAATTGTGTGTCATAAATCAAAAATTTTAAGCTCAATGGTGTTTTACCACAAAATCATGTTTACTCAATGTTGTGTTGTTAATGACAGCATGTTTTCTCAAGGATGTGTCAACGCGAATAACATGTTAACTTAATGGTGTGTCCATAAAATTGATATGTAATATAAGAACATTAAACTTTATGAAAATTATTTCCTCACTAATGTTCAATATAGTTTATTCTCTCATAATTAGAAGGATTAGTAACTATATCATCTAACTGATGTTTTCAGTTATAAAATGTAATATGGATATCTCCATTCTTAAAATTTTCTCTCAAAAAGTAACATATGATATGAATATGTTTTTTACTTTAAAGTTAATCAAGATTGTTAAAGACAATGATTTTACATTTATTCATAATTTATATGGATATATCTTAATTTTTATCCATAGTCTTGTAAAGTGCATCTTATACGCAAAATTTGATTACAAAAACTACCTAATGTTATGTATTAATATTCAATAGTTGACAGAGAAACATAATTTTGTTTCATAATGCAACATGAAAATAGTAAAATTCCGAAAATGTGTTTGGTTCTAATGGTTTTTTTCTAAATAACATTCATCCCAAAAATTTAGTATCAGAATATCGTATTATGTAAAATTATTTTACTCAAAGGTAAAACTATAAATTTTTTTTATACCTGAGTTATTTAAAAATTATTTTAAAAACATTTAAATTTTACTATTTTGTATTTTATAGAAAATGATCACACATAAACACAATTACCATAATGTATTTTAATCAAGTAATAACATAGAGAAGACTAATAGTCACACCCTTATAACTAGTTTGATTCATTGGTTTTCCAGCATTATCATGACCAAATATAAAGATTGTACACATAATAGTACCACTGATTTTATTAATATCTAGGTTAATGTTCTTTAAATGATATTTAGTATACATACATCGATTTAAAATTAAACCTTCTTCATTTTAGAATATTTTAAACGCATAATATAATTTTAGTTCACATATTAAACACAATTTAAATTTATTTTCCAACATTTCAAAAAAATAAGTGCATAATGAATTTATGGAAGATAAAAAATATCATAAATATATAATATTAATGGGATAAATTATTTTGAAATTATTTTTATAAAAATAGTGGGGACATTTTTCCCTTTCAAAATCCATTGGAAAAAAGTAAATTGTTGACCATATCATACCAAGATATATGATATTGTTATAAAACATATAAGGATTTTTGTAATTTAAAAACATGATATGAAAATGTGAGTTTTGAAATATAGTTTTTTGTTCAACAACTAATCTTTAATTATAAAAGCCTTCAAGAATGTACTATTGAAATCTATTAAAATAATCATGAAATCAAGATAGGCCTCATAAGAAAGAAAAATTTTTATGGACTCAATTCTAGCTACATGTTCCATTGTTTCATCATAGTCTATTAAATATTCTTAACTATTACCTCATGCAACATGTATATCATTATTTCAAACAATAGGGAATGGATCATCAATTTCTTTTATAAACACCTATTCACTTCCAATTGTTAATGTTTCTTTATGTCTATCTACAATTTCACAAACATTTCTTTATTAAAACTTGTTTAATTATTAATTAATGGATATTAAACAGAATTTATTATTATTGGATTCATAAATTTTCTTAGGGTCATGATAAAATAAGAATGTTTGATTTCTAACCTAGTATCATAGATAATCACTAGTTTACATTCCATTTTAGCACTCCTACAACAGCCTCTAAAGGATGGTACATAATGGTATAAGATGCTCTAGAAATTATATGATGGTCACTTATGTATTATCAGGTTCATGTTTTGGATGTTCTAGAAATTCTTTAAAACTGGATTATTTTTCCTCTTGTATTACAGATTATTCTTAATGATTGGAATTTTTATTTAGGGAATAAAAATTATCCTCATGGAATTATATGGTGTTCTTAAGATAATATGGATTAGTTTTATCAAACATGAGATGAGATGGTTCATCCAAAGTTTTGGAAATATTATTGAAAAACATATAAGATTTTACAAAGAGTTCATAACCAATAAATATTCCTTTATCACTTTGGGATGGAAATATTTTCCACACTATACTTTTAGTTTAGATTGAAGACATTGATACCAAAAACAATTAATTTATTAATTATTAGTTACTTATTTTTCAACATATCAAATGTTGTCTTCATAAGGATAGGTTAGACAAAGAACATGTTGATAATGTAGTTGGTGGTATTAAAAACTTTTGACCAAAAATGGATAGGTATGTTAAACTTGTTCATTATGTTCATAGATATCTCTTGTAAATATATTTTTCCCTTTTCTACAACTACATTATTTTGAGGGGTCCTAGTACCATTGGAGTTGTGAGTGTAGAATTTGTTTTAGAAAATTATCAAAATATTGATCTTCAAACTCAAAACTATATTCACTTCATAAAGACATAATCCTAAGGCCACTACCATTTTCTTCAGAAATATCACATGTGGTTTAAAATGATAAAGCATCTATTTTGTGATCTAGATAGTATACCCATATATACCAAAAATAGTCATCTAATATAACATTAATATATAGTTAGACACTAATAATTTTCTCTTAATATGGTCAAAATAATTCTCTTTAATCCTACTCATTAATTTGAGAAGCCGAAACTTCAATAATTAATTCAAAAACAACATTGTATTTTTTATTATTTGGATAGGGGTAATAGACTTTATTAGTTGGGAACAAAAAATTAGGTAGATCCATTACTATCCAATTCCTTGTTATCTTATAATGGGACATAATTATTTAATGCCCTAGTATTTTATACCATATCCATGAATCTTCACTAATGGAACATAATCATTAATCATTTTCAGATACTAATGAAGTTAAATCAACTACATAATTATTTTGATTTCTCATGGTAGGGATAATTAATGTATTTCATGAATCGAAAAACATTGAAATAATATTTTTCAAATATAACATGAAAACTATCATCACATAACTAATAAATAGCAAGAATATCATATTTTATACAATCAAGATATAATACATTATAAATTAGAATATAATTTATGTTACGAATGTAGCCTAGGTCGATGATCATCCATTTTTCATTATAACTGAAGGTGATATAGACATCATCAAACATTAAATGTATCTTGATGATGAATAATATTCTATTATATAACATTAATAACCAATGTCGATGTACTATATACTTACACTAGAGGTCTTCATGTAGTTTTCATACTAAACTAATTTTATTCAATAAAATATTTTGGTGCCTATATTATTTGGGACTAACAATATTATAAATTTGAGATTTACGAAATAGTAGTTTATTAATAGGTTTCTTATGATTAGATTTTAATATTTTAGAAATAAAATTTAAGTTTAGACAATAATAAAAATTTATTATAGAGGAACATTTAATTCACGATTTAGGAAAATATTTGTTTTTAAATTTCATCTATATCCAAGATCAAATAACATTCTAGTGATATATTTACGTGAAACATTCTCAACTAAAATATCTGTAAACATTTCTAAAACATTTTTAAATAATTCTTGTTATTTAGTTAATTTATAATTAGATATTTTATGTTCTATACATTCTTTGAGAAGGTGAAATAAGTTTTTCTCTTTTTTAAAAGATGGTTCAGATGACATATTAATAGTTAGAGCATAAAGATACCAAAAAATGTGTTATATAAATTGATCAAATAATGAAAATAATTCATCATTTTACTTTTTATAATCTTCATATATATTATTAGATATATCAGAATTAATCAAATGAAAATGATTTTAAATATTAGGTAAAATATATTCCTCACAAATAGTAGTCATAAACCATATATTCTGTCTATTAGGTTTATATTTGAATGATGCATCAGAGTCAATGAAGATATCTTTTGAAGTACTGCATTTTGATTTCCTAGCCTTATTTTATATTATATCCTTATTTTCATATTTCCTTGTTACTTATGCATTAGATTGTTGTATATTATATGAATTTCCCCTTTATATTCATAGAACACAACCTCTCTGGAATCATCTTATTTCCTCCAATATTTCAATAATGTTCCCTTGGATTTATATTTCCATTAATAGTTTTGTTGATGAAATTATTATTCTAATAAAACATCTAAAATATTCTTTTTAGGTGGTCCATCTTGTCATCACTATCATATAGAGATAACCTATCACTTTAACTGGTCGTTTGTACTTTCTATTTCAATTTTTCTTTTTTGTCCTGATGTATTAGTTTTGAAATATGTAGAAATTATCATAGTCTCTTCATATTTTTAAATGTTTACCATTACATTGTATTCATATATCATAAATATTTCCAATAAAATCTTTGAATGAAATTGTGCGAATATTACACGATTCTCTGATAGAGATAGATATGCCTCTCCACCATTTGGGAAATGTTATCAACAATCTCATAATATCATCCTTATCATATACTAGTTTTCCACGAAATCTCATTATATTGAAAATTTCATTAAATATGATGTACATGATTGAAATTAGAGCAGAAGGATTCTTGTTAATGGTGTCATATTTAATAGTATATATTTTATTCCCCATCTATTAAACAATATAGGTTCCCTTAAGGGAAAAATATATTATATCACATATTTCACATGCAGTTTTACATGAAGATATTCTACTTAACTTCACATCACATAGTGCACATAAAATAGAATTCATGGATTTAAAATTATTATTCGATTTTTTCCTCGTTCCATCATCCCATGAATTTATAAAAGTAATAGGTGTATCATATTCATCTTCTATATCATACCAAATATCGAGACATATTCTATATAAATAATTTTTCATCCTAATTTTTTTAGAATAGTTGTTACCATTAATTAATGAGGGTCTATTGGTAGAAAAAACACCTCAAATTTTATCAATTTTATGATATCAATTATGAAATTATAGTAAGTTATGATCTTTAAAATAAACATAAAATAATAGTTAAAAAACATTAAAAAATTTAATACCAGTGAATGAAATTCATATAATACAAAATATTTGTTGGATTGAGTATCTCATGAGGTTATAGAATTGAGTACCTGATAAAATTTGTATTTAAAATCGATTATCTTGAAATCCCCCACATGCTTTAATACATCCATGTTTATCAAATTATGTATTATGACATAGATCTCAATATTTCTAAATTTTTCTCCGAATATTAATTATATATATGATGAATAATATAAAATATTATAGCATCTGTTGAAATAAATTAATTGTATCAAAATGCTATATGCATTGAACTTGAGAAAAATGTCATATTATATATATTTTTAACAGTAAAATCAATTTTCATTTTTAAAGATGATGTAATGTTTTAAAATTACAGAACAATGTGGATAGTTTTAATACATGAGTTTTAGTCTCAATTCAAGATGTATTGTTCCCCATGTGGGGATTACCTACCCCTAATATGTTTATATTAAAATAAAAGATTATTAAAATACATTTTTACTTTTTTGAATAGTTTAAAAACCAACATAGTCACACAGGACCACTTCCACAGTTATAAATTGAAGTAAAAATAAATATTCCAAATATGTGTAAACACATGCTTGGGATAATTCTAAAAATGATAGAGGGGAATCATTGTTGGTGACATTTTAATCCAACTTATTATGTTTATCAATGTACCTCTAAGAACTATTATAATATTTAATAACTTAATTTTTTTTCAGTATTTCATGCATTTATTTTAAATCCATAAAGATAGAACACAATATTTTTACGAGGTTCTCTACTCAAAAAGTGTAGTTAGTCCATGGAATATTCTAGAAATAATCATGACCACACAAAAACTAAAAAAAATACATTTTGTGGGTTTTAATGTGTATGATATACCCTTACATTTTTGTGTCACATTGAAAACAATCCAATAGTGCATGTTTTATAGATCAAATATGGAACATTATACATCCTCATAAGACATACTTATTCTTATTGAGAATGATTTTTTAACCAAGAATGTCTTCCACCTGTTGATTCACGACAGTTTTCACATTTCGTGTTTGTTCTTCAACAACCTTCTTTGTGACATTGTTACTTATACAACAGTATACAAGAAACACCTATTACATCTTCCTAGACGAAAATTTAATTGATTTCACTAACATATTCTTCAATTAGTACGAATAATATAATATTTTCATAGACTAATGAACACTACTTCTTCTCTATCCCATATTATAATTAGCTAATATCAACTCGGTTACTCGATATTCTACTTCCATATTCTTCTATAATGAAAAACCACCTACAATGAGATTAATTCTTCTTCCTGATGTAATAATAAAATTTATCTGTGATTATTAAATAATTGAATATAATATCAACATGGAATCATCACAATTAATATGGCCTAAATAACAAAATTTATGTTGGTCACACTCTTTATTCTTATTTAATAAATAATAATTTGAAATTTTGAAGTAGTTTATTTATCTAATTTCTTCTTCACAAATCCTGTTGAGTTTGAAAATACTTATCACATGAATGAAAAATTTTTCCTTCATAAACTATAATGTATTCTCCAAATAATCCCCTGCACTACATGATGTAAGTTATTAGTGAAAAAACATTTCCTTCCTTTGATAATGCTTCCATTCATAGATTTCCTTTCCATACCCAGATCGTTTCTTCTTCTAAAAATTTCCTCTCTTGTATAGAGTGTGTTCTCTTCTGTGGAATGCTAATTATTCCATAAAAATCCCACTTTTTAGTGTAATTACATTTCTTCTATTGATAATTGACTCCTTGGGGACTACTTATTCTACTTTGTCCCTCTTTTCTCGATGATCATCATTATTTCCGAATACTTCCTTCCCCCAACAGAATAATTATCCTATGTTGTCCATTTTATTTTGCGAGATTAATCAGCACAAAAAACCACCTTCTTAGAGAAACATAATATTTCACAGAATGTTTCTTATTCAAACTATATTCCATTATAGAATTAATACACAAGAACACTAATTATTCATGAAATTATTCTATGATAAATTTTTCAAACTTACATGAAATATTCCTCCATTGATGATATTATAAAATAAAAGTCTATATACATTAATTATGTTAGTATGTTACATTATATAGTAATATAAATCCAATACCCACAATAATATGATTTAACCAAAATTTTAATGTTGTTAAACATTCACCCTAGAACATACTCCTTCCAGAAACTGTTTTTATCATCACGGTCCACATAACACTATTCTTCCTTTAGGTTATCATGATTCAATGTACGCATTTCTCTACTATGATGAATCATTCATTTTCCAAGATTCAATCGCTATACCATGTACATCATATGTTGTCTATAATATATTATTCATGTACATTGAACATTGATTCACCAAATACTTTTTGAGAAAATAATTATTTTACAAAAACCAAACTCATAATTTTGAGGCCCAAATATTTTGAGAACACTAGGAAATGACCCCACCATAAATATATGTTTCTACAATACCATCCCAACAATTTTGCAGTAACTTTTTCATATAAAAAAAATATATTTCAAAATATATATCATTTCATTGATCATAATCATAATTTTTATATTATCCATGGAAGGTATTGTAACTTTTTTATCTTATATAAACATATTTACATACAATAAAACTAGAAAAAGATCGAAAAAACCATTTCTCCCCTTTTACATCTTGAGGATTTAATCACAATATCTCCAAAAAACTATGATATTGCAGAAATAAAAATTAGTAAATCATTATCATATTTTATGAGGATAATTATTCAACCATGAAATCCAATGAAATAAATAAAATTATCTCAGAATGATATTGAAACTAAAATTATTCAAAACCTTCACAAGATTCTTGAAATATAATGACATGTGAAAATTATAAAATTTCCATTAATATTAGAGTTTTTTCCATTATATTCACCATAATTAGATTTTTTGTCTCTGTGAACACCATTGACAGACAATGAAAATACAGAGACACCAAATTCTATAACTAGACAAAGTGGACCCTTCAAAAAGGACATCAATCACTATAATCCTTTGAACTATATGTGCATGAAAAGATGAGGAGATGTCTAGGTATCTTATTGATTGGATCAGAGACATTGTCCATATAAAAAACACAATATCAATCACAATAATAAAAAATAAATAAAGATAAGTATAATAGAGAAATATAAAAGTGTATAGTTAATAAACTATTGGTCTTATTAAATGAAACTTGTGACTATAGATTTGGGTTTCAGTGAGAATTAAGTCCAGTTCTCTTTAAAAATGCATAAGAATAGATTCTAGAACACACTGGCTCATGATTAGAGTAATGTACTGGTTTTGATGATATAGTAAGGCTTACCAATAAGGTGTTTTTAGTATTTGATATCTTATTTATTCAAATCTGCATTATCTCTTTGTTTGTTCAATATTGTTTTTAATCTTATGTTTCTATATGTTGTCTTCATACATACTTTTTCTTACTCAAGTACTACATGAGCGAGTCTACTAATTTATTTATCAATAGTATAAATAATATCTATATTGTTTTTTCATCCATGTATTGTACATGTGACACTCATGTCAATGAAATCTTTAAAAAAATTAGGAGGGAGTCATAAAAAAATACAAATCGAATTAAAAATGATAATATATTCTATAGAATAAATTTATTTAAAATTAAGTATAAGTAAATGATGGAAGTGTTAATGTATAAAAGCTTCTTAATGTTTTTAGGTATTATGTTCTATTAGCATGAAATAAGAGTCATCACACTAATTTCATGACAATGGTTGTATGACATTGGTGGTGTATCAACTAATTGTGTCTGGTCTTACAGTATATCATAAATAAAAAAATTTATAGGTTGGTGGTATGAAATTGGTGGTATCTCATACTTAAAAGAATATATGATCTAGAGGTGTATGGAAGACAATGTCACTTCTAGGTGTATCTTGTCTTACTGTGTCTCATCTTTAACAATAATTAAATTTTGGTGGTGATTCAGGGAAAACTATGTCTCATCCTTAGTTTATTTCATCACATCTCTCAAAATATGATATTCATATAAGAAACATAAACATCATCAATATAAATATAATTATTTTTTTTATATCATTAAAAATGGGGTAAATAAAATATCTATTTTTACACTATAAATAAATTAGATGAATGTCTAATTTTCAATTAAAATGATGTATTTTTCACTATTGACAAAAAATTTAAAATTATCAGAACAAAAAAATCCATCCCAATAAATGTTGATATTCCACATTCAAATAATATGTTTATTACATGAAATATATATTATTAACGTGGTAAACAAATAAATTTAAAACATGTTCACCCTTAAAAGCTATTAAAATATCATTTTTTGAAAATTTATTATTTTAGAAAAAAACATATTTATTCTTATATAATTACTATAAAAAAATATAAGATTAATTTTAAATAGTGTATTAAAAATATTAAGGATATATTTATTTCATTAAAATAATAAATAAATAGATATTCTTTTATTTTTTGTTATAATGAACACTTGTGTGGATAATTGAATAGTTTTTTAGAAAAACATTCTATTAATTTTAAAAAATGGTTTGAAATTTATATTAAATTAATTTCTACAAGAAATATATATACATGTGCAAACCATATTTTCATAATTTAATAATCACTATTCATACACAAAATTTTAATTTCTTGGTTATAATGTTATCATTTGAATAATAATATTTATTTTTTATGCACAATATGGGTTATCTTGTATGCTCACAATTATATTATTTATTTTTTAAAAACTCATGGTGATACACCTATAAATTCATGTTTCTAATAAAAAAATTGGTAAATTGAGTTACTATTTTCATGATGTTCTGTACTATGTCACCAATCATGTTTATCAACTCAGTCATGATATCATCACATTGGTTGTTTAGTCAGTCCTTCCAACTTCTAACCATTTATTAAAATAATGGGAAAACTAGGTATGAAAATTTTTATACTATTATATATATATAATGGAGACTATGATTAAAATTGATATAAATCTAAAATAAAATATATACCTTCACCTATGAACTTATGGGCTTAAAAATATTTTATCCATAGTGTACGTAAAAATATCAAAAATTTTAAGAATTATTTATTCCAAACTGTTCATATAGAGCCTATGAATTTGAAAATTCAATCCACAAGGATTGTAATACTATATATGCAGAAAGGATTTACTATTTCATACCTGGTGACGAGAGTGATAATTTAAAATTCTCCTTTTTAGGTTGTCATCCCTGGGTATAATTATGTCAAAGACACATCCATTTATAGAATGAAGTTGGATATTTTATTTCATTGAAATAACACTATCTATAATTTAAATAAATTCACCAATTTTTTTTATGTTTTTTGGAATCTCTATCATTTCAATTAATTTTCCCTAATTTTAATCCCCAAAAATAACATCACCTTTCTATAATACCAACTATGAAAACCCATATATTTCTAATAGAACATGATTTATTAAATTAATATATCACAAAAAACCATATAAATTATAAGAATATTGAATTTGGGTAACATAAGACATATACAAATAAAATTAAATTGGTATACCAATTTAATTTTAAAAATATATAAATTCCCCATGAAAATCAATTAATCTTTTAAAATTTAAAGGTATAACGTAAGGATGTACATAAAAATGGGGTGTCTTATAAAGAACAGTGAGGGAATAATAAAAGTGTATTATAAACAATATAATTGAGTGTGAGTCTAGAGTTATTATAGGATTTCTAATAATGGTTCGAATCATAATCATTAACATAAAACCATGTCATAATATGATAACATTATAACATCATTTAAATGTGCAAATAAAATTAAATGACACATAAAATGTATAATTGAAGCATAACAATTGATAGTTCATAACACAATGCTCCTAGGACAAATTCCCATACACAATGAAAAGTATGTAACGAGATAAAAAAAATAAAAAATTCATTGTAGCAATATAAAAATCAATTTTAACCAATCCCATTCAAATTTTTAAAATGGATTGTGTTCGATAGTAATCATAAAACATCAAAATATCATTAATTAATTTGAAAATCTTGATTATTGAGTGTGGGTTGAATACATCAATGTAAAAAATCATTTAAGGATAATAAAATATATATGAAAAAATATTGATTATAAATGGGGATAGGTATCCACTACAAAAATTTCTACATGGTAAATCATAGAATATTTTTAACATTATAACATGTGTATAAAAAGTTTTATGTAAGGTTTTAATTAGAGTTAAATCAGGTCTCTAATTAATGAGGCATCATATCAAAAATAAATGGGTTTTAAATATTCATTAAATCATGAATTATTGAGAAACATAATAATAAATATAAATAAAACTATGTAATAAAAGTATGAGGATTGACTCCCTTACCATAAGTGGATTCATTTCAAAGCATCGATAAAGCATATTAGGAGAATGAAAACACCATGAGAGGACTTTAGAGAGTGATAGAGTGATAAAAATGGTTCTAAATGGGGTTTAAGTTTTGGACATCATTATAGTTGTTCTGTATTTATCGAAAAATAAATAAGAATTATTCATTAATTTTTATGTATTTATTATGGAATCCATGTGATAAATAATCCAAAAAAAATATTTACCATTGGTTTTTTCCAAGGTTTCATCCATAATGGATTGTATTTCACTATTTTATTAGTCTAAGAACTAAAATAATTAAAATAATATTATTCATCATTAAATGTATCGAAAAATGGCTAAATAATTTATTATAAATCCATAACATATTATATTGAATTTTGAGGATATGTTATAGTTTTTTGATATGAGTAAAAAAATATAATAAAATTAAATTACAAGGTTTTAAATTTATTTCATGGATACATTTTTTTAAAATTTATTTAATTTGTTTTTTAGTGTTGATGCCATTATAATTAAAAAATATTTATATTGTTTTTAGTTTCGTCCCAAAAATATTGGATATTTAGATGAATTATGACAAATTCACTATTAGAAAATTTAGTGTGATGATTTAAAAAATAACAATAAATTTTTCCAAATAATATTATAAATATGATACATACATATTTTTATCAATAGTATTTATTTATTGGAAAATACTATTTTTTCTTATAATAGTGAAATTAAAAACCTTATTAAATATTATATTGTAATTCATTATATTATATTATAATTTATATTTAAATAAATATTATTTTAATAAAATTATTTCATGAAAATAAAATTATTTTAAAAATTCATGAATTTATTGAAAGGTGTGTTTAAATTGAATCTATATTTTTTCCAAGAATACAATTTTGGTTTCTGAATTTGAAAATATATTTTTTATTAAATTAATTTTATAATAATTTATAAAAAGTAAGATTTAATGTGACAAAATAATTATTATTCTCATAGAAAATGTACATATTCCTACTAGTATTATCTAGATACAAAAACCATTATTACACCATTATATAACCCAAGGAGAAGGTGTGTGATCATTGTACATTCTTATAATTGGTTGATGAATATAGTAATCACTATGATCTAATTATGGTTAAAATTCTCTGGTAATTTTTTTTTTCAACTTTTAATAATTAAATCACGACATGATGATTATTAAAAGAAAACCCCAAAAATTCCATCTCCATTTAATGCTTTGATAAATAAGATTTGTAGGATATAATAATACTAGATGAGGAAGTGACTTACTGCTTCTAAATCAGTTAGATATTATCATGTTGATTAATATATTATAATTTTATTTTTCACTATAGTATATAAAATTTTAAAATATTTAGTTTTCTTATTGGACCTTTATGATTGATCGGAAAATTATGAAAATATTTTATAATATCTAAAAATATAAAAATTATCCCATATTTTGTCTATAAGTAAACTAATCATTCTGAAAGAAAATTATTTTCAAAATGTTTGGGTCATTATAAGGATAAAATAAATGGTACGTGTCCAATCTATAAGAGTCTAAACAATATTGATATATTCAATTCCAAAATACAATAATCTATAAGTATATTTTCCTCACTACAATACATTTCAATATGTAGTCATGGCCCTAATTGTAGAAAAATAAACTACATGGAAAATTAGATTAAATGTTGAAACTAATTATATTCATCCATATTTATACTCTAAAATACATTGAATAACTCAATATTTCTGGTTTATTATCTCTTCCTTTATTTTCTATATTCTAAATGGAAGTATCCCCTTCACTTATAAAAGAGTTAGTTCTATATGGGAGAATAGATGAACATTTTATCCCCTTATATTGACCGATATAATGGAAAATATTCCTCATATATTCATGGTGATATTAAATTAAACAATATTACATAAGTTGAAACATTAATGGGCCTCAAAATGATTACAATGGCCTATTTCCTCTTTGGTTTTTCTACCTTAAATGGATGCCAAATACATTTAACAATCCACAATGGATGCATCTTAATTATGGTTAGTATATAATAATATATATATAATATACACATATGTTTAAGAAATATGTATACATTAATTCATATTAGTATGATTTCTAGTGATTCCAATATATTCTATCTTATTCCTTGTCCAAAATGTTCAACATTCTTAACCATTCTTCCATGGTTGAGATAACAATTTATGTATCATTTTTCTATTTTAATTCGGTTAAAAATTCCATAAATATGTTACCGGTCCAGAAAAATCATGTTATTATTAAAATAACTTAGTTACCTCTTATTTCTCAAAATGATATTGACTCACATAAGATTATTTGATGAGTAATGAGTTATTCATATCATCATTCTGGTAATGATAGGTTTTTATTTGTTGAATAATGTTTTACACCAAGTGAATATTTTTATTTTCCTGAATAACAACTTTTATGGGTTCTGTAAAAACCCTAGAAAAACATAGGATTAAAATACAAACTACCCACATGTAAATTCCACAAAAAAACATCAAAAATAAATCCATATGGAATTCATGGTAAAAAACAAGAATATTAATAAAAAAAATTTAACGACTTGAAAACCTACATTAATGATCCATTTTCACTAACACTAATCACCACCACTATATTCGACCAACATTGGGAAAATAAATATTATTTCACGATTATTTATTTGTTGTACAAGGATTTTCCATTGTTTGGAAACCCGAACGGGTGAGAAAAAGACTAGGACAACAGGTATGTTGATACTATTCAAGACAATCCACATGGATTCAATAATAGTGTAACGACACGATATATAGGCTGAAGAGGATACATGGTTTGAAGAAACTGTGTGGAAGGGGGAACACACCCATGTAGGTGCAGTTACATTTTTTTCGCATAGTGTGTATCATGGGTTTTGAATAGTTTGTCAAACCTTTACCATTAAACATTATGGGGCTCCATCTTATGTAGTGGGGGTGCATGATTGGTGCATAGTTTGGCTAATTGTGAGGCCAACCCATGAGACCCTATTATTGTTGGCTTAATTTAGGATTTTCCCTTAATGATTTATTGTTTTAACCCCACTCTATCTTTTTTCATTCATTTTGACATCCACAATTTATCTCTCCTATGGTATATATCACACTCCCAGAATCCTTGTTAATAATCCGAGTTATTCATCCTACGTCAAATCAAACATCTATTTTTATAAATGGATTCCGCCATGAAATCTATATAATCCTCATGCTCAATTAATTTTTAAACATTCCCATCAAGATGTTATTTTCATAAACACATACACCCCATTTTCATTTTCATGAATTGTTCTTTGAATTTCATCTGATCCAGGCCAATCAAAATGATGATACTGGAGGTAGAGACTGTTATAGTTTTGTGGTAGGTGGTATATGATATTCCAATCAAGTCATTTAATTATATAAATTATTTTTTGTGTGTGCACAACAATTTCATTAGGCACATCATATTAAATTCATGCACCTTTTTAATCATAATCAATATATCGTTAAACCGTGTTCATATATTATCTCCATACTGTTGGAGGATTGTTCCACAATGTAATTCACCTTATGTAGGGTGTTCCATTTGTTATCACATAAATGGTTTTGTATGATTTTGTACTCCACTATTCATGTGGTTTATCAGCTCAACATTTCATGTATGTGTTTTAATTAAATTAATGAATTATAATTGTTTGTAATTTTTTTTACCATGTGATCCTTCTAAAGAATGTGTACCAAATAAATCAATGATTCATAATATTTTAGTTGGAATTTATATCAAAATACATCTATTGTCCTATTTTATTATAAAAAAATTGTAGTTTCTTTCATGTAAACATTCCACCATTCATGATTATTAACGGTATATAAATGAACCTAATATATGATTATACGATTAATGTAATAAATTTTTGCATATTCTAGTAAAACATGTCACCTAGTATAAATGGTAATTGAGTGAAACCTCTAAGTAATTAAAAGGAAAGAATATTAGATGACCCAAATAAAATAATGAATTATGTATAAGTTTCTTAATGCATATGAAACATTTTATCATTATAGTTGTCGTACAATGTGAGCCAGCATTGGATTATTGGAGAAATTCTTTGAGCACTTTGGTGAATCCATTCTAATTGAAGGAGCTAATTTCACAGGAATATAACCACCTTGGAATGTGGTCCATTACAACTATATTATTCTTTAAATT
Source organism: Viscum album (assembly GCA_963277665.1). Taxonomy (NCBI): domain Eukaryota; kingdom Viridiplantae; phylum Streptophyta; class Magnoliopsida; order Santalales; family Viscaceae; genus Viscum; species Viscum album. Next base: position 1,579,400,209 of record OY728142.1, read on the forward strand.
AAAATTTATGATACCATCAATATAATATGGATTCTAGGATACTATAGATACAATCCACTTTCCAATCTTTCTACCTTCATACACATGAAAACATAGATTCACCGTAATGGGCCCTATCATGGTCAACCCATTTTTCCTACGATGATATTCTTGGACTTGGTTATATATATTTATAGTTGAATGCCTTGGAAAATGACCCATGGATTGTATTCATACACCTAACAGTCAGGATTCATGATGTTATTAAGATGGGTCAACCTCTGAGGTTAATGATTCTTTGGTTATTACATTGGATCCAATTTAATGTTATAATCATTATAAGATTCATTTTTATACATTGGATCATTTATTTTTGTCATGTTACAATATCAGTACTATTATACCTCATGTGACTTATTCTATAATGATAACATAAATGAATTATCAAAATGATAAAAATTTCAGGGAAATAATAGTTAAGGATAAAGAAGGCATCATGGTATTTATATTAATAAACATATTGAAATTTATATATATTTACCCTAATTTAGTTTATATTCTTATGTAGGTTGGAATGAACACTATTTGAAGGGGATATTAATAATTATCTGACACACATTATGAGCATCTATTGGTACCTGGATAGATTACCATTATAAAATTTTGGATAAGGTAAAGTTTCACACTTCATACAAGTGACATTTTCCCTTACATTATGGTGGAGATCAGTTTTATTTGACCGATGGTGTTATTGTGATGCTTGGTAGTTTTGGATTCTATTTGAATTCATTTTTATATTATGTATTTTAACCTTCAAGGTACACTTATTTTATAGTTTTTTATATACATGACACCAATTATCGTCATATTTATTATTTTATTTAGTACCTGAGAGGTAATTATTATCTAGTTAATTGTGTGTATAACATCTTCTATTATGGTGTGTTATTGGTCCTATTGTTATATTCTCAATTTCTTTGTCCCCTTATGTTTATATAGTCATCGTCTACATTTTTGGTCATTTATTATCCAATGTTATCCACTATGGTAATCAGATAACAGTGTCAGAATAGCCACAACCTGGCCATCACATATAATCGAATGACTTGGGCATATGAGGAGGATCATTTGAGGCCATGGGGCTGACCTGCATCATTGAACGTTTGATTGGAAATAGGATTGAGACACCACAATGTGGCATATGAGGTTTGTTTTCCTTATTTAATATTTTCATTCTAGTGTAAATAAAATAGGATGTCCTTAGGCCACGGTTATAATACATTTTTTGGTCATAGGCAACAAATTTATTATGTAAATATTGAGCGACATGAAATATGAATTATTATTTTCGTTTTTTCTTCGTGGTATTGATATCCATTCACCATTGGGTGAATCACATGCTATGTGATGGTTAATTTTATTATTATGATAGGGAATATCATTTTACAATATTATTTTATGAGATGAGGGAAAGGATCTTTGTTACCTACATCACTATAGGCATTTGAAAAGGACATGCCATGCATATTTAATTCCATATTGGTGAAATTCACTACTTAAATTACTTTTCTTTCTTATTTTTTGTTGTGTGGAAAATGATTTTTATAAATTGATGTACTCCTGAAAAACTTTACCCATGTTAGTTTTGAACGTCATTTTACATGGGATGCTCTTTTTCTATGATTGTGTAACTACCTCTTTCAATTAATGAGGTGTATGGGACCTCGTGAATTAGGAGTGATATTTATCCGAGCCGATCCATAGTATCATAACAATTAAATTCTGATACCTATTATAGATAAGGTAAAATATAGATTAAATGCATTTTAATGTCATAAGGTGTATGGGATGTTAATCATGGAGAATTTATATTCCTTTTACTCAAACCATGATATATAAATATATACATGAAAATTAATAAATTAAATTTAAAACATGAATAATAAATTACATGGATTACATTAAATTAAGAAAGAATGTTCAATTTAAATTTATCAATTGGAACCCTAGAATATTTGACATGAAGACATAACAATATCATAGTAGTCTAAGAGGGTGGAAATAATTAATCTCCAAATATATATAGATCTAATACATTAGTCTACCCTCCATGAGTTCATCTTGAGGCACTTTTTTTTATACTAGATTAATCAACTAACACCCAACGTTGAGATAGTTTCGTACATTTGATTTTTCCAAGGTATGGTTATCAGTGACATGCACCTACTGTATTTTTTATAACATTTGAGTTCTATCAATAGAATTATCCCATATTTTTGGGTTTGGGAAGTTCACAAGATATTGAGTATTGGATAGAGTCCACTCTATCAATTTTTGAGCTTCTTAAGATGCCTGTATGGAGGACTATCAAACCACCCAAAAACATGTTGTCTCATTCCACCTTGTGCTGGTGTGATGTGATTACCAAAATAGTAATAATCCAAACAAGGTCTTCGTTGATTTTTTTGACTAACATATATGATACCTTCTTTTCTCAAGATCTAATATATTACCGAGTTATAGATATCATGCATATTGAGATGGGTGATATGTTAGTTGTGGATAATTCAAACTATTTTAATGAGTTCTAGTGAATTTCACCCCTTTTATCAGGTGTTGTACTAAAAAATTTTAGACACATAGAGGATAGAATTTTTTATTCCATATAGATTCATGTTAAAATATTTTTCATACAATCATTTTATGATATCCGAAAATTAGGCATTATCACTGAGAACAACCTTGATGTAAAGTCACCGTTGTGGTCATAGATGTTCAATACATGTTTTGATAAGTAGTTATTCTGGTAGCAAGATGTGTTCCATTGATATTTATCATCAAATAAGTGTCTAATAGAGTATCTACAGAGGATGCTCCATTATTTTCCATCATTGCAGAGGACAATGGAATATAGGGCCTAACAGTGATATAGACCTAATAAAGTGTCAGACATTTGGTTTTATGGATATCATTACATTTTCTCTCAAACCACTACATATACTTATAACGGGGGAGGATATCCATTGGCTATAACTTCAACAAAAAAATAATTTGTTCCATGTTTCGAGGGGAGATTGAGTAGAAATAGAATAAAATTCTAATGAGGTGTTCATGGATAGGGTAGCGAGGATTATTATAATCACCTCCAATAGAACATACCTTCTCAAGGTAGTCCAGCCATAACAATGTTCTTTGAATCATCTCAACTACATGAATTATAACCAATAAACATGAAAGTATGTTCATATAAATATATTTAATAAGGTATTATTCTATTATCATCCACTATTATATCTTATATCTTCAATACATGTACTTCACATTACATAATCTTATTATATTTCATGATGAGTCTCAGTTTGAAAATTCGTAATTATTATGGTTTGATGACCCTGGACATACCACTATGAATGAGGATATAGGGAATACACCATTTCAATGATTTTCATCTAGAAGATGGATGTTATCAATTATGGAGAAAAATCTTCATACTTAAGAACACAAGATTCAATATCTTTAAAGGAATGGAAAGACATTGTATATACTATACCTTTGTATACTAAAATTTCTATTGGGTATTGATTACATAACTAGAGGGTAGAATATTTTAAATAATGTGTGATAGGTTTTTCTAGTCTAGTAGAGTTGGGCCGTATACCCATGCACAAGGTCTAGTGACCACCCATATTTTTAGACTCATCATTGAGGAGCATGTAATATATATTCTAAATTTTACTTCTGCTGTGGGTCATTTTAGGAACCATGTTCCTGATGATTATTCCATTGTACATTTTTAGAGAGTAGTAGAATTTTCAATTGACCTTGTTCCATGACCAACTCTATTTTCCATTAATCCATATAAGATATAACATAATGAGTTTTATAAGATCATGAGAGATTTAAAATACTTAGATTCTAATGATTTTATCAGACTTAGTACTTTTTCGAAGGTATCACGTATACATTTTTTCTAAATGTAAGATGTATCTATATTGCATTGTGTTTATTACCAATGGTTGATAAACCTTATATTTAAGAACAAGTATCCACTAACTCAAATAGATAATCTCTTTAACCAACTCCATAGAGCTAGGGTATTCTTAATGTTCGACCAGTGATTGGGATATCATCATGTGCAAGTCAGTCCATCAGATATACCTCATATAACATTCCATAATTTTTGTGGTTTGTATGAGTATCTTATTATGATGTTCAATCATATGAACACTCCCACAATTTTCATGGATTTGATGAGTTGGATTTTTTATCCCTCTCTGGATTTCATTCTTGTTTTGTTTTGTTGAAATATTGGTTTATTCTAATACTCATAGTGATCATGCTCGAAATATTGAGATCGTTTGAATACAATTTGGTAGAAATAGATATATTCCAATCCCATTAATTTTCAATTCTCTATAAAACAAATTCCACTTCATCAGTCTTATTATCTCGAATAGTTTAGAATCTATTGAATCAAAAAGGGATTGTATAAATGTATATGGGATATGGGAAGAAAAATGTTTTATATGCTGTCTTAATTGGTGATGGATTTATATTATAGGCATTTAATACATGAATTCTGACACCATAATTAAAATCATATTTGTATTTCCAAGAATCTTATTATGTTCCTATGATAAGAAGAGTTGGAAGAATCCTTTCAGGAGATAAATTGAAGGCTTGTTTAGGCAATTATTGGGATTATCTTTCTTCTTAGAAGTGGTTATATAGTATTCTATGATGCATCTAGAATTGGGATAAGTGTAGTGATGATGTCTGAGGATATCTTCATTGTGAAAATATCTCAACATTTGATGCCTTATGTGTGGAATTACCAAATTCATGAACTCAATCAAGAAGCTATTGTCCATGACTTAAACTACCCCATATTTCATTATATGTGTGAGAGATTTTTGATGTATACAAACCAAATAATACTAAAATATATCTTTATATAATATTTCTTGATTCACTTATTGTGAATAAAAGTTTATTATCTTTACTAATTGAAATTGAGATTACATGTATTCCTAGAAGGGGAAATGCAGTAGCTAATGCATTGAGTACCAAAAATCACGATCTTTCCATACTAGATGGCATTGATGGAGGGAAATTTATGGCCCAAATTTTTGAGCTACATATGATCTTTAATGTGAGCCACAACTATTCATATCTTCTAGAATTATATTTTACCTCTATCTCCATGATATGGTGAAGAGATTGCAATTATATGAGAATGATTGGTACTTTAGAAGATTATTTACAATGATGACCCATCACCAGATTAATTTGTGGAAGAATAAAACATCATATATATACATGGATCTGTCTTAGTTTATATATATTTTGGAGATATACATATTTTAGTGTACCATAATTCTTATTAGGTTGTTGATCCAAAAATATCCAAGACGTATGAAGATACGTGACACTAAAATTGGATTTCAGGGATGAAATGTCAGAATGTTGGTTTTATAACTTGGTATTACACTTTGAAATAGGTGAAGGTAGTGAACTTGTAACATATTGGTTTGTTAAATACATAATCAATACCAAAATTAGAATTGGGGAATTTTTTATGGATTTTTTAATCTTATTACTGAGGGGATCTCGAGGTTTTGACATAGTTCAGGTTGTCATGGATATAATAAAAAAAGTAGAAATCATCCTTATTATATGGGGGAATATCTGAGATGATGAGTTCAATGTACAGTATTTATATGAGATAATATGAATTAATGAGGTCCCTCGTACTATCATTTCATATAGGGACACCAACTTCATATCATGATTTTGGAAGTGGATGCATAAGTCTCTGGGTATATATTTTCATAACAACACAACTTATTACCCCCCGAATGATATCGTTTTGAAACCAACAATACTTGTGTTAATGGACATGATCTAAGCATATTACCTAGATTTCAATTATTCATGGGTGAAGCCTATCACACGCACCAATGTATCTTATAATAATATCTTCTAGTTGATGATCAAGATGGATCATTTTGAGGACCAATATGGTAGGTCATGTCATTCACCCATATACTGGTTAGAGGAAAGAGAGGCAGTATTTCCAGGTCCTCATATCATGCCTTATAATTCATATTGGGTTCAATTGATTAGAAATAATATTTATACTTATCTTTTATGATATAAATATTTTATTGATCATCATTAATGAACTCTAGAGTTTGAGGTTTGGGATTATGTTTTCTTATGGATGGAACCCAAAAATGTCCATAGTTGGATTTGTGGTAAAGGGAAGTAATAACCTTGTTATGTAGGACCATTTGAAACTCTAGAAAGAGTTAAGATGGTATCCCATTGGATATTAAAAACATATTAGTGACATGAATAGAATGGTATATTCCATGATTTACAACATCATTGATATCATGCCAACCCATCTCACACTTTTGATGATGAGGAAAATGATTTGGAATATAATGATTCGTTTGAGGAGTATCCTATATGTGTCATTGAAAGGAAAATAAAGGTTCTTCAAGGCTGATATATACCTTTTATATGGATGAAATGGAATAAAGGATTGGAGAAAGATGAATGTTGTGAGAGGTAGGCTAATAAGCATGACCAGTGGCTTGAGTTGATCTTAGACACTGTTTCACATCTCTTAGTAGGTGAATTCAGGGATGATTTCTTTTATGGGGTGTGAGAATAAGATAATTGTATTCCGTTTTACCAAGGATCCATTATATTTTGTTCTAATTATTTATTTTCAAAAAATTATGGATTCACAAGGTGTTCATTATTGATTCATGGGTGTCTATGGCATGTTTGGGGCTTAGAACCTTTGTATATGCAGAAAATGTCTCGGCCATATGGTTAGTGGAAATTGTATGAGCCAGTCCACATAGTTTTTCATTACCATGTAAGGTATAGATAGATGACATAAATAGTATGTATAATTGGAAGAAACTGGGTTGAATATGGTGAAAACCAGTTTAGGTAAACCTGATGTTTTCCACATAGGTTGAAATGAATTTTTCATAAAATTTATACAAATGTGTAAATAAAACCTTGTGTGATCCCTCTTTTAGAAGTGTTAGGTGCATGAATGAAACATGTTTTGTCAAATTGTGTATCCAAATAGTGAAACCAAATAATATTTGGGGGGTGGTGATTTACCATTCTCTAATTTAGATTTATGTCTTAAACCCCAATTATCCGATTAGTATTCTTGTAGAAATCCATACTTAATTTTTCCCATTAGAGTTCTCAAACTCCCCTCTATATATTTATTATTGTATGTTCTAAATTCAGTGTTCGATCAAGCTTCATAAGGTATATTTTTATTTATCTAGGCAATCTCTATAATCCTTAGGCTCAATTTTTATATTTTTATTTCACAAAATGAGTTTATTTTGATAAATGATCATATGTATTATTTTCAGTTCATTGATTATTTCATCAAATTTCTTCAAATCCAAGGATAAGTAATGTTTAATACAAGATGAGGATAGTGTTATAGGATTGATTTTGGTGTTCTATGTCTCATCCTTTGAGTCTCTAAATTTTTAAAAATATATTCATTGTGCACACAATGATTTCTCTAGATGTCTAATATGAATTTATATTTTCTATTTCTAATAATTTCTATCATATTTTGAATCCTTTTATAATATTTTTTCTTAATGAAATTAAAAGCTAGTATCTCAAATCTTGAAACCGAATATATTTTATGGTTTTTATTTTGAATTAAATTGGTTTTCATGCTTGTCTTTTGCACTATTTGGGAGTTCAATAACATGACACTTCAATAGTAAATGAATTAATTAAATGAATTAATTGTAATGGATATCCCTTTTATAGTTTCCACATGACCCATATATGGTAATAGTTATTGGTAAATTAGTTAATCATAATACGTTAATTAGCATATATATATTAATATCACTTTTCATAATTAATATTTATTGAATGGTAAAATTTTGGGTGTATTTATCCCAAATTTTAATGACTATGAAAAGTAAATGAATGAAGAAAATAAATGATTATATAATTACATAAATAAATGGTTTCGTGTCTGATTTAGCATTGTTACATAGAATGAAATAAAGTCAATGGAATCCGCCAAAATATTATAGAATCAAATGTATTACATGGCCAAAATGAAATAATAAATTATGTATATAGTTCCTATTGATTATTGAATATTTAATCAATATAAGAGTGGTCTGAATTGAGCACTCACTAGATGACATTCCAATTAAACAAGCCAGTTCCCATTGAGGATTCCCCCATGGAAGAAGGTCATTTTCAACTATATGATTCCTAAAATAATTTTTTAATGTTAATTAACTATTTTCTAAATATTACTATTATTTTGATACAATCCTTCGATATTTCTTGATCACTAAAGAAATGTGGTTCCATGTATTCTACCAATTTGGATCTATCAAGATTATCCAATTTTGCATTGACAAGATACATGGACATGTTTGGAACTATTTATAGAGGAATGAATTGGACTTTATCCACACGGTTACCGTGGATTTTACTTTGGAGACTCTTCATTATTACAATCATTGTAGTTTTCTTTATTATACTTTGAATATGTTATTATTATTATCATGTTAGATTGTATGTAATGTTATAACTATGATTCAGTGTTTATATGAAATCAAAACAATTTAATTACCTAAATGATTAGATGTTATGGGATATACCATTTAATTGATATGTAGGTATTCATGTATTTACATTACTGTATATTTTTACATTTATATACCCTCACATATATTTAGTTGATTAGAATGGACTAGATGGTATAGACATCACTGGTGGTGGAATGATCAGATTTATCTCACACCCTCTCTAGGATTCCATTTATATATGTGAATATTACATAAATCAAGATTTTGATAAAGGGAAGAATCCAACATTTTACACCTGATCATGTTTTCTTTCATTATCATGGATATTAGATGCAGATTATTAGGGTAGTGATAAGGAGGCAAAATTATTTTGAATATTTTTAATTATTATGTATATATGTATTTATTACAGCCATGTACACACATATTCTAGTTTTATAGAGACATGATATAAATTGTCATCAAATTTTATGTTTTTATTTATTATCTAGACTTTGAGTATTAACTATAGTTTTGTCAATATATATGCTTATGCTATAGTAGGTTACTTTTCCTGTTGTTTTATTTTCCATTTCTTTTATGACATAAATTTAAAAATGAATCATATGTTTATCTATTTATTAATTATATTGATTGTTCCACTATGGGTATGATGGAATAGTCTCTCATAGACACACACCGGTCCCTCCATAATAGTCTCTAGCCTCTAGTGTATGGGAAGACACACTTGAGTAAATTTAACCATCTTGTCTCTAGAAACATTTAAGTCTATCTCAGGTAGTGGTGTCACCCATGAAATGAAACAACATTTCAGATGGTTCACCCTGCTCCACCATAAACAACATAGAGTAATTCGTGTTATATGCTAAAGATGATATATTAGTGGAAGTTCCCTTTATAACAATATATCACAGTTTGTCCTATATTGGTAAAAAAATACCTTCATCCATATTGTTTCTTGATTATTGTGTCCTATAAATTTCTAGTTGAATATGTCATAATACATCACCAGTACCGAAATTATGGGATTAAATTTGGTCTCCATTATAAAAATAAAAACATTTAATGTTCCTCCCCAATATTTTAATGATATCTATATGAGGAACCTGAATATCATAAAAACAATGTGAGTCTCAGTTTTTATTCTTGTAGGATAAATATCGGTACAAAAAATAATTTAATTGTTTCCTCACTAAAACATATAATTGTTCCAACACATTACCCTAGTACATTGATACATTCATCCATATCTAGATTCTAATTAATAGTTTATATTTATGATGATGCCATATTAATTTTTTCTACAAGAGAAAAATATTAACAAATCCCTCATATGAATGTTCATCTCAAAATAATTTAAAATGCACAATATCCAAATTATTTTTGTATAATGTCAAACAAAAGAATATATGGTCCGTCGTTGATGTCTGTAAAAGTCTTAGATATTTTTGACTATTTATGGATGATTATTTTTGATACCTGATATATTGAGTAATCTATAAGAGATCTTCTAGAATTATTAATAGAAAATCATATTTTAAACCATTACCAAAAAATAAAACAACTTAACCATTGTCAACATAGATTTGGGTCTCCCCCATTACTTTTACTAAGAATTCCATTCTATAAGTCACACATAATGTCTGAAGTGTATTATATATCCATGAAAAAATAATAGTAATTTGTAATATGTGAATATATAATTAAGGGACAAAACATAATGGATATGTATACATGAACAAATTAGGCTATGCATACATGAACCCAATATATATTTACATTAAAAGGAATGTTTGCATCAAAATAAGTGGTGCCCTAAATCAAATACTCCCTAAAATAAAATTCATTGTCTGTTATTTGAATATGGTATGTATTTATCCATTTCATCCCAATGATATATCATCCCACCTAGTCTATATTAATTGATTCATGATTTATAATATCATCATTCTCCATTACAATGTTATTAGAGTTATTATACCCCTAGAACCATAGTTGGGTTATTTAATCACACATCCCCATTATGAAATGGTTCATGACTCATGAAAACCAACTTTTATATTCCTTCTAGAATGGAATATAATGGAACTGGTCACCAATTGATATTAGATTAGATTTTTCTATTTACCCTAAATGGTCTTTCTCAATTCATTTTTATCCATTCCTCATGAACATAAATTTTTAAGACCATTTTTATACAAATATGACCACAAACATTTTCCCTTATAAATATAAATAAAAAAATTAACATACTATAAAAGAGATTTGATACATGTTCAAATGAAAACCCATACTGTTAATTTTGAAAACAATTCATTTATTTCTTCACAATCAATACAATTTGTTTTATTAGGAAAAAAAGAAATTGAAATGAATAAAAGGTTAATGACATGATTTATAAAACCATAGGTCCTTGAGAAATCTAATCTAATCCCATTGTATTGACAGTTCCAAGAATAATATAATATAGTGAGAATATTTTTCAACTCATTTCCTTGATAATGTGATTAATACAAAATCATATTACATTTAGGGAACCTAGAACCTCCTCAAAATAAAATCTCTCCTGATACAATATCATTTCATAGTTATTTAAATTTCCAAAAAACATAGTTATCTATTAGTAATGAGTGAGAATATAATAAAAGGAAAAAAATTTCATGGATATGAATACATGCCCAAATTTGGCTCTATATATGTTTTCCAATTATATTGTTCTAATTGAAGGAGTGTTTATATCCTATGAAATAAGTCCTATAATCACTAAAAACACAAAAACATTACATTATACCCCATAAATCGAATGTGTTAAACCATCAAACCTCACATACATATGATATATCATCATGAGTAACTAAAACTCTTTGAGTTATGATTTACACAATCCATAAATCATAATTTCATGTGGATCATATAACTTCATTGTTATACATATATACACAACACCCATTTTAAAAAAATGGATCTAGCATCATATATTGAACAATTATCTAGTTCTAAACATTGAACCTTATAAAAAAAATTCAACGGATAGAGATTCATTTATATAAACAAAATTTTCTTTTTTGTTGTCTATCGTATACATTTTTCCATCATCCATGTTTGGTTCTTTCTTTCCCTTGTTAGGTCATTTCTCTAACCAATTTTTCGAAGCTTTCAAGTATTAAACATTAACAAAATAATTTTTCTGAACAAGGACCCTTAATCAATGTTAAATATGACTTGATGTTTCAATATTATATAAAAATGAAATCTATATTCACATTAGTTTTTACCTTTTTTCATGTAGTTATGTGGGTTGATACATTTTAGTCAAAGATATATAACCATAATCAAAATCTATGTGTGAATAAATATATTCAGACCTATAAATCATTTATAATGAAACACATTTTAGGAAATAAAATTTTCTGATTAAATATGGATAAATCTTGTTATTATATAAATATAGAGAGAGAATCATGGAAAAAATTTATGCCTATACTCTATATAAATGCATATATCATAATCTAGAAAAACGTCAGCATTGAAATGTAAAATAAATAAACCATTTAGGATGAAAAAATGTGAACATAAACCTATTTAATATCTATTTTCATACATAATAAAAATACCATATATGAAAATTGGGGGAAAATTAATGTAATAATTTAAAAGAAACAAGGTATGTGGGAGAATACCAAATTAACTAAAAAAAAATTTGTTCTAACTATGACTCTTAGTTTTTGAAAAAGTCAGTGAATTAACCCATTCTATCTTCCCCAGATGGTATGTCCAGAGCATCACGTCAAAATGTGTGAATTCATATTTTTAGTGTCTTTTAGCCCTCTAGTGTATTAGAATCGTTATTCTAAAGTCCCATTTTGTGATCTACATAATAATGTATCAGAAATTAAATTTCTAAATACTATACAACTGAGATATTCAAAAATGGAAATTATATATTTTTAGATGAATATTAAATATATTACTCAAACACATTCCTATGAAACATCCATGTTTAGTGCCATTGGAAACATGGAACCCAATCATCTAAAATCAATAATGATGTTAAGGTTCTTCCATAAATATATTCCCCCTTAGTACACTTTACAAGGATACCATATATAAACCATTCGTGATGTCTTGTTTAAAATAAACATAATAACTTGAGAGCTAAAATTTCTAGTAAGGTTAAACAAATGAGATACTTTAGCATAACATGGGATTAAGGGTAATTTAATATGGTCATAAAATTTTAAAAACCACTCACTACATATTAAAAAAAATAATACGTCATGAAATAGAGATTATTATTTCATAAGATATGTATTATAAAGAAATCAATGTAATACAAAAATTTAGAATAAGATTTGTATAAAAAATATATATGTTTTATATAAGTTTGATTATAATATTTTTAAGATTTGTAAATAGATCCTGGTTCAGTTGATATGTTATTGAAAAAAATCCGGCGTATTACAAAGACCTATAGACATGAAACCACCCCATGAATAACATTATGATCATGAAAGATAGGTCCATTCCTAAAACATTGAACCTGTAATGATGTTCACACATAATATTGTGAACATAGAGTCTTGTTCACATATATTATTTTTAACAGGAAATATGGTTCACACAAAATATTGTGAACATGTAATTGGGTCCACACATGAAATTTTTAGCATTTAGTTAACCGTCATTTACAAATGAATTGGATGGAGATATATACACCACATATGTCATAATAGAACCCATATTTATGTGGTCCAAAATATCATAAACCATTCATAATATCATATCCTATTTTTTTAAATGATATCATACACATTTCATCATATCATGACCTCTAAAAAGGAGATAGGATTCATAATCATTTCATTATATCATAACCAATGCAAAAATAAGTTTTTTCCATATAAATCTTATAATTGTATATCCTTTGGAAGACAATCATTTTTAATAAAAATAATGAAATAATAAATATAAAATATACAAATAATGTTATGAATGGTATTCATTGATCATATACACATTAAATTATAGGTAACCTTAATTATGGTAATCTATGATATAAAATTAACAAGACTGGTAATTTATAATATTACTAGATAAAAATACCATTTCTCATATTCTAAAATACGTTTCAAAAAATAAAACATATTGAAAAAAATACTCATTAAAAATAATGTTGAATACATATAAATGATGATTAATTGAAAATAATTGTTTTGATGGTGGGATTTTGTTTTCATGTTACACATTTTAAAACAAGGATTCTGTTCAAGTATTCGGTAAAAGTAATATTGGATTTTTTCAGAAATTAAATAAATTAAAACATCTATCGTATTTGTTTTATAAAAAATAAATTATGTGTATAATGTTAATTTAAAAATTTTGGATAATAATTACATATTTTTAAAAATATTTTAAGAAAACATGTATTTGAATGGTAACAAATTTAAAAACAATGAGATAAATTATATATTATTTTATGGAATTTTTTATAATTATTTTATATACTAGATATTTCAAAAATGGTGTCATTGCATAAAAATTTCATGATTTAATAGATTAGAAGAAAATCCTGAAATTATTCAAAGATTTATGTCAATATTGTATCATTGTAAACGTAATCATAGTCATTCCCAATAAGTATTGAGATTGTAACATAAATCCATTAACACTTTATTATCATGGAATCATAACCCCATGGTGGAATTAAATATAATGGATGTTAAAATACTACACTGTTAAATAGATCCATGATATTACATGTTAATTGGAATTTATATACACCTCATTAAAGGATAAATGTGCATATTAAAAAATTCAACTCAATGAATAGAAAATTGAGACAACAATATATTACTTCTTTGGTAATATTTGAAATGAAATCCCCATGAAAGGGATGGCCTAATAGAGATGTTTAAATCCTAATACATTTTATGATTATAATCCTAAATGAATCATTTTTATAATATACACAATATAAAATAAATAGGCGGTGAGTATCGCATGGGTCAAATAGAAGTAAAAAATTTAGGCCCGAATCCCTTACAGTAAGTACATACTTATTTAAAACAAAATTAAAACATCATATATAAAAAATTTAAATTAATTATAAAACTATTAAATAACAATTATTATATATATATAATACCATACATTATTTACACTTGTCATTTTATTATAGAAATTATAATAATTCCATGCTAATGTGAGTTAATAGGTAATAAACACTATGTTTTATTACATTTCATGTTTTAATATTTTGGTTATATTACATTAATCATTTTCCCAGAATATCCATAATAATTATTACAAAATAATTATCATATATATACAAAAACTATACATTTAATACTAATAAGGAAATATGGTTTTGAGAAATTAAATATGTCAAGATCATTGGGATGTTTGGCCACAAGTAGGTATTGATAACATAACTATTTTTCAATAATCATGAATGACTTTATTTAATTCATATATTATATTTATAGAATTATAAAAATAACATCAATAATTGATTTTATTATTATAAATATAAATCATGCTATGTGGTGATGAAATGAGAGACATACACTTTATCATGAAGGTAGAAGTCCACAAGTACAGAAATGATGTTATCATCATTCAATAAGTGAAAAGCTCATAAATTAAATTATATGTTAAATTATTTAATAAAAATAAATATTTAAATAATATTATAATTATTTCATATTTATCTCATATATATATCGTTCTTATATTCCATGTAAATCATTGGTGAAAAAATGAATCACATCACTTCATTATGCAGCAGTCCTCCATACACATGGGAGACATTATCATATACACTATTAGAATGAATGAAAACTGTATATAGGATATAATGACTCCATATTTATTATTATGTAATAAATTTCAGATATATACTTTATATTCTTCATCGTATGAAACTCTTATTTTAGGTAATGGAAAAACCGATTACATCGGTTCATGAGGTAGTAATTCTTTATATACATGAATGATGCTTTTGTAACACATTTGACAGATGTGGAAACCGTTTTTTCACTCCCTTTACATAACTACATATTAGTTTGAAAGTTATTAGGATGTTTTTATTTCATATTTTTATTATATGAATTGATGTATAAGGTGGAGGAAATAATAAAGATAGTAGTTGATGAACATTATCTTTTCAACGCTTATCCTCCTAAGGTTTTCACCAAAATCATTCTATATAATAATTTATTTAAAAAAATATGCATTCGATGATTTTATTTTCTACATAGCGATGTTATATGGGTATAAATTGGCCAATCCATATGGTTTTTAATGTGTGTGTAATAGAGGGAAATGTATGGACTTCTAGAAGTCATATGGGTGGAAAAATTATAATATTTTTGTAAAGAAAGTATTCCAGAAAATATTTTTTCATATCAGAAGGGTTAAAAATGATTAATTAATAAGAATATAAGGTATAAGTTTGATTTTTTTTTATAAAATGGGTTTTTTCTTCTTTTGTTTAGTTTTTTACCATTATCATTTTTATGCCATGATAAATCTATCTTTACCTATGCTGTGTTAAATAGTTTGTATTGTTTTTAATATTTATTGGGGTGAAAATTTAATTTCAACCTATTATATAATATAATTTATTCATATTCTAAATATAGAATGATTTTTTTAAATTACATTCATATAAATGAAAAAATTAAATTTAATAATTTATCATGATGACGCGATGAGATAGAGGTGTTTAAAATAGAAAATATTGTAAATTATACATTGATTTTATATCATAATTAAAAATGAAATGGATTAAATTAACCTAAATTATATTATTGAATGTATATTTCACAAAAAAAATATAATTTTTAAAAATAATATATTGTTTTTCTTTGTAAATAATTTATGATAAAATTATGTTCTTAATTAAATTTCAATATTTTTTACTATTCATCAAAACATTAAATTTTATAAACAATACAAAAAATTCATCAGAAAGTAATTTTAAATTTATGATTTGATAAAAATATTTATCAGTTTAATTTTCTAAAATGTCAATAAAATTATCTATTTTTCCAAAAAAATACCTTAAAATATAATGTTTAGAAAATAGTAAATTTATTAATATAATCACATTACATAAAATTAAGTTTTTAAATATCAATATTTTTTTATTCTCTAAAAACCTAACAATTAATATTCAAAAATCAGTTATTACTATTCATGTCAATTTGTTAAATGCCTTAAATAAAATGTATACTATTAATAATCATTTAAATAATATATCATAGTTTCTTAAAACATGGTGTCCTGTATAATGCAAGAAAACCGAGTATTGTATGTAGTAGATGATTAACATGGTTTTCCTTGTACTACATGATGAAAATAAAATATATTTTATACATATTTATAAATTGATAATAACTCAGGGTTTTATATAATACCATCATAGAATGAATTTCACCATCAAAATTCATCACTTGGGTACCAATATCTTAGTATACATCTTCCTCATTGCATCCTCTAGTTCCCACATAACATGAAAAAGAAGGTGGTTTTGTGACAAAATTTTGAGCTGGTGACTCATATTGTTTCATAGAACATTTTATATGCTATCTAGAATCTCCACCAGTTATTCCTAATGAATATGATAAATCCACAGTAGAACAAACACTATGTTTTGTTAAAGTGATGGGATATGTATGTATGGCCATAGAAGTTAAATATTGAATACAACATGGACAAGAGATATGTTTAATGAATGAAAATTGTGATATTTTGAGGTTCTAATAAAAATATGAATTTAAAATGGTCTGATTTATATATAACTTAGTTTTCTATTCTCCCATCTGTGGAGATATTCATTGAATCACCCTTTCAACAACGTCAAATTCTAGACCGATTTGAAAATTATCTTCATAACATTTTTATAACCCATGTACATCTCCAATATTTTTTCATTGAATCTACCCCCTATTTTATATCATCATATTTCACATGTCCAAATAGAATTTTTTTCTACAATATAATGATAGTATATTAGAGATCTACACATCATTACATAATAGGGAATCATAACGAGCTATATGATTTCTCTTGTTAAATCATTGAGTGTATGAAAATTAACATATAGGAAATTTTTATCATGTACACGTTTTAATTCTCTAGAATATGATCATATCTTATCAACTACATTTTAAATTTCTCTCTCAGATTAACCATCTATCTTAGGATGATACGTAGTGATGAAACTCAACTCTGTTTCATGTGTTTGGGGAATAAAATTCCAAAACAGTGAGGTAATTTTCAAATCCCAATTAGAAACAACTAAATTTTGTACCACTTTCAACCTTAACACAATCATAACATATATTTTAGAAAGTGTATTTGGAGAAAAATGTTCTCTAATTGTGAAACAATGAGTTTAATTTTTAGGGTGATATAAAAAAACTCATAATTACCTCTACATTAAGGATTAGATAACCCCTGATGTTTACAAGTATCATTAATAATATTTTTATAATGTGAAATATATTTTCACAGTAAAATATAAAAAAATTGTTTTTTATTAACATAATTTCCTATTAAAATATACTAAACCTGATAATCTACATTGACATGATTCATCATAAGGGGTTTCAAAGACATAAAAATTATAATTAACCTTATCCAAAAAACCAATTATAGTGTCAATAACTCTTATATTAATCTTACATGGACACATATATACTTCCAAAAGAAAACTCACACGTTTTCCTTTATATAATATCTTTTATTATAAAAACATTCATTGGAATCATTGGTTCATCCTTGTAGTGATATTATATTAAAGATCAGTTCATTAGTATAGAATCCATATATAAGAATATAATCACATGAATTTAGAAATTAATATTTTCATATTTCTTATTCATATATAATAATACATGAATCTCACATCATTGGAGAGGATGAAGAGTGTTCCATTAATTATAATGATTTAATTAATACATTATGACAACATAAGATTTACCTTTGTCCCTATCATTATAGTATATTGTGTCTTATCATCAACACATTCCATTGGATTTCTTCTCTGATTATAATAATTAACAAATTCCTTGCACATGATACAATTGTGTATGGGTTATGAATTTTGATTTTTTATCTCTCATATCATTTCATTGATTTTAATATTCACAACACTTTTATATTATCTGATTATATGGCCCCACATCCCATAATTAAATAACCTATTTTTACTTTAACAAACTCACCTATGTAATGCTTCTGATACATTTAGAAATTCATTGTTTGAAACTATTTATTCCCCCTAATTTACATATAATGGGAATTTCCTTGGAATCACATATTAATTTTATTATCACAAAAACCAAGAGGGTTTCCGTTTTCCATTTCCAAATTTAATGAAAATTAAATTATTTCATCATAGAATCCAAAGAGAGTTATGGATAACACCTTTAAATAGTTGGATTTATGTATTAAAACAATGCTCCCTCCATGCTTTAATGATGATTGATGTGACCAAAATATTGCAATAATTATCTAAAAAAATTATTTATAGGCAAATAAATGTCATCATATTTGTGGATAATCTTGGGTAATTCCATCTCTAATTCTCTATAATGAATATATTGATTAAAATTGATAAAATATTTCATTTTAACCTCATCCCACTCAATGTGGTCAGTCTATTATCATTTCCATATATTCCTAGTAATTGTCCACCATTTTTTTGAATTACAATACAAACAGATGACTGGGAAAATAAATGTTTCATGCTCTAAATGTTGGGGAATGAATAATAACCTTTTCTTCGGTACGAATATATTTCTCAAAAACCTATGGATCAACAGAACTACTATAATAATTTAAGGGTTTCCTCATGAATGTATCAATTGAACATTGGTCCATATCATTATCATTTATAAATCCATCATGGACAATATCATTCGAAAGTGGTTTAATCAATGAAATGATGTTTTCTATTTCATTTCACATAACATTTTGTTTCTCAAAAGGAAAATAATTTTATTTTCCATTTCTATTTTCTTTAAAACAGTTCTTTAAGGCTTCATCCATTAAGTAAAACCAAAATCATAGAGTAAGAAAGACTAATAACTGTGGTTGTGCACATAATCATGAAAAAAACTAATATGATGCCAATAATCATGACCCCATATTAAGCTATTCCAACATTGTTTTATCATATTTCATTCATTGTCATTATTTATTTAAAAAATTCATTATGGTTCATAAAGACATAATGAATATCCAAAGCATATCCCTTTTGAGTGTCAAACCAGGTGTGTAGTAAGGACTACTTTCATAATCATTGTGATAATAAAGCAATATCAATGAAAAAATTTTGGAGTCATATCCTTGTGGTATTTATATATTAATTCCACATTTAGTAGTAGTATACAGACTTGTATTCAATATCATGGAAATAAAATTCTCTATAATATTTTAACAAATTTTTGACAATAGAATTCAATATTCTTAATACAGGAATGATCATTAATGTTCGCATAAATATCATCCCCTATAGTAATCATCAAGAAAATAACATACATTATCCATTAATTATAACTTTGGGAAATGAAACATAATAAATGGTGAGGTATAATGCTTTGTTAGGGAAAATAAGGGAGATAATTAAGCATAAATTATACATGGGGGTATGATAACATGAAAATAGATTTTAAAATCCATAACCATACATCAAATATAATAATCATTAGTAATTTCATACTGATTGGTAGCTTATAAGACATGAATATTAATGCAATTAAAAACATATACAATGATAGAATGAACTTGGAATAAGACATAGATTGTTGGAATTAAAATTATCTTATAACCTTCTAAACATGTGCGAAGAGAAACACATTGACTCATTGTGTTAGTGAAATGAAATCATTATATTGACTAATATTATCGACATTCAACCCGGTCCATGTAGAAAAATAAAGAGTTTATATATTGCAAAATGAAAAAAAATGTGAACAAATTATCCGGATCATGCATAATATTAGGCTCTTTTAATGATGCTGATTCATAACTTTAAAAACATGTAAATCAAATTACCACATAATATTTTAAATTTTTAATCAATTTCATGAATAAAAAAATTACTCATTATTTATACATTCTTAACAAATGTATTTTAGAGAGATTTTGGAGCTGCCCACCTCATAATAAATTCTGTATTTATGTATTCCAAAATATAATAAAACATTCATCATATCATCACCAATGAAAAGGAATTAGTATCATAAATGTTTTTTAACATAATTTCCTATAGAAAATATACAATATTCATAATCATTTTATCTTTTAATAATATCATAACCCAAGGAAAAAGAATCGTGTTTCACAAACATTTTATCATTTTATAACCAATATAGAGAAAAACAATTTATAATCATAATTACATCATAAATATAGATCATTCATATAAATAATAAATATGGTACCATTGTAGAATATGGCCAGTAAGCTATATGTAACATAAATCGTGGTCATCATAGATGAAAAATTATTTTTTATCAATTATTTAAAACATTTATCAAGGGAAAAAACTTTAAATGAACATTATAAAACCAAAAAAAGTTATTTTTTTAGTATATCATTGAAAAATATAATAAAATATTCAAATAAAAAATGTTCATAATGTCCGTAAGTTTTTTACTACCATACATGTTAAAACAAATATTTCATTCATATTTTTTGTAACAACCAAATATTTTGTTCTTGAATATCGACATGAAAATTTATTTTAGAAATTTTTTTTAATAATAAAACATGTGTAAAATATTCAGTTAAAAATAATAGGAGACCAATAAAATATCTTTGAACACATTTTTTGGGAAAAAGGTTTTGAATGAATTTTTTTTACAAAAGAGAGAAATAATGTCAGATTTTCTTAAAAATATTCTGAATTTTTTTACTAAAAATTTATTAGACAACTGAACTATTACATTAAAATGACATGAATAAGCATAATAGAATATAGTTCTTGATCATCCTCAGACATTATTATAATATTTAATCACTGTAATCATGGGGATAGATAATCCTCATAAAGAATGAGATTGTAACATTAAATCATTAAAAATTTTGGAAAATTTTAATCGTAATCCCCATGTACGAATAATATAAAATTGAATGTATAATTTCATGAATATTAATAAAATATTAATATTATAATTCAAAGTGGATATATATACACCTTGTGAAATTATATTGGGGCCTTACATAATGTACGTCACAATAAAGGCAAATTGAGATAAAAATATTATACTGGTTCAGGAACATTTGAACTGTAAACCCTTGTAATGAGATATCATAAAATGTATTTTTAAATCCGTAAAAATTCATAAAAAGTATTATTCAATAAAAACAAAGAAATTATATACCCTACATTAATGACATGGGAGTGGAATATGGAATTTTTTTGAGAGAAGAAGAAAATGAGAATGAAATCCCTTATAGTAAATCGTGAATTACATAATAATCATCAAAACCACCTATATAGTAAATATAAGTTTATTATTAATATATTATTGAAACTTTTTATTTATATAAAATATATATAATTATTTTATGTACTATTATTACTAATTTATTAACAATTCCATGTTAATGTAATGTTTCAGGTAATAACAACTTTTTTTTTCTTTTATGTCATGATTTTTTATTTTAATTCCTCCTAAATTGACCATGATTCCATCATATCCAAAATAATAATCGTGACAACATTTTAATAATTCAACATCAATTATACTATTCTGTCTTAAAATGAGATATATTTTTGATAAATGATGTATGTTACGATCATGGAGATGGTTGGATATAGGTTCACATTAGTAACATTTCCATTTTTCAAAGATCATTAAAAATAAGAGCTAAGTAATATATAAAAATTGTATAATTATAATAATATAATAAATATAATATTATATATGTACAATAACCTTCCATTTTTTTCCAGAATATCTAATTTCACATCAATATACACATACATGAATGATGATATCATCCTTCATTGAGTGAAAAGATAATAATAAATGGTATATTAAAATTTAATAATGAAAAACAAGACATTAATTTAATTATTATGTTATGTATATTACATATATTTTTACTTTTAATCTTCCATGTAATGATTTTGTGAAAAAAAGGATCGCGTCGCTTCATAAGACGATTTCTTATTATACAGATGATTGATGTTATCATATAACATACCAAATGAAAAGAAAATATATATGATATATTTATTAAAGATGTATAATTATGTTATATATTTATCATATATACTTTATATCAATCATTATACCCAATATTAAATGGTGTTAATGTAAAAATGAATGACATCAGTTTGTGCGGTGATATTCTTCCTTACACACGAATGATCATTTCATAACCCGTTTGTTGGATGTGTAGATGGATTTAAGTCATTAATCTCACATAAAAAAATATATATAAATTTTAGAAAATATATTTTTTACATCATCTTGTAATAAAACAAATTTAACGAAATAGAGGAACAAATAAAAAAACGTTTTTGATGTATGTTACCTATTTTTCTAGTATCCTCATTAGCTTACACCTAAATCCATCATAGAATGGAGTTATATCAAAAATATATTTTCTAGGATTATTTGATGGAATTTGTTTTGTGATTTTAGTAGGTATTTAACAAACAAAACATGTATTAAGTGGTAAGTAAAAGAGGAATATGGGTAGCCTTTTATATTTTTGGTTAGTGACACACTTGTAAATCATATGAAATGAATGAATTCCACACATGTTTTTATGAAAAATGGATAAAAAAATATTATTCCAAATAATATTATAGTTATGATATAAATATATACATAAAACTGGTGTTGTAATTTTTATATTTTTGGACCATAACATTTTAATTTAACTCCCAATAAATCCACTTTTACTATTATCACAAAAATAATTTTTAATTTTTTTATTTAATTTGGTTAAACATATTAATATGAACATATTAAAAAATATATATAATTATTAATTCAAATAAGGAGTTAATTTCACGATGTTACATTCATGTATGTGGAAAATTTTTATCTAATAATTAATCTTGTACACGAGATTATAAAGCATATTTTAGAATAGAAAATCACTAAGTTATTATAAAATTTTCATATCAAAATTCAATATAAAGTATATAAAAATTTCCTAAATTATATCAAATTAAATATAAATGAACTAATTTTACTTTCCAAAAAATTTCTAATATAATTTTACTTTATAAATAATTTAATCACAAAGGAATGATTTAAATTAAAATATAGAATTTTTTTCTATTCATAAAAAATTTAATATTTTCAAAATAGATGTTATAAAAAACAATAGTAAGATAATTTTGGCATTACTATTTCTATAATTAAGTTTAAATTATCATATTTATATTCTATTTTTAAAGCTCAATTTTAATATTATTCAAAAAATACATAATACCATTTTTTCTGAAAATTGTATTTTTGAAATATATCAATACATTAGAAAAATTTATGTATTTTATTATAAATATTTTCATGAACCATCCAAGGTAAACCCTAAAATGGTCACTTGATTAAGTCTGTGGCATGTCCTGAAGGGTGTTCCCCATCCCCACGGGCTGACAACAAGTTCCAGGCATCAAAACAAGCCTTTTGGAATGATTTACCCAACAAATAAAACCTAGAAAAATAGAAATAAAACAAAAAAACAGGTATACACTAACTATAGAAAATATAATTACCATAAACTGTTGGAAACCGATCCAAATGACCCCATGGGTCACCACCAAATAAAGAAACACGTTCACTCAAAAAAGCTATCTAATACTAGAACATGAAACTGAAAATAATCCAGGTGTGATCACCGAGATGCACACTAGGAATGCCAAGGAATTCAATGCCATATTAATATTCCTTTAAAAAGAAACCCAATCATGCTTGTTTAAAAAAAAAATTCATAATGGAAAAAGGGTTTTTAGTCATTTTAAAACCATTTTACAAATTTACATTTTTGAAGGAATAAATTTATCTGCCACTATATTTTCACAATATACTACAATCATGCATTATATTTTGAAAATGGAAGGGGGTTAACGAAAATTAAAATATGTTCTTTCCCAATGGGGAATCAACAATGAGAAAAAAAAATTAAAATCACATAAGAAAAATTATTCCACAAATGAGCACCATGGGAAATTACTATATGTAACATGCACATGTCAGACCATAGAGATCTCATACCTTGATGAAAATGTGGAATATGAGCAACAATTGTCCATGTTATCATGTAAGAGCCGCTAGTAGGAAAATCACCCATAACCTAGTGGCCTTTAATCATCATAGGTATTTCGTATGTGTTGTAACAACAATCCTAGTAGACGAAAATTGGATGAATCACTCACGTATCATCTAGTGTACTAGTCCTAGGCCCCCACCAAGGTACCCTAGGTTTCCTATGTTCTCATGTTAAAGTTAACATGGTCACACACCACCCCTCTACATCTAAACAATGGCCAAATATTTAAATGACAAAACCGTCATAAAAAACATCACTTTTTTAATTTACACACACTATATAAAATTATTTTTTAAAATACCCTTTTCATCTCATACAAAGTCCCAAATGCCCCATTTGTATAACACAAGAAAACATCCAATTAGTATTAACCAAAACAACATGATATCCCCCCCATAAAATCACTCATAAATTATTATTATTTTTAAAATAAATGATCTTTTCACTTTTTCAATCAATTCAAATATTATACTCAAAATTTACAATAAGGAAAACACAGCTAAAGTGATTCATTATCCATTTAATATGTCCCTTAAAATATACAAACACTAAAAAGAAATTTTAAATTGATTTCATACCATCAAAACAACCCCCAAAACCCATCATAAAAACATTACATTAATAAACACACAAAACATTTCAATTTACTTTATCAAAACATTTATTCCCAACTTATCAACATAATAACCATTCCAAAAATTCCATTCTCACAACATAATGAAATCACCAAAAACAATAATAAACATACAAAATAATAATTAAACACATATTGTGATTCTAGGTCCTAGAACAACATAACATTTTTATATATATAGTGCATATTGATTTCATATAAAAACAATTAAATATTTTTATGTCAACCTCCAGAAATAATGGAAATTAAAATTAAAGATCAATGAATAGGGAACCAACCTCAAGACATTCAGCTTTTGATGATGGAATTCTGAGACAACCTCACCTACATGCATGTACATTTTCAAAAGTATATATATATATATATATATATATAGATCCATGAACATATTCCTCATACCATGAGGAACATTCCCATGGAGGATATGTATATATACATGCCTATTGATTTATATAAATTTATATATTCATTCTCTATGACTAAAATCCACAATACAATGACCATGACACACTAAAATGATTTTAAGGGGCACTAAAACTTAACCAATACTCTAAATAAAATAATTTTAAAAAAGGTAGTGACGGAAAGTCACCTCGACTGAAGACATACATAATGAAATGAACCAAATCAACATAGAACCCTCTAAAAAAACATTAAACAAGTATTAGCAACTCATAAATCCAGAACATCCAAATATAAAATATGAAACATGACTATTGTATTATTAGCTTTCCCAGAATCATTGGAAGGTAGACTGAATCAATGTAATCCTACCCACCTTTGGTGGTGGTTTTCATAAATATCACATAATGGTCCAGAGAGATCAGGCAACCACTAAATAAGAAGAGGAAACACAAAAAATATTATTATCCCTAAACTTAATGTTTCATATAACTGTTTCTGGGCCATAGAGAACCTGAAATTGGTCGAGGTGAATGAAGGGTAATGGGTAGAAATACCCACCTCTCCATATTGAAGCTTAATGGTAATGATATATAGGATGATATTACCGGGGTGGAATCCACGTGGAGGTTGGTTTAAAGCCCAACGGTTTTAGCCAGGGGTGTCGCACACCTTCTACAAATCATGGATTCAAGGGGTCATTACTGAGAGAATGTCCATCCATGGGGATGATGTTTCAGTGAATAGGTAGCATGAAGGAAGGCTTTCACGCCAAGGGTTGAAGGGTCAGATGTGTCGTGCTGGAAGTATGGGAAGTGGAGGCAGAGGTCACATGACCTAGAGGGGGAGGATGAGACCCATTGTGGGTCTTTATGAAAAGAAACCAAAAAATAAAAAAATATGAACATAATAATAATAACAATAATAATAATCATCATCATCATCATCATCATCATCATAATAATCATAACAACATTTCAATTATAATAATAATATTCATATTAAGAAGAAAAAATAATATGATTATGAATATTACCATTATTATTGATCATTCATTAAATATTTATTTTGTTTTTCAAATTTTATTTTATTTTATATTAATTAATTTTTTTTTATTTATAAACACGGGAAAGAGTACAATTACCTAGAAGATGCCACACATTTCCTGAACCTTACTCTGCCTGCACGATGTGTGGTTCCAAGCCCAAAACACTGATTTCAGAATAAAAACTCAAAAATTGAAAATGATATTCATCATGATCAAACAACAAATAATTTAAGAAGTAGGTTGAAAAAATTGTTAAATTAATAGAGCAATGCTGGGTCGGGGTGTTACAATTACCCCCTCCATGACATTTCATACCCCCATAAAGTCCCAAAAGGACTCAGTTAGTCAAAATGCATCTACCAAAAAATTATTCTAAGAACAATACCATAGTCAGTTAAGGATAGAAATCAGAGAACTAACTCGATATCCAAAGGAATAGTTGATGAGATACTAGAACCACATAAACTAGAGGATCAGTAGTGTGGAACGCTCTTCTATAATATAAACCAAAACATAGAACACCTTGATCACAAACATATAAATTACCAAAGATCAGTGTAATGTCCATATAAATTCATCAAGAGACCCATTTCCCATCTAAAACAATTACCACATTCATGGTCTGGTGGAATAGGAATAATGTAATTCAATATCAAGAGCTCTTTGAAGAATGAGTTTCCCCTGGGATAATTTCATTATGGTATCCAAATCATATTGGGTTCCTATAAAACATTAATCCCTTATAAATCAAATCTATTCATAACAGCTAACCCAAATCCTGACACATACGAGAGTCGTGATATGTCCCCCCACCATTTTTAGAACATGTTAAAGCATGCAGTTCAGACCTTCCATCATGAATCCACTAGCACAGACAGTCTTCCAACACAGTAGAGGGGGGAAAAATAGAAGGAACTTGAAACAATCACTGAATATAGACTCACCACATCCCCAAGATAAAAGATTATCTAATGGTAAAAAAACATATCCCGAAACTTCTTAATGGTAAGACTGGCCACAAGAGAGTTTATATCCAACAATATACAGAAATTAAATTCTTTTGAAAGATCCCACACTGACCACTAATAGAAAAGGTCGCAAAAATAGTAAACCATAGAAAATAGATATTAAACATGCATCTGCTCATCTATTCGATATAAAAATATTGGATTTTCATTCCTTCACACATAAAGACTACCCAATTGAGAAAACTATTTACTCCATGACCTATGGCTGGACACCTAGTGTGTTCAAGCATTTTCTACACCACAGTAAGGAACCAAAAATATCCTTCCAAATCACATCATCTACAATCATATATTATAGACCATTTTGTAGTCAAAACCACAACATGACATAAAAGTATTATGAAAAAATATATTAGAGTCACATGAAAAAAAATTAGAAGAAATGAGTATATGGTCCTTAGATCGAGAATTAAACTGTGACAAGGGAGACTCTCTAGGAATAGGTTCCTCTAGTTCACACTCCTCACTGGATGGGGAACCATTCACGAGAACCTCTAGGATCTAAAAGTCATCATGTCATAGTCCACCACTTATGGAACACATTACAAGATGATAGAGTAATGTACCCTTCACCAATACAGATGTGGTCCATTAAATAGAACTGAAATAGACAATGCACTCAAGACATACGGAGTTACCAAATATCCAAAGACACAACCATCTTCCTCATCTTATACCACAACTGAAGCTATTTTTTGACCATCAGAGGGAAAAAAATGGAATACGTGGAGGTCTATACCCAACAGTCCATTTGATGTCTGAGAAAATCCATCAACCAAAAAATAACTTTCAGAGGAAATTGGATGTTTTTGGGTGGTATAATATAAATGAGAAATGCTGAACCAAATTTAATCACATCACAAATCAAGCCACCACATTCAATCATAAATCAACTATTAACTCAAACACTATCTCAACCCATGAATAATAATTCAAAAAAAAAGAACCACACAAAAATACCATAACGTACCAAATGAAATCACTACATTCATTTTGAACTCAAACCATTTCCAATATAAAATATTTGGACAACATATGAAATTTTGAAAACCCCTTACATTTCATGTACTTTTGGAAAAAAAATTCAAACAAACCCACATATCGAAATATTATCTTTGAAAAAATGAGCCTCAGAAACCTAGAATCCACCCATTGGTATTCTATAATGCCTCACATGTATGTACATTATTATGCAAACTCAGATCCCATACACACATACCAACTCCATGTCCATTATCTATATACCTGAGAAACCATATGAATACGAATGGTCAAATATATAAATTCAAAAGTCCCATTTTTCAATAGATATTAGTTTTCACACATCAAAAAATTCATAATCCCTAAAAAAATTTCCAAATACACATCTAATATACACTATAAATAATCATTAAAAGATCCCAAAATAGCTCCCAATAAATATTAATTTTCATAACTCATTTCATTATCTATCAATTAATGACGTTAATTTTGGAAATAAAAATTTTAACTATATAATCATCAATTTTTCAGCTGGAGAAAAATGTCGCAACACCTACTAAAATTAAATCCATGAACATCCCAAAGAAACTAATTCACCAAGGAATAATGAATCTGAATTCTCAAGAAAAAAACTACAACACATAGCTTGGTCACACAGTTTGAAAAACCATGCACCAACTAAGTGAGCACATAGGATATCATCATATGTAATTTCATGGTCTACACATGGCCTTCCATTCAATTCAAAACTACCATTCGCCCCACCAAAACTATTAGTAATGATAAAGACTATCTAGAAACAAAAAAAGTTGACTAAATACATCAAAACACACTGAGATCCACCTATAGACGCTGAGGGAAAACTATCCCATACTACCCTTGAGATTCAGGTTCCATTCTGAATAGGTGTTGACCAAGAACCTACCTATAATTATACACTTTGATTCTGATAATAATAATTCCAAACTATCAGACATCTGAAAATTACATGGGATAAACCACATCTGATACCATTTTGTTATGAACCAACATGGGGGGACCCTGAACCAATCAGATGAGCTGATCTGAAGCATGACCTGAAGGGCATTCCCAATCACCACAAACATGAAACACGTTGCGGTGATCAAAACCAGATGTTGTGAATTATTTATCATAGAAAATAAATGACATATAAATATAAATAAACAGACAAAAATAGGTAAACACTAACAGTGTAATATAAAATAAAGATAACCTACTATACATACCTCTATGTGACCCCATGGTTTACCACCAAACATAAAACCATGCTAACTTCAATAGTGATCCACGACTAGACCCAGTAACTAAATAATAAAGTAGGTGTGAGAAATCATATGCATAATAAGAAAGAAAATGAATAAATATTCCATAAGAATTTCCCATTAAAAATAATCGTAGTCATTATAGTTTGAAAATAATACATATTGGAATTAGATTTTTCATACTTTTCAATTCCATGTATCATGTTTACTTTATTTAAAGAATGTATTTATCTTCCACAACATTTTCCAAATATATATCAAGCATAAGCTAACATTTCAAAATGAAAATGAATAAATGAGGATTGTAATATGGGTTTTCACAATAGGTAATCAAGAATGAGCAAGAGAAAAAGAAATCACATCACAATAATTATGCCACAAATGACCACCATGTGAAATCCCTATTGGTAACTAGAACATTTGGGACACTATAGTCCTCATACTACAGTGAATACTTGTCATATGAGCCATAATGGTATACGTTCTCATGCATGATCCACTATTAGTGAATACACCCACAACCTAGTGGTCTCCATTCATCACAAGTATTTAGTTAGTGTGGTATCATCAATCCTTCTAGACCCAACCAGGACAAACCACTAATGTATCATCTAGAATACAAGTCATATTCCACCTACCTAGGTAACATGATTTCCCAATTTTTTATTTTAATGTTCACATGCACACACCCAATGCCTTATCATTCACACAAAGGCTAAAAATTTCAACGAAAACACCCCTATTCAAAAAACAATACAATTTTAAATTTAAGCACAACATCGAAAATCCATTTTTCAAATCACTTTCAATAATATAAATAGTTCCCAAATTCCATTTTTTATATCACATGATAACACCCAATTACGACTAATGAAAAAAAGGCCATGCCCCCTCATAAAACCAATCATACATTAAACAAATTTTAAAACAATATTTTCACCTTTTCAAACACTTCAAAAAAATGATACAAATAATGTAAAACAAGAAAAACATGCCAAAAGTGATTCATTTTCCATTTAAAATCACAATTAAAAGATACATACACCTCAAATTTCCTAGAAACACAATTCATTCAATTTAAAAAACACCTAAAACCCGTCTTAAAAACATTAAATTAATTCACAAATAAGAAATTAAAATTTACATTATAAAAAATTCATTTCTAACTTATAATCAAACCAACCATTCACAAAATATCATGCCCACCACATAATCAAATCGATGAAAACATTTATAAACTTAGTTAAGAAAAATTAAACAAATATAGTTATTCTAGGTAACTAAACCACCCACCATATATATATAATTATATGCATTCCATATATAAACTGTAAAAATTATTTTAATGGAACATCAAGAAATAATTGAAATTTCAAATAAAGATCGAGAAATAGAGAACCTACCTCAAGACATGCGATATTTGACAATGGAATCTTGAGATCAGTTCACCTACACACATATACATTTTTATATATTTTTATATATATCCATTGATCCAAGAACTTATTTCCTAGTCCATGAGGGATCATTTTCAAGGAGGATAGGTATATATACATTCCTACCCATGTATATACATATATATCTTCATGTATAATGACTTGAATAAACACCACAATGAACATGACAATCTACGATGATTAAAATGGGGACTAAAAATTACCAAAGACTCCAAATGAAACAAATATGAACAATCTAGTGAGATATTCCTCAACATGACCGGAGACCGAGGGATTAAAATGATTAGAAACAACAAGGAAGCATCATCCCCTCCTCAAAATAAATACTAGAAACTAATAAATCCCAAAACCCACAAATATATTCTATGTGAAATGAATAACGAAGGAAAAAAATACCCAAAATAATTTGTGGTTGGACCAAATTGAAGTGAAATACTTCGCCTTTATCGGTGCTTTTCAAAACATGCATATATGGGTTTCAAGAGATCAATCTCATATCCTATCAGAGGAAGAAATAAAAAAACATGTTTATCCCTCAAATTTAGGTTTCAGATGATTGTTATCGGCCCACGAAGAACTGGAAATCGATCGGATGAATGATATGGTATATGAATAAAGACCAACATCACCAGATTGAATATTAAAGATGAAGAAATATAGGAAGAACTGACTGTGGAAGACTCCACCGAAAAGAGTGTGGCGCACCCAAGATTTTCAACCATGGGTTCGTACATCTTCAACAATTCGTGGCCAAGATGGGTTGTGGAATAGAGATAATCTAGGCCTGGTGAGGTTCTCACATAGAGGTGGTATCCCAAAGGAAGTCTTGAAAACCTAGGGTTCGAGGGACTAGTGTATTGTGCTAATAGTGGGGTGTGGGGAAGAAGATGTTGTGTTACTTTGAGGAGAAGGTGGAGACCCATTTTGGGTCTTCAAAAAATGAAACTGAAAAAATAAAAAAAAGATAAAAATAAAAATAATAATCATCACAATAATCTTAATAATATTAATAATATAATAATAAAAATAATAATATTATTAAAAATAAAAACATTATAATAATATTAATATTACTATTATTATATATTCTTTATTTTAATTTTAGTTTCATTTTTCAATTTTTTTATGTTTTAAATTTAAAAATTATATTACATAAAAACTCATGAGAACTACATGGTCAACATGAACAAGATGCATAGTTATTTAATAGTGCTCTCCCCGTGCTACAGGTGCTACCAAGACAGAAATGCCCATTTCCAAATAAAAACCCTAAAACACACACAAGAATTCTACCAAATCAAACAAAAAATAAAATAAGATCATGGTTGAGTAAAATAATTAAATTTGAAGTCTTGTGTTGTGTTTGGAAGTGATAATTATGATTTCGTGACATAAAACTATCATAATTTATTATTAAAATGTATTTATTTTATTTTGTATCACTATGTTCTAGTTTTTTTATTTAAATGTAGTGTTTAAATAAAAATTTTAAAAATATTTATGGGTTTTGGTAAAAACTCTTATTTCTTTGTAATGTAATATAACTATGTGTTTTGTTTAGGTAAATATGAACATAGTGTTTCTTCTATCACAAGATATCAAAGAAATTTATTTTATTCAAATAAAAAAATTATAAAAAATAATGGTGTTACTTAAGTGGAAACAATCTTGTGTATATTGATAATATTTATTCATATAATCATTTTGACCCATTACCATGTTGAAATTGACCAAATAGACCAAATATAGTGAGAAATGACAGTTTTCTCTTCTATAAATTCATTAGATACAACAAAGTGTAAATACATCTAACATTGACAAGTCGGAAACATTGTTGACATTACAGGTTATATATCTTGCTAATAGATTTTTTCACTACCTAAATGACTTGAATTTTTTTCACTAATCTCGTAAAATTAAATTATATGACATGCGGAATAACTTCTTACTTATTATAAATTTTTTGATTCCTATCCTAGTCATATGATACAATTTTTTAATGACTATACAATATTACATTTCTTGAATTTAGAACCTATTGAGGGTGTATTACATAAATAGCCTTATCATTAGTGTTACGTTGATTCTCAATCTCTACTTCAAGGTAAAAGGTTCTACCGTGATGTATCAAAACTTGTTGTTTAATGATTGTAAATTTAATCCCACCAATTACAATTACTCCTCGAATTCTCCATCTCTCTTTTGTTTATGAATAATTTCTTAAAAAAGTAATATATTTTTTATTTTATTCCCCAATATCTCAATATTATGATATAATATTTATTCGAGTTCAACATAACACTCATCACATTACTGCGATTTTTAATAACTAGCATTCCTATTTAATATTAATCATGTCCACGAATGGCTTAAATGAATTCAATGTATTCTTAGTGTGGTTAAGTGTATCTACTTGAAACCATATAATTATTTGGTTTAATGTAACTTATAATGAATATTGACACGTTTCTTATCTAGTCTATGACTCTATTTTCAGTGAGAAAAATCATATGAGATGGATGAAATCCACGTTAGATTGAAAATTATAAATTTTAATGGGGATAAATATCAACCCTAACCTTTCGTAGATTATTTTACACCCTCTATGAGTGATGTCACATTCGTATAAGGGTGGAAATTTATATATCCTAGTATATGGATTTTGGCATCCCAAACATCACAAACATAAATATAAAATCATTTTAGATGAATTTTTTGAACGTATGAAAAAAATAATTATCTAGATCATTAATGGTTGATTATATTTAGAGTATAAATGAATTGTAATATTATTTAATTAAAATAATTTTGAATATTACATATTTTTATTATCACATATTAAATATCATTGTAATACCCAATTTAAATCAATTCATCATATCCACGGTAGATTATTAATAATAAATATTGATATTAAATGATTAATAAGAAAAAATATAGGATATATCACTCAATGAGCATATTTAAGAATATCACGAGAATATAAGAAGGATAAAATGATCCAAATATTTGAAATTACTACCTAAAATTTCATATATCATAAAAATAGTATGATAGATTTGTAGTTTATAAGACTCACGTCATATAAAAATTAAACTCCTTGAGCAACGAGATCATTCAATAAGAATAATAAAATTTCAGGCATATTGGGGTAACAAATTTCTCATACTAATAATCATATTAATATTATGTAATAGTTACACACCATAATAATAATCACAGGTTTGGATCTTGATAACCACCCATGAACTAGCTTCTGGCTTCAGTTAACCACTAGTGTACTGTAACGCCCCAACACTAGTTACCTATAGTCAGTACATTATTACATAACATCAGCATGATGAAAAGAAAATCATGTCTCGATAGACCGTTTAGTTTAGTGTTATTGGAAACAATATTCTTACATAAGTTTAACATTACAACTTGAAAAGAAATACAACATGGATTTATTCCATTAGAAACATCCAAGCCTACTAGATTATGCCTGCAAGTCACTCATAAATAAATTTTTCAAATGCTGGGAAAATTAAACATAAGAAAGGGGTGAGCTCAATTTCTCAGTAAGGGTAAGCAATGCAGTGAAAGATAACATAAATATTAACCGTGGTGAATAATTGAAACCACATGACTTTACCAATAATAATCATGAATACTATAATGGAAGGAATATGAGATGAGTAAATAATTCCATAATAAAACATAATCATGGGTATTCTACTAGTCGAATGACCACATGAACCATCAATATTATTTTCATAATGAGAGAATGTATAATGTCTAAAATTTTGAAAAATTTTGTCAAGGCCTCGGCCAAGACATCTAAAAATGATTAAGGCCTCGACCAAAACCATATATCAAATTGGGAATGGCCTCGACCAATTCCACATCAAGTTGTCTCATGAGACCTACGGATGCATCGAGTAACTCTTGAGGGCTCCACCCGTCACTTAATATGTCCTTTACATTCCTCATTTAAAAAGGATGAAATATAACATAAACATTCATATTAAAACTAGCATATGAAATGTAAATAATTTTACCATACACCATCAATGGTATAAAATTAGCACATCCAAAGTCAAACATATCACAAAACCATTAATATAATATGGATTTTTTTATCATAATAAATAAACTTCAAATAAACATAGAATCCATCAAAGGATGTTAAAATTGATGAAATCAATTTTTTTTAAAGAAATATCAAATT
Organism: Viscum album; assembly: GCA_963277665.1. Lineage (NCBI taxonomy): Eukaryota > Viridiplantae > Streptophyta > Magnoliopsida > Santalales > Viscaceae > Viscum > Viscum album. Next base: position 1,579,436,157 of record OY728142.1, read on the forward strand.
CTATTTTGAAATCAATTAAGAGTGACATAATTATAATGAAAACATTTATTTTGAAAACATTCTTATAATCTTGTAAGGTAAGCTTCGATGATGTTATAACTAAGTAAAATAGTTTCACCCTCTATATAAGTTTTAAATAATCAATCTTACCTTTACTTTGTCCAAAATACCATAAAGTACCTTGCTTGGAAAATGATGAAAAGATACCTTTCAGAACATATAAGATTAAATAAGGGTATAAATGACTTTAACCCACTATCTAGTAAATAGTAAAAATGTTTTGAAATGGATGATAAAGAGGTCTCAGTAGAAACGTACGTAAAAAAACCTCTGATAATAAAGAGAATGTATAATTAACCCATACCATGTACTTTCCATTGGTTAAGGGTGGTTTAACCTCCTGTATAATGGTAAAATAATTGTTATTAAATTATCCAATAACTATATACATTAATATGATATCAAAGATGATAATATTTTAGTATTATCGTCGGTCCAGGTGTTAACTGATTAGTTTTCCATTAAATGATTTGTTATGTAAGTAATTTTTGTTTTTGATAGGATGTATATTATCCATATTCAGAATGATATTAAGTATTTAAAAAGTATTTTTAATCATATAATGAAAATTAGTCTAGAATGTATATGATGGGGAATGAATCCTATCACGTTCGTGGATACGGTAATCTGTTCGTATCCACAAGCGACAATATAATCATTTTTATATTAAAATAATATATAATTGGAGGGTATATAATATATACCGAATCATTATCATGTTATATTTATTATTTACATCAATAACACATTATTATTATATCAATCTAAATAATAATGTATTGAATAACAATTACACCATGATGTGGAGATGGTAATACATAAGTATGCACGTATGGGGACATGTCATTCAAAGGATGGATAGAATAGTGAATATAGTTGTACCATATTTATAATAACATAAAAGTATATAGGAGATACATGAGGTATCATTTTAGAATGGAAACAACAATGAAAGGGGAACTGGAAGAAGAAAGGAACATGAAATAGGTGATGAAACATTTACCTCTCCTTTGGGTTCTCCCTTTTGATTTGATCAAAAGGGATCTATATGTAGGATTTATGACTAAAATAAGGCCTCTACGATTAAGGGAGGATAGTTGAAATGGTATTTGGACTGAGTATGGATGAGCCAAACGACTTTGAAGTTGTGAATTAGAGAGAAGTAGGAGTGCCCTTTTATAAGAGGGGTGAGGGACACCTTAGGAAAAGCTAGAAATATAAATTTATAATAAAATAATCTTGGGTTTCTAATGGCTCAAAAATAGATTATTTAAAGTCTAAGGTGGGTATTGGTCTAAAAAAACTCAACCAATAGGTTTTATACAGGTTGGGGTCACTATATTAACCTTATCTTTTAGATTTAACTCTTAGTTAAATAGTTTGACATTTACCAGGTCTCTTTGTATTTTTATATTATATGGGTAAAAAACATATTATATACTTCCAAGAAAACCCCAAGTGGTTCATTAATGATACACCATCCATTATATATGTATTTTGTCCAATCCTTTGATTTTTAGGAATAGTATATCAATTAATAATATAATATTTGTTTTAAAAACTCTTTAATGTCAATTTTGACACTAGTTGGTATTTTTTTTTCTAAATTCATAATAGTATTATTACTTCGAAAAAAATTCATATAACAAACCATAATATGTCATATTAAACTATAAAATTACTGGAATTCATAAAAAGTCTCAAATTACATATATTTGGATATTTATAATATCAATTTTTTAAAATTTCATTAATTAAGTAATTACTACATCATCATTGTGTCAATAATAAATTAAATTATTTAATGTCTAAAAAATATAAATAAAATTCCATTATGTATGAAATATTTTTATATTTATAATGAATAATTATTGTTCAATTTATCTTATGTGTAACCCTATATTAAAAATGTTTTATTTATTAAAAATTGATTTTAACTCTTTTAACTCTTCTTTGAATTAATTAACAATAAATGTCCTAATATAATCCATGTAGACCAAAGAGGATCATATTTTATTCCTATGGTTTTTTTGGTCGAATTATACTTATCCAATAGAATTAGGATATCTTTTAGGGTAATAATAATATCATTTTTACCCTTATTTACCATATTTACTTTTAACTGTGGTAAATAAAAGTTAAAAGTTACTATTCGCCAAAAATTATTTTCATCTTATTCAACGACATTTTACTTACTGATATCAACCGTGTCTCCCAGATTTTTTAAATTCAACTCACAGAAGCGGTAAAATTATGTTATATGTAAATTTCCAAATGCACCCAGGAGGTGGGTAAAATATTTTAAAAAGTTCAATAATTTTTTTAAATATAAAATTATTATAAACTGACTCAAGTGAATTATGTTGAACTTATATAGGTATTATGTATCTATTATGATCTGAAATAAATTTAAATAAAATAAATAATTATTTAAATAAAAAATTAGTTTGAAACTATAACTAGTTTTTTCACTATTCATCAAAAATTGAATGTTTTTAGAAAAATAAAAAAAATATCCTTAAGATAATATCGATATTACAAATCCAAAAATTAAGTCCATTTTGAGTGATAAAATTTATAAAATTTAAAATAGTGGGTATTAAAATTCATAACGGCTTGTTTGATTGGCTGTGGTGTGTTAGAACTCGAAGTTGCATACAACACACACTATTGTATTATTCAAAGAGAAGCGTACCATGGAAGCAAGGGATGTTACATTGTCCTATCCTTCAAATAATTTGGTCCTTGAAATTTATAGTGTATTACTGTGTAAAAAAACTCAGGCGGTTCTTTATCATGTGTTCCTTGGGTTCCCACGCTGCCGCTTCTATCTTATGGTTTCTCCAAAGAACATTTTCTAGATGAGTGGTTCGGTTTCGTAGCACTTGTTCTATTGAATCAATAACCTTGAAATGATCTTCTTAATAAGATAGATTAGGTTCCAGCTCTAATTCTTCATTGGTGAGTACATGCGCTGGGTTAGGCTAGTAATTTCTCAACAATGATATGTGGAACACATCGTGAACTTTGAAGATATTTGGCAGCATTGCCAACCGGTAAGCTATAGCCCCAATTTTTTCTAGAATTTCAAAAGGTCCGATGTACCTGGGACATAATTTTCCCTTCTTACGGAAATGTATAACACCCTTCCATAGAGATACCTTCAAGAAATCCTGGTCTCCTACTTGAAATTCCAAATCCATCTTTCGGTTTTCGGCATAGCTGTTCTGCCTGTATTGAGCTTCTTTGATGTGGGTTTGGATTACCTTCACCTTTTCCATTGTTTCCTCCACAAGTCCTGGGACTACGTGGTTTCATTCACCAACATCATTTCAACAGGTTGTTGTGCGACATCACTTTCTATATAACGCTTCATTTGGTGCCATCTGAATACTTTAATGAAATCTATTGTTATTGGAAAATTCTACCAGAGATAAATATTGATCCAACATACCTTTAAAGTCATGTGAGGATGATCTCAACATGTATTCTAAGGTTTGAATAGTCTGTTCTGATTGTCCATCAGTTTGGGGGTGGTAGGTAGTGCTCAAACAAAGTTCATTATCCAGAGATTTCTGAAGACTTTTCTAGAATCTCGATGTAAAACATGGATCTTGATCAGAAACAATCGATAATGGTACAACATGAAGTCTTACAACTTCATTAATATATAGTCTTGCTAAATTCTCAAGTGGTAAATCTTCCCATATAGCAAGAAAATGTGCTGACGCGGTAAGACGATCAGCAATGACCAATATTGCATCGTTCCTTCTTGGAGTCTTTGGTAGTCCCATGACAAAGTCCATAGTAATATTATCCCATTTCTACTCAGGTATGGGAAGAGGTTGCATGACTTATCTAGGATGTTGGCTCCCAGCTTTAACTTGTTGACAAACCATACATCATGACCAAAAATCAGCAAACTCCCACTTCATGTTGTCCCACCAAAAATGTTCGTTCAAATCTCTATACATCTTAATTCTACTAGGGTGTATAGAGAAGTTGGAACTATGAGTATCACCCAACAATTACCTTTTTAAATCTGGTATATCGGGAACCCAAATTCTCTTCCCAAATTTCAAAATTCCATATTCCTATACGAAGTCACTCAATCTCCCATCATTCACACCTTTAATCTTCTTTTTAAATTCCACATCATAAGCCTAACAACATTTTATCCTTTATATTAAAGATGGTTTTCCTACCATTTGAAGAAGAATTGATGCTTCACCTTCCATGGTTATTCCCATATCCATCTTTACTAGATCCATGAAAGTAGGATCCCTTTCAACCCTCATCTTGTTCAAAACTCCATGATCATTTCCGCTCAATGAATATGCCACCTTATTTTCCTTTCCTGGGTGGTTTTGTATTATTCAATCATAATCATTGACTAGTTCAAGTGATTGTATTTGCATCATGTTGAGTTATTTATGTGAGAAAAAATAATTAAAACTCTTGTGATCAGTATATATCTCTCATTGTTCACCATAATGATAATGTCTCCATATCTTCAAAAAATGATTACAGCTTCTAACTGAAGATCATGAGTAGGATATTTTTTCTCATAAATTTTTAGTTATCGTGATGCATGGGTAATAATCCTATCATTCTATATAAGGACACAACCAGGTCTATTCTATGATGCATCACTATAAATAAAAAACCCATCATTCCGTGATGGTATAGTCAATATTGGAGTATTGACTAATATTCTCTTCAGTTCTTCAAAACAATCATCACACTCTTTTTTCCAAACAAATTTAACCCCTTTATGTGTGAGATTGGTTAATGGGTTAGCCAATCAGGGAGAAGTTTGGATGAAATGCAGATAATAACCTCCTAAACCAATAAAATTGTGTACCTCAGTTATAATTGTTGGTGTTGGCCTTTCTTGGATTCCTCTTGTCTTAGAAAGATCAACATAGATTCCATCCTTAGAGACAATACAACCAAGAATAGAAATATCCCAAATCCATAATTCACACTTGCTAAACTTTTCATATAATTCATTTATTCTAAGAGTCTTTATAATAATGCGCAAGTGATTTTCATGATCCATGTATCTTTAGAAGTATACAATGATATCATTAATAAATACCACTATAATGTCATCAAGATATTCCTTGAAAACTCTATTCATCCGATCAATGAAGATAGATGGTGCAATAGTCAATCCAAAAGGCATTACTGTAATCTCATAATACCCGTACCTAGTTCGAAATGATATTTTATGAATTTATTCCTTGTTAACACACAATTGTTGATATCCAGATCGAAGGTCAATATTTGAAAAGTATTGAGCTCCATGAATCTAGTTGAATAAATAATCAATGCGAGGTAGGGGACACTTGTTCTTTATTATTAAAGCATTGATCTCCCTGTAGTCAATGCAAAACCTTATAGATTAATTTTTCATCATAACAAGAAGGACATGGGCTCCCCATGGAAAAACACTAGGGAAAATTAATCCCTTATTACTCAATTCCTCAAGTTGTTTATTTAGTTCCACTAATTCCACAGAGGACATTCATTAAGGGGTCTTAGATATGGTCCTTGAACCAGGAATTAGATCAATAGAAAACTCAATTTCTCATTCTGGAGGATGTCGACATAAATATTCTGGAAATATATCAACAGACTCTTTAACAATAGTTACATCCTCTATTTGACCATTATTTTCCTCACCCATAGTTATTTCATTATATTCCTCCATAATAACTGAATTTAGTTGAGCTACTGGGGGTGGATCTACATAAGAATTGGGTGGTAAAGAATCTTCTCTAAAGATAAGGTGTTCTTTATTATCATCATCAAAAATATTAACCACTTTCTTCTTAAAATAAATTCTTGCATCATGGTCTGAAATCCGATCCATAACGAGGATTATATCAAATTCAATCATGGGTATGATGATGATATCATCAGATAAAGAACATTTATATGCCTTAATCGGAACGGATTCACAAAACATTGTAGCAAGGATACTTCCCTTAGGAGTTTGGACTGACAACTCCCTTGTTTAATAAAATTGGAAATATATAATTTTCATAGAAAACTGGGAAGATATAAAACAATTCAATGATCCATAATCAAATAAAGCATTGGCTAAACATTAGGAAATCATTAAATTTCATTCCCCTACATATTTCGAGGCTTCAACCTCAGCAGTAGTGATTGCATAAGCTTGGCCTTGATCCCTTGGCCATTTTTGATGTATGTTTCCCTGACACTTAGGAAATTATTTTTCATAATGTCCTATCTCCATGCAATTGTAGCATTGAAAATTGGTGATGTCTTATTTTCATTTAAAATCACCAACAAGATGGCCTTTCTGTCCACATATTTAGCATACTCATTTTCCTTTTAGACAGGCAATGTGGGTCTTCCTTCCACAATTATCACATGGTGGATATTCAATTCTTCCCTTCTTCTATTTTTCCTTATTTCCTTTCTAGAGTGTTCAACAGATCTCTTCTTCACATTCATTGTTTTAAAGTCATAAGACTTAGAGAATTATTTTTCTGTCTTGATAGCACACGAGACAATATCTTCATATGATGAGAAGGATTTTGATACTATTTAAAGATGGAGAAATGGTTTTCACCCATCAAATAAATAGTCAATATTACTTGTTGGGTTACGTATATAATATGCATCATTACTTACTAACATTGTAAAGTTATCTTTATACTTTGTGATTTCTCATCCTCCTTTTTCCTTGGACTCATTAATTGTCCTTCTATATGCGCTTGATGGACAAGAGGAAATTAATTTTCTATGAAAATTTTATTAAACTACCTCCATTCCATATTTGATTCTTCATCGCCATCCTTTGTGTTTTGAATCAATAACCACCATTGATCAGCATCTCTAGTGAGGTTGTAAACTTCCATGAAAACTTTTTCCCTTTCACTACTCCCCAAGATGTGGAATATTTTTTCTAAGAAATTTATCCATCACTCAGTTATTAATGGATTTGTACCCCCATTGAATGTTGGAGTTTGTGGCCTCAAGAAGCGGTCTAACATTGATCCTCCGCATTGTGGATTGGGGTGCTTCATGCGGGTATGGTTATTATTCATAACATCTGTGTGTTGTCCCTGTATGGTGATAAGCTAATCAACACCAGTTGTATCATAATCTCCACTATAATTAACTTGAGCAGGAGATAAATCCCTACATGGAGTGAATACATTGATACCGTTTTCATCCCTTCCACATGGAACCATTTCTAAACAATGGAGTGCACTAGATCAGTTTATGAATTGCAACACTTAAATCCAAACTTGTAAAACACTTTACATAAATTTAACAGTTTATGGATATAAACCATAATCTCAAAAAAGTTTTCTTAGAGGAAGTAAATACTCATAAACCCTTCATAATGGTTTGTAAATAAAATGATAATTATCATAAGCATATCCCCCGGGAGTGTGGTAATCAAGAGTTCAGCAAGGCCCGTTGTCTTGCACCACTTCTCGTTCGAGTCTAGCTCAAAGCTGTGTTTTCAGGTTTTACCCCTGGTACATCTGTGCAAGAGCCGCCTCTACCTTCTTGTATCCAGACATGGATGTATTTCTTGGAAAACTCAAAAAATATATACAATACCAAAATTCTAGGAAGTTCTTCTAAACTAATTCTCAAAGCCTATCTTAGGGCTATGTGCTCTAATCATAATTTATCTAAATCTAGTATCCAAGGTTTGTACTATACTTCCTCTGATACAAACTGTAACGCCTAGACCCTAGTTACCCATTGTTAATTCATTATTACATAACATTGGTATGATCACAAGGAATTCATGTTTTAAAAAACTGATCATTTTAGTATTATTGGAAACAAGATTCATAAATAAGGTCAACTTTACAACGTGAAATGAAATAAAACACGAATTTATTCCATTATAAACATCCAATCCACCTAGATTATGCCTGAAAGTCACTCATAACTTACATATTTATATCATGGGAAAATGAAACATAAGAAAGGGGTGATCTTAAACGCTCAGTAAGGGTAAGCAATGCAGTGGAAGATAACATAAATATTAACCAGAGTGAATAATTGAAACCACATGCCTTTACCAATAGTAAACATGAATAATTTTATGGTAGGAATATGAGATGAGTAAATAATTCCATAATAAAGCATTATCATGGGTATTATACTTGTCAAATGACCACATGGTCCATCAATATTATTATTATTATAATGAGGGAATGTATAATGCCGGACATTCTAAAACATTTTCTCAAGGCCTTGGACAAGATTTCTAAAAATGATTAAGGACATGGACAAAACTATATATCAAATTGGGTAAGGCCTCGGCCAATTCCACGACTAGTTGTCTCATGAGACCTACCGATCCATTGAGGAGCTATAGTGGGATCCACCCGTCACTTACTATGTATAATACATTCCTCATATGAAAAGTTTGAAATTTAACATAAACATTCGTATTAATACTAGAATAAGAAATTTGAATACTTTAACCATACACCAATAATGGTATAAAAATAGAACATCCACTATCAACCATATCACAAAACCTTCAACACAATATGGAAGTTTTGTTTCATAATATATCAACTTCAATTAAACTTAAAATCCATAAAAGGATGTTGATATAGATTATATCAAAACCTTTTTTAGAGAAATATCTCACTCTGTTTTGAAATCATTTAAGAGTAACATAATTATAAAGAAAACATTAATTTTGAAAATATTCTTATAATCTTTTAATGGAAGCTTCATGATGTTATAATGGCGGAAAATAGCCACACCTGCCCAATAAGATAAAAAAACAATTTTACCTTAATTTTGTTGAAAAAGGCATAATGTACCTTGTTTGGAAAATGTCAAAAATAATTATTTCAGAACATATATGGTAAAATAAGGGTATAAATGACTTTAAACCATTGTCTAGTAAATATTAAAAATGTTTAGAAATACATTTTTAAGAATCATGGACGTGGATGATAAAGGGGTCCCATTAGATATTTATGTAAAAACAACATTAGATAATTAAGAGATTGAAGAATTAACCCTTACCATGTACTTTTCATTGGTCGAGTGTAATTTAACTTCCTGTATAATGGTGAAATAATTGGTATCAAATTATTCAAGAACTATATACATTAATATTATATTATATATGATAATATTTTAGTATTATCATCATTCTAGGAGTTAGTTGATTCGTTTTCATTTATATAATTTGTTACATATGTAATGTTTGTTTTGGATAGGATGTATATTATTCATATTCATAATGATATTAAGTATTTAAAAATTATTTTTAATCATCTAATGATAATTAGTCTTGAATGTATACAATGGGGAATGAATCTCATCGCGTTCGTGGAGACGGTAATCCATACGTACGCACGAGTGACAATATCATTCTTTTAATATTAAAATAATATATAATTGGATGGTATATCATATATACCAAAAAATTATCAAGTTAAATTTATTTTTTTTATCAATTAAAAAGGGTAATTATACCAATCCAAATAATAATGTATTGAATTAAAATTACCCCAAAATATGGAGATGGTAAGCCATACATACACACGTATGGTGACATGTCATTCAAAAGATGGATAGAATAATGAATATGGTTCTACCATATTTATAAAAACATCCAAGTATATAGAATATACAGGATTTATCATTTTAGAATGGAAACAACAAAGAAAGAGGATGTGGAAGAAGAAAGGAACTTGAAAGAGGTGATAAAATAGTTACCTCTTCTTTGGTTTCTTCCATTTGATTTGATAAAAAGAGATCCATAGGTTGAAATTATGACCAATATAAGGCCACTAAAATGAAGGGAGGACATTTGAGATGGTATTAGGGTATATTTTGGCTGAGAAAAATGGATTTGAAGCTGTGAATTAGAGAGATGGGGGAGTTCCCTTTTATAAGAGAGGTGAGTGGAACCTTAAGAAAAGATAGAAATAATATTTTATAATAAAATAATTTTCGTTTTCTAATAGATCTATAATTTATTATTTAAATGATAAGGTTGTTATGAGTCGAAAACCACTCAAAAAATAGGTTTTAGATAGGTTTGGATCAATATATTAACCTTATCTTTTAGATTTAACTGTTAGTTAAATAGTTTGACATTTACCATGTATCTTTGTACTTTTATATTATATGGTTAATAAACGTACTATATACTTCCATGAGATCCCAAAGTGGTTCATTAATAATACATGTACCATTATATAAGTCTTTTATTGAACCTTATATTTTTAGGAATAGAATATCAATTAATAATATAATATTTGTTTTAAAAACTCTTTTATGTCAATTTTGACACTATTTGATATTTTCTTTATTCTAAATTCATAATAGCAATTTCACTTCATAAAAAATTCATATAACGAACCCTAATTTTTCATATTAACATATAATATTAGTGGATTTCATAAAAAGTCTGAAATTACATTTATTTAGATATTTATAATATCAATTATTTTTATATTTCATTAATTAGGTAATTAGTGTATCATTATTGTATCAAAAGTAAATTACCTTATTTAATTTATAAATAATATAAATAAAATACTATTATGTAGGAAATATATTTAGATTTATAATGAATATTTATAGTCGAGTTTATCTAATGTGTAACCCTATATTAATAATGTTTTAGTTATTGTACATTGATTTTAACTCTTTTAACTTTTCTATGAATTAAATAATAATAAATGTCGTAATACAATCCTAGTGGACCAAAAAGGTTCTAATTTTATTTGTAATGTTTTTTGGGTCGAATTATACTTATCTAGTTGAATTACGACACGTGTTAGGGTAATAAAATTTTTGTTATTACCTTTAATTACCATATTTACTTTTAACTGTGGTAAGTAAATGTAAAAAGATACAATTCACCAAAAATTATTTTCATGTTATTGAACCAAATTTTACTTACTGATATCAATCATGTCTCTCAGATTTTTGAAATTCAACTCACAGAAGTAGTAAAATTATGTTTTATGTAAATTTCCAAATGCTCATAGGAGGTGGGTAAAAGACGGTAAAAAGTTCAATTAAATTTTTATATATGTAAAATTATTATAAAATGACTCCAATTAATTAAATTGAATTTATATATGTATTATGTATATATTTTGACCTAAAATAAATTTAAATATAATAAAAAATTATTCAAATAAAAATTTGGTTTTAAACTATAATTCAGTGTTTTTATCTATTCATCAAAAATTGAATGTTTTTAGAAAAAAAATTCACCCTATGCTAATTTCGATATTCTGAATCCAAAATTGAAGGCCATTTTGAAAGATAAAATTTATAAAATTAAAAAAGTGGGGATTTCTTTTCATTACTACTAGTTTTATTGGTTTCGGTGTGTTAGAACTCGAAGTTGCATACAACAAACACTATTGTGTTACTCAAAGAGAAGAATATCGTGGAAGATGGGGGTTTTACATGTACCATTGTTGGGATTATGTTTACCACATATATAACATAATCCTCAGATGAAAATGAACATACCAGTTCATCTCATTAGACATTAAAATATTCTTCATTTATTGGAGGTTTATAATGAACCCTCCCAATAAATAATCCTAATCTATTCATAATCATTTTATAAGATTAGGAAATCTTTTCCATTTTAACATAGAATCTTCCATTGAATAGAAAAAGAGTTTCATCCATATCTCATCATTACAATCATAAAATACCCAGATAATTAATAAATATTATTTAATTTTATGAATCCCTAATTAATAATAAGTAACATCAATGGATAACATCAAAGATGAAAAGAAATTTAAAATATCACTTGAACAATTTTTATGGAAAATACAATTTTTGTTTTGAAGTTACTTATATAAAATTTGATGATATCCATAATATTATGGAAATTATAACTTAAAAATATAATTAAACTAGTAAGGAATGATTCAAATAAAATAATAGTTATATATTTGGGAAAATCAATTTATGTATTATTTGTTATAAAAATATTCTTGATACATATTTTGAAAAAAATACATCTTTCAGAAAATTATAAGAGGAATTATCTTACAACATTTTATAGAATACTAATCAGGGGTAAAAATGAATTTATTATAACCATATAAAATATTAAAAACCGGCCCATTTTTTAAATAATATATGCATATAGTAGATAATTATTCCTAACCTAATAAAATAAAAAATTTATGCTTCCTTAAAAACAATATTCCACAATTTTGATTATATAGAGGGATTAAAATGAAATGACAATATTTATTTTCCATTAATGAATTTTGGATAATAAAATAAATGATATTACTAAGAGATTGATCAAATAATTTCACCATTATATATTAAATTGATGAAAACCCCTGTAAATTATAAGATTTTATGATAAAACCATTACCTCAAGTATGAAATTCCACTTTTGATCTATATGAACCTATATAATAAATTAAAATTTTTTCTATCCAAATACTTTAACTATATTAGTTCATATATTAAAATATATGATTTACAAAAATTATCTTATAACACAATCATTGCTAATATTTCTTGATCAACCCCATCTTGAGTACTAACTAATTCATTTTTCATGTGTCATTTCAGTCAAATTATATGTTACATGTATATTTATCATGTTTAAATAAAATCAATATTTTTAATAATGACATAAATACAATTTATATTCAATATATACACATTTTAAACCACTTGTAAAATTATGATATAAAAAAATCAATTACAATATTAAAGGAGTTGGTAGTCTTTACATATACATGAACATTGTTTTCATTTTATTAAGAAGAAGATTTGAATAAAGATAAATATTATTTTATCATTAAATAATTTTTTAACATAATAAATGTAATATATATTCTATGAATCCATCACTATAAATATAAACCATATGGGTTGATTGAAAATGATTCATATCGCTCCATAGAAGCAGTAACACATATATTCAAATTAGCGATATTCTCATTTTGTATTCGATTGAATTTAAGTGGAAATTGGTAGTCATATAATACGAATAAAATATAATTATATTTACGATAATATATTGGTTATATTAGGATTGGTAATATTGATTTATATTATGTTAAAGAAGAAATATACTTTGAATGAGTTGAGTATAGTGATTACCTCAACTATGGTATGCCTCATTTATCTTACACCATAATCCTTTATAAAATTTTTACGGATTATAAATGAAGGTAAATAAGTATTTTAATGAATATAATAATATATTAGGGTAGGTAATTATTTTTTTATGGATTAATGTTTGTGAATATGTATATATATGATGTTCCATTTTAAAATTGAGTAGAGGGAGATACATAGAATTGTTTAAACCATTTAAGTAATATAAGGTCATTTTATTATGATAATTTTATTAAATTTATTATATATTTATTACAATATGATATAAGGTCTAAATATAATCATTATATAATATTTTCACAAGTTTATATGTTATTTTTTCCATTATCTATTAGATTTTTCCCATGGTAATCCATTTAAAAATTCACTATGGTAACAAATATTTAGTGTTATTACTAATAATAATGAAATAAAATAATGTTAGAATAATTCTAAAAAATAAATATTAAAATAAAAATTCTCTAATAAAATCTATAAATTTAAATTTATATATTATTAATAATATTTAAAAAATAAATGTGAAATAAACACTAATACTTGTTATATTTTAATTTTTCTTTGAATAAAACAATGTTTACTATCATGACATACATTATAACGAAAATTATATGTATAAAAAATATTTTATTGAATAAATAATTATTAAATTCAAACAAAATCATCATTTTGTAATTATTTATATAAATTATTATGATATGAACTCATTATGATCATATAAATATATTTTTTAAATAACTCTTTTTACTCTAAAATGATTCCATGTCCATTAAAATCCACTAGATAAATAATGTACCAAATAATAATGATAGATTATTAATAAATTTCATTAAAATATTTTTTAAATAATGATCAATATATAAAAATACGTGATATATAGAAAAGATTTAATTTCCTTAGAATTTTACCTTTAATTTTGAATTATTTTATTAAAAATTGAATTATTATTTCATAAGATTTAATAAGAGAATTTAAATTTACAAAATATTTAAATAAATATTTCATAATGTGGTTTATTCTATCCATTCCCTCCAAAATAATGACTATGTTATAAATACCACAATATATATTGTTTCCTTCTCACTCATGGTTGAATGTAATAAAATATATCAAACACAAAAAAATTGATTCATTGGATTACATATAGAATCTCACTGTATTATAAAAATATGTTATTTAGCATCAAAAGGGTATAAATTGTTAGTATATTTGTATATATAGAATTCATTGGCATTTTATAATTCCATAAAATTCCATCTCCATCAACCAATCCTCTACCAATCTCTATGATAACAACCTTCTTAAAAATATTTTCACGGTCCCTTGAGTTTGGTTGACCATTGGGGGTGGTTCTTGAGTCATTTCAAGAAGATTTGACTAATTGATAATATCATTATATTGTCCCATATAATTAGACATGTCTATAACTACTCGGTGATATAAAATTATATAAAATGAATAAGAAAAAAAACTAATTTCGATCAGAGAAAAGTGGTTAATAGGTGTTTTATCACATTGCAGTCTACTTTAATCATCATAATGAAACCATCTACCTAAGAACCAGGGGGAATGTATAATAACATCATCTAAAAATCCTATAAACATCGGTTATCCCTATAATGTAGATGATATATTATTATTAGTGGGGGTTTCATCCTTGTCAATGATTCTTCATATATCATCTTTGGTATTCTCTTTAGACTACATAGCTTAGATAAATCTTACATTCATTGTTATATATTATTACTATTAAAAATATCTTGTATAGAAATTCAATATAGAAATAAAATATTTAATAACTAATAACATTAATCGGGGTGAAATCACATAATTAGTGTTTTTACATTCTGTATAACATTATTTTAAATAGGGATGGGTTAGGTATCCCACTAACTAAGTCAGTGATAATAGTGGATGATGGGGAAATTTATTTACACTCAAAAATCCCCATTATCTACTTAATGATAAATAATGTCATTTATGACTCATTATTGGAACCCACTTTATTGTCACCCATTGAGTATGTCTTAACCATATATATGAGGACTCACAATTAGCATATGTATCCATTTTATCTCATAATAAAATCAAAATACTATGTATTATTTTGAATTCTAGGATAAATTTATACACGTAATTTGGGATTGAGATTATATATTTATATTAAATAGTTGTATCACATTGTTCATCTTGGGATTCATTTACTATCCCCCTCAAGTATTACTTATCCACTTATGTCATTTATGTAATGGGTGATGAGAACCCTCGATTTAGTGTCTCAAATGAAAACATACAATGGCCTGATATGATTATATTCCTCATTATTGATAATCTATTAATTAAAATAATAGGGTTTCATCATATTCCAAAATTAGGAAATGTGAACACAACTTTTTAGAAAGTCCCAAAAGTCCATGATAATACCTATTGAAGGCCCACATTACATAAACCTTAAGGAAATATGAATGAAATGTTCTATCAGTTTATTGGTCCATTTTTATTTTTAAAAAATAAATAAAAAATTGTTTTCAACCTAGGATGTCTCATGTGTCTTCCAGTCTCAATTAGGTCCTTCCACTACCACCATCTACTCAACCAACATTGTAGAATCTATTTATGTTTCACCTCTACCATTGCTAGTGGAGTAGTTCAATAATCATTATGGTTATATATCTTGAGAATATCCCTAATCATGTGCTTTTTATGGTACTTTCCAGCATCATAAATTCTTTCTCCTAATATAAGATCATAAATAACCTTTTTTATAATTTTTTTAATATTATATAAGGGTAAAATAAATAACCATGAGTGGAAATATTTAGAAGATATGAAGAAGAATTATTCATCTAAAGGTAACTTCATTATAAAACATTTATTAATATGGTTCGTCTTCAACTTTATAATTATTCAATTACGATATCCATCTTGTGATGATCATAAAGAGCATATGATACTATTATCTAGTGAAGGAATTAGTATATATGTGAAGATTGATAAGGTGTGTAGTACTCATAATTGATTTCATAGTCAACACAATCCACTAGTGTGTTATACCATTGATATGACATGTATTAAATCTAGACATTCATTACATAGATATATCAAAAAACATTATAGTAAGAGTTTGTTTTCATAGGTAGAATTTAAATTTTCAGGTTTCGACATGGTTGTTTTGGCAAATCAATGATACTCAGTGGAATGGGTTGACGAAAAAATAGAAAATAAATAGTCAAAATCAGTATCTATGGATTTACATCACATTAATTAGGTTATATATTTTATGAGAGGTACTATCAAACCTGATGAATTTTGGATGGAATTGATATGAAATGTGGTTATTCTTATATTTGTATATTTAGACGAAATTGTAGATTTTCCTAGAATACATTTAGGGATAATCACACAGGATTCACATTATCATACTTGGAATATATTATTATTATTATTTGTATAATGTTTTCATTTCTGTCACATGTTGATTGAGGTACTAACATAGCCGTATGGTGAGTAATTTAACAAGAATATTATCATTGGGGATTTTGAGGTTGAGGTCACACCACCAGTTATCATATTCACCTATATCATGATCTACCCATTGTGTTCTATAAATACACAATTTTTGTATCGAAAGACACTATGTTTAGTTTTTTCGGGTGATATCACATTAATAAAGGAATATTAAGATTATATTACAAGTATTAATCATGGTATTAGCTTAAGGATTATGTAAATTTACTGTTACATCCTTGGTCTCTTTAGACAAACCTTCTTTCTGACATGTTTTTCATTGAATGACTCTGTATGTAGCCGGAGGGGGATGGACATTTAATAACCATGGTTTCATTCCCAGTTCACACTAGGTAGGGAAACAAGTATTGGTCATAATACTCTAGAGATTCAATAACATTTAAATATATTCACTACTCATATAATCATATGTTTGGTAATTCTAGCCAGCTTCATTGATGGATGTCTAGTTATAATATTGGTCATAATACTCTAGAGATTCAATAACATTTAAATATATTCACTACTCATATAATCATATGTTTGGTAATTCTAGCCAGCTTCATTGATGTATGTCTAGTTATAATGGGTCAATAATTATATATATGTTATCAAATATGAATAAACATAAATTCATTTCAATTTGATGGTTCATCTATGTTACATTTCCCACTAATAATACCATCCCAATTCATTATTAATTGAATAAAGATGAAAAATAGTTGAATAGTAGACTTTTACATGTTCCCTTGTAATCATTTTATTATATGGATTGATAGTTGAATAATGAACCATGAATGATAAGTATCTTATCAGTTTATGAATATAGGTTTTCCTCAAATAATTATTTATAAAAATCTATGTTTTAAGAACTGTTAACTCTTATTTTATTTGTTGGGATGAGTAATAGTGTTTGATGGTCAAATTAAATGCATGTATATGTGTATAGATTACTTTTTTGTGATTCAAAATGATGTTTCATGATTAACTGTTATAGATCTATAATAAGGGAATGTTACACACTAAAATACCCCTTCTCGAAATCAATGATCATATATTTTATTTTATTCATGACCTTAGTGTCTATGAAAACATTCTATGATTATTATATTATAAACCAAAAACAATATTCTATAAGGAAATAGTAGGATGAATCAAATAAGGATTAATGGTTTCCCAATGAAAGGGATTGCTAAAAACTGGGAAAGAATTTGGAAAATTAAATTCCTGCACATAAGAGGGACTACCAAGGAACCTTTTCCCTTATAAATCACTATGTCCCCACCAATGTTCATTTCTATGATCCCTCTACAAGGATTACTTCAAACATCCCTCACCAAAGTACCTAAAATTGTATCCTTCCAATTGTTCATTACTAAAACCCTTCACACAAGAATAAGTGAGAAGAGAGTGTTCTATAATTCAAACCATGATTTACATTCATATCAAAATGAATCATGATTAATGAAAATGTGATGAAAATTTAAATACTTAGTTCTCAATTTGGTGAATTTTTATATGCCTATGTGGTGTGGGGTAGCGCTATTTATAGAGGGGATGACCCCTTCCGCAATTTCAAGTCACATAGATCTCCCAATATCCCCCACACAAATATCTAAAGTCATTACACACCATGCTAATGCGAATTACCCATTCTACAATTTCCTAGAGGCTACTTATTCCCACATTCATCATCACTCTAGAGAATCATTTTACTTTATTAAAATCATCTTCATACATATTGTACCACATAATAAGAATGATATTTTTTAGATATCCCTTTTCAAGAAAAAATTATAAGGTTAATATGTGTTTGTGTCCATATGGGAAGCTCCATAACATCACCCAATAACCTAAGTGTATTCCCAAGACACACCACATAGGGTCTCCTATATATTCCGTGTTTAGTTTTCCCAATCCATCTACACAGACCTTTTACCTCAGTGAGTATTTCTCACAAGGCCTCCATCATTACATATAAATAAAACACTAAGAATCCCTCTTAATAATTCGATTACCCCATCAAAAAAATATAGATACTCTTTTAAATATACTCAATTAGGTCATTAAAATCCTCATCAGGTATCCTATATAATATCATACAAAATAGAATTAACTTAGGGGAATGGAAATTGAGTCACCCGATCAAGAAAACCTTTGCAAATGAAAACCTTTTCCGGAACCACATTTCACAATTATGAAAGATCCACTATTTAAACTATAAATTAAATCCATTTTTTCAAGGGATTGCAATAGATCACTAAATAACTATGTAAATTTTGTGATCACACATTTCCACTTGGGTAACCAACAAGGTTTTCTATATTAGGGACCAATTACTAAAGGATTTCTACTTGGGAAACACATCACTAATGGATTTCAATAGGGGCATCCTATCACCAGTAGATTTTCACCATAGAGAGTGATCACCCATGTCATTACACATTTTATACACCAAGCGCAAGTTTATTTTCCTAGGTGACATATTTCACATGTATTTAAACATGGTATAACATTCACTAAAGGCTCTACCACTTGGTGGCCAATCACCCATGTATTCTCACTATAGAGAGTAAACATATATGTTTTTTTTCTAGAAAAAAATATTCTATTATTCCCAATATGTATCATATAAACCACATTTTCCAAGTAAAAATCATCCCTTCTCTGAATCCCCCTACATAGAAATCCAATTATAATGGTCATATCCAATGAATCATGGTGTGTAGGGTCTAAAAAACTCAAATCAACATGCACTATATTGATTATGTATTCCCATAACAAATGAAGATACCTGGTTTAACTACAATAATTATAATACCCTTGATGATCTAGTAAGAATAATTCCCTTGATAATGATGGTATCTTTCATGGAGATACCATGATGATCTCTGTTGGTTCTAAAAACA
Source organism: Viscum album (assembly GCA_963277665.1). Lineage (NCBI taxonomy): Eukaryota > Viridiplantae > Streptophyta > Magnoliopsida > Santalales > Viscaceae > Viscum > Viscum album. The sequence continues at coordinate 1,579,455,791 of OY728142.1, forward strand.
TTTCTTAGTCGACAGAGACAAGATATTACAAGGTCTGGTAATATGATTACCCATGATTATAATAAATGATAAATGATAAGACATATTCTATCATGGTTTATATCCCAATAAAGAGATAAAATATTTATTACTTATCCACTCAATGAGACATAAAATTCATGAATGTTGATCCTATATTTAATCCAAATCACATCTTCCCCATGGTGAAAAATTACCCATGGATCCTGCATTCCTCCACTATCTACTAAATGTGGGATAGTGGGAACACATATTAGGGACCTACTCCTCAGTTGTATCCCATAATCCCTCATTACCACATTTATTTCATCATTTAAATAATTAAATAATGAGAATTACATAGAGAATAACATGTGTATTATATACCCAATCATCTATATTTTCTAATTTTATTGAAATGGTGTATTTACATCCTATTTTAAAATAACTTTTATGATACTATCACATTACCCTAAACATTGATACTCACACATTGGGTTAATTGATTCCTATAAAATACAAAATGTAGAAATTATATTTGAGGATCAAACCTAGAATTAACCACCCTCTCTCATCATCCTCATGTTTCCATATAAATCATGAATACATTTATGCCTTTCTAAGCATGGTTATATTTCCCATGAGACTAGACTTTCCTTTAGTTCAGTCTATATTCTATGGAATATCCATTAATAATATCATATTCTAAATGAAATAATGCACCTAATGATAAGTTGGTATTCACTTTACATTATCTCTATGCATCATTTATTAGGATTGATTCAAAACATGAACACACTATTATTTGTGGGATATACTCCTCATACACATTAAAAACAATCCTAATTAATAAAAATTTATTCAAATTCCACTAGAAAGGCCACTCATGTATAATATACACAGAAACAATCAGTAAGAGATTTTATCTTAATAGTTAAAATTTCATTACTTTTAAATATATGGAAATGTTCCTTGTAAAATGAATATAAAAGGAATGATGTCTACTATTGAGTAGTACCAAACTATGTGGGTTATCATTTCTTTTACAATGTTATGTAGGTATCCTTTCTCTTTTCATCAAACCTAATACCACAAGTACCCAATACCTTTATTGATGAAGATGAAGACAAGAGTAACAAACAATTCATGTTGAATAAAAATTAACCAACAAAAATATAGAACAAATAATCAAAAAATGGAATGTTATAGAGGATCTAAGACAAAAATATAATACAATAAATATAAATACTCTAGTATATATATATGTTACCACTGATGGAAAATATCTTTTATAACTATATCTTCATATCGATGCATGAAAACCGAAATCCATTTTGGTATTGGAAATGAGTCCCACACTATGATTTTGGAATGACTTGTAAACATTTTTTAATATGTAAGAGTGTACTAGAGAGGTATATATATCCCAAAAAACATAGAGTATAATACTCAATTTCCATCCTCTCAGACAATGTGTATTCAGTGATGCCACTAAACAGGTCCTAAAATATTATAACCCACTTTATGTGTGCTTTAATCAACATAAAATGTATCGGTATATTATCCTTCATTGTTTCCAACATTAAAAAAATATAGATAAAAATATTAATAAAATGATAAATGTGATACATTATTTATTTTTAAAAAAATCACAATCCCCCCCTTACCAAAATTCAATAGAAAATATTCTACCATATGTATAATGAGAATGGGTGTAATCTGTAAGGAAATTCCTGAAATCATTTTTAAAATCAAATTTATGGGGATAAAGAGGAATTTAAATCAATAATTTTTAAAATTAATCGAAATAATAGAATAATTTAAAAAAATAATGTTATTGAGAAGAAATATTGAGTAGATGTAAAAACTATATATTAACGTGTAATTTCAAATATTTTATTATGTTAATTTTTTTGGGATACCCACATCAATAAAATAACTATAAATTTTATATTTATTATATATAATGTTACATTTGAATTTTCCTTAAGAGAATAAATATTTGTGTTTAAAAATATGGAAAATAATTATATTATGAAATAATGTCACATGGAAATATAATTTATATAGATAATAATATATAACTACCATTGAAAAGGATAATAGTAGAATAAATCATTCAATGAATAACTGTTTCCATGAAGAAATGTGATCTCTCATTGAAAAAATATCGATTCATGAAAACCATTATGATTTTTTAGAGAAATTTTAAATACCCCAAAAATAAAGTGCAATATAATACAACATTTGGATGTAATAATAAATAATTATTGGAACATATTCAAATACTAGAATTCATGAGTTAATAATTAGAAATTGACTAAATTAAAATCATATGAACAATATAGTATGTGATCTATTAATAAAGAAGAGATGAAAATAGAACACAAATACAACCACAATTAATGTAATGTTAAATATTCTTTTCAATAACAATGTGGATAGAATGTGAAATAAAACTATAATACATTAATGAAATGGATATATCTAATGGAAACCCTATAAATCAAGAATCATTGTCCACATGTTCAATACTAAAACCATTTAATAATTATTCGATAAAAATGATGAACCTCATCAATTATCAAAATGATTGTGTATTGATAATGTGAAAAATATTATATTTATATTTTATTATTAAATTTAATTTAAATATTGATACAATGAAACATATAATATTATTATTAAATATATCTTAAACCATTTATTTGCTGTTATTGGACACATGCTGCAAAATATGATTTCAAAGGGATACAATGATATTTGTGTGATGTTTTCTATACGAGACATGATAAATTATTCATTATATTACCAGTGAATCTTGAACTATTTAACCATTATCAAAAATAATACGAGAATATATACTTTTTTAATTCTATTAATATTCTATTTATATTGTATTAGTAATTTTTGGGAAATTTATTCCTTCTGCTATATCTAATTGTGAAATCAAAAAATAGCATAATTGTATATAACAACCAGTAACATATTAATAAACTAATATATTTTGTTATATTATTGTATATATAATCCTAAATATAAATAATAACATTATATTATTATCGTAGATAATTAAATAAATAACCAAACATTAAAACACATAAAATTATGATTGACCATAGTCAAGAAACAAACTCGTATATCATGATAAACTATTCATAAACATTACAATAATGTTTTATTATTAATCATAATTTGTCACTGATGATGTAACATACATAATATGAATATTTGATAACCATATATTATCCCCAAATATAAAAATAAAAATCCAAAATAACATGAGTCACCATGCCACAAAACCATCAGAAAAAAATTGCACTCATTATTGATTCATTATCGAATCAAAACTAAAAAACTATATAAAATCCAATAAACTAATATTCCAATAAAAACACTAAAAATAGTCAAATTTAATTTTAATCACATTTTCTTGAATTAAATTTTCCATCCAAAATGTTTTCTATATTAGATAAATTATATTCCCAAATAATATCAACCATTATCTCCAATAAACAAAAATATCTACACATATAATAAAATGAAAACACTGGCGGTAATATATAATTGTCACATAATTTCATAAGAAATAATTGTAACATTCCTCTTAAATACTATTCACACTAAAGAATTCAACATTCTATGAAATATATATAACAATAATTATTAGTCAAAAACACCAGTAAATGTCTTTAGAAATACCACTAATATTCTCAAGATGAAGTAAAACAATTACTAAAAATTGTATATATCACCACCCTTAATCTTATTATATTTTTATGGTAACTGTAATTATACAATAATCCTTTATTAGAAACATCCTTACCTAAAACGTTATATATAAATTTCATTGACACATACTTTAATTCCCTATATTGACACTACTAGATATAGTGTTAAAAATTATTTATTACACAATTCATTTAATAAATATAATAAGTCTCTATACCAAGACAATAGATTCGGTGTTAAATACTTATTCTTTACAAACTATCTTTAACACCCGGTTTTACACCGTATAACCTCGTATCAATAAAAAATTGAAACCTTTCAGGTGCCAAAAATGATTAAAATATTATTTTTATATGTTTTAAAGAATGAAAAATAAAAAAAAATAAATTATTTGAAAATATTATTAGTAAATAAATTCAATAATATTCTAAATATCTTAACGAATATTTATATATGTTGGTTGTTTTTAGAAAAAATGATGTGATAGGACTGTCTCCACTTATATCAAAATATTTTGTTTTTTCATGAGCCAATAAGAAAGTGAAAATAAAAAATACATGTTATCCTAGAGATAACCATTGGATAAAGATTTATATTTCCTAATCAAATGGTAACACATAATTTCTATAATTGAAAAAATACTATAAAAATCTTTGACATTATTTTGATATTAAAAAATAAATTCTCACGATATATGTATCATTGAGTTGAAAATAAATTTTATAATAGAAAATGAAAGGAAATTTTAAATAATATATATAAATGATAATAATTACATAAAATATCAACATGTTTTTATATAATATATATAAATGAAAATTGTTTCAATATTTTATACACGTTTCAAATGAAATTTTAGATTATATTGACATACAAAGAATTTAATGTTTACGTGATGCATTATCACATGAAATGATTATTTGAAAAAAATATAAAACATCAAAAAACATGTGAAAATAAAACATAACAAACACTTATGTTATAATTAACATATTTTATAGAAACATAGTTAACTAAAAAGTTATATAACTCAATGAATGCACTATTATCTTATGAAACCAAACATGTGAGTGAGTATTGCAATAATACAAGACATCCAAATTGAATTTATAAACCATTTATTAGAGCTTTACTTATGATGGAAACCAAGTCATAGGGTTTAATAATCTATTTATTATCATAATTAGAACTCTATTTTGATTGTCTTGCCAACACATTCATATCAATGGCTCTCCAAATGGGCACATTAATTGCATGAAATAAGTATGAAATGGGGATCCCCTCTATTATATTATTTTCACTATTATGGAATACTACATAAGATATCTTCTATCCATTCTAGTTGAGAAATGGAAACAAATTCATATCCATGATTTGAGGAATCGGACTATGTCCACGCTCCTCCTCTCTATGGTTGATATCATTCTTCTCAAACATTAAGGTAAAATAAATATTCAAAATTTTAATGTTAATCTCTTTTATTAAAAAGTGATATCTAGTAAAGCCTTCGATTGGGACAAATCATTTAGTTCCTTTTCCAAAAGTATATTATCAAATAGGAAATCCCCCATAATTAAAAATATTTGTCTAAAATTATTCCCACACACTTTATTCTCATATTTTTCAGAAGACCTAAAAGTTGTTACTTCATTATTATTTTTGACAAAATTCAAATTCCAATTTTTTCATAGAAAATAAATATCTATATATATAGAAGTTATAATATTATTTTTCAAATATTCTATTTTCTCTTAAATGGGTTACTCATTCATGGTCAACATCTGTCACATTATCATTATAAAGAATATAAATGTCTGCATTAAAATTATTGTGTAGAGTGGGAGAGATATTTAAAAAATATGTGTAACTATCCCTGGGTCCATCAATATTAGAACTATATATAATGGTGTTCTAGGAATTAAAAAAATTACACTATTCAATTATTCCCTACATACTAGATTCAATGGAATTTCATTTACAGTGACAAAATTCTTCATACATTCCTCATAAAGAGATTCTATGAAATGAAGTTTAAATGTAACCATAATCACATTGTATCCTTTATCTAGTAATCCCTTAAAAAAGTGTCTAAATATTATATAGAATAATTGATGGATGGTTTCCATGGACTCTTCTATGAAACTTTTATTAGATTACTAGTTTAGTGATCCTTTGATTTCAACGGTGGATACCAATGATTTTCTTGAGAAAACTAATGTCTAAATTAAATATTCCTTATTTTAAACTATAATTTATATTCTAATTAATGTTAATTAGTTTATAAGTAATTATCCACTCCTATGAAATAATGGTTTTATAAATTATGGTCATTCTTACAGTGGCATGATTGATTGAAAATATTTTTTTATTTTTTCTAAAAATATAGATACTTATTTTTCTTCGTTATTTTTTTGGTATCTTTAGATAAAAAATTCAATAATAAATCATTTTTTGCAAATTAATCACAATAGGGTCCAAAATTACATTTTTTTGTAATGTAATTGTGTTCTCTATTTCTATAAATTTATTATATAAAATAAAAATAAAGAAGAAAATAACCATATTTTTCATTCATGTGGTATATCGTTTGATGTTTGTAAATATGTTCTTTGCATTTTTTATTACACATAGTATCATTTGGATTTTATTAGCTCTTAACACCAACATTGTGATACTTCTCACACCTTTCATAAGAACATGAATTTTTTTGGATATGGTTTTTGGGATTATTAATGTGATCAACTATGATAGAAATTATTATTTAGATCATAATTTCTCATTCTGTCTTCATGAAATAAGGGTGTTGATATAAGCTTCCATACATAAAGCAACAAAAATTCATCAGGGTCACTACAACAGTTATGTTTCATATTTTAGTGTCTTTTTAACCCTTGGTGTTGAATTCACACACATTAATCCTCACATAATATTTGATATATTTGGGAAATTTCCACTCCTGGGTTGATTAAAGTTACTATTTATGGGACATCTAAAGGTAACCCAAGGAACTCAATATATGAAGAAATGTACATGGACTACAGTTGGAGCCTCACGTTCCCTAGAGGCTATAGGAGCATGAAGCATGAAGAACAGATCAACGGAGGGCGTTTGTTTAAGCCTCACATTCCTTGGAGGCTATAGGAGCATGAAGCGCAAAGAACAGACCAACGAAGGGCGTTCAGTTATCAGTAAATGATTCGACCGGCATGACCCGGCAGCGCATCATGCCGACGGAAGCCGCTGCAGACGCAGGTATTGGCACTGGATATCCATGGAGATAGCTAGGATCCACATTGATGTGTTAAACCCATAGGCTGAGTCCACTGGTGATGTAGAGGGGGACATCTTGTCTAGGCCGCCGGAGCGAGCTGGCTGCCGCGGTTGCTCAACTGCGGCATGATGTAGGTCCCCTAGATGGACCACATGGGATTCATGGAGCCGTATGTGGCAATCAACCATGTCCTAGCCTGGCGATAACTATTGACCCGCTTCAAACAGGGTGGGATGAACTCATGCCTACGGGCTGGGATGGACCCCTGGTGGGAGGTCGAGCCTGACCCGTTCCTATAGGACCAGTTCGGAGATGGAAGATTGGACCTGTGCCCTTCACACTTAGCTGGATGAGACTAGGTCACTGGGAGAGCCTATGGGATAGACCTCGGGACAAACTAGGCCAGGTCTAGCAAGGCCAATAGGGCATGGACCACTAGATTTGCTGGAAAGGACCTACCCTGACCTTAACTATTTCCGATCAGGCAAGTCGAATTTTACCATGGTATATCAGATCCCTAGGCTTGGATGGTTGGGTTGGTCCCACCAGGCTAGAACGAGCCCAGACCCAACCAGCCCCTGATTAATAAAACACTATTAACATGAAAACCATTCATCCGATTGACGATCCGTTTGCGGAATTGTACCCACTATACATGGAGGATATTTCGGAATGATCTAAGGAAACCTTAAAGGATAATTAGTTTCATTTTATGGATTGGGGTTTCAGTTCTCTCAAAATTAAGCGTGTATACGAGCATCATCCATGTGGACCTTAGTGTCTTAGTAGACGAGAAGCTGTGTGGACCTGAGTGGCTAAGAATACTAGTATTCGTGTTGACCGTAGATTCTCGGATGAGATGTGTGGACCTCAGTGGATTGACAAATGTGAAACAGCTCTGTGGACATCAGTGTCCTGACAGACTTCAATTCCATATCAGGAATGAGACCCTCAATAGTATGAAACATTAATCACTATAACTGACGATCCTTTATCAATCTAGAATATTCATGGTGTAAGATGTATTTATTTTTTGACTTGTCATTATGGTTGATTTGTGGTATTTCTCCTTAAAGAACTAGGTCCCCTTCTTAGAACTATGTTACTCACCCATGCATGGGATTCCCCCATGCATGCTGTGTCTTATGAAAAATGAAAACATTTTGATGGAAATTTTTTTTCCAAGGAGTAGGCAGGTCCCAATATGATAAGGTGGAGAAGTCTTACTAAGTCTTCTTCTAGAAACTATTTTACTCAAACCATCAGGTGGGGGTTTCAGTGTATCGACACACTAGTCCCTTTGTAGATACTTGTTTGTCGATATTTTTTTTGGGTTTTTATTCTGGCCCACTTGTTTTATGTTTTACTTGTACTCAGAACTTGTTTCAGTATACTTGTTTTCCCCTTTCAGTTTTTGGGATTCCATTGGGGGTTTTTGTGTGCATATAGGTACTTTGTAAAATTCCTCCCACTTACAAGTTGATATGTTCGGTGCTAATCAGTAACCCCTAGACTTCAAGAGGTGGGCTTGGAGTATGTCACAATGTGGGCCCTTGGGGACGATTTGTGAAAATGTGGTATTAGAGGTCGTTGATTCTACATCATAGACACAAAGTTTGCTATTTTTTTTGGGAAAAATACGTTAAATGTTACGAGTCTAACATTCAGATTCTGGAGCCCAATTTTGGTGTGTTTTCTTATGTATCCACACTGTAGGACCTCATATTCTATTATTTTGATAAATACATAAAATCTGTTGTCCAAAAAGTGTTCCACACCCATGATTTTCAACCATGGGTTCGTACACCTTCTACAATTCGTGGCCAAGAGGGGTTGTGGAATAGAGATGATCCAACCCTGGTGAGGTTCTCACATAGAGGAGGTGTCCCAGAGGAAGGCTTCCAAACCTAGGGTTCGAGGGACTAGTGTATTGTGCTAATAGTGGGTTGTGGGGAAGAAGATGTTGTGAGACTTTGAGGAGAATGTGGAGACCCATTTTGGGTCTTTAAAAAATGAAACTGAAAAAATAAAAAAAAAGATAAAAATAAAAATAATAATCATCACCATCATCTTAATAATATTAATAATATAATAATAATAATAATAATAATATTAAAAATAAAAACATTATAATAATATTAATATTACTATTATTATATAGTCTTTATTTTAATTTTGGTTTCAATTTTCAATTTTTTTAAATTTTAAATTTAAAAATTATATTACATAAAAACTCATGAGAACTACATGGTTAACATGAACAAGATGAATTGTTATTTAATAGTGCTCTCCCCATGCTACAGGTGCTACCAAGACAGAAATGCCCATTTCCAAATAAAAACCCTAAAACACACACAAGAATTCGACCAAATCAAACACAAAATAAAATAAGACCACGGTTGAGTAAAATAATTAAATTAGAAGTCTTGTGTTGTGTTAGGAAGTGATAATTATGATTTCGTGATATAAAACTATCATAATTTGTTATTAAAATGTATTTATTTTAATTTGTATCACTATGTTCTAGTTTTTGTATTTAAATGTAGTGTTTAAATAACAATTTTAAAAATATTTATGGGTTTTGGTAAAAACTCATAGTTCTTTGTAACATAATATAACTATGTGTTTTGTTTAGGTAAAGATGAACATAGTGTTTCTTCTATCACAAGATATCAAAGAAATTTATTTTATTCAAATAAAAAAAAATTAAAAAATAATGGTGTTACTTAAGTGGAAACAATCATGTGTATATTGATAATATTTATTCATATAATCATTTTGACCCATTACCATGTTGAAATAACCAAATAGACAAAATATAGTGAGAAACGATAGTATTTTCTTCTATAAATTCATTAGATACAATAAAGTGTAAATACATCTAACATCGACAAGTCGGAAGCATTGTTGACATTACATGTTATAGATCATGCTAATAGATATTTTCACTACCTAAATGACTTGAATTTTTTTGACTAATCTCGTAAAATTAAATTATATGACATGCAGAATACCTTCTTACTTATTATAAATTTTTTTATTCATATCCTAGTCATATGATACAATTTTTTAATGACTATACAATATTACATTTCTTGAATTTAGAACCTATTGAGGGTGTATTACATAAATAGCCTTATCATTAGTGTTACGTTGATTCTCAATCTCTACTTCAAGGTAAACGGTTCTACCTTGATGTATCAAAACTTGATGTTTAATGATTGTAAATTTAATCCCACCAATTACAATTACTCCTCGGATTCTCTAACTCTCTTTAGTTTATGAATAATTTTGTAAAAAAGGTAATATATTTTTTTATTTTATTCCCCAACATCTCAATATTACGATATAATATTTATTCGAGTTCAACTTAACACTTGTCACATTACTGCGATTTTTAATAATTAACATTCCTATTTAATATTACTCATGTCCATGAATGGCTTAAATGAATTAAATGTATTCTTAGTGTGGTTAAGTGTATCTACTTGAAACCATATAATTATTTTGTTTAATGTAACTTATAATGAATATTGACACGTTTCTTATCTAGTCTATGATTCTATTTTCAGTGAGAAAAATCTTATGAGATGGATGAAATCCACGTTAGATTGAAAATTATAAATTTTAATGGGGATAAATATCAACCCTATCCTTTCTTAGATTATTTTACACCCTCTATGAGTGATGTCACATTCATACAAGGGTGGACATTTATATATCCTATTATAGGGATTTTGGCATCCCAAACATCAGAAACATAAATATAAAATCATTTTAGATGAATTTTTTGAACTTATGAAAAAAATAATTATCTAGATCATTAATGGTTGATTATATTTAGAGTCTAAATGAATTGTAATATTATTTAATTAATATAATTTAGAATATTACATATTTTTATTATCACATATTAAATATCATTATAATACCCAATTTAAATCAATTCATCATATCCACGGTAAATTATTAATAATAAATATTGATATTAGATGATTAATAAGAAATAGTATAAGATATATCACTCAATGAGCATATGTAAGAATATCACGAGAATATAAGAAGGATAAAATGATCCAAATATTTGAAATTAATACCTAAAATTTCATATATCATAAAAATAGTATGATAGATTTGTAGCTTATAAGACTCACGTCACATAAAAATTAAACTCCTTGAGCAATGAGATCATTCATTAAGAATAATAAAATTTCATGCATATTGGGGTAACAAATTTCTCATACTAATAATCATTTTAATATTATGTAATGGTTACACACTATAATAATAATCACGGGTTTGGATCTTGATAACCACCCATGCACTAGCTTCTGGCTTCAGATAACCACTAGTGTACTATAACGCCCCAATCCTAGTTACCTATAGTCGGTACATTATTATATAACATCAGCATGATGAAAAGAAAATCATGTCTCGATAGACCGTTTAGTTTAGTGTTATTGGAAACAAGATTCTTATATAAGTTTAACTTTACAACTTGAAAAGAAATACAACATGAATTTATTCCATTAGAAACATCCAATCCTACTAGATTATGCCTGCAAGTCACTCATAACTAATTTTTTCATATGCTGGGAAAATTAAACATAAGAAAGGGGTGAGCTCAATCTTTCAGTAAGGGTAAGCAATGTAGTGAAAGATAACAAAAATATTAACCGTGGTGAATAATTGAAACCACATGACTTTACCAATAATAAACATGAATACTATAATGGAAGGAATATGAGATGATTAAATAATTCCATATTAAAACATAATCATGGGTATTCTACTAGTCGAATGACCACATGAACCATCAATATTATTTTCATAATGAGAGAACGTATAATGTATAACATTTTGAAACATTTTGTCAAGGCCTCAGCCAAGAAATCTAAAAATGATTAAGGCCTCGACCAAAACCATATATCAAATTGGGGAAGGCCTCGGCCAATTCCACATCAAGTTGTCTCATGAGACCTACGGATGCATCGAGTAACTCTAGAGGGATCCACCCGTCACCTAATATGTCCTTTACATTCCTCATTTAAAAAAGGTGAAATATAACATAAACATTCATATTAAAACTAGCATATGAAATGTAAATAATTTTACCATACACCATGAATGGTATAAAATTAGCACATCCAAAGACAAACATATCACAAAACCATTAATATAATATGAATTTTTTTATCATAATAAATCAACTTCAAATAAACATAAAATCTATCAAAGGATGTTAACATAGATGAAATCAAATTTTTTTTAAAGAAATATCACATTCTATTTTGAAATAAATTAAGAGTGAAGTAATTAAAATGAAAACATTTATTTGGAAAACATTCTTATAATCTTGTAAGGGAATCTTCGATGATGTTATAACTAAGTAAAATAGCTGCACCCTCCATATATGTTTTAAACAATCAATCTTACCTTTACTTTGTCGAAAAGGTCATAAAGTACTTTGTTTAGAAAATGAAGAAAAGATACCTTTCAGAACATATAAGATTAAATAAGGGTATAAAGACTTTAACCCACTATCTAGTAAATAGTAAAAATGTCTTGAAATGGATGATAAAGAGGTCTCAGTAGAAACATACGTAAAAAACCTCTGATAATAAAAAGATTGTATAATCAACCCATACCATGTAATTTGCATTGGTTGAGGGTAGTTTAACCTCCTGTATAATGGTAAAATAATTTTTATTAAATTATCCAATAACTATATACATTAATATGATATCAAAGATGATAATATTTTAGTATTATCGTCGTTCCAGGTGTTAACTGATTCATTTTCCTTTAAATGATTTGTTATGTAAGTAATGTTTGTTTTGGATAGGATGTATATTATCCATATTCAGAATTATATTAAGTATTTAAAAATTATTTTTAATCATATAATGAAAATTAGTCATGAATGTATACGGTGGGGAATGAATCTTATCACGTTCGTGGAGACGGTAATCCGTACGTATGCACGAGCGAAAATATAATCATTTTAATATTAAAATAATATATAATTGGACGGTATATCATATATAAAGAATCATTATCATGTTATATTTATTATTTACATCAATAATACATTATTATTATATCAATCCAAATAATAATGTATTGAATAACAATTACACCATGATGTGGAGATGGTAATACATAAGTATGCACGTATGTGGACATGTAATTCAAAGGATGGATAGAATAGTGAATATAGTTGTACCATATTTATAATAACATAAAAGTATATAGGAGATACAGGAGTTATAATTTTAGATTGGAAACAACAAAGAAAGGGGAAGTGGAAGATGAAAGGAACATGAAATAGGCGATGAAACATTTACCTCTTCTTTGGGTTCTCCCTTTTGATTTGATCAAAAGGGCTCCATATGTTAGATTTATGACTAAAATAAGGCCTCTAAGATGAAGGGAGGATATTTGAAATGGTATTTGGACCGAGTATGGCTAAGCCAAATGGCTTTGAAGTTGTGGATTAGAGAGAAGTGGGAGTGCCCTTTTATAAGAGGGGTGAGAGACACCTTAGGAAAAGTTAGAAATATAAATTTATAATAAAATAATTTTGGGTTTCTAATGGCTCAAAAATGGATTATTTAAAGGATAAGGTGGGTATTGGTCGAAAAAAACTCAACCAATATGTTTTATACAGGTTGGGGTCACTATATTAACCTTATCTTTTAGATTTAACTCTTTGTTAAATAGTTTGACATTTACCATGTCTATTTGTATTTTTATATTATATGGGTAAAAAACATATTATATAATTCCAAGAAAACCCCAAGTGGTTCATTAATGATACAGAATACATTATATAATTATTTTGGCCAATCCTTTGATTTTTAGGAATAGTATATCAATTAATAATATAATATTTGTTTTAAAAAATCTTTAATGTAAATTTTGACACTAGTTGGATTTTTTTTTCTAAATTCATAATAGAATTATTACTTCTATAAAAATTCATATAACCATCCATAATATGTCATATTAACCTATAAAATTACTGGAATTCATAGAAAGTCTCAAATTTAATATATTTGGATATTTATAATATAATTTTTTTTTAATATTTCATTAATTAAGTAATTTCTGCATCATCATTGTGTCAATAATAAATTAAATTATTTAATGTCTAAAAAATATAAATAAAATTACATTATGTATAAAATATTTTTATATTTATAATTAATAATTATAGTTCAATTTATCTTATGTGTAACCCTATATTAAAAATGTTTTAGTTATTAAAAATTGATTTTAACTCTTTTAAGTCTTCTTTCAATTAATTAACAATAAATGTCCTAATATAATCCATGTAGACCAAAGAGGATCATATTTTATTCCTATAGTTGTTTTTGGTCGAATTATACTTATCCAATAGAATTAGGATAACTTTTAGGGTAATAATAATATCATTTTTACACTTATTTACCATATTTACTTTTAACTGTGGTAAATAAAAGATAAAAGTTACTATTCACAAAAAATTATTTTCATCTTATTCAATGAAATTTTACTTACTGATATCAACCGTGTCTCTCAGATTTTTTAAATTCAACTCACAGAAGCGGTAAAATTATGTTATATGTCAATTTCCAAATGCACCCAGGAGGTGGGTAAAATATTTTAGAAAGTTTAATAAATTTTTTTAAATATAAAATTATTATACACTGACTCAAGTGAATTATGTTGAACTTATATATGTATTATGTTTCTATTATGATCCAAAATAAATTTAAATAAAATAAACAATTATTTAAATAAAAATTTAGTTTGAAACTATAACTAGTTTTTTCACTATTCATCAATAATTAAATGTTTTCAGAAAAATAAAAAAAAAGTCTCCCTAAGCTAATATCGATATTACAAATCCAAAAATGAAGTCCATTTTGAATGATAAAATTTATAAAATTTAAAAAAGTGGGTATTACTATTCATAACGGTTTGTTTGATTGGTTGTGGTGTGTTAGAACTCGAAGTTGCGTACAATACACACTATTGTATTATTCAAAGAGAAGAGTACCATGGAAGAATGGGATGTTACATTGTCCAATCCTTCAAATAATTTGGTCCTTGAAATTTATTGTGTATTACTGTGTAAAAAAACTCAGGTGGTTCTTTATCATGTGTTCCTTGCGTTCCCACGCTGCCTCCTCCATCTTATGGTTTCTCCATAGAACTTTTTCCAGACTGGTCGTTCAGTTTCTCAGCACTTGTTCTATTGAATCAATAACCTTGAAATGATCTTCTCAATAAGATAGATTAGGCTCCAGCTCTAATTCCTCATAGGTGAGTACATGCGCTGGGTTAGGCTTGTAATTTCTCAATAATGATATGTGGAACACATCGTGAAATTTGAAGAGACTTGGCTGCATTGCCAACCGGTAAGCTATAGCCCCAATTTTTTCTAGAATTTCAAAAGGTCTGATGTACCTGGGACATAATTTTCCCTTCTTACCGAAATTTATAACACCCTTCCATAGAGATACCTTCAAGTAATCATGGTCTCCTACTTGAAATTCCAAATCCATCTTTCGGTTTTCGGCATAGCTCTTCTGCCTATATTGAGCTTCTTTGATGTGGGTTTTGATTACCTTCACCTTTCCCATTGTTTCCTCCACAAGTTCTAGGACTACGTGGTTTCTTTCACCAACATCATTTCAACAGGTTGTTGTGCGACATCACTTTCTATATAACGCTTCATTTGGTGCCATCTTAATAATTGAATGAAAGCTATTGTTATAGGAAAATTCTACAAGAGTTAAATATTGATCCAACATACCTAGAAAGTCAAGTGAGGATGATCTCAACATGTATTCTAAGGTTTGAATAGTCTGTTCTGATTGTCCATCAGTTTGGGGGTGGTAGGTAGTGCTCAAACGAAGTTCATTATCGAGGGATTTCTGAAGACTTTTCTAGAATCTTGATGTAAAACATGGATCTCGATCAGAAACAATCCATAATGGTACAACATGAAGTCTTACAACTCCATTAATATGTAGTCTTTCTAAATTATCAAGGGGGAAATCTTCCCATATAGCAATAGAATGTGCTGACTTGGTAAGACGATCAGCAATGACCCATATTGCATCTTTCCATCTAGGAGTCTTTGGTAGTCCCATGACAAAGTCCATCGTAATATTATCCCATTTCCCCTCAGGTATGGGAAGAGGTTTCATGACTTATCCAGGATGTTGCCTCCCAGTTTTAACTTCTTGACAAACCATACATCATGACCAAAAATCAGAAAACTCCCTCTTCATGTTGTCCCACTAAAATTGTTCCTTCAAATATCTATACATATTAGTTCTACTAGGGTGTATAGAGAAGTTGGAACTATGAGTATCATCCAGCAATTCCATTTTTAGATCTGGTATATCAGGAACCCAAATTCTCTTCCCAAGTTTCAAAATCCCATATTCCTATACGAAGTCACTCAATATCCCATCATTCACACCTTTAATCTTCTTTTGAAATTCCTTATCATCAACCTGAAAACATTTTATCCTTTCTATTAAAGATGATTTTGATACCATTTGAAGAAGAATTGATGCTTCACCTTCCATGGTAATTCCCATATCCATCTTTACTAGATCCATGAAAGTAGGATCCCTTTCAACCCTCAACTTGTTCAAAACTCCATGATCATTTCTGCTCAAAGAATATGCCACCTTATTTTCCTTTCCTGGGTTGTTGTGTATTGTGCAATCATAATCATTTACTGGTTCAAGCCATTGTCTTTGCATCATGTTGAGTTCTTTATGTGAGAAAAAATAATTAAAACTCTTGTGATCGGTATATATCTCACATTGTTCAACATAAACATAATGTCTCCATATCTTCAAAAAAATGATTACAGCTTCTAACTGAAGATCATGAGTAGGATATTTTTTCTCATAAATTTTTAGTTGTCATGATGCAAAGGTAATAATCCTATCATTCTACATAAGGACACAACCAGGTCCTTTCTATGATGCATCACTATAAATAAAAAACCCATCATTCTGTGATGGTAATGTCAATATTGGAGTATTGACTAATATTCTCTTCAGTTCTTCAAAACAATCATCACACTCTTTTGTCCAAACAAATTTAACCCCTTTATGTGTGAGCTTGGTTAATGGGTTAGCCAATCAGGAAATTTTTTTGGATGAAATGCAGATAATAACCTGCTAAAACAATAAAATTGTGTACCTCAGTTATAATTGTCGGTGTTGGCCATTCTTGGATTCCTCTTTTCTTAGAAATATCAACAGAGATTCCATCCATAGAGACAATACGACCAAGAATAGAAATATCCCGAAGCCATAATTCACACTTGGTAAACTTTTCATATAATTCATGTATTCTAAGAGTCTTTAGAATAATGCGCAAGTGATTTTAATGATCCATGTATCATTTGAAGTATACCATGATATCATCAATAAATACCACTACAATGTCATCAAGATATTCCTTGAAAACTCTATTCATCCGATCAATGAAGATAGATGGTGCAATAGTCAATCCAAAAGGCATTACTATAAACTCATAATACCTGTACGTAGTTCGAAATGCTATTTTATGAATTTCTTCCTTGTTAACATACAATTGATCATATCCAGATTGAAGGTCAATATTTGAAAAGTATTGAGCTCTAGGAATCTAGTTGAATAAATAATCAATGGAGGTAGGGGATACTTGTTCTTTATTATTATAGCATTGATCTCCCTACAGTCAATGAAAAACCTCATAGATTGATTTTTCATCATAAAAAGAAGGACATGGGCTCCCCATGGAAAAAACTAGGGAAAATTAATCCCTTATGACTCAATTCCTCAAGTTGTTTCTTTAGTTACACTACTTCTGTAGAGGACATTCATTAAGGGGTCTTCGATATGGGCCTTGAACCAGGAATTAAATCAATAGAAAACTCAATTTCTCATTTTGGAGGATTTCCACATAAATCATCTGGAAATACATCAACATACTCTTTCACAATAGTTACATCCTCTATTTGACCATCATTTTCCTCACCCATAGTTATTTCATTATATTCCTCCCCAATAACTGAATTTTGTTGAGCTACTGGGGGTGGATCTACAAAAGAATTAGATGGTGACAATTCTGCTCTAAAGATAAGGTGTTCTTTATTATCATCATCAAAAATATTAACCACTTTCTTCTTAAAATAAATTCTTGCATCATGGTCTGAAATCCATTCCATACCGAGGACTATATCAAATTCAATCATGGGTATGATGATGATATCATCAGATAAAGAACATTTATATTCCTTAATCGGAATAGATTCACAAAACATTGTAGCAAGAATACTTCCATTAGGAGTTTGGACTGACAACTCCCTTGTTTAATAAAATTGGAAATATATAATTTTCATTGAAAACTGGGAATATATAAAACAATTCAATGATCCATAATCCAATAAAGCATTGGCTAAACATTAGAAAACCATTAAAGTACATGCCCCCATATCTTTCGGGGCTTCAACCTCAGCAGTAGTGATTGCATAAGCTTGGCCTTGATCCCTTGGCCATTTTTTAGGTAAGTTTCCCTGACGCTTAGGAAATTAATTTTCATAATGTCCTATCTCCATGAAATTGTAGCATTGAAAATTGGTAATGTCTTTCTTTCCTTTAAAATCACCAACTAGATGGACTTTCTGTCCACATATTTAGCATACTCCTTTTTCTTTTTAGACAGGCACTGAGGGTCTTCCTTCCACAATTATCACATGGTAGATATTCAATTCTTCCCTTCTTCTGTTTTTCCTTATTTTTTTTCTAGAGTGTTCAACAGATATCTTCTTCACTTGCATTGTTTTAAAGTCATAAAACTTAGATAATTCCTTTTCTATCTTGATAGCACACGAGACAATATCTTCGTATGATGAGAAGGATTTTGATACTATTTCAAGATGGAGAAATGGTTTTCACCCATCAAAGAAATAGTCAATATTACTTGTTGGGTTATGTATATAATATGTATCATTCCTTACTAACATTGTAAAGTTATCTTTACACTTTGTTCTTTCTCATCCTCCTTTTTCCTTGGACTCATAAATTGTCCTTCTATATACGCTTGATGGACAAGAGGAAATTATTTTTCTATGAAAATTTTATTAAACTACCTCCATTACATATTTGATTCTTCACCACCATCCTTTGTGTTTTGAATCAATGACCACCATTGATCAGCATCTCTAGTGAGGTGGTAAAATTCCATGACAACTTTTTCCCTATCGCTACTCCCCAAGATGTGGAATATTTTCTCTAAGTAATTTATCCATCACTTAGCTACTAATGGATTTTTACCCCCATTGAATGTTGGAGTTTGTGTCCTCAAGAAGCGGTCTAACATTGATCCTCCGCGTTGTGGATTAGGGTGCTTCATGCGGGTATGGTTATTATTCATAACCTGTGTGTGTTGTCCCTGTATGGTGATAAGCTAATCAACACCAGTTGTATCATAAGCTCCACTATAATTAACGTGAGCAGGAGATAAATCCCTAAAAGGAGTGCATAAATTGATAAAGTTTTCATCCCTTCCACATGGAACCATTTTCTAAACAATGGCATACACTAGATCAGTTTATGAATCACAACACTTAAATCCAAACTTGTTAAACACATTACATTAATTGAACAGTTTATGGATATAAACCATAATCTAAAAAAAGTTTTCTTAGAGGAATTATATACTCATAAACCCTTTATAATGGTTTGTAAATAAAATGATAATTATCTTAAGCATATCCCCTGGGAGTGTCGTAACCAAGAGTTCAGCAATGCCTGTTGTCTTGCACCAATTCCTGTTTGAGTCTAGTTCGAAGCTGTGTTTTCAGGTTTTACCCCTAGGTACTTCTGTGCAAGATCCACCTCTACCTGCTTGTTTCCAGATATGGATGTATTTCATGGAAAACTCACAAAATCTATACAATACCAAAATTCTAGGAAGTTTTTCTATACTAATTCTCAAAGCCTATCTTAGGGCTATGTGATCTAATCATAGTTTATCTAAATCTAGTATCCAAGGTTTGTACTATACTTCCTCTGATAAAAACGGTAACACCCAGACCCTAGTTAACCATAGTTAATGCATTATTACATAACATTGGCATGATCACAAGGAATTAATGTTTTGAAAAACTGATCATTTTAGTATTATTGGAAACAAGATACATAAATAAGATCAACTTTACAATGTGGCATGAAATAAAACACGAATTTATTCTATTATAAACATCTAATCCACCTAGATTATGCCTGAAAGTCACTCATAACATACATATTTATATCTTGGGAAAATGAAACATAAGAAATGGGTTATCTCAAATGCTCAGTAAGGGTAAGTAATGCAGTGGAAGAAAACATAAATATTAACTAGAGTGAATAATTGAAACTGCATGCCTTTACCAATAGTAAACATGAATAATTTAATGGTAGGAATATGATATGAGAAAATAATTCCATAATAAAGCATTATCATGGGTATTATACTTGTCAAATGACCACATGGTCCATCAATATTATTATTATTATAATGAGGGAATGCATAATGCCGGACTTTCTAAAACATCTTGTCAAGGCATTTGACAAGATGTATAAAAATGATTAAGGCCTTGGACAAAAATATATATCAAATTGGGAAAGGCCTCGGCCAATTCCATGTCTAGTTGTCTCATGAGACCTACTGATTCATCGAGGAGCTATAGCATGATCCACCCGTCACTAACTATGTACAATACATTCCTCATATGAAAAGTTTGAAATATAACATAAACATTCGTATTAATACTAGAATAAGAAATTTCAATACTTTAACCATACAACAATGATGGTAATAAAATAGATCATCCACTATCAAACATATCACAAAACCATTAACACAATATGGATGTTTTTTATCATAATATATCAACTTCAAATAAACATAAAATCCATAAAAGGATGTTGATATAGATTAAATCAAAACCATTTTTAAAGAAATATCTCATTCTGTTTTGAAATCATTTAAGAGCCACATAATTATAAAGAAAACATTTATTTTGAAAATATTCTTATAATCTTGTAAGGGAAGCTTCATGATGTTATAATGGCGGAAAATAGCCACACCCGCCCTATATGATAAAAAAACAATTTTACCTTAATTTTGTCGAAAAATGAATAACGTACCTTGTTTGGAAAATGACGAAAATAATTATTCCAGAACATATATGGTAAAATAAGGGTATAAATGAATTTAAACCATTGTCTAGTAAATAGTAAAAATGTTTAGAAATACATTTTTATGAATCATGGACGTGGATGATAAAGAGGTCCCAGTAGATATTTATGTAAAAACAACATTAGATAATTAAGAGATTGAAGAATTAACCCTTACCATGTACTTTTCCTTGGTCGAGTGTAATTTAACGTCCTGTATAATGGTGAAATAATTGGTATCAAATTATTCGAGAACTATATACAATAATATTATATTATATATGATAATAGTTTAGTATTATCATCGTTCTAGGAGTTAGTTGATTCGTTTTCATTTATATAATATGTTACAAAAGTAATGTTTGTTTTGGATAGGATGTATATTATTCATATTCATAATGATATTAAGTATTTAAACATTATTTTTAAATGTCTAATGATAATTAGTCTTGAATGTATACAATGGGGAATGAATCTCATCGCGTTCGTGGAGACGGTAATCCATACGGACGCACGAGTGACAATATCATTCTTTTAATATTAAAATAATATATAATTTTATGGTATATCATATATACCAAAAAAATTTCAAGTTAAATTTATTATTTTTATCAATTAAAAATCATAATTATACCAATCCAAATAATAATATATTGAATTATAATTACCCCACAATGTGGAGATGGTAAGCCATATGTACACATATGGTGACATGTCATTCAAAAGATGGATTGAATAATGAATATGGTTCTACGATATTTATAAAAACATAAAAGTATATAGAATATAAAGGATTTATCATTTTAGAATGGAAACAACAAAGAAAGAGGATGTGGAAGAATAAAGGAACTTGAAAGAGGTGATAAAACATTTACCTCTTCTTTGGTTTCTTCCATTTGATTTGATAAAAATGGATCCATAGGTTGGAATTATGACCAAAATAAGGCCACTAAAATGAAAGGAGGACATTTTAGATGGTATTAGGGTATAGTTTGGCTGAGAAAAATGGATTTGAAGCTGTGAATTAGAGAGATGGGGGAGTTCCCTTTAATAAGAGGGGTGAGTGGAACCTTAAGAAAATATAGAAATAATATTTTATAATAAAATAATTTTCGTTTTCTAATGGATATATAATTTATTATTTAAATGATAAGGTGGTTATGAGTCGAAAAACACTCAAAAAATAGGTTTTAGACAGGTTTGGCTCACTATATTAACCTTATCTTTTAGATTTAACTGTTAGTTAAATAGATTGACATTTACCATGTATCTTTTTACTTTTATATTATATGGTTAACAAACATACTATATACTTCCATGAGATCCCAAAGTTGTTCATTAATAATACATGCACCATTATATAAGTATTTTTTTGAACCTTATATTTTTAGGAATAGAATATCAATTAATAATATAATATTTGTTTTAAAAACTCTTTTATGTCAATTTTGACACTATTTGATATTTTATTTATTCTAAACTCATAATAGCAATTTTACTTCATAAAAAATTCATATTACGAACCCTAATATTTCATATTAACCTATAATATTCGTGGATTTTATAAAAAGTTTCAAATTACATTTATTTGGATGTTTATAATATCAATTATTTTTATATTTCATTAATTAGGTAATTAGTGTATCATTATTGTATCAAAAGTAAATTACCTTATTTAATTTATAAAAAATATAAATAAAGTACTATAATGAATGAAATCTATTTACATTTATAATGAATATTTATAGTCGAATTTTTCTAATGTGTAACCCTATATTAAAAATGTTTTAGTTATTATACATTTATTTTAACTCTTTTAACATTTCTATGAATTAAATAATAACAAATGTCGTAATACAATCCAATTGGACAAAAAAGGTTCACATTTTATTCGTAATGTTTTTTTGGTCGAATTATACTTATCCAGTTGAATTACGACACATGTTAGGTTAATAAAAATTTTATTATTACCTTTAATTACCATATTTACTTTTAACTGTGGTAAGTAAATGTAAAAAGATACAATTCACCAAAAATTATTTTCATGTTATTGAACCAAATTTTACTTACTGATATCAATCATGTCTCTCATATTTTTGAAATTCAACTCACAGAAGCAGTAAAATTATGTTTTATGTAAATTTCCAAATGCTCATAGGAGGTGGGTAAAAGACGGTAAAAAGTTCAATTAAATTTTTATATATGTAAAATTATTATAAAATTACTCCAATTAATTAAATTGAATTAATATATTTATTATGTATCTATTTTGACCTAAAATAAATTTAAATATAATAAACAATTATTCAAATAAAAATTTAGGTTTAAACTATAATTCAGTGTTTTTAACTATTCATCAAAAATTGAATGTTTTCAGAAAAAAAAATTCACCCTATGCTAATTTCGATATTTTGAATCCAAAATTGAAGGCCATTTTGAAAGATAAAATTTATAAAAATTAAAAAATTGGGGATTACTATTCATTACTACTAGTTTTATTGGTTGTGGTGTGTTAGAACTCGATGTTTCATACAACAAACACTATTGTGTTACTCAAAGAGAAGTATATCGTGAAAGATTGGGGTTTTACATGTACCCTTGTTGGGATTATGTTTGCCACATATATATCATAATCCTCAGATTAAAACGAACATACCAGTTCATCTCATTAGCCATTAAAACATTCTTCATTTATTAGAGGTTTATAATGAACCCTCCCAATAAATAATCCTAATCTATTGATAATCATTTTATAAGATTAGGAAATCTTTTCCATTTTATCATAGAATCTTTCATTGAATAGAAAAAGAGTTTCATCCATATCTCATCATTACAATCATAAAATACCCAGATAATTAATAAATATTATTTAATTTTATGAATCCCTAATTAATAATAAGTAACATCAATGGATAACATTAAAGATGAAAATAAATTTAAAACATCACTTGAACCATTTTTATGGAAAATACAATTTTTTTTTGAAATTACTTATATAAAATTTGATGATATCCATAATATTATTGAAATTATAACATAAAAATATAATTAAATTAGTAAGGAATGATTCAAAGAAAATAATAGTCATAAATTTGGGAAAATCAATTTATGTAGTATTTGTTATAAAAATATTATTGATACATATTTTGATAAAAATACATCTTTCAGAAAATGATAGAGGAATTATCTTACAACATTTTATAGAATATTAATCAGGGGTAAAAATGAATTTATTATAACCATATAAAATATTAAAAACCGGCCAATTTTTTAAATAATATATGCATATAGTAGATAAATATTCCTAACCCAATAAAATAAAAAAATTGTGCTTCCTTAAAAACAATATTCCACAATTTTGATTATATAGAGGGATTAAAATGAAATGACAATATTTATTTTCCATTAATGAATTTTGGATAATAAAATAAATGATATTACTAAGAGATTGATCAAATAATTTCTCCATTATATATTAAATTGATGAAAACCCATGTAAATTATAAGATTTTATGATAAAACCATTACCTCAAGTATGAAATTCCACTTTTGATCTATATGAACCTATATAATAAAATAAAATTTTTTCTATCCAAATACTTTAACTATATTAGTTCATATATTAAAATATATGATTTACACAAATTATCTTATAACACAATCATTGTTAATATTTCTTGATTAACCCCATCTTGAGTACTAACTAATTCATTTTTCATGTGTCATTTCAGTCAACTTATATGTTACATGTATATTTTTCATGCTTAAATAAAATCAATATTTTTAATAATGACATAAATAGAATTTATATTCAATATATACACATTTTAAACCACTTGTAAAATTATGATATAAAAAAATAAATTACAATATTAAAGGAGTTGGTAGTCTTTACGTATACATGAACATTATTTTCATTTTATTAAGAAGAAGATTTGAATAAAGATAAATATTATTTTATCATTAAATAATTTTTTACATAATAAATGTAATATATATTCTATGAATCCATCACTATAAATATAAACCATATGGGTTGATTGAAAATGAATCATATCTCTCTATAGAAGCAGTAACACATATATACAAATTAGCGATATTCTTATTTCGTATTCGATTTAATTTAAGTGGAAATTGGTAGTCATATAATACTAATAAAATATAAATATATTTATGATAATATATTGGTTATATTAGGATTGGTAATATTGATTTGTATTATGTTAAAGAAGAAATATATTTTGAATGAGTTGAGTATGGTGATTACCTCAACTTTGGTATGCCTTATTTATCTTACACCATAATCCTTAAAAAAATTTACGGATTATAAATGAAGGGAAATAAGTATTTTAATGAATATAATAATATATTAGGGTAGGTAATTATTTTTTATGGATTAATGTGTGTGAATATGTATATATATGATGTTCCATTTTTAAATGGAGTAGAAGGAGATACATAGAATTGTTTAAAAAATTTAAATAATATAAGGTCATTTTATTATTATAATTTTATTAAATTTATTATATATTTATTACAATATGATATATGGTCTAAATATAATCATTATATAATATTTTCACAAGTTTATATGTTATTTTTTCCATTATCTATTAGATTGATTCCCATGGTAATCCATTTAAAAATTTACTATGGTAACAAATATTTAGTGTTATTACAAATAATAATGAAATAAAATAATGTTAGAATAAGTCTAAAAAATAAACATTAAAATACAAATTCTGTAATAAAATCTATAAATTTAAATTTATATATTATTAATTATATTTAAAAAATAAAGGTGAAATACACACTAATACCTGTTATATTTTAATTTTTTTCTGAATAAAACAATGTTTACTATCATGACATACATTATAACTAAAATTATATGTATAAAAAATATTTTATTGAATAAATAATTATTAAATTCAAATAAAATCATCATTTTGTAATTATTTATATGAATTATTATGATACGAACACATTATGATCATATAAATATATTTTTTAAATAACTCTTTTTACCTTAAAATGATTCCATGTCCATTAAAATCCACTAGATAAATAATATACGAAATAATAATCATAGATTATTAATAAATTTCATTAAAATATTTTTTAAATAATGATCAATATATATAAATACGTGATATATAGAAAAGATTTAATTTCCTTGAAATTTTACCTTTAATTTTGAATTATTTTATTAAAAATTGAATTATTATTTCAAAAGATTTAACAAAAGAATTTAAATTAACAAAATATTTAAATAAATATTTCATAATGTGGTTTATTCTATCCATTCCCTCCAAAATAATGACTATGTTATAAATACCACAATATATATTGTTTCCTTCTCACTCATGGTTGAATGTAATAAAATATATCAAACACAAAAAAATTGATTCATTAGGTTACATATAGAATCTCACTGTATTATAAAAATATGTTATTCAGCATCAATAGGGTATAAATTGTTAGTATATTTGTATTTATAGAATTCATTGGCATTTTATCATTCCATAAAATTCCATCTCCATTAACCAATCCTCTACCAATCTCTATGATAACAACCTTCTTAAAAATAGTTTCATGGTCCCTTGAGTTTGGTTGACCATTGGGGAAGGTTCTTGAGTCATTTCAAGAAGATTTGACTAATTGATAATATCATTATATTGTCCCATGTAATTAGACATGTCTATAACTACTCGATGATATTAAATTATATAAAATGAATAAGAAAAAAAAACTAAATTCGATCAAAGAAAAGTGGTTAATAGGTGTTTTATCACATTGCAGTCTACTTTAATCATCATAACGAAACCATCTACATAAGACTCAGTGGAGAATGTATAATAACATCATCTAAAAATTCAATATACATCGGTTATCCCTATAATGTAGATGATATATTATTATTAGTGGGGGTTTCATCCTTGTAAATGATTCTTCATATATCATCTTCTGTATTCTCTTTAGACCACATAGATTAGATAAATCTTACCTTCATTGTACTATAGTATTACTATTAAAAATATCTTGTATAGAAATTCAATATAGAAATAAAATATTTAATAACTAATAACATTAATCGGGGTGAAATCACATAATTAGTGTTTTTACATTCTGTATAACATTATTTTAAATAGGGATGGGTTAGGTATTCCCACTAACTAAGTCAGTGATAATAGTGGATGACGGGGAAATTTATTTACACTCAAAAATCCCCATTATCAACTTAATGATAAACAATTTCATTTATGCCTCATTATTGGAACCCACTTTATTGTCACCCATTGAGTATGTCTTAACCATATATATAAGGACTCACAATTAGCATATGTATCCATTGTATATCATAATAAAATCAAAATACTATGTATTATATTGAATTATATGATAATATTATACACGTAATTTGGGATTGAGATTATATATTTATATTAAATAGTAGTATCACACTGTTCATCTTGGGATTCATTTACTATCCCCCTCAAGTATTACTTATCCACTTATATCATTTATGTAATGGGGGATGAGAACCCTCGATGTAGTGGCTCAAATGAAAACATAAAATGGCCTGATATGATTATATTCCTCATTATTGATAATATATTAATTAAAATACTAGGGTTTCATCATATTCCAAAATTAGGAAATGTGAAAACCACATTTCAGAAAGTCCCAAAAGTCCATGATAATACCTATGGAGGGCCCACATCACATAAACCTTAAGGAAATATGAATGAAATGTTCTATCAGTTCATTGGTCCATTTTTATTTTTCAAAAATAAATAAAAAATTGTATTCAACCTAGGATGTCTCATGTGTCTTCCAGTCTCAATTATGTCCTTCCACTACCACCATCGACTGAACCAACATTGTAGAATCTATTTATGTGTCACCTCTACCCTTTCTAGTGGAGTAGTTCAATAATCATTATGGTTATATATCTTGAGAATATCCCTAATCATGTGCTTTTTATGGTACATTACAGCATCATAAATTCTTTCTCCTAATATAAGATCATAAATAACATTTTTTATGATTTTTTATATTATTATATAAGGGTAAAATAAATAACCATGAGTGGAAAGATTTAGAAGATATGAAGAAAAATTATTCATCTAAAAGTAACTTCATTATAAAACATTTATTAATATGGGTCGTCATCAACTTTATAATTATTCAATTACGATATCCATATTGTGATGATCATAAAGAGCATATGACACTATTATCTAGTGAAGGAATTAGTATATATGTGAAGATTGATAAGGTGTGTAGTACTCATAATTGATTTCATAGTCAACACGATCCAATAGTGTGTTATACCATTAATACGACATGTATTAAATCTAGGCATCCATTACATAGATATCTCTAAAAACATTATATTAAGAGTTCGTTTTCATAGGCTGAATATAAATTTTCAGGTTTTGACATGGATGTTTTGGTAAATCAATGATACTCAATGAAATGGGTTGACGAAAAAATAGGAAATAAATAGTCAAAATCCGTATCTATGGATTTACATCACATTAATTAGGTTATATATTTTATGAGAGATACTATCAAACCTGATGAATTTTGGATGGAGTTGATATGAAATGGGCTTATTCTTATATTTGTATATTTAGACGAAATTATAGATTTTCCTAGAATACATTTAGGGATAATCACACAGGTTTCACATTATCATACTTGGAATCTATTATTATTATTATTTTTCTAATGTTTTCATTTCTGTCACATGTCGATTGAGGTAATAACATAGCCCTATGGTGAGGAATTTAACAAGAATATTATCATTGGGGATTTTGAGGTTGAGGTCACCCCACCAGTTATCATATTCACCTATATCATGATCTACCTAGGGTGTTCCATAAATACACAATTTTTGTATCTAAAGACACTATGTTTAGTTTTTTCGGGTGATATCACATTAATAAGGGAATATAAACATTATATTACAAGTATTAATCATGGTATTAGATTAAGGATTATGTAAATTTACTGTTACATCCTTGGTCTCTTTAGACAAACCTTCTTTCTGACATGGTGTTCATTGAATGACTCTGTATGTAGCCGGAGGGGGATGGACATTTAATAACCATGGTTTCATTCCCAGTTCACTCTAGGTAGGGAAACAAGTGTTGGTCATAATACTCTAGAGATTCAATAACATTTAAATATATTCACTATTCATATAATCATATGTTTGGTAATTCTAGCCAGCTTCATTGATGGATGTCTAGTTATAATGGGTCAATAATTATATATATGTTATCGAATATGAATAAACATAAATCCATTTAAATTTGATTGTTCATCTATGTAACATTTCCCACTAATAATACCATCCCAATTCATTATTAATTGAATAAAGATGAAAAATAGTCAAATAATAGACTTTTACATGTTCCCCTATAATCATTTTATTATATGGATTCATTATTGAATAATGAACCATGAACGATAAGTATCTTATCAGTTTATGAATGTAGGTTTTCTTCAAATAATTATTTATTGAAAGTTATTTTTTAAGAACTGTTAACTCTTATTCTATTCTTTGGGATGAGTAATAGTGTTTGATGGTCAAATTAAATGCCTGTATATGTGTATAGATTACATTTTTGTGATTCGAAATGATGTTTCATCATTAACTATTATAGATCTAGAATAAGGGAATGTTACACACTAAAATACCAATTCTCGAAATCAATGATCATATATTTTATTTTATTCATGAACTTAGTGTCTATGAAAACATTCTATGATAATTATATTATAAACCAAAAACAATATTCTATAAGGAAATTGTAGGATGAATCAAATAAGGATGAATGGTTTCCCAATGAAAGGGATTGCTAAAAACTGGGATAGAATTTGGAAAATTAAATTCATGCACATAAGAGGGACTACCAAGGATCCTTTTCCCTTATAAATCACTATGTCCCCACCAATGTTCATTTCTATGATCCCTCTACAAGGATTACTTCAAACATCCCTCACTAAAGTACCTCAAATTGTATCCTTCCAATTGTTCATTACTAAAACCCTTCACACTAGAATAAGTTAGAAGGGAGTGTTCTATAATTCAAACCATGATTTACATTCATATCAAAATGAAGCATGATTAATGATAATGTGATGAAAATTTAAATACATAGTTCTCAATTTGGTGAATTTTTATATGCCTATGTGGTGTGGGGTAGCACTATTTATAGAGGGGATGACCCCTTCCACAATTTCAAGTCACATAGATCTCCCAATATCCCCCACATAAATACCTCAAGGAATTACACACCATGCTAATGCGAATTACCCATTCTACAATTGCCTAGAGGCTACTTATTCCCACATTCATCATCACTCTAGAGAATAATTTTACTTTATTAAAATCATCTTCATACATATTGTACCACATAATAAGAATGGTAATTTTTTAGAGATCCCTTTTCAAGAAAAAATTATAAGGTTAATATGTGTTTGTGTCCATATGGGAAGCTCCATAACATCACCCAATAACCTAAGTGTATTCCCAAGACACACCACATAGGGTCTCCTATATATTCCTTGTTTAGTTTTCCCAATCCATATAAACAGACCTTTTACCTCAGTGAGTATTTGTCACAAGGCCTCCATCATTACATATAAATAAAACAGTAAAAAAACCTCTTACGAATGTGATTAACCCATCAAGAAAATATATATACTCTTGTAAATACACTCAATTAGGTCAGTAAAATCCTCCTAAGGTATCCTATATAATATAATACAAAATATAATTAACATAGTGGAATGGAAATTGAGTCACCCGATCAAGAAAACCATTGAAAATGAAAACCCTTTCCTGAACCACATTTCACAATTATGAAAGATCCGGTATTTAAACAATAAATTACATCCATTTTTTCAAGGGATTACAATAGATCACTAAATCACTATGTAAATATTGTGATCACACATTTCCACTTGGGTAACCAACAAGGTTTTCTATATTAGGGACCAATTACTAAAGGATTTCTACTTGGGAAACGCATCACTAATGGATTTCAATAGGGGTATCCTATCACCAGTAGATTTTCACCATAGAGAGTGATAACCCATGTGATTCCACATTTTATACACCAAGTACAAGTTTATTTTCCTAGGTGACATATTTCACATGTATTTAAACATGGCATAACATTCACTAAAGGCTCTACCACTTGGTGGCCAATCACCCATGTATTCTCACTATAGAGAGTAAACCCATATGTTTTTTTCTAGAAAAAAATATTCTATTATTCCCAATATGTATCACATAATCCACATTTTCCAAGTTAAAAGCATCTCTTCTCTGAATCCCCCAACATAGAAATCCAATTATAATGGTCATATCCAATGAATCATGTTGTATAGGGTCTAAAAAACTCAATTCAATATGCACTATATTGATTATGTATTCCCATAAAAAATGAAGATACCTGGTTTCACTATAATAATTAAAATAACCTTGATGATTTAGTAAGATTAATTCCCTTGATAAAGATGATATCTTTCATGGAGATACCATGATGATCTCTGTTAGTTCAAAAAACATTTCATAGTCGACAGAGATAAGATATTACACGGTCTGGTAATATGATTACCCATGATTATAATAAATGATAAATGATAAGTCATATTCCATCCTGGTTTATATCCCAATATAGAGATAAAATATTTATTACTTATCCACTCAATGAGACATAAAATTCATGAATGTTGATCCTATATTTAATCCAAATCACATCTTCCCCATGGTGAAAAATTACCCATGGATCCCGCATTCATGCACTATCCACTAAAATTTGGATAGTGGGAACACATATTAGGGACCTACTCCTTAGTTGTATCCCATAATCCCTCATAACCACATTTATATTATCATTTAAATAATTAAATAATGAGAATCACATAGAGAATACCATGTGTATTATATATCCAATCATCTGTATTTTCTAATTTTATGGAAATGGTGTATTTACATCCTATTTTAAAATAAATTTTATGATCCTATCACATTACCCTAAACATTGATACTCACACATTGGGTTAATTGATTCCTATAAAATACAAAATGTAGAAATTATATTTGTGGATCAAACCTAGAATTAACCACCCTCTCTCATCATCCTCATGTTTCCATATAAATCATGAATACATTTATGCCTTTCTAAACATGGTTATATTTCCCATGGGATTAGACTTTCCTTTAGTTCAGTCTATATTCTATGGAATATTCATTAATAATATCATATTCTAAATGAAATAATGAACCTAATGATAAGTTGGTATTCCCTTCACATTATCTCTATGCATCATTTATTAGGATTGATTAAATACATGAACACACTATTATTTGTGGGATATACTCCTCATACACATGAAAAACAATGCTAATTAAGAAAAATTTATTCAAATTCCAGTAGAAAGGCCACTCATGTATAATATACACAGAAACAATCAGTAAGAGATTTTATCTTAATAGTTAAAATTTCATTACTTTTAAATATATGGAATTGTTCCTTGTAAAATGAATATAAAAGTACTGATGTATCCTATTGAGTAGTACCAAACTATGTGGGTTATCATTTCTTTTACAATGTTTTGTAGGTATCCTTTCTTTTTTCATCAAACCTAATACCATAAGTACCCAATACTTTTATTGATGAAGATGAAGAAGAAAAGAGTAACAAACACTTCATGTTGAATAAAAATTTACCAACAAAAATATAGAACAAATAATCAAAAATGGAATGTTATAGAGGATCAAAGACAAAAAGATAATACAATAAATATAAATACTCTAGTATATATATATATGTTACCACCGATGGAAAACAACTTTTATAACTATATCTCCATATCGATGCATGAAAACCGAAATCCATTTTGGTATTGGAAATGAGTCCCACACTATGATTTTGGAATGACTTATAAACATTTTTTAATATGTAAGAGTGTACTAGATAAGTAAATATATCCCAAAAAACATAGAGTATAATACTCAATTCCCATCATCCCAGACAATGTGTATTCAATGATGCCACTAGACAGGTCCTAAAATATTATAACCCACTTTATGTGTGTTTTAATCAACATAAAATGTATCGGTATATTATCCTTCGTTGTTTCCAACATTAAAAAATATAGATAAAAATATTAATAAAATGATAAATGGGATACATTATTTATTTTAAAAAAAATCACGGTCTCCCCCTTACCAAAATTCAATAGAAAATATTCTACCATATGTATAATGAGAATGGGTGTATGCTGCAAGGAAATTCCTGAAATCATTTTTAAAATCAAATTTAACTGGATAAAGAGGAATTTAAATCAATAATTTTTAAAATTAATCGAAATAATAGAATAATTTTAAAAAATAATGTTATTGAGAAGAAATATTGAGTAAATGTAAAAACTATATATTAATGTGTAATTTCGAATATTTTATTATGTTAATTTTTTTTGGATACCCACATCGATAAAAGAACTATAAATTTTATATTTATTATATATAATGTTACATTTTATTTTTCCTAAAAAGAATAACTATTTGTATTAAAAAATATGGAAAATAATTATATTATGAAATAATGTCACATGGAAATATAATTTATATAGAGAATAATATATAACTACCATTAAAGAGGATAATGTTAGAATAAATCATTCAATGACTAAATGTTTCCATGAAGATATGTGATCTCTCATTGAAAAAATATCGATTCATGAAAACCATTATGATTATTTAGAGAAATTTTAAATACCCCAAAAATAAAGTGCAATATAATACAACATTTGGATGTAATAATAAATAATTATTGGCACATATTCAAATACTATAATTCATGAGTTAATCATTATAAATTGACTAAATTAAAAACATATGAACAATATAGTATGTGATCTATTAATAAATAAGAGATGAAAATAAAACACAAATACAACCATAATTAATGTAATGTAAAATATTATTTTCAATACTATTGTGGATAGAATGTGAAATAAAACTATAATACATTAATGGATCAGAGATATCTAATGGAAACCCTATAAATCAAGAATCATTGTCCACATGTTCTATAGAAAAACCATTTAATAATTATTATAAAAATGATGAACCTGATCAATTATCAAAATGATTGTGTATTGATAATGTGAAAAATATTATATTTATATTTTTTTATTAAATTTAATTTAAATATTGATACAATTAATCATATAGTATTATTATTGAATATATCTTAAACCATTTATTTGGTGTTATTGGACACATGCTGCGAAATATGATTTCAAAGGGATACAATGATATTTGTGTGATGTTTTTTATATGAGACATGATAAATTATTCATTCTATTACCAGTGACTATTGAACTATTTAATCATTATGACAAATAATACGAGAATATATACTTTTTTAATTCTATTAATATGTTATTTTTATTGTATGAGTAATTTTTTGGAAATTTATTCCTTCTGCTATATCGAATTGTGAAATCAAAAAATAGCATAATTGTATATAACAACTAGTAACATATTAATAAACTAATATATTTTGTTATATTATTGTATATATAATCCTAAATATAAATAATAACATTATATTATTATCGTAGATAATTAAATAAATAAGCAAACATTAAAACACATAAAATTATGATTGACCATAGTCAAGAAAAAAACTCGTATACCATGATAAACTATTCATAAACATTATAATAAAGTTTTATTATTAATCATAATTTGTCACTAATAATGTAACATACCTAATATGAATATTCTATAACCATATATTATCCAAAAATATAAAAATAAAAATCCAAAATAACATGAGTCACCATACCATGAAACCATCAGAAAAAAATTTCACTCATTATTGATTCATTATCAAATCAAAACTAAAAAACTATATAAAACCCAATAAACTAATTTTCAAATAAATAAACTAAAAATAGTCAAATTTAATTTTAATCACATTTACATGATTTAAATATTCCATCCATAATGTTTTCTAAATTAGATAAATTATATTCCCAAATAATATCAACCATTATCTCCAATAAACAAAAATATCTACACATATAATAAAATAAAAACACTGGTGGTAATATATAATTGTCACATAATTTCATATGAAATAATTGTAACATTCCTCTTAAGTAATATTCACACTAAAGAATTCAACATTCTTTGAAATATATATAACAATAATTATTAGTAAAAAACACCAATAAATGTCTTTATAAATACCAGTAATATTCTCAAGATTAAGTAAAACAATTATTAAAAATTGTATATATCACCACTCTTAATCTTATTATATTTTTATGGTAACTATAATTATACAATAATCCTTTATTAGAAACATCCTTACCTAAAATGTTATATATAAATTTCATTGACACAGACTTTAATTCCATATATTGACACTACTAGATATAGTGTTAAAAATTATTTATTACACAATTCATTTAATAAATATAATATGTCTCTATACCTAGACAATAGATTCTTTGTTAAATACTTATTCTTTACAAACTATCTTTAACACCAGGTTTTACACCGTATAACCTCATATCAATAAAAAATTGAAATATTTCAGGTTCCAAAAATGATTAAAATATTATTTTTATATGTTTTAAAGAATGAAAAATAAAAAAAATAAATTATTTGAAAATATTATTAGTAAATAAATTCAATAATATTCTAAATATCTTAACGAATAGTTATATATATTGGATTTTTTTAGAAAAAAATGATGTGATAGGATTGTCTCCACTTATATCAAAATATTTTGTTTTTTCATGAGCCAATAATAAAGTGAAAATATAAAATACATGTTATCCTAGAGATAACCATTGGATAAAGATTTATATTTCCTAATCAAATGGTAACACATAATTTCTCGAATTAATAAAATACTATAAAAATCTTTGACATTATTTTGATATTAAAAAATAAATTCTCACGATATATGTATCATTGAGTTGAAAATAAATTTTATAATAGAAAATGAAAGGAAATTTTAAATAATATATATAAATGATAATAATTACATAAAATATCATCATGTTTTTATATATTATATATAAATGAAAATTGTTTCAAAATTTTATACACGTTTCAAATGAAATTGTAGATTATATTGACATACAATGAATTTAATGTTTACGTGATGCATCATCACATGAAATGATTATTTGAAAAAAAAATATAAAACATCAAAAAACATGTGAAAATAAAACATAACAAACACTTATGTTATAATTCACATATTTTATAGATACATAGTTAACTAAGAAATTATATAACTCAATTAATGCACTATTATCTTATGAAACCAAACATGTGAGTGAGTATTGCAATAATACAAGACATCCAAATTGAATTTATAAACCATTTATTAGATCTTTACTTATGAGGGAAACCAATTCATAGGGTTTAATAATCTATTTATTATCATAATTAGAACTCTATTTTGATTGTCTTTATAGAATCCCGCCTTTTTATCACATAAACTTTCATTACATTTTACAAAACCGAGGGTCTTTAAGGTTTAGTGTCTTGGAAACCAGGAACTTAAAACATGAAACAAAAAAAAACATTCTTCTTAAACACTTGAAAGGCTTCTCCTTATGTTCATCCTAGGTTCATTTCTGCATCTCATACCCTGGGGACATACATCAAAAGAAAGGGTGAGCAAAAGGCCCAGTAAGGGAAACAAGATGAACATTTTACATGTGAACTTGAGATACTTCAATAAGGACATGAAAAGAACTTTAAGGCATGAGAAAGAAATCATGAGGCATTTCATAATAAAAATAACATTTTTCATAACTTGAAGATGTGGCTGCAACATTTAATATTGACAATCGTTTCGTTTCACCAAGGTCCATCCCCAAGGTGTCGTTAAAAATTACCAAGGTTATTCACCAAGGCATCGTGAAAATTGTAATCTCTAGTGGTTACATCATTACCCAATGCATTGGAGCGCTATCAGGGCGCACCCTTAAATTTGCCTTTATTATCATGTGAGCCATATATATCATCATCAAAAATTTCATAAATAACCCACATAGAATAAAATAAATGGGTTTCATTTCATAATCATAACGTTTTAAAAACTGCTTTAAAGACATGATCTTTACGTCACTTTAAACCCACAGAAAGGGAAAGCGGGTCTCATGTATGTAAATCCCAGAATTTAAAATGGAACATTTTGATATATATGTGAATACCCTTGTAGAAATAAGAGCTTTGAGTATTCACTTTATAACATAAAATAATTTTTGAGAAAAGAGAGAGGCATTTTGAGGGGAAAATTCTGCAGCATAACGGCGAAGTTTCAGGGTTTTAGAAAACATTTAAATGAGAGGGGAGATGGGTCAAACATTCATAAATGACCCATCAAACAGTAGAGGGACAAAATATAAGGGATTTATGAACATGGTAATGAAATTTGAAAATATACCATATGAAATGAAGAACATGAAAGGAAGAAAACAAAACAAGATTTCCCTTGTGAAAATTCGGCAGCCTAACGGCATCACTTAAAATTCAACAAAATTGAATTGACAAGGTCAAATAGGGTCTCTCATCATATGAACATAAGAGTCCAGTATGATAGATATAGAGATCATACCCCAACATAATATAAAGGAACTTGAAAGAATTGACATGAAAGTAGAACTTCAAAACGAGAAGGGTGAAGAACCACTTTAAAATTCGGCAGCCTAACGGCGCCACTTAAGACATCAAAATACTGAATTAAAGAGATCAAATGGGGTCTCTCATCATGTGATCATAAAATACCAGTATGATAAATATAGATATCATACCCCAACATAATAAAAATGAACTTGAAAGACTTGACATGAAAGTAGAACTTTGAAAAAGAGAGAGGTGAATGAATCCCTTGAAAATTCGGCAGCCTAACGGCGCCACTTAAACTTCAACAAAATTGAATTGACAAGGTCAAATAGGGTCTCTCATAATATTAACATAAGAGTCCAGTATGATAGATATAGAGATCATACCCCAACATAATATAAAGGAACTTGAAAGAATTCACATGAAAGTAGAACTTCAAAACGAGAAGGGTGAAGAACCACTTTAAAATTCGGCAGCCTAACGGCGCCACTTAAGACATCAAAATACTGAATTAAAGAGATCAAATGGGGTCTCTCATCATGTGATCATAAAATACCAGTATGATAAATATAGAGATCATACCCCAACATAATAAAAATGAACTTGAAAGACTTGACATGAATGTAGAACTTTGAAAAAGAGAGAGGTGAATGAATCCCTTGAAAATTCGGCAGCCTAACGGCGCCACTTAAACTTCAACAAAATTGAATTGACAAGGTCAAATAGGGTCTCTCATCATATGAACATAAGAGTCCAGTATGATAGATATATAGATCATACCCCAACATAATAGAAAGGAACTTGAAAGAATTGACATGAAAGTAGAACTTCAAAACGAGAAGGGTGAAGAACCACTTAAAAATTCGGCAGCCTAACGGCGCCACTTAAGACATCAAAATACTGAATTGAAGAGATCAAATGGGGTCTCTCATCATGTGATCATAAAAGACCAGTATGATAAATATAGAGATCATACCCCAACATAATAAAAATGAACTTGAAAGACTTGACATAAAAGTAGAACTTTGAAAAAGAGAGAGGTGAATTAATCCCTTGAAAATTCGGCAGCCTAACGGCGCCACTTAAACTTTCTAAAAACGAAATGATGAGAGTAAGAGGGGGTCTTTAATCATATGAACATAAAAAGGGCAGTAAGAGGAGTATAAAAGAACATCCTCCAAAATAAGAACATGGAGCATAAAAGGAATGACATAAAAGAGATCACTTGAAAAGAAAGAGAGGGGTCGGATCCCTTACCTTAAAATGTAACTCTTAAACCTCAAAGGATGGGACCTTGAGGGCTTGGGGGCACCTTGGGAGGACTCCTTGGGAGGTAATGAGACCATAACTTCGTTGGGAAAGAGTGGGGAGTCGAATGGATGAGAGGATGGCTTGGTATTTATAGGGAAAGTGAGGGGACAAGGCATTAATGGCCAAGGGACACCTCACATGTGCTTTTCTCAAACCCATGTGCTCTCCCTTGTCATTTATCATGGAGTTAGGCCACATGGGGCCCCCAAAACAATAATTCATCACCCTTGGCCGGCCAACCCTTAAAATATCCCATGACATCATCATGACACAGCTATGATGTCATTAAACATACCGAAACCCTAAAACTGCATTTTTACTATTCACTGAAAAATTCATCTTTCTCAGAAAAATCCCAAAATCTCACCTTAACTAAATATCAACGCTCTGATTACAAATATGAACTCCATTTTATAAAAATAATTTTCTAAATATTTTTAATTTAATTTTTAAATAAAAACACTATTCATCGAAAATTCATTTTTTCAGAAAAAACCCCAAAAATTACCATAACATAATATCGATGCTATGAGTTCAAAAATAAAGTTATTTTTATAAAAATAATTTTCTAATTATTTTTAATTAAATTTTTAATTAAAAAACACTATTCACCCGAAAAAACTAATACTTGAATAATAATTAATGAAACCGTTATTTAACTATTTTATTGAATCACATTACTTAATCAAGGTGCCTAGATTATTTTAAAACATTCTTTAAGTGAGATTACTAATCCATTTGGTCATATTACTAATCCTAATCATAAAATCACTATTCATAATTTACTATTCATCAAAAATCAAGTTGATCTTATTAGACTCTAAATTTCGTACTGAACATAATTGTAGAAGACCATTTTTCGAAAATCATTACACATTTTTAATTATTTAAGGTTTACGCAACCATTTTTAAAATATCCTTTTTCTAAAATTCATCAAAAATATGCATACCATATTTATCCGGTCATTTGAAAATTCATAAACATCATTATAAGAATAAATCCAAATTTTTATTTAAAAAAAGGATTACACAAGGCAATTACGGTCTCGTTACATAACCCCTTATAATACCAGCATAGGACCTAAGAGTAAGGTGTGCTAGGGTGATAGAATTTTGGGGCGGCTCAGTCAACATTGCCCGAGTAGTAATTTCTATCAGTTTGAACTTCTCGCGAAGGCGATTCCGTTCTAGCTTCACATGATGAAGTTCGGCTTGGTTTTGGTCCAGAGCAAAGACCAATGGTGCTACCTCCTTCCCAATCTCTGTTAGATGGGCTTCGATCGGCCCAAGGCTACTAGGTGAGGCCATCAAATCTTCTTTCTATAATAATTAACCAAGATTACTTAAATTTAGAGACAATAATCAAAACATTTTGCTCACGGTGGTCATATTGACCGATGGTCATATAACACTCAAAAACCAATGGTCTCATTTTATTTATAATCATGTTTATCAAATAAAACATTTTTTTTGAGTAAAAAAAAACACATGAAATTAGGAAATAAAATTTATTCAAAATTTCGGGTCGTTACAATCTTTCCCCCTTAAGAAATTGCGTCCTCGCAATTTTTTTAAATTGGGTTTTGAAATTTCATTGAAAGTCCCACATCGGAAAAAGAGTCAGTAACACCATTACTTTAAAAGAAAGAAAAGGAAGTACAAAGGCCACCCGAGTTAACCCACACTCGGGTTCCATGTAGGAAAACATGGACATGGAGGAAAAACAAAGGGTCAGTTCTGAGAGAGAGTGATAGAGAACATGATTAGGAGAAAGTTAACCATGAGAAAATCCCAAACTTATGATGTGTGTAAACGGTCTTTGATTACCTAGTAGGAAACGTAAACCAACAACATTTTTGTTTTACGTTTCTTTTCATAATTCTGTGGATTTCATTTACTACATAGAACAAAAACATAAGAAAATATACCTACCTTCAAGTAGAGTTTCATCCTTTAACAAGTCCCTACCAACACTAATCTTTTCGTCAAATGATGAGAATTCAAAAACACTTGGTCTCATAAAAGCACAAGAATCATCTTCTATAGAATCACATAATCTACAAAAGATTAACTATCTATTTATTCTATCTTTAAACATTATCCCAAAAAAAGAAAGGTTAAGGT
Organism: Viscum album; assembly: GCA_963277665.1. Lineage (NCBI taxonomy): Eukaryota > Viridiplantae > Streptophyta > Magnoliopsida > Santalales > Viscaceae > Viscum > Viscum album. The sequence goes on from OY728142.1 coordinate 1,579,497,141, forward strand.
AAAACAACTCTTCAAAAAGAAAGAATCCCATAGGAATAGAACCTACTTTTAAATCTTAAAAGTTCCATGGTACTACCCAACGTTCATCATAGACCACTCCATAAATAACGGTCCTTAAAATTCCTCAAAATAAACCAAACTAAGATTGAAACCCAAATACAAGAAGGATTTGATAACATAGTCTTCCAAAACAACTTCATTGTTCATCTCCAGACAACATCAACCACTCCTAACATCTTATAACAAAAGTAGCTAACCTAAACATATTTTACCCAAGATAGGTTAATCATTCCCAAAAGTAACCTAAATTACTATAAGTCCACCTTAAATTCATCAATTCTTCAAAATATAAGTCAAACTTACTCCTCAATGAAAATACTATAGTAATCTATTTACCTCGATCATATAGGGTCCCCAAAATAGTGAACGCCTTCCAAAATAATAATCATCTTTTAATCCCCTAATCATCTCTGACATATTAATACAGAAATTGTCGCATTTCCTATCACATTGGTTGTTGGGACACGTTATTCCATTTCCCACCATTAACTAAGAAGATAAAGTATAATTAGAGGCTTAAATACTTAACCAATAATCATGAAAAGGAACTTAAAGCATATAAGGATAACTTGTAGAAGAAAAGTATACCCTAACTTGTGATCCCCTAGGTTCCCATCTAGGTTATCCATGATCATATATTCTTATGTGAATCTTTATTTTATTTTATCTTTGTTCCTTTAATAATGGTTCATACCAAGCTTATGAATTTACCAAAGCATATCCCCCGGGAGTGTCGTAACCAAGAGTGCAGAAAGGCCCGTTGTCGTGTACTAGTTCCTGTTCGAGTCTAGCTCAAAGTGGTGTTTTCGGGTTTTACCCCTATGTAAATCTGTGCCAGAGCCACCTCTACCTGCTCGTATCCAGACAGGGATGTATTTGCTTGGCAACCCCTTACTCAATACTCACCAAAATACCAGGAAGATTTCCTATATTAAACTTTTCTATAGGGTTCCTCCTAGAGTTTTCATATCCTAATTTCCACAAATAACTAAACCATCCTTTGATACCAACTATAGCATCCCGCCTTTTTATCACATAAACTTTCATTACATTTTACAAAACCGAGGATCTTTAAGGTTTAGTGTCTTGGAAACCAGGAACTTAAAACATGAAACAAAAAAAAACATTCTTCTTAAACACTTGAAAGGCTTCTCCTTATATTCATCCTAGGTTCATTTCTGCATCTCATACCCTGGGGACATACATCAAAAGAAAGGGTGAGCAAAAGGCCCAGTAAGGGAAACAAGATGAACATTTTACATGTGAAATTGAGATACTTCAATAAGGACATGAAAAGAACTTTAAGGCATGAGAAAGAAATCATGAGGAATTTCATAATAAAAATAAAATTTTTCATAACTTGAAGATGTGGCTGCAACATTTAATATTGACAATCGTTTCGTTTCACCAAGGTCCATCCCCAAGGTGTCGTTAAAAATTACCAAGGTTATTCACCAAGGCATCGTGAAAATTGTAATCTCTAGTGGTTACATCATTACCCAATGCATTGGAGCGCTATCAGGGCGCACCCTTAAATTTGCCTTTATTATCATGTGAGAAATATATATAATCATCAAACATTTCATAAATAACCCACATAGAATAAAATAAATGGGTTTCATTTCATAATCATAACGTTTTAAAAACTGCTTTAAAGACATGATCTTTACGTCACTTTAAACCCACGGAAAGGGAAAGCGGGTCTCATGTATGTAAATCCCAGAATTTAAAATGGAACATTTTGATATATATGTGAATGACCTTGTAGAAATAAGAGCTTTGAGTATTCACTTTATAACATAAAATAATTTTTGAGAAAAGAGAGAGGCATTTTGAGGGGAAAATTCTGCAGCATAACGGCGAAGTTTCAGGGTTTTAGAAAACATTGAAATGAGAGGGGACATGGGTCAAACATTCATAAATGACCCATCAAACAGTAGAGGGACAAAATATAAGGGATTTATGAACATGGTAATGAAATTTGAAAATATACCATATGAAATGAAGAACATGAAAGGAAGAAAACAAAACAAGATTTCTCTTGTGAAAATTCGGCAGCCTAACGGCATCACTTAAAATTCAACAAAATTGAATTGACAAGGTCAAATAGGGTCTCTCATCATATGAACATAAGAGTCCAGTATGATAGATATAGAGATCATACCCCAACATAATATAAAGGAACTTGAAAGAATTGACATGAAAGTAGAACTTCAAAACGAGAAGGGTGAAGAACCACTTTAAAATTCGGCAGCCTAACGGCGCCACTTAAGACATAAAAATACTGAATTAAAGAGATCAAATGGGGTCTCTCATCATGTGATCATAAAATACCAGTATGATAAATATAGAGATCATACCCCAACATAATAAAAATAAACTTGAAAGACTTGACATGAAAGTAGAACTTTGAAAAAGAGAGAGGTGAATGAATCCCTTGAAAATTCGGCAGCCTAACGGCTCCACTTAAACTTCAACAAAATTGAATTGACAAGGTCAAATAGGGTCTCTCATCATATGAACATAAGAGTCCAGTATGATAGATATAGAGATCATACCCCAACATAATATAAAGGAACTTGAAAGAATTGACATGAAAGTAGAACTTCAAAACGAGAAGGGTGAAGAACCACTTTAAAATTCGGCAGCCTAACGGCGCCACTTAAGACATCAAAATACTGAATTAAAGAGATCAAATGGGGTCTCTCATCATGTGATCATAAAATACCAGTATGATAAATATAGAGATCATACCCCAACATAATAAAAATGAACTTGAAAGACTTGACATGAAAGTAGAACTTTGAAAAAGAGAGAGGTGAATGAATCCCTTGAAAATTCGGCAGCCTAACGGCGCCACTTAAACTTCAACAAAATTGAATTGAAAAGGTCAAATAGGGTCTCTCATCATATGAACATAAGAGTCCAGTATGATAGATATAGAGATCATACCCCAACATAATAGAAAGGAACTTGAAAGAATTGACATGAAAGTGGAACTTCAAAACGAGAAGGGTGAAGAACCACTTAAAAATTCGGCAGCCTAACGGCGCCACTTAAGACATCAAAATACTGAATTGAAGAGATCAAATGGGGTCTCTCATCATGTGATCATAAAAGACCAGTATGATAAATATAGAGATCATACCCCAACATAATAAAAATGAACTTGAAAGACTTGACATAAAAGTAGAACTTTGAAAAAGAGAGAGGTGAATTAATCCCTTGAAAATTCGGCAGCCTAACGGCGCCTCTTAAACTTTCTAAAAACGAAATGATGAGAGTAAGAGGGGGTCTTTCATCATATGAACATAAAAAGGGCAGTAAGAGGAGTATAAAAGAACATCCTCCAAAATAAGAACATGGAGCATAAAAGGAATGACATAAAAGAGATCACTTGAAAAGAAAGAGAGGGGTCGGATCCCTTACCTTAAAATGTAACTCTTAAACCTCAAAGGTTGGGACCTTGAGGGCTTGGGGGCACCTTGGGAGGACTCCTTGGGAGGTAATGAGACCAGAACTTCGTTGGGAAAGAGTGGGGAGTCGAATGGATGAGAGGATGGCTTGGTATTTATAGGGAAAGTGAGGGGACAAGGCATTAATGGCCAAGGGACACCTCACATGTGCTTTTCTCAAACCCATGTGCTCTCCCTTGTCATTTATCATGGAGTTAGGCCACATGGGGCCCCCAAAACAATAATTCATCACCCTTGGCCGGCCAACCCTTAAAATATCCCATGACATCATCATGACACAGCTATGATGTCATTAAACATACCGAAACCCTAAAACTGCATTTTTACTATTCACTGAAAAATTCATCTTTCTCAGAAAAATCCCAAAAATCTCACCTTAACTAAATATAAACGCCCTGATTACAAATATGAACTCCATTTTATAAAAATAATTTTCTAAATATTTTTAATTTAATTTTTAAATAAAAACACTATTCATCGAAAATTCATTTTTTCAGAAAAAACCCCAAAAATTACCATAACATAATATCGATGCTCTGAGTTCAAAAATAAAGTTATTTTTATAAAAATAATTTTCTAATTATTTTTAATTAAATTTTTAATTAAAAAACACTATTCACCCGAAAAAACTAATACTTGAATAATAATTAATGAAACCGTTATTTAACTATTTTATTGAATCACATTACTTAATCAAGGTGCCTAGATTATTTTAAAACTTTCTTTAAGTGAGATTACTAATCCATTTGGTCATATTACTAATCCTAATCATAAAATCACTATTCATAATTTACTATTCATCAAAAATCAAGTTGATCTTATTAGACTCTAAATTTCGTACTGAACATAATTGTAGTAGACCATTTTTCGAAAATCATTACACATTTTTAATTATTTAAGGTTTACGCAACCATTTTTAAAATATCCTTTTTCTAAAATTCATCAAAAATATGCATACCATATTTATCCGGTCATTTGAAAATTCATAAACATCATCATAAGAAGAAATCCAAATTTTTATTTAAAAAAAGGATTACACAAGGCAATTACGGTCTCGTTACATAACCCCTTATAATACCAGCATAGGACCTAAGAGTAAGGTGTGCTAGGGTGATAGAATTTTGGGGCGGCTCAGTCAACATTGCCCGAGTAGTAATTTCTATCAGTTTGAACTTCTCGCGAAGGCGATTCCGTTCTAGCTTCACATGATGAAGTTCGGCTTGGTTTTGGTCCAGAGCAAAGCCCAATGGTGCTACCTCCTTCCCAATCTCTGTTAGATGGGCTTCGATCGGCCCAAGGCTACTAGGTGAGGCCATCAAATCTTCTTTCTATAATAATTAACCAAGATTACTTAAATTTAGAGACAATAATCAAAACATTTTGCTCACGGTGGTCATATTGACCGATGGTCATATAACACTCAAAAACCAATGGTCTCATTTTATTTATAATCATGTTTATCAAATAAAACATTTTTTTTGAGTAAAAAAAACACATGAAATTAGGAAATAAAATTTATTCAAAATTTCGGGTCGTTACAGTCTTTCCCCCTTAAGAAATTGCGTCCTCGCAATTTTTTTAAATTGGGTTTTGAAATTTCATTGAAAGTCCCACATCGGAAAAAGAGTCAGTAACACCATTACTTTAAAAGAAAGAAAAGGAAGTACAAAGGCCACCCGAGTTAACCCACACTCGGGTTCCATGTAGGAAAACATGGACATGGAGGAAAAACAAAGGGTCAGTTCTGAGAGAGAGTGATAGAGAACATGATTAGGAGAAAGTTAACCATGAGAAAATCCCAAACTTATGATGTGTGTAAACGGTCTTTGATTACCTAGTAGGAAACGTAAACCAACAACATTTTTGTTTTACGTTTCTTTTCATAATTTTGAGGATTTCATTTACTACATAGAACAAAAACATAAGAAAATATACCTACCTTCAAGTAGAGTTTCATCCTTTAACAAGTCCCTACCAACACTAATCTTTTCGCCAAATGATGAGAATTCAAAAACACTTGGTCTCATAAAAGCACAAGAATCATCTTCTATAGAATCACATAATCTACAAAAGATTAACTATCTATTTATTCTATCTTTAAACATTATCCCAAAAACAGAAAGGTTAAGGTAAAACAACTCTTCAAAAAGAAAGAATCCCATAGGAATAGAACCTACTTTTAAATCTTAAAAGTTCCATGGTACTACCCAACGTTCATCATAGACCACTCCATAAATAACGGTCCTTAAAATTCCTCAAAATAAACCAAACTAAGATTGAAACCCAAATACAAGAAGGATTTGATAACATAGTCTTCCAAAACAACTTCATTGTTCATCTCCAGACAACATCAACCACTCCTAACATCTTATAACAAAAGTAGCTAACCTAAACATATTTTACCCAAGATAGGTTAATCATTCCCAAAAGTAACCTAAATTACTATAAGTCCACCTTAAATTCATCAATTCTTCAAAATATAAGTCAACCTTACTCCTCAATGAAAATACTATAGTAATCTATTTACCTCGATCATATAGGGTCCCCAAAATAGTGAATGCCTTCCAAAATAATAATCATCTTTTAATCCCCTAATCATCTCTGACATATTAATACAGAAATTGTCGCATTTCCTATCACATTGGTTGTTGGGACACGTTATTCCATTTCCCACCATTAACTAAGAAGATAAAGTATAATTAGAGGCTTAAATACTTAACCAATAATCATGAAAAGGAACTTAAAGCATATAAGGATAACTTGTAGAAGAAAAGTATACCCTAACTTGTGATCCCCTAGGTTCCCATCTAGGTTATCCATGATCATATATTCTTATGTGAATCTTTATTTTATTTTATCTTTGTTCCTTTAATAATGGTTCATACCAAGCTTATGAATTTACCAAAGCATATCCCCCGGGAGTGTCGTAACCAAGAGTGCAGCAAGGCCCATTGTCGTGTACCAGTTCCCGTTCGAGTCTAGCTCAAAGCGGTGTTTTCGGGTTTTACCCCTATGTACATCTGTGCCAGAGCCACCTCTACCTGCTCGAATCCAGACAGGGATGTATTTGCTTGGCAACCCCTTACTCAATACTCACCAAAATACCAGGAAGATTTCCTATATTAAACTTTTCTATAGGGTTCCTCCTAGAGTTTTCATATCCTAATTTCCACAAATAACTAAACCATCCTTTGATACCAACTATAGCATCCCGCCTTTTTATCACATAAACTTTCATTACATTTTACAAAACCGAGGATCTTTAAGGTTTAGTGTCTTGGAAACCAGGAACTTAAAACATGAAACAAAAAAAAAACATTCTTCTTAAACACTTGAAAGGATTCTACTTATGTTCATCCTAGGTTCATTTCTGCATCTCATACCCTGGGGACATACATCAAAAGAAAGGGTGAGCAAAAGGCCCAGTAAGGGAAACAAGATGAACATTTTTCATGTGAACTTGAGATACTTCAATAAGGACATGAAAAGAACTTTAAGGCATGAGAAAGAAATCATGAGGCATTTCATAATAAAAATAACATTTTTCATAACTTGAAGATGTGGCTGCAACATTTAATATTGACAATCGTTTCGTTTCACCAAGGTCCATCCCCAAGGTGTCGTTAAAAATTACCAAGGTTATTCACCAAGGCATCGTGAAAATTGTAATCTCTAGTGGTTACATCATTACCCAATGCATTGGAGCGCTATCAGGGTGCACCCTTAAATTTGCCTTTATTATCATGTGAGCCATATATATCATCATCAAACATTTCATAAATAACCCACATAGAATAAAATAAATGGGTTTCATTTCATAATCATAACGTTTTAAAAACTGCTTTAAAGACATGATCTTTACGTCACTTTAAACCCACGGAAAGGGAAAGCGGGTCTCATGTATGTAAATCCCAGAATTTAAAATGGAACATTTTGATATATATGTGAATACCCTTGTAGAAATAAGAGCTTTGAGTATTCACTTTATAACATAAAATAATTTTTGAGAAAAGAGAGAGGCATTTTGAGGGGAAAATTCTGCAGCATAACGGCGAAGTTTCAGGGTTTTAGAAAACATTGAAATGAGAGGGGACATGGGTCAAACATTCATAAATGACCCATCAAACAGTAGAGGGACAAAATATAAGGGATTTATGAACATGGTAATGAAATTTGAAAATATACCATATGAAATGAAGAACATGAAAGGAAGAAAACAAAACAAGATTTCTCTTGTGAAAATTCGGCAGCCTAACGGCATCACTTAAAATTCAACAAAATTGAATTGACAAGGTCAAATAGGGTCTCTCATCATATGAACATAAGAGTCCAGTATGATAGATATAGAGATCATACCCCAACATAATATAAAGGAACTTGAAAGAATTGACATGAAAGTAGAACTTCAAAACGAGAAGGGTGAAGAACCACTTTAAAATTCGGCAGCCTAACGGCGCCACTTAAGACATCAAAATACTAAATTAAAGAGATCAAATGGGGTCTCTCATCATGTGATCATAAAATACCAGTATGATAAATATAGAGATCATACCCCAACATAATAAAAATGAACTTGAAAGACTTGACATGAAAGTAGAACTTTGAAAAAGAGAGAGGTGAATGAATCCCTTGAAAATTCGGCAGCCTAACAGCGCCACTTAAACTTCAACAAAATTGAATTGACAAGGTCAAATAGGGTCTCTCATCATATGAACATAAGAGTCCAGTATGATAGATATAGAGATCATACCCCAACATAATATAAAGGAACTTGAAAGAATTGACATGAAAGTAGAACTTCAAAACGAGAAGGGTGAAGAACCACTTTAAAATTCGGCAGCCTAACGGCGCCACTTAAGACATCAAAATACTGAATTAAAGAGATCAAATGGGGTCTCTCATCATGTGATCATAAAATACCAGTATGATAAATATAGAGATCATACCCCAACATAATAAAAATGAACTTGAAAGACTTGACATGAAAGTAGAACTTTGAAAAAGAGAGAGGTGAATGAATCCCTTGAAAATTCGGCAGCCTAACGGCGCCACTTAAACTTCAACAAAATTGAATTGACAAGGTCAAATAGGGTCTCTCATCATATGAACATAAGAGTCCAGTATGATAGATATAGAGATCATACCCCAACATAATAGAAAGGAACTTGAAAGAATTGACATGAAAGTAGAACTTCAAAACGAGAAGGGTGAAGAACCACTTAAAAATTCGGCAGCCTAACGGCGCCACTTAAGACATCAAAATACTGAATTGAAGAGATCAAATGGGGTCTCTCATCATGTGATCATAAAAGACCAGTATGATAAATATATAGATCATACCCCAACATAATAAAAATGAACTTGAAAGACTTGACATAAAAGTAGAACTTTGAAAAAGAGAGAGGTGAATTAATCCCTTGAAAATTCGGCAGCCTAACGGCGCCACTTAAACTTTCTAAAAACGAAATGATGAGAGTAAGAGGGGGTATTTCATCATATGAACATAAAAAGGGCAGTAAGAGGAGTATAAAAGAACATCATCCAAAATAAGAACATGGAGCATAAAAGGAATGACATAAAAGAGATCACTTGAAAAGAAAGAGAGGGGTCGGATCCCTTACCTTAAAATGTAACTCTTAAACCTCAAAGGTTGGGACCTTGAGGGCTTGGGGGCACCTTGGGAGGACTCCTTGGGAGGTAATGAGACCAGAACTTCGTTGGGAAAGAGTGGGGAGTCGAATGGATGAGAGGATGGCTTGGTATTTATAGGGAAAGTGAGGGGACAAGGCATTAATGGCCAAGGGACACCTCACATGTGCTTTTCTCAAACCCATGTGCTCTCCCTTGTCATTTATCATGGAGTTAGGCCACATGGGGCCCCCAAAACAATACTTCATCACACTTGGCCGGCCAACCCTTAAAATATCCCATGACATCATCATGACACAGCTATGATGTCATTAAACATACCGAAACCCTAAAACTGCATTTTTACTATTCACTGAAAAATTCATCTTTCTCAGAAAAATCCCAAAATTTCACCTTAACTAAATATCAACGCTCTGATTACAAATATGAACTCCATTTTATAAAAATAATTTTCTAAATATTTTTAATTTAATTTTTAAATAAAAACACTATTCATCGAAAATTCATTTTTTCAGAAAAAACCCCAAAAATTACCATAACATAATATCGATGCTCTGAGTTCAAAAATAAAGTTATTTTTATAAAAATAATTTTCTAATTATTTTTAATTAAATTTTTAATTAAAAAAAACTATTCACCCGAAAAAACTAATACTTGAATAATAATTAATGAAACCGTTATTTAACTATTTTATTGAATCACATTACTTAATCAAGGTGCCTAGATTATTTTAAAACTTTCTTTAAGTGAGATTACTAATCCATTTGGTCATATTACTAATCCTAATCATAAAATCACTATTCATAATTTACTATTCATCAAAAATCAAGTTGATCTTATTAGACTCTAAATTTCGTACTGAACATAATTGTAGAAGACCATTTTTCGAAAATCATTACACATTTTTAATTATTTAAGGTTTACGCAACCATTTTTAAAATATCCTTTTTCTAAAATTCATCAAAAATATGCATACCATATTTATCCGGTCATTTGAAAATTCATAAACATCATCATAAGAAGAAATCCAAATTTTTATTTAAAAAAAGGATTACACAAGGCAATTACGGTCTCGTTACATAACCCCTTATAATACCAGCATAGGACCTAAGAGTAAGGTGTGCTAGGGTGATAGAATTTTGGGGCGGCTCAGTCAACATTGCCCGAGTAGTAATTTCTATCAGTTTGAACTTCTCGCGAAGGCGATTCCGTTCTAGCTTCACATGATGAAGTTCGGCTTGGTTTTGGTCCAGAGCAAAGCCCAATGGTGCTACCTCCTTCCCAATCTCTGTTAGATGGGCTTCGATCGGCCCAAGGCTACTAGGTGAGGCCATCAAATCTTCTTTCTATAATAATTAACCAAGATTACTTAAATTTAGAGACAATAATCAAAACATTTTGCTCACGGTGGTCATATTGACCGATGGTCATATAACACTCAAAAACCAATGGTCTCATTTTATTTATAATCATGTTTATCAAATAAAACATTTTTTTTGAGTAAAAAAAACACATGAAATTAGGAAATAAAATTTATTCAAAATTTCGGGTCGTTACAGTCTTGCCAACACATTCATATTAATGTCTCTCCAAATGGGCACATTAATTGCACGAAATAAGTAAGAAATGGGGATCCCCTCTATTATGTTATTTTCACTATTATGGAAGACTACATAAGATATCTTCTATCTATTCTAGTTGAGAAATGGAAACAAATGCATATCCATGATTTGAGGAATCGGATTATGTCCATGCACCTCCTCTCTATGGTTGATATCATTCTTCTCAAACATTAAGGTAAAATAAATATTCAAATTTTAATGTTAATCTCTGTCATTAAGAATTGATATCTAGTAAAGCCTTCGGTTGGGATAAATCCTTTATTTCCTTTTCCAAAAGTATATTATCAAAGAGGAAATCCCCCATAATTAAAAATATTTGTCTAAAATTATTCCCACACACTTTATTCTCATATTTTTTGAAAGACCTAAATGTAGTTACTTCATTATTATTTTTGACAAAAATTCAAATTACACTTTTTTCATGGAAATAAATATCTATATCTATAGAAGTTATAATATTATTTGTCAAATATTCTATTTTATATTAAATGGGTTACTCATTCATGGTCAACATATGTCACATTATCATTATAAAGAATATAAATGTCTGCATTTAAATTATTGTGTGAAGCGGGAAAGACATTTAAAAAATATGTTTAACTATTCCTGGGCCCATCAATATTACAACGATATATAATGGTGTTCCAGGAATTAAAAAATTTACACTACTCAATTATTCCCTACATACTAGATTCAATGAAATTTCATTTACAGTGACAACATTCTTTATAAATTCCTCACAAAGAGATTCTTTGAAATGAAGTTGAAATGTAACCATAATCACATTGTATCCTCTATATAGTAATCCATTAAAAAAGCTTCTAAATATTACATAGAATAATTGATGGATGGTTTCCATGGACTCTTCTATGAAAATTTTATTAGATTACTGATTTAGTGCTCCTTTGATTTCAACGGTGGATACCAATGATTTTCTTGAGAACACTAATGTCTAAATTAAATATTCATTATTTTAAACAAGAATTTATATTAGAATTAATGTTAATTAGTTTATAAGTAATTATCCACTCCTATGAAATAATGGTTTTATAAATTATTGTCCTTCTCACAGTGGCATGATTGATTGAAAATATTTTTTTAATTTTTCTAAAAATATAGATACTTATTTTTCTTCGTTATTTTTTTGGTAGCTTTAGATAAAACATTCAATAATAAATCATTTTTTGAGAATTAATCACAATAGGGTCCAAAATTATTTTTTTTGTAATGTAATTGTGTTCTCTATTTCTATAAATTTATTATATGAAATAAAAATAGAGAAGAAAATAACCATATTTTTCATTCATGTGGTATATCATTTGATGTTTGTAAATATGTTCTTTGCCTTTTTTATTACACATAGTATCATTTGGATTTTATTAGCTCTTAACACCAACATTGTGATACTTCTCACACATTTCATAAGAACATGATTTTTTTGGATATGGTTTTTGGGATTATTAATGTGATCAACTATGATAGAAATTATTATTTAGATCATAATTGCTCATTGTGTATTCGTGAAATAAGGGTGTTGATATAAGCTTCCATACATAAAGCAACAAAAATTCATCAGGGTCACTACAACAACTATGTTTCATATTTTAGTGTCTTTTTAACCCTTGGTGTTGAATTCACACACATTAATCCTCACATAATATTTGATATATTTGGGTAATTCCCACTCCTGGGTTGATTAAAGTTACTATTTGTGGGACATCTAAAGGTAACCCGAGGAACTCAAGATATGAAGAAATGTACATGGACTACAGTTGGAGCCTCACGTTCCCTAGAGGCTATAAGAGCATGAAGCATGAAGAACAGATCAACGGAGGGCATTTGTTTAAGCCTCACATTCCCTGGAGGCTATAGGAGCATGAAGCTCAAAGAACAGACCAACAGAGGGCGTTCAGTTATCAGTAAATGATTTCACCGGCGCGACCCGACTGCACGTCATGTCGGCGGAAGCCGCTGCAGACATAGGTAGTGGCGATGGATATCCATGGAGATAGCTAGGATCCACATTGATGTGTTAATCCCATGGGATGAGTCCACTGGTGATGTAGAGGGGGAATTCTTCTCTAGGACACCGGAGCGAGATGGCAGCTGCGGTTGCTCAACTACGGAATGATGTAGGTCCCATAGATGAACCACATGGGATTCATGGAGCCGTACGTGGAAATCAACCACGTCATAGCCTAGAGATAACTATTGACCCACTTCTAACATGGTGGGATGAACTCATGCCGATGGGATGGGATGGACCCATGGTGGGAGGTCGAGCCTGACCCGTGCCTAGAGGACCAGTTCAGAGATGGAAGATTGAGCTTGTGCCCTTCACACATAGCTGGATGAGACCAGGTCACTGGGTGATCCTACGGGCTGGACCCCTGGACAAACTAGGTCAGGTCTAGCAAGGCCAATAGGGGATGGCCCACTGGATTTGCTATTAAGGACCTACCCTGACCTGAACTATTTCCGATCAGGCCAGTCAAATTTTACCCTGTTATATTGGATCCCTAGGCTTGGATGGTTGGGTTGGTCCCACTGGGTCAGAACGAGCCCATACCAAACTAGCTCCTGATTAATAAAACACTATTAACATGAAAACCAATCATCCGATTGATGATCCATTTTCGGCATTGTACCCTCTATACATTGAGGATATTTTGGTATGATCTAAGGAAACCTAAATGGATGATTAGTTTCATTGTATGTATTGGGGTTGCATTTCTCTTAAAATTAAGTGTGTATACGAGCATCATCCATGTGGACCTTAGTGTCATGGTAGACGAGAAGCTGTGTGGACCTGAGTGGATAAGAATACTAGTAGTTGTGTTGACCATAGTTTCTCGGATGAGCTGTGTGGACCTCAGTGGATTGACAGACGTGAAACAGCTGTGTGGACATCAGTGTCCTGACAGACTTCAATTCTATATCAGGAATGAGACCCTCAATAGTATGAAACATTAATCACTATAACTGATGATCCTTTCTCAATCTAGAATATTCATGGTGTAAGATGTCCTTACTTTTTGACTATTCATTATGGTTGCTTTGCGGTATTTCTCCTTAATGAACTGGGTCCCCTTCTCAGAACTGTGATACTCACCCATGCATGGGCTTCCCCCACACATGCTGTGTGTTATGAAAAAGAAAAAACATTTTGATTTAATTTTTTTTTTCTAGGAGTAGGTAGGTCCCAATATGATATGGTGGAGAAGTCGTACTAATTCTTCTTCTAGAAACTATTTTACTCTTACCATCAGGTGGGGGTTTTAGAGGATCGACACACTAGTCCCTTTGTAGATACCTGTTTTTTGATCTTTTTTTGGGTTTGTATTATGGCCCACTTGTTTTTAGTTTTACTTGTACTCAGCACTTGTTTCAGTATACTTGTTTTCCCCTTTATGTTTTTGGGATTCAATTGGGTCTTTTGCATGCATATAGGTACTTTGTAAAATTCCTCCCACTTGCAAGTTGATATGTTCGGTGCTAATCAGTAACCCCTAGACTTCAAGAGGTGGTCTTAGAGTATGTCACAATTTGGGCCCTGGGGGACAATTTGTGAAAAAGTGGTATTAGAGGTGGTTGATTCTACCTCATAGACCCAGAGTTTGCTATTTTTTTGGGAAAAATATGTTAAATGTTACAAGTCTAACATTCAGAATCTAGAGCCCAATTTTGGTGCGTTTTCTAATGTATCCACACCATAGGACCTCATATTCTATTATTTGGATAAATACATAAAATCTATTGTCCAAAAAGTGTCTCCTTTTGTTTTTTTAATATGATTCATCAAACTAGGAATAATCTATTGACCATTTCCCATATCTATCTATATCTAAATGCCTCCAAGGGTATAACCAGATAGAATTCTAATACATGGTTGGGAAGAAAACCCTTTTAGTGATGAGGCATCCATTCATGTAATAGTTCTCAATATGGCCCACCAGGTGCTACACTAGAAGTCCCACCACCCGTTGGTCAACATCTACTACTAGAGGTACATGCATAAGATATGATAAGTCTTAGTTCCTTTAATTTATTTTATATTTTGAGACCTCCATGTTTCAGTGGAATGATGTATCCTCAGGTCAATGAGGATTAACTAGAGGACGTGACGTAGTTCTTCTGTATAGTGAGGAGATCACATGACCAGATGAGTGATATTTTCTTCAAACCTTATTCGGGTATTGGTAAGGATACATTGATGTATGATTATTTAGACTCATGATGAAGAGACCCTCAAATGGATGGACTTCAAGCAGCTTTTCCGAGAGGATTTTTTCCCTACGACTTTGCATTTGGTGCGCATTCATAATCTTCTTCACCTTCAGCACGACAACAAGATTATATCTGATTACTGAATGAGGTTAATAGAGGTTTCTATCTACTCCATATACATGTTGTGAGACCCTTTCTTTGGGGCTTTATACTTTGAGAATGGGATACGTCGGGATATTATTGTGTTCCTATTGTCTCTAAAGATCCTCACACAGGCTAGAGTGTTCGAGAGAGCTATACTAGCAGGGAGCTTCCTCGTAGATCAGCAACCAATTGCGGGTACCAACATTGGGCAGAAATTAGTTGATCCATTTATGGTAGGCATAATATAGACAGAGCAGTGGTTAACGTGAGACATATCATCTATTGGATGACCTAAGGACTCATGATAGGTGGTGTGAGGCTGCTCAGACAGTGAGAGAGAACAGAGGATAATGGTGTACAACTCTTGTAGCGGGCATGGACACATGGCTCGTGACTTCCTGAGCCACCTTACATATGATCAGTAGAAGGTATATGGACAAATAATACATAGGCAGAGGTTTGAGAAAGAATGGTCACAAGGTGGTGAACATGGCTAGGGAGCATGCTGAGTAATAGGCACCGGGGACAGTTCGAGGTACTACCTTCACCACCTCTAGGTGTTCCACTCCAACATTTGGAAGCCAAAATACATGGACAAGCTCCACATCAAGAAGTATATTCATATGACCACATCACTCAAAAATTGATTCGAGGTATAATCTGTGTCTTATGCACCCTAGCTATAGTTCTTATAGTCATATGTTCCAGTCACTCATTTCATGCCATGGATCTCATTCAGAGATCAGAGATTCTGATGGAACCATTGGCTCGATCCTTACAACTAGATACTTATATGAGAGGGGGTTCGATGATTACATCTAGGACCTTGAAGTTTAACTCTACTCTAGGAGGTGAGAGAATCGACTAGGTTCTCATAGTAGCACGATTTAATCCTTATGACAACATCTTCGGTATGGACTTATTATCAACATTATATGCTCAGATAAACAGTTTTTGGCTCAATGTGATGTGTGTCTATGAAGTTGGGACACAATTTTTCTTCACTGGTATGAACAAAACCCTTGTAGCATTGGAAAAATGTTATCGAAGGAGGGTGTCACCAATCACTCACCAGTTCGCTAGCCTCACGATCAGTGTATTGTATGAGAGGTGTCCAAAATATTATATAGTGGTGGATGAATATGAGGATGTTTTCCTTGGGGATTTTCTGGGACTACCACATTGTAGAGTGGTAGAGTTTTGAATCGATATGTTCCCAATGATGACACCGATATACACACTGGCATATCAGATGTCTTCCATGGATCTTGGCGAGTATAGTGTACAGTAAAAGGACATGCAAGAGAAAGAGTTTGTAGGGACCATTGTTTCCATATAGGCATCCCCTATGTTGTTTTCTAGGATGTCATACAGGATCTTGAGGCTATCCATGGACTTCCAGCACCAGAAGCATGTGACTTTGAAGTACATGAATCCACTTTTGAGGATGGGTGACATCTCCGATCAACTGAAGGGAGGGAGGTGGTTCTCAATGATCGACCACAGTTTAGGCTATCACTATCTTTAGGAATGGGATAAGGATGTACAGAAGATAGCATTCATGTGTGGGAATGACCGCTACAATTTCCTAGTGATGCCCTTCGGCATGACCAATACCGCTACAATGTTCATGAGACTCATGAATATTATTTTCCAGACTTACCTCGATCATTTTGTGATAGTCTAAATTGATGAAATATTGGTATACTCACACAGTTGTAGGATTATTCTACACACCTATAGATAGTATTGGATACAATTATAGAGCACCAGATTTTTGGTAATCTCTCGATGTTCTAGTTAATTATTCAAGAGGTCCACATCCTGGGACACATCATCTCGTAGACTGGAGTTGAAATTGATCTAGTGATGACAAAGGAATTTACCATATTGTATCCACCAAGGAGCATGACTGAGGTGTGGATATTTTTGCATCTGGTTGGATACAATTTGAGGCTTATGCCCAACTTTCCTAGAGTGGTAGCTCCCTTCTCTGATTTGTCATAAGAAGGGACAACCCTACGTGTGGACATATAAATTTCAGTAGCGGTTCAAGGAGTTGTGTCAAGTAATTATTGTTTCTCCCATATTATGACTATAAGAGGAGGGTGTTGAGATTTTATTTTTGTGAAACACATCAATGACCAATCGTGGTTGTGTCCGGATGCAAGAGAGAGTATTTATATCTTACGGTTCATGATAGTGGTGGAAGAAAAAGGAGAGTTACATGTCAAATGAACTTGAGTTATTAGAAGTGTTATTTTTTCCATGAAGTTGTGGTGGAAATACTTAATGGGTGGATGATTTATAGTTTAATCTGTCCACAAGAGTCTCACGTATATCTTATTCCAAAGGACCAGAAACTAATACAATAGTGATGGTTAGAGTTCCCCTATAACTTTAACAATGAGATATTCTATACTCCTATGAAGTGGAATGTGGTAACAAACCCTCTTAGCAGGAGGAACATTTTGTAGATGATGAGCGAGGTGGAAGAGCAGCTAACCGCAATGCAGATATCCTCTGTGGATGATGATGGAGCATATTACCTTCACTTAATTATTGTTACTCTCCTACACTTACAGTGAGTCAGTGAGGTAGAACTCTTTGATGTTGATTGTGATTCCGGATGTTCTCAGCTATCCTGAGGACATGGTTTTGATGGATTTTAGATAGGTGGGGAGCACATCATCCTTTTCAAAGGGAACCCCACAATACCCATGGTTATAGAGGAGGATGTGTTATTGAATTTCCATAAATCCTATTTAGTGGTACAACATAGAGTGGTGAAGATGTATCAAGACATCTTATGTTATTATTTGTGTCCAAGAATGGAGAAAGATGTTGATAAGTTCATCTCTCGATTCCTCACTTGTCCTCAAGTGAAGGATGAGCATCAGGTTCCAGCTGGCCTGGCTCTTCGACTTGAGCTACTGGAGAGAAAATTGGATGGTATCTTGATGGAAGTCATGATGGGGTTACCAGGTACAAATAGTATCATTGATTCTATCTAGGATATCATTGAACAACTTACCAAGTCATCTCACTTACTACCCATCTAGGTGTAAAGACCAGTAAAGGGATTGGGACGCCGTAATGTCTATGAGACAGTTCGGCTTCCCGATGTGCCTTTGATGATCATCTCATATTGTGAGGGACTATTTAAATCCTTGTTGTGGAAGGGATTATAGGAGGCATTCAAGACTCTGATACACATGATCACATCTTTTAATCCCCATATAAATTGTCTGAAAGAGTGGAAAATATATTCCAAGGAGGGCATGCTTCATTCTTACGTCCTTGATTTTGGTCATAATCAGAATGAACATATACCACATGTAAAGTTTGAATACAATAATAGATATCAATCAACCATTTGAATGTCACCACTCAAGGCCTTGTACCGGGTGCCCATGCAGATCACCTCTATGATGGACATACCCATGGGAGTTGGCACTCATGGGTCAAGAGTTTGTACAGGCTACCCCTAAGAATCTGCAGGTCATCTAGGGGTTGATGAGGATTGGAGAAATCATACAAAATTTTAGGCTGACAGAAGATAGAGACCCTTGGTGTTCTAGGAGGGATACCATGTTCTCCTTCAGGTATATATTCGACGGGGATTGTAGATATTTGGCTGGGGAAACAACATATCTGCCGGGTTCATTAGACCTTTTCAGATCCATAGTAGAGTTGATGAGGTGGTGTACCACCTAACTACTCCATCATAGATAGAACAGACGACCGATGTTGACCAGGTGTAATAACTGAGGAGATACAAATATGACCCATCACACATCATCGACCGGGGAGATCTGGACATTGACAATGTTGTGACAATTGTGAAGTTCCCAGTGGAGAAATAAGATCAATAAGATCGGGTCCAATGTGGGTGGTTAATTCCTCTAGTTCATGTTTAGTTGAATTATGGTAATCCCTCGTAGATCACATGGGTGTTAGAGGCTCAGATTTGTGCTCAGCTCCCCCATTTGGTTGATTAGATTTGATTTTGGATTTCGGGGATATAAATACCTATGGTTGGTAGAATGTAATGTCCTGGAATTTCCATGTAATTTTTTTAAAAATATTTGGATATATTTCAATACTAAAAGATCTAATGACACAAGATCTTGATGCATAGTTATCATGGAATGTAATTTTGAATATTTTTTAAGGTACATTCTGTAAACGTGTGATCGAAGATTTCTATATTTTGAGCTGGTGCTCAGATCAAAAATTTTTGGGCATCGTTGAACTCAGAATGCTGGGAATCTTCTATAATGGACATAAAATCAGCAAGCAAGGGCCGAACAGAAGAGTTAATTTTTAGACTTTTCAAGAAAAATAATAAAATCACATAAAATATAATTTTGTAACTTTTTATCACCGAAGTGCGTTGACACGGTGATGATGTAGTGAATTGAATAGGCAGGAAGGAGACTCATTAATGGGGATTATTAATGGCTCATTAACACTCAAAATAATGAAATGAAATCATGTCAAAACAAAAATGATGCGACATGTTTTCGTTTTAATAGTTTGAAACATTGGTGTAATGCAGATTAAACTATGAGGATTCTCTAACAAACCTCAGACAGATTTCCTCCCCAATTATGAATGACTAATGTCAGTGGAATTTCATCGAATTCAACGTACATCAAGGAATGATGAATTCCATTAACCTCTTAGACCCTCAAGGATGAAATGATGCAGCAACACACATTAATGAGGTAGGGATTTATTTTATTTTGATGATCTTATATATTCTAATTCTAAATGATGAATGCAGATCAATCCATAAAGTAGTTGATCCACAGACCGTTCATTCTTGTGAGATAGTGACGTTTCTTTTGGATTTTCTCTATTGATGATTTAGTTATTACTTTCTATGTTTGAACATCTTTGTGGAACCTCCCCCATGTACTGAAATACTAATGCAGAGGGCATAGGTAGAGATAAACAAGGACCGAGCCCCTCCACCTTATGCGTTCACAATGTCCAAGCATATCAATCAACGACAAGAAGGGTTTAAGACCTTCGTTGTGAAGAGGATGTTCACTATAGGTAGTAGGCGCATGTGGCATGAAGAATAGACAAATGAAGTGTGAATGGTGTCTTACTGATGATTCAGCCGGTGGTGGAAAACAACGATTCCAGCCGCATTTTACATAGAAGGACAGTAGGATTCCAGTCATTCCTTTATCCAAGTGGAGAGGCGTGCCATAGTGACACACTGAGGCGGTGGAATATGTGGTCGAAGTGGGCTACAAAACCTACCCAGCGCCATGTTGACTGGTCAATCCCACAGACTGAGACTGTGAGTGACGTGGAGGGGGAATCCTTGTCCACGATGCCACTACTAATTGGACACTGTGGTCACTCGGCCATGATAGGATGGAGGCACAATAAATAAACTACGGGGTAGACATGGAGTCGGACGTGGAAACTCACCGCGTCCCGCCATGGGGAAGACCACCAAACCACTTTCAATGTGACGAGACCCTAGACAGCGGGTCCATCTGGACCCGTGAAAAGAATGTTGGACCCACGATGGAAGACATGACCTATCCACATTGGGTCAGGCCGGACAATACCGAGTCTACGGGAGATCCGGTTGGATAGAATGGAAGGCAAACTAGACTGAGCCTAATGAATCCCCTTAGGTATGGCCAACCAGCAAGGCTGGACCTAACCTAACCTGACCAGAAGCAGGTCAGGTCACCTAGTCTATTTAAACTGGTGTATGTTGGATCCCCATGTTGGGTTGGTCAGGTCGGTCCAACCAGGTCAGACCAGAGCAAGATACAACAGACTACTAATTACTAAAATTATATTAACTTGAAAATGGGGAATCTAATTGATGATTCGTTTGAGGTGTTGGGTCCCTCACTACGAGGAAGATAATTTGGTTTTCACTCTAGAGGCTTTGAAGGATGTTGACATTCAAAATATGTCTTGGGGGAGTGGTTATCCATGGATGAAGTGCACAGATGACCACCAGCCGTTTGTACCATAGTGGCCCGAAAGACAAGCAGCCATAAGGATATCAATGGGCTGACATAATAGTAGATGTGTGGACCTTAGTCACACAACAGATCCATGTGAACCTTAGTGGCTCGGTAGATGAGCAACAACCATGTATACCACAGTGTCTTAACAGACATTAACAACTCATCAGAGATGAGTCCCTCAGTAGTATGAAATGTAACTCGCTATAACTGATTAACCTTTCCTACTATAAAATATACATTGTGTGGGTGGTCCTAACATTGTGGAATTTTGTTTTGGTTTTGTTGTGGTATTTCTCCTTCATGGATGTGGTACCCTACTATGTACTGTGCTACTCACCCATGCACAGGCATCATCCGCACATGTTTTGTCTTGTGAGGAAGACATACATTTTGAAAGAGGAATTGGTTTCCTAGGAGTAGGAGGGGCCCAATATACTTAGGTAGACAATACATACTACTTCAGATTCCAATAGATACACTACTCTTACCCTTAGGTGGGGATTTTACAGGATGCCTAGCCATGTCCTTTTGTACATTGCCATTTTTTAGTTCATTTTGTTGGGTTTCTATTCTTGCCAACTTCTTTTTCATTTTACTTGTACTCAGTATTTGTTTCAATATAATTGATTCTCGTTTTATGTTTTTTTGACGTGGTTTGGCACATGGTTGAAAACGTTACTAATGAAAATACTCCAAATTGCATGTTAACGCTTTCTGTGGTTTTTGCCAACACTTGGCCATTGAGAGGTGGGCTTGGGGTATGTCACCACACAATATTTAGGGGAATAGTAGTGACATAAGGTATGGATTATTAGCCAATTAAATATAAATGAGTATAGAATGGAATTATAATTTTATTTATGTCTGGGAAATGGTGGTAGAGGGGCCCTTTTAGAAATAAACCATGTAAATTGTTTATAAAAACTTGTTTATTAATATAGAGGGAATGAAAAATTCAACATAAGTGGATCTTAAATTTATAGAAAAGGAATATATTATAAGACTTGGTCAATAATTCCATCATAAAACCATATATAGTTAATTTTTTCGGACATTTGGTGGCATTTCTAATTATATAACCCATTTACTTCATTATAACCTTTTTTAGAGTAACTATATTTACCTCTTTTGAATTTTTTATTAATAAAATTATATTTATCATATTAATTAATTATTATATTATTATACAATATATAAAATAATTTCTATTGAGTAAAATCTATAAATACTTTAATAATATATACTGATATAATAACTCATAATTCAAGAAAAATTGTTTTTTAAAAAATGTAAAAAATTGAATATATATTATTTAAGTTCAAAGATTATTAATAGTACAAAATATGATGACATTTTTGTATTTTTGATTTAAAAAGGGACATTATTAGACATTAAAACCAAACTAATACATAGTGAAATATTAAGAATATTTTAATAAAGTAAATAAACCAGAATTATTTTTTTATTATAATAAAATACAAATTGTCTTTGAAAATGGAAAACATAGGTTTCAAAATTCAATTTTTATCTAAATATTTATTTACTCATAAAATCAATATTTGGTTATAAAAACGGATTATAAATTTTTAAGGCATTATCATATCAGGATGATATCATAAAACAATCATTATTTATAAAAACTCAATATTTTATAACTAATCTCCTTAAAATTAGATTTTTTAAAAAATTCTAAAAAACTAATGTTGAATTAATATTAAAATATTAACAGCAAAAAATGATAATTTCATGAAATTTTTTAATAATTTATAAATTTTATTTTTAATATACATCATATATTATATAAATAAATAAATTTAAATGAATAAAAAAATTAATATTTTTTCAAAATATAATAAATAAATAAATAAATTTATTATATAATTTGTTTTATAAAAGACATTGATACAATATATAAACATATAAAAATGTAAATCTGAAACATATAAGGTCACCAAGTAGAATGTAAATATAGAATGAAAGTGATACATTATTAAAATTACATAGTCTATCACACTAGTACATTATATTTCACCTAATGAGATAAAAATTATTACACAACGATGAATAATGAATTTTTAAAAATGTTATAGAATCATCGGTGAATAACAATAAGAAGAGAAGTCACAAGGGCCTAATGTTGTGTATATCGACAACATCGAATCTAATGATATTTACAATCTCCCTCAAGTTTCAAAAAAATCATTAGAATTTATCATCATAAGAAATCTAGAGAAAGAAGCAGGGTGGTTTCATTAGATTAAATCAGTATTCAATAATAAAATTAATTGATGGACTTTTACATAAACGAAGATTAATATAGAAGAACGTTATAAAACTATTTTAAAAATACTATGAATCATGATGTATGTTTTAAATAATATTTATTTCAAAAGATAATTGCTTATATTTAAACATTTATATTAAATTATTTATATTTTTATTAAAAAATTCATTGAAATTCCATGATAACATATAATGACCTATTTTTAAATAAAATTTTAAAAAAATGTTGGTGAAATAAACTGTATGAAATAAGATAAAAATTTATTCTTATCACAACTTTATAATTAAATTAAAATAAAATTAAAATGATCAGAATAAATCATAGAAGTAGTTATAAGGACATAAAAAATTTCTAATTTGAATAAAAGACATGGAGGAAAATAATTCTTGACTAAAAAAGAGGTAAGGTCTTGTTTACATACATGTATCCTTTTAGTTGATCTATGAACCAAAAGGGGTGAATTGACATCAATACATATGATGATAAATATTAAAAATAACTAAAATAAATAGAATGTTTTTAGAGATACTTATTTTTAAATTTATAAAAATATGAATATAAAGAATAAAATTCACGATTTCCATGTGACAATGGAATCAGAAACCATTCCTTTTGTCCTGATATCATCTAAAGTTACGAATAATAAAAAAAATAATATTATTAATTTATTTGTTAATATTTCTGATATATAATAACATTAACAATTGAAAATTATTATATTATATTTAAAATATATCAGGTATTTATATTTTATTTTACTCATTATCTGTGAGACAATTTTATTGATTCATACATGTAATTTAATGGTGAGGTCGATCATAATTATTGATAACAAGTTTAGTATTCCAAAAAAATTTAGTGTAATATAATTATGTTTGCTAAATTATTTATATAGAACTTTTTTATTGGGTTGATGGTATGAGTTTTGATATTGAGAATGCAATTTTTGAAAAAAAATGTTTCAGTTAATTTTAACAATAATAATATTTCACATTATAATCAACGTTCAAATTTTTGTCACCCTACTAGAACTATAGTCATACCATTAATTATTTTCAAACTAATATATTACATTATTAATTTCTTGATACATATTCATTATAATGATGTTGAGGTACCCATATCAAAATTAGATTATTTTTAGGAAAGATTTCATTACATACATTCCCATTATCATTTTCATTTAGAGTATTATTGATTTAGGAAAAATCATTGACTAATAATGTATATGTATTTCTGAATTATTAAATTTTTCTTACTTGTTTAATATCTACAGGATCCATATAAATTATTAATCATCATCTGTAATTTCTCTAAAAATTATACTCTTCTTGGAATATCATATATATTCATTGTCAACATATCCAGTGGTAGTAAAATCATAGGAAGTGGTGAGGTTAAATGAATAATATGTTTAAGAATAATAAATAAATGAAAAAGATCACAAGTGGGATTAAGATTAACATTTGGGTAAGATGATTTTATCATGGAACATAAAAACATTTCAATTGTTTCATATTTAATTAAAAAAGAGTCATATAATAAGAATTATCTAATGATTCTTTTTTCATAATGATATAAACATATTTATATATATTAGGATCAGGAAATGATTGGTAAATCATGAGGAATGACATATAAACATTACGATAATAACATTATGCTTAAAATTTATACAATAACATTAGGAATTCCATATATGTGTGGTTATAGAATAAGTAATATAAATTCATAAAAATATTAGCATTGTTAATTATTATGGTGCCGTGAAATAATATTACCAAGGCAGTTCACTAGAGAATTATAAATAATTACCAAGTCATTATACCAAGGTATCATAAAACTATGTTAATACATGCTATTGAGATAACATAAAAATTCATATTTAGAGAAACATTTATTACCAAATTCATTGGATCACTATGAGGGAATATACTTAATATATATAATATTATATACATGCGTCTTCTATATACATAATCCATACAAAGTTATATCAAAGAATAAATAATTACTGATATGAATGGATAAAATTAGATAACACTACATAAATTTAATCCATAATGAGAATGATGGTGGGTGATGTCATTATATACTATCCTAGGGATGAATATATTATATTTGAATATATTGAAATTTCTCTTGAAAAACTATTATGTATACCCAAATGAAAAATTATAAAAAATAACCCCTTAAATTATAAATTATAAATAATTTGTTTTCATTTTATATCCATTTTAAATAATGGAATATAAGATTCATTAGAATGAATTGAGATAATTGAGAACTAATATGTTCACATGTATAACCAAAATAATGGTATTTTATAAATAAATTTACATAGGTGTAAAATGATGATGTTATGGGTTAATAATAATATATGTTGAGGACAATGTGATGTGATTTTTTTTTAAAAAATGAATAATATTTTAAAAAATATATTTATATATCCTTCAAAAATACAGTATGACTATCTCAAGGAAAAGAGTAGTGGAAGATAAAATAAATTATCTTAGATGGAAAACAATTTTTATATTTCAAATACATATTTGGGAATCCCATCATAATGAGAAAATAAAAAATATTTCATTTAAATGGATGATAAGTATAGTATTGAGGTGTAATGAGGTAACAAATAATTGGGATTCCAATGGTAAATTAGGACATTGATGGTAAATTTAAATCTATATATTAAAAAAATAGAGATAAAAGATGATTATAATTATTCATAATGTATTTACATATTCATAAATACAAATAACACATGAAGAAGTATTTTATGAATAAACATGTTCTTCAACCAAACAAAAAACATAAAATTACATATGAAATATAAATTTGGAATATATATCATAAAACTATAACAAAAAATATCTAGTAGAACTATCATAACTGAATGAAACAAAAACTTAGTTAAAAGAATATAATTTCTATAGTAACACATGTAACAGAATATGAATGATGGAAGGAACTGAATAATGTTTATTTATATCACATGTATTACATGAAAATTTTTTTATACAACAATTAAGGGAATAACATGAAAATAAAAATATATTTAAGATAAAATGTTAAATAATATATATCCAATCTCAAAGATCCCAAATTGAGACCCGCAAACTGTTAAATGTTTTCATGTGTTTTCAGATGTGCCCAAGCAGCCTACATAAAAATGAACAATATATTTTTAATTTCATTGATAACATTATACATAGATATTACCCTATATAAACTTCACATATAGTTATTCTATAGAGGTATATTAGTTTGTTATTATATTTTTCCCATCACTTGTTAAAATTTATAGTCATTTCGTTTTACTTTCACAGTAAACCTTCGAGTAACCACTGTTGATAAAAATACGATCATTAAATAAATTTATTGGAATAAATTCTCAATTTAGGTAAAAAAATTATAACTTCTTTTCATGTTAGTATTAGTTAAGGTTGTTGAGAATGAAATTGGTGATAAGTTTTTTAGAAATATTTTTAATGAAAAAGGATGGTTTATTAAATAATTGTTTATATATTTATATTACCATTTTCCTGATTAAGAAAGTCATTATTTATATATTAATACACATTATAAGACTTTATTATTTTTTAAATCCTTCATTGATAGATATTTATAATATTGTACATGCGGTCTGTTAAATGAACCCAAACAAGATCATGCTATAATATGTGTTTGAGTGTTACTATGGAAGATATGATTTTGTTATAATATAATTATAATAAATTTATAATAGAATTACATATATTTAATTTATTTGATGATTCTTAATTTTTTGGGATTATAACAATATGTGAAATGAAAATTAAATAGTTTATTTTAAAAAATAAATCATGTTTCTTCTTTGTATATTTTTTTTAGAAAATTTGTTACACAATGAAGACTTATTTATAATACTATTTATTGAATCAGTAATTTATATTCCAATAATATAATATATTATATAAATAAATATATATTCACTAACCCCATTTTTTTAACCATCCATGAAAGGTAGTTATAAAGAACAAAATACACTATTCATGGATACGGTATTCTACACGTATGATTGAGAAACATTTTTCATTTTTTGATTGAATGGGAAGGGATTATTTAATTTTATTTCAATAAATATGAAAAAAAATATTTATATTGTTTACACTAATGTTGTTATAAACCTATTTTTTTTTCTTCTTAAGAAGTATCAATTAGAAATAAAAGAAGTGAGGCACATTTTGGATACATTAATCATGAAAATGATTATAAAGGAACTATAGAATGTAAAATTATAATAGAATGATAGGGAAATTTAAATTATTTTCTTGGATTGATGTGGGTGGTCATTAGATCTTTTCATAGGATAAAGAAATGGAAAATCAGGGGATATGAATTATAGTTAAGGGGTGGGAATGGAATATAATGAGGGTTTGGTGAGTTGGTGGTGAAATAATGTTGGGAAATTTATGTATTACATTATAAAATAAATAAAAATGTACTGTATAAGGTATTAGTGTAATGTTTCTTTTGAAAACAATGATAAAAATTGGACTTCCCATTTTAGCATTTATGAATCATTATTAGAAAATTATGAATGGTAATGATTTTGTTTCCAAAAACATATAACGACCATTATAATTTTGTTTGAAATTATAATTATTAATTTGGAATCCATATAATATAATTTAAATTTTGTACAAGGGAAATTTATCATTATAATTATAATATATAATGTAACATAATGCTCTATTTTTAGAAAAATTTGGTTATAATCAATGACACTATTGAATCATATTTAATATTAATTAGCACATAAACTAGTGTTAATATATATATATATATATATATATATATATTTAAACCCATTAGTACTTTCATAATATAAAATGAATTTATTAATTTATAGATAAATATTATTTTTAATATATATTTATTCAAAATATAAAAATTATTATTTTTAACTAAAATTGGCTTTGTTTGCATACTTTTATACATTTAAAATTATATTCACAGTAGGAAATAAATTAAAAATTCTAAATAAATATTGTTTTTTATCCAATTATATTTCTAAATACGTTAAAAAATTACTATTAATACAGAAATTATAAATTAGTTTTAGGAAAAAATTTATCTGCAAATAATAATGTAAAATTATTACTTATATAGATATTACTATTAAATGGTATTCAATTTTTTTTATTTAAATATTTAATATATTTCATTATTTAATAATCGTATAATTAAATTCATAATAAAAGGGTTTAGTTCAAATTATCTTAATATAAAAAGAAATTTTATTAGTTATAATTTATACTACATTAATTATTTAAAGCATTTTAATTAATTTTATTTCCATATATGTTTCATTACCCAATTACCACTATTTTTCAAATTAATTCTAATATAACTATGTGGATGTTATGATAAATTTTATTATTTGTTTCACATTTTATTTTTTAATAGTGATAATTTTTATGAAAACTGTCAAAAAATATTTAATTCATTTAACAGAAATGTATATAGTTAAATCATGTCATGTTATATTCTTTACCATAAATAAATTATGTCCTTCCTATTTTAAAACCTATATAATAAGAGTATTTTTTATAGAGAACTCATAATTAACCATAAATTGGAATATGATAATAGTACGATTTATGATTTGATGGACATGTTTGTATAAAAAATATGAGGGGTTTCTATTCAATACATGACTAATACAATCCTCGTGTTATATATAAAAATATTAAGGGATGAAATCTGAGCTTTGTGTAGGGTAACATCCCACAATCCATGAAGAATATTAGTATTATTTGGATTCAAAAATTTTAAAACAAATTATTACTATAATACATTATATAATATAGTATATGGTGAATAAATCTTAAATATAATTTGTGACTCTACTATTTTAGAAGAAAACTATCATCGATGCAAAACTATGCATAGATTTACTACAATATATTATTATTTAATTATAACCATTGTAAAATAGTTATTAAATTAGATAGTATGAGTTGGATTTACCATTTTATTATATATATATAAATAGATGTATCACATATTAGAATAATTATTTTAATTAACTCTGGGGAAGTAAGAACTCAATGTTTAGTAAATACATTTTAATTTTCAAAATAAATTTTCATCAATAATTTATTTTATCTAATTTTGTGAGAAAATAATAAATGTAATTTTTACAATTTAAAAAATATAATCATAATTTTTTTTACATAATCTCATTGAAAATAACTTAGGTTGAAATTTGGGATTTTTATGAAATGATTCATTGTCAATAATTATTGAACTTATAGTTTTCTAAAATAATTTCATTACATAATGTATATATAATATCAATTATATTTTTTATTATTTAATGAATTAACATATTATACTAATTTTTTATAAAACATTAATTGATACCATTTAAATAAGAAATATTCTTTATTTTGATGTCATTTAATTCTTAAATAACATTTTTCAAAAAAGTGTTTAGCTGTGAATTTTATAATATTATATTAAAATTAATTTATTACAAACCAAGATATTGAATTTGGAGAAATCGAGACCATTCTTGGTATCACGAGGATCAAATTATGTTTTTATTTAACAATAATTTATTATTATAATGAATATAAAAATGGTAATTATTAGTCAACTCAGTATGGGTAAAATGGAAGAAATAGGGTCACCATAAAGAGATAAGGTCTGAAAATAAACTAAACACTTGAATTTATCCAAATAAATAGGTCTATATGGTCTATTTACACCCATGTATTAATTTATTATCATTAAATTATTTTCAAATTTTTTTATTAAATAATTGTTTAAAATTATATTTACAACACCAATATATTATTCATTGACTAATTTAAAAAACAAAATAAATACTTTTAAATATATAAAATAAAAATCATTTTGGGTGAATTCTCGTGTTGTTAAAATTAGTTATATAGAAAATATTTAGATATTTTTTGAGGTTTTATTTTGTAATTATATTCTTTAATGGTTTTTTAATGTCAAATAAAGTTAATACTTCATAAAATTAAATCAATAATATTTTATGATAATAATAATTTATTTAATAATTAAAATTAAAAAAAATATTGAGTCATGAAAATGAACTGTCCCGACCCAGCTCACCCCAGAACCGGTGGCAAGAGTGATCGCCAAATATCCTCAAGTGTGTCTCCCGTTACACCAGAGGGTGCTGACTAGCTGTGAGGGTCTAAGAATAGTCAATGGGGAGACTATACCCTCTTTTGAGAGAAAAAATTTGTTTAAAATATCATCAAATGGTAGAATTAGTGTGAATAATGATAAATCAGCAGATGCCATAATTTTATAAATATTTTGTAAATATAAAATTTCCACGCCAATGTTATAGAATGCATGAAAGTTAAGATGGTACAACTATGAATGTGATAAACATTACATCATGATTTACTTATAAGTAAATAAAATAAACAACGAATTAAATTTCAGATGGAATTCCTTATGAGAATCTGAAGCTTCCACTAGGTCCACATTTCTTATATCCATGTATTTTCAATAAAAATAATCATCTAACCAAATAGAATCTACTCGAGAACCCCAGTGCAGTGGAGGTCCAAGTACGATGTGAGATATAAATAATTATAGACTGACTCCACTGGTGTCTGTCCTTATAAATATAGTGAAGTATAAATAGTGTGCTGGTATAAAAAAGTAACGATCAAATTGAATAAATAATCTACAACCCATCTGATATCCTTAGGAACACCAGGTAGATATACCTGCTTCATCTCATAGCTGGAAATAGAATTCTAAATACAAACTATACATATATATTGTGTAAATAAAATATTTGACACAACAATTGATATTATTTATTTAATTACATAAATCCTTGAGTTCCCTTGGACACATATATCCAAATAAATTCCTCGGTGGGACTGGGGTTAGAACCATTTCCTAAATTCTGTTCACAATTCATTACATGAAATCTACTTTTATTAACCAATTAATTAATTTTATGTATGACCATATAGAACCAAATTCCAATTTCAATGAATTTCTGTTGAACATCATGTCAAGAAACCACTTCAGTATTTAGAGCATTATTACTTATCTCACAACCCATAGTTATTAAGATCATCCGTGCATGTCCCATAAAAGAATATTTACAAGGATTCTCGGTGCAGAACGACATTTCTAGCACCCTATGAGTATTTAGAGAATCATTCCATGTCTCATACCCCATTTGTCATTCATTACTATATATTTATCATTGTTTATAACACCATGTCTAACACCAAAAACAATCCATTAATTAACTCATAAATTAATTAATCAAATCCATTAATTATTTGAATAACTAATAAACAACATAAATCTATCATAAAATAATTTTAGAATTAATTAAAACTTAAATATCTCAATATATAATAATTAATCATTAATTAATTAGTCTTAACCAGAACCCCGTGAGTATTTAGAGCATCAGTCCTTGTCTCACAACACATTTTTCAATCATATATATATTATTATCATTTTTGTAGAACTCCATGTCTAACACCACAAAACCATCCATTAATTAACTCATAAATTAATTAATAAAATACATTAATTAATTAAAAAACTAATTAACCAGATAAATATCCCATTATATAATTCTAAATTTAATTATCCATTTAACATATTAGTAGTTAATAATTAATCGAAAATTAATTATTCGTAATTACAAGAATGTCAACAAGATAATTAAGTCAACATTTAATTACCCTAGTTCCATAATGGAAAAAATGATAATTAATTCACCCAAAAATGATCCATACATCCTTACTATTCCAATATATTAGTTAAATATACTAAAAATTAAAGTTAATTCCACTATTTATAAATACACATTACCAATAATTAATACATCAAATAATTAATCTACAAAAAAATCACATCCCATTATTAATTTTACTGAATTAATTACCATATTCTAAATCTCAACACTCCAAAATTAATTAATCAAACCATTTCAATTTAATTAATTCACCTTTTATTAACATGGTTCAACAAATTAGAACTCCCATAATTAATTAAACAGTTATTTAACACTATTCAAGAACCTCATCATCCCATGATAAATTCAAGAATAAAATATTAATTCATTGGAATCAACCAATCATATATCCATACTAACAGAATGATATATGGAAAAATCAAACCACAAGTAAACATGTTATAACACTACCACTACATTTTGGTTTTAAGGCATCACACCTCGATTGTTGGAGTTTATTACAAAAACATGATATTACTTGTCATAAAAATAACTTTCTACATTTACGATTTTAAATCATTAAACATGATAAATTCACATTAAGTGGATTTCAATATAAATACTTCCCTGCATGGATTTAATTTCAAATAAATGTGCGGTGAGAAAATTATTAATGCTTTTATAAAATTTTGGACAAATAAAGGGATACTACCGCAACAAGTTTGGATGAGCTGAATCATCAAAACTCAACAGTGATCTATTTTCTTACACAAACCTCAACAAAAACACACCTGTATCCGAACATTATTATCGCACCTCTCATCCATTATCCCACACCCAATCATTGTGCAGCGGTGACCAACACAGACTAAAAATATTAACCACAACACAAAAACCCCATAAGCATTCAAATCATTGGGAGAGAAACCAAATAATATGTTTATAACCTTACCTTTATTTTGGTGGTGATGAATGAAAACTGATCATATACACTTCTCCCTTGATGGTGGTCTCCATAAAATATACCAACATTACTAGAGAATCCGATTTTAGAAACCTAGAACCAAAGAAACAAGAAAACCGAACAAATCCTGAGCCTTAGGGTATCAGATGAAAAACATGGTGAGGGAGGACCCAAATGGTCGATTAAGATCATAAAACATATGTAAATAGACTCACCTTGATGAGGGTTACCAGACTCATGAAAAAACCAAAATAATTCGATGCATGGAGATGAGCCCGTTCAAGGATTGTAGCACGCCTCAAAAGTTGCCGGTGTGGGTCGTGGTGCTCATGCAGAGTTCCTCCTCCTATCAATCACCTCCGTCAATCATATATATAACACTATATTAAACTAATATATTTAATATAATAATGATAATAATAAAAATTATATTTTACTAACCATTAATTATTTTACACCTCTATTAGGTAAAACCCAATACATCATTATCATATCAAAATAATTAAATTATCTCCAATGGAATTTAATTAAAAAACTAATTCTCATTTATGTAATTAATTATCTCAGTATTAATTAATTAAACAAAACCCCCACTTTAATTTTATTTATTAAATTCTTTTTAACAATCAATTTAAAAAAATATATTTCACCTTAATTATTAAAATTAACCATTACCTTTAATTTAATTAAATGAAACCCAAGATTTCATTTATTCCTCATTTAATATTACCATTTAATATTAATAATCTTAGATAAACTCTAACACATCATTTACCCATCTTTTAATATAAAATTATCATAACTCTAATTTAATTAAATGAAACCCCCAAAAAACTCATTTAATTAAATCATTTCTACCTCAAATTATATAAATAAAACCTCCATAATAATAACCATCCTTTTTATTATAACCTATTAAAATTATTCATTGATAAAACCCAAACATCCCAACTACACATCATTTACTTAAATTCGGTATAAATCAAAATAATTAAGTCAAAATCTTGTTTCATAAAAAATAATTAAATATCCCTTTTCATGGATTTAATTAAAAAAACCCAAATTCCTTTATTATTATTCTTTAAAGTAATAATTAGAACCATAATTAATAATAATTATTATACTCATAAAACCATAATAATAATAATAATATAATTATTATTATTTTTCAACCCACGATAAAACCCAACAACTTTATTAAATAAAAACGCTTCATTTTTAATTTTTAAACTCCTTATTTAATTAAATTCATCAAAGTTAAATATGAAAATCCCCATAAAAAAGTTTTTTTGAGATACCCAAAAGCCTGAAAAATTTCACATAACTATTACACCTCATTAATCAACCACATAAAATATTTTAACATATAAATAATTTAGGAGACTATAATAATAATAATAATATTATTATTATTATTAAAAAATTATTATATTTAAACAAAAATATCTAATTTAATATTAATTAATTTAAATAAATAAAATATTAAACTTCATAATCTTCCCAGGATGGACAATAATCGTGCGCAACCCATGCAGATCTACTAGTGAGTACTTTTCTAGATCTTGTTCTCCTAAGACGTATCATGAGACCCGTTAAAAATATCGGGTTTTCTACCAAGTCCAAAAACAACACCTTTAAGTATTTCAACACTCGAAATAATGTTCTGGATCACTGTTTAACAAACTAACATGTCAATAAACATATTT
The DNA here is from genome assembly GCA_963277665.1 of Viscum album. NCBI lineage: Eukaryota > Viridiplantae > Streptophyta > Magnoliopsida > Santalales > Viscaceae > Viscum > Viscum album. The sequence continues at coordinate 1,579,532,027 of OY728142.1, forward strand.
TTTTGAAATGTTCTTATTTAAACCATGTTAAAAAAAATTACTTTACAATATACCCACCCTATAATATCTCTTCCTAGAGAATCCATCCAAAACTATTACAAAATATTATGTGCTACTTAGGTCGAGATTAATTTTTATATTAATAACCAAGATACATTTCCAAATGACAAACAAACTTTTAACTAAAACATAGGTCCAAGGAATTATTTCTTTAAAACGGATCTGAAGCATTCTTTTCAATTTGAATCCTAAATTAGATCATACATATGAGGTTGTTACATGGACCTCATTAATCAATAAGTTTGAATTTATATTGAACAATAGAAATTGGTTGCACATGATTTCCTTAAAATACATTACTATCCCTTAACCCACACTCGCCCTTAAACTAGTGACAGACGGTTTTTAAATTATAACAACACCAACTGTATTTACATCATAGTCCTTAGCCTACCTCTAGGGACATTCCCAAGTCAATCCATCATAACTATATTTTAAAAAAATGCTAATGTGTCCCAAAAAGAATGAATTCATAGGCCAATGAAACAACGCATCCCACGTAAAACCCAAATAATAACCACTCATCAAGACCAACAAAATTTAAAACATTAGTGTGGTGTTATACTGATTCTATCTTCATTTCTCCATAACATGGTCATGATAAGAGAAATTATTATCTCCATCTAAAAAGAACAATAAAAGAAACCCAGATCTATAAAATATCATTTGAACTATCATTGGTTGGTTCTTTAGATAAAAATCATAGATTATCCAACTGACACATCATCGACCCAACCTCCATACCTATATAATCAACGATACTTGTGTTCTTTAAAAGAATACCAGTCCATCACTACCCACCTAAGGATTGTCCTTGTCTCTGAAAGAAGTGATCATACACTCACCAGCATGCTATTTTAGAACACCGCAACACATGCATGTGATGTTCCTCAAACCATGATTTCCACATCGAACATTTTTTATAAAAGTCATAACATAAACCCATCGGCGTTGCAAAACATTCGAGACCAAAAAGTCATCCTTAGTAGTGGGTTGAACATACCATAACTCCCATTACATTATATGTGTACTATCTTCCTCGGGTTAGCCCCTAAAAGAAATAAACATAGAACCTTTCTCTTTTTCAGGAAAAACCAATATCACAATGTTCGAAATCCCCATTTCATTTTAACCATTTTAATTAATTCATTTCAACATTTTAACATTTTAATGAATTTCAAAAAAAAGACATGTAAATCATCACATCAAGTCACCTGGTTTTCAATCAACACCCCACAGGAAAAATGAATATGATATAACAAACAACCATCTAAAACATTTCACATATAGTGTTATTGAATCATAAACACAAAATTTAGCATATCAATTTCTTTTACCAAAAAATTTGTCCTTTGAGAGTCCAATTTATTCAATCCGAGTTCTTCATAAAGCAACCAAACAACAATCCATTACAATCAAAATTCAACAGTTATACATTCATAACAATTTTCAAATATAGTATGGATACATGATTCAATCAAGTGGATTTCAATATACTAGAGAATAAGTAAATCATACACCTTACCACTGTCATTTTGATTCCATTTGTGAAATCCAATATTAATTTTGCATTTCAACATTTTCCTCCCTTTCTCACATCAATACATCACGAGAATGTTATCATAAGCAGTAACAGAACATCATTATATAACATAAAAACCTGGAGGAACAAAAAAACATGACAGTAACAAAGGCGGTATAAAATATAATCACTCGATCATGTTAAATATATCACCAAAACATGCTATTTACATTGGAATGCTAAAGTAGATCAAAAAATGCCATTTCACCAAATGCAGACAATGAAAATTTGTATTCATCCAACTAATTACACTACATGGAATGTTATATGAATGAAATATGAATCTATACGGGCCTAAGATGACGCATGTATGAATCTTCCTTGCCATATCAGGCTAATAAAAATTTTCATAATTCTCAAAATCAATATGCAGGGGAAAACATACCCATCACTCAAGGTGAAATCATTTCAACTGTAACCTCAAATACTAAAACATAAATTCCCCTTCCTAAATAGTTCGTCATTTACCGTACATTGGGTGATCAGTCCTATGCAAGAAAATTAACCAAGAGCTGAGTCATTCCTAGTCTCTTGACTACCAACCCAAAGCAGTATGATAAAGGAAATTATTATCATGTATTTGATACCACTTTGTAACGTCCCGATCGGGCTCACCCCTGAACCGGTGGCAAGACCGGTCCCAACATGACCTCAAGCTCATCTGCCCATATGCCATTGGGTGCCGACTATAAGAGAGGGTATAATGATAGTTAGTGGGGAGACTGTAAACACTAATCATTGTAAAAAAAGATGTGGACAATATCCGAAAATGGCAGATGTAGTGTGAAGAATGATGAACCACCAGAAGACATAATTTTATACATCTTCTATTGAAAAAGGAATATTCCAGCATCCTAAACTTCCGCTCAATCCTCTTCTCTTATCACCCAGGAATATACAAACAACACAATCATGCTACCAAATAAAATCTACTCAGTTACCCCAATAAAATGGCAGCCCGAGTAGGGTGTGAGTTATAAATATTAGTTGGCTGGAATAATAATATTTTTTCCCTATCTATATTGTAAAATATTAATACTTCTCTTGTATAATGATGTAACAAATTAATTGAAGAAATAATATACAACCCGACCACGTTCCAAAGTGACACCGGACAGAGACACATGCTTTATCTTGTATCCAAATATACGATTCTAAATAAGAACTATATATATATTCAATAAATAAACTAATTAATGAATTAATTGATATTATTTATTTAAGCTCATAAATCCATGAGTTCCCCTAGTCACCAGTTTTCCAATACATTTCTTGATCGTGCCAAGGTCTGAACCATTTCTCATATTCAGTTTACAATTCATTACATCACATCGACATTCAATATCCATTTAATTTAGTTTATGTACCGCCAATTGGACCCACATTCCAATTTCAATTAATTTATGTAGAACATCATTTCTATCACCCTCAGGAGTATTTTGAGCATCAAACCCTATCTCACAGCCCATGGGTATTTGGAGCATTAGTCTATATCCAATAAAAAAAATACATACATGCATGCTTGGTGTAGAATGCCTTGACTAGCACCCTATGAGTAATTGGATCATGAGTCACTTTCTCACCCCCCTTTTGTGAATTATACAAATATATTAATCATTGGTGTATAATTCCATGTCTTACCCCCAAAAAACATCCATTAATTAACTCAAAAAGTAATTAATCAAATAGTTTAATTAATTCAAACACTAATTAAGCATATAATGCTCATATCAAAAAATAATATAATTAGTTATCCTTTTAGTATCACAATAGTTATAAATTAAACAACAATTAAATATTATTAACCATCACCCTGTGAGTATTTGGAGCATCAGTCCTGATCCTCCTACCAGTTTTTCAGTCATACATATGTATTTATCATTGTTGTATAATTCCATGTATAACACCCTAAAATAGTCCATTAATTAACTCATAAATTAATCAATAAAATACATTAATTAATTCAACAACTAAATAAAAAATATATATCATGTTAAATAATTTTTTTATTAATTAACTGCTAAATGACTCAGTAGTTAATAATTAATCAAAAATTAATTACTATTAACTACAATAAAGTCAACTAGATAATTAAATCAACATTTAATTATCCAAATTCCTTAACCAAAAACATGATAATTAATTCACCAATAATTAATCATTATTTCATTACTATTTCAGTATATTAGTTAGATATACAAAGTATATTAATTAACACATAAATTAACTATGTACACATTATCATTAATTAATCTATCAATTTATTAATCTACAATACAAATCACATCCCATAATTAATTTTCCTGAATTAGTAATCTCATTAAAATTCTCAACTCTCAATAACTAATATATCACATCATTTCTATTAAATTAAATAACAATTAATTAACTTTGTTCAACCAGGTCAAAATATGTTAATTAATTAAATAATTAATTTACAATATTCAAGAACATCATCATAACCGGATTAATTCAACAATCCAATATTCATTTCATGGTATAAACACATAATATATCAGTACTAATAGAAATATATATGGAAAACTCAAACCAAAACTAAACATGATATAACGTTACCACTAATTTTTGGTTTAAAGGCCGTAAACCTTGATTGAGGGGTATTGTAACAAAATCATGACATTAATTATCACACAAATCACTTATGCCATTATAAATTTTAAATCACTAAACATGGTAAATTCACATTAAGATAATTTAAGTATAATTACTTCACTACATGGATTTAATTTCTAATAGAAGTGTAGTGACCGGTTTATTATTATATTTAAAAATTTTAGGACTTGGAAAGGTACCCAACGTCAATGAATTTGGATGAGCCAAAGCATCACAACTCAATAGTGATTTGCTTGTGAAAAAACACCATAACGAAAAAACACATGTACCTAGAAGGTATCGTCACTCATAATAGCAATTAAAAGACACCCAAAAATTGTGCGGTAGGGAACAACACAAACCCAAAATATAAAATAAAACAGAAAAACATCACAAGATTCCAATTCATTGGGTGATAACCAAAAATTGGGTTTAAACCCTTACCTAAAAAAGACAATGATGAACTAGAACTGAGATTAAAAGCATCACCATTGGTAGGAGTAGTCCGAAAATGGTACAACGGGTCTAGAAGATCCCATTGCAGAACCCTAGAACCGATGAATCAAGGAAACCAAATTAATCCTGAACATTTATGTTTCATATAAGAAAAAAGGGTGATGGATGAGTCAAACAGTCGATGCAAAGCCTGAATCATACATAGAATGACTCACCTGGACGAGGATGCCATTACTCGTGAAGACAAAAAATGAATTCGATGTGTAGTGAGGAGTCTGGTTGAAGGTTTGTTGCACGACTCATAGGGGCCCATGTGCAGGTCGTGCTACCCATGAAGTCCACCTCATCCTTTTAATCACCTCCCCCAATAATCTAATTAATAAACCATTAAACTAATACTTTCAATATTTCAAAAATACTAATAAAAATTATATTACATTTACCATTAATTATTTTACAACCCTATTAGGTAAATCCCAACACATCGTTATAACATAGAAATAATTAAATTGTATCCAATGGAATTTAATTAAATAAAAAAAACTCCGTTTTTATTTAATTAATTATCTCAACATGAATTAATTAAATAATACTGCCACTTCAAACTGATTAATTAAATTCTTTTTAACCATCAATTTCAAAAAACACCATTTCTCATTAATTAATCAAATTACTCATTACCTTGAATTTTATAAATTTAAACACACCTCCACATTTAATAATAATTTAATATTACATTTTAATATTTCCCTTCTATGATAACATCTAACTCCTTGTTTAAACATCATTTAATATTAAATTATCACAAAATTTAATTTATTTAAATGAAACCCCCAACAACTCATTTAATTAAATTCATTACAACCTCAAATTAAATAAATGAAACCTCCATAATAATGACCTTAATTACTATTATCAAATAATAAAACTCTTCATTTATAAAACCCAATAATCTCCACTACACACCATTTAATTAAATTTCATTCAGCTAAATTTAATTAATTAAAACCACTGCTTTGCAGGATTTAATTAATACCCACTTTTCCATGGATTTAATTAAAAAACACCAAATTATATTACTGTTATTCTTTATAATAGTATTAACAACTATACATAATTACAAAAAATATTCTCATAACCCCATAATAATAATAGTCACCTTATTATTGTTATTGAACTTTAAATAAAACCCAAAATATCAATTAAATAAAAATGCTTCTTTATTAATTCTGAAACTTCTTATTTAATTAAATGAATAGTTATTAAATTTGAAACACCTCATTTAAAAGAATGATTTTTTGAGATACCCAAAAGCCTCAATAATTTCACATTACTATTATACTTAATTTATCAACTAGTTAAAATATTTTTGACATTAATATAATTTATGACACCATAACAATAAAAACATTATTATTATTAACAAAATCATATATTTGTACACAAATATCCCATTTAATATTATTTAATATAAATAAATAAACTATTATACTCAGTAATCTAAACAGGTTAGACTGAAATAGTTTGTAGTCCATGCATATCTATTAAAATGGTCTTTTTCAGATCTGGTGATACCAAGACATAACGGGAAACCCTTGAAAATTATCGGGTATTAACCCATGATGAAAAAAAATTCTTTTATGTATTCCAACACCCATAATAATGTTCTAGAGCATGGTTTAAAAAACCATGCAGTTAATAAATAAGAAAAATATGAATATCTTCATATTAAAACGTAGTTAAAAAACAAGGGACTATACAGTAAATTAGGACAAAATATAGTCAAAAATAGGATCCCTTGGTTATTTATGATTCGATTTTTTTACTTTTATGTAAAATTAGAACCCATTAATATTGAAAAACTCATTACCTATGTAATGATTAAAATTTGTTAAATATGGGGAGAAACCAAAATATAATGTTTAAGATGACACTAAAACCTAAAAAAATTCCATAGTTGAGGATATTTCATCTTTTTCACCCTTTTAGTCAAATAATTGGTTATTTGGAAGCAGTTTTATTAATAATGACTAAAATTTATTTAAATTACAATAAAAAACATAATAATAATATCTCCCACAATTATAAAAGGACAAAAATTTCTCTCAATTCTTCCAACCACATTGATCAATCACGATAAAAAAAATATTATTTCTCTTCGTAAGATTCCTTGTAACTATTTATAAATTAACTTATTATTAAAATACAATAAAATGGTTCATCATGTTTTCATTTAATAGATTTAAAAAGTGTAAATGTTAATCATCATTACAAAAAAATTAAATTTAGTTCTTATCATATTTCATGTAAAAATATTATAAACATAATATATTAATATCTATATTATTATAAATATATTTATATTTTCTTATTATATTTATGGAAAATTTATTTTACATCATATTTTTATCCTATGAAAATTTAAAAGATCACTCATGTTTATGTATAACATATCATCTCCACGTAGTGGTGTAATACCTATTTCACCATACCTTACATGGATGGTTATAAATATGGATCGATATATGATATTTATATTATTATTATTCTTCTATAATAATAATAATATATCTATTATGACAACCCTGTTTTTTATTACAACTTAAACATGATTTATTACATAAAACATCACTTGATACAACAAAGAGGATCGAGAGGTTTACAGTCTTTGGGTCTTAGGATCATTACATAAAAACATAAAACATGAAATAAAACATCATTATTGAAAACTTCCTTTAAATGACCACTACATTCCCTCGTACTTAGCATTGCATTGGATAACCTAATGACATGCATAAGAAAAGGGTGATCTATAAAGCCCAGTAAGGGAGTACACATGGAATAGCATGAGAAGTAAAATACCTATTAGACAATATGCATATCAATAGAGCATAAAAGAAACATGAACATAAAGGCATGATAAAGCACAATAATCATTACATGGAAATTTGGCAACAACACTTAACATGGAATTAGCATGAGCCAAGGCTCATTGCACATAAAGCATGAGTAAACCGTAATTGCACATGAAGCATGAGTAAACCCTTGTTGCACTTGAATTAGCATGAGTCAACACTCATTGCACATGACGTATCATGATACTATACTTTACCCAATGCATTGGAGCACTATAAGGGCACACCCTTCTTAAAAATTTCATTTCATGTATAAGTGTGCCACATGGATCATAAAACATGGATTCATAAAACATAATCATTTATTACATGATAAAGGAATGTGGAATTCATACATGAAAGTTTACTGTCAATAATAAAATGTGGATAAAGGTGAATACCCTTGATGGAGAAATGGGCATGGTATTCACTGCACAATGACATTGGCTTAGAAAATCGGTTCGATTTCGGCAACGTAACGGCATGACATTAGAATTCATAAAAAGGTTGATGAGAGATAAAGGGGTTCCTCATCATATTTAAATGTAATGGACAGTAAGGAGGTAATATATATACATGTCCCAAAAATTGTAATGGAATTTAGGTTCTTGATACAAAAGTATTTCTTGAATGTAAATGAGGAGGGAGAAGTTCCTTTCGGAATTTCGGCATAGTAACAGGTGTAAATGGGAGGCATTAAATGAGAGATAAAGGGGTATCCCATCATTCAAACATAAAGAGGGGAGGGAAGTGTGAGGGAAGTGTGAAACCATACCCCAACATTCATAATTGAAATTAAAATGAAAAACAAATTAAAGAAAATTTGACAAAATGAGAAAGGAAGAAAGAACCCTTACTTGGAAGTGTGCTTCGAAGGCTAAAGAGAGGCTTGTGAGAGGCTTATTGGGAGCTTCGGGCACCTTGGGAGAATTCTAGAGAGAGTAGGGTAGAGGTTGGACGAACTCCAAGGGATTTTATTGAGGAGGAAGTGGGAGCTTTGGTGTGTTTATATAGGAAAGGTGAGGGAATTCTTTATTATTTAGGTTTGGGTCCCCTTGCATTAAATTAATCCAAACCACAAACCATACCATGGTTTTTTCCCATGGTTTATGGAAAAGGGAATAGGAAAACAATATTTTATAAGGCCCAATTCCGAACTTCTTAAAATAATAAGGTTGCTTATGTGGAGTTGAGTCACACTGCCATGGAAATTAATTTAAAAAGGCAAAGTGTTGAATATGTCTTGAGGGGTCCACTAATGCTTTGAAAAGTAAGTAAAACAAACAGAAAATTACATTATTTTAATGATAAAACATATATTTTCCGAACATAAGGATTATGGTATTTTATTACATCACCATTGGGTCATTATGATGTCATAAAACACATTATATATTTAAACGATATTTAATTTTTACCCAAAAATTTGACTGTCTCAGAAAATTATGAAAAATTCACTGTCGGATAATTTCGACGTCCGGATTCCAGAAATGACATTTATTTTATCTAAATATTTTTTCTAAATATTTCAATTTTCACTTTTAAAATAAAATCCAACAATTATAAAAAATTCACAGGTTTCGACAGAAATGGCTTTCAAACCTTAATATAATATTTTAATTTCATTCAAAAAATTATATGATAATTTATATTTAATAAAAATTAATTTAATACTAATAATATTATTTTATTAAAATATTATTTAATTCAATAATCCCTTAATTTAATAAAATAGATTTCTTAATTATATAATAACTAAAAATACCATTTGCACTTTAAAAACTATTTACAATGTATCAAAAATGACTAGAAATTATATTCATTATTATATAAAAAAATAATGTACATGAACATAGTACTACTTATTTGTTACATAACCCCTTAAACAGCTATATAAGACCTAAGGGTAAGGTGTGCGATGGTGACAGACTCTTGGGGTGGCTCGGAAAACATCGCTCGAGTGGTAATCTCTATCAACTTCCACTTTTCCCGTAGACGGTCCCGTTCGAGCTTGACATGGTGAAGCTCAGCTTGGGCTTGGTCAAGGGCGAAGCCCAATGATGCCACCTCTTTTTAGAGCTCTGACAAATGGGCTTTGTATGGGGCAATTCTCCTGGATGAGGCCATCACTTCTTTTTTCTGAGTAAATTGGATTTGTTAAGGTCCTATATTTATACTAATAATGTGATCACTGTTCAATGACTATATTAACAACGGTCAAAATTCCTAACATAAAACCAAAGAAGTTGACATCTTATAAAAACATTTTTCATAAAGAGACATTTAACTGGATCAAGAGGGATTTTCCATTAATGAATCTTTGGGTTGTTACAATATTCCCCCTTAAGAAATTTTTTCCTCGAAATTTTCCTTTTAGCACACTAAAACAAATGTGGGTAACTCAGCTTCCTCATATCCTCTAATTCCCAAGTCACTTCTTCAAACTTGTGGTTTCTCCACAACACCTTGATGAGGGGCATTGTCTTATTTCATAGAACTTTTTCTCTATGATCTAAGATCTTCACTAGTTGGTCCTCATAAGAAAGATCGTCTTCCAATTGTACCACCTCAGAAGAGATTACATGTGAAGGGTCTGGTATATACTTCCTTAAGAGGGATACATGAAAGACATCATGTACTTTGGCCATAGTAGGTGGAAGTTCTAGTCGATAGGCCACAACCCCAACACGATCAAGAACCTCGAAGGGGGTGATTTACCTTGTACTTAACTTCCCTTTCTTTCCAAACCTGAAGACCTTTTTCCACGGAGATATGCGTAGAAACACCATATCAATATCTTTAAATTCAAGGTCTCATCGACGATTATCTGCATAACGTTTTTGTCGACTCTGGGCTTCCTTGATATGTTGCTGAATGGTTTTGACCTTCTCCACTATTTCATTGATCATTTCTTGTCCAATCAGCTTATGTTCACCGACCTCATCCCAACATGCCTGTGTTCTGCACCTTTTCCCGTACTGGGCTTCATATGGTGCAATTTGGATGCTCAAGTGGAAACTGTTATTATAAGAGAACTCAACCAGAGGAAGATATTGATCCCATCCTCCTTTAATGTCCATTGAGCATGCTCTCAACTTATCCTCAAGTGTTTGGATAGTCCGCTCGGATTGGCCATCTGTTTGAGGATGATAGGCCGTACTGAAGTTCAGTTCAGTATTCAGAGCATGTTGAAGACTCTTCCAAAACATAGAGGTGAATGTTGGATCTCGGTCAGACACAATAGATGGTGGTACACCATGCAACCTTAGAAATTCCCTGATATATATCTATGATAGTTTATCCAAAGAGAAATCCTCCCGAATAGCAATGAAGTGTGCAGTTTTTGTAAGATGATCCACAACAACCCAGATTGCATTGTTTCCTTTGGATGTCCTTGAAAATATGGTGACAAAGTCCATGTTGAAGTTCTCCCATTTCTATTCTGGTATGGGCAATGGTTGCATCATCCCCTTAGACTTCTGCCTCTATGCCTTCACTTACTGACACACCAGGCACTTTGATGTATATACACCGATCTCCTTCTTCATATTATCCCACCAAAAGTTTTCTCGGAGATCTCGATACATCTTTGTGCTCCCTGGGTGAATAGAGAAATTTGAACTATGTGCATCATCCAAAAGTTCCTTCTTCATCTCTGGACGTGATGGAACACATTTTATTTTCCCAAACATCACAATTCCTTCTTCATTAACATTAAACTCTGAGGATTTCCCTTTTTCTATAGCTCCAACGTTTTCCTGAATTCCCACATCATCCTTTGGAGCATCTTTTAACCTTTACAGAAGAGATGGCTGAGCAATACTTTGTGAATGGATTGATTATTTTACCTTCTTTATGATTCCCACTTCCATCATCATCAAGTCTAAGAAGATTGGATCCTTCTCAATTCTCATCATTGATAGAATTATTGGGTCCTTTCTAATTAAGGCATCTGCCACCTTGTCCGCATTCCTAGGGTGGCAATGTATTGAATAGTCATAATCCTTGATGACCTCTATCCATATTCTCTGGTTCATATTAAGCTCTTTATGTGTGAATCTATATTTAGGACTCTTGTGGTCAGTATTTAACTCACATTTCTCTCCATAGAGATAATAATGCCAGATTTTCAAGGCAAAGATCACAGCCTCCAACTCCAGATCATGCGTTGGATAGTTTCTCTCATGGATTTTCAAATGCCTTGAGGCATAGGATATCACTTTATCATTCTGCATCAGCACACATCCTAATCCCTTCTTCGAAGCATCACTGAATACCACAAAAGCTCCCCACTTGTGGGTAAAGTGAGAACGGGTGTAGTGATAAGCCTCCTTTTCAACACCTTGCAGCTTTCATCACATTCATCACTCCAAGAAAACTTTACTCCCTTTCGTGTTAGTTTGGTAAGAGGGTTGGAAAATCGTGAGAACTTTCTCACAAATCGTCGATAATATCCAGCTAACCACAAGAAGCTACGGATATCCATTACCGATGTTGGCCTCGGCCATCCCTCCATTGCATCTGTTTTGGAGGGGTCCATAGATATCCCATTTCTTGTGATGATATGGCCCAAAAATGAGACCTCCTTCAACCAGAACTCACACTTTCTATACTTTTAATAGAGCTTTTCCTTGCAAAAAGTCTCTAGTATAGTTTTTAAATGATCCTCATGATCCTCCTTGGTTTTGGAGTATATTAGAATATCATCTATAAATACTACCAAAAATTTGTCAAGGTAATCTCTAAAGAAACTATTCATCAGGTCCATGAATATTGCTAGAGAATTGGTGAGTCCGAAAGGCATTACTATGAATTCATAGTTCTCGTGCCTTGTACGAAAAGCAGTCTTGGGGACATCTTCCTTATTCACCCTTACTTGATAATATCCCGACCGCAAATCCACCGTGGAGAAGTATTGTTCTCTACGCAGCTGATCAAACCAGTAATCGATTCATGGGATAGGATACTTGTTCTTTATTGTGATTTTGTTAAGTTCATGATAATCGATGCAAAGCAACATTAACCCATCCTTCTTCTTGACGAAGAGGACTGGTGCACCCCATGGTGAAGCACTTGGGCGTATAAACCCTTTATCCAGATTCTCCTATAGTTGTTTCTTCAACTCTTCAAGCTCTACAATATCCATTCTATATGTATTCTTGGATATTGGTAGCGCCCGAGGTATTAGTTCAAATGAGAACTCAACATCTCTTGTTGGAGGAAGACCAGGCAGTTCCTCGGGAAACACTTCGTGAATTCCTTCATAATAGGCATTTTTCAAGGATGGTTTCTTCCTTGGACTCAATCATCTGAGTGAGATATGCATTCTCATAATGCAGTAATATCCATGCTTGAGATGATGGAGCTAAAGGAGATTCAATTTCCTCCTGACACTTGAAAATAATTGGGGGTCGATTCTCCATATGGAGTGTGATTTCCCTCTCTCGACAATTTATGTTGGATCTATATAAGGAAATCCAATCCATTCCAAGAATTGAATCAAATTCCACCAGAGGGATTATGATGAGGTACACCGGGAAATTCAATCCACAGATTATAACAGGGGAGGAATTATACTCATGGGATGCAATGATTGCCCCATTTTCCGTACTCACCAACATCTTTACTTCTATGATTTGTGGTTGTGCTGGGATTGTTCTACTAAACATTAGAGATATAAAAGAATGCGTCGAACCTAAATCAAAAAGTACGTTATCTATTCATGAATGAATAACTAGCGTACCTGTCACCACTTCATTGTCGGGGTTCACTTCGGCAGAAGTGATGGAAAAACATCTTCCTTGCTGTCTTGGAGGTTGTTGGTTGCCCCCGATACCCTTGGAATAGGGCACTGATTTGAAAAATGACCTAGTTATTTGCAATTGTAGCATTGAACACCGCGTTTTGGTTCAAACGGAGTGTTCCTCTCCTCTGTCGCAGCCGTGGGTCCTTCTTGCTGACAGTTAACAGCTAGGTGCCCTTCTCTTCCACACATGAAGCATTTTCTCGTCCCCTTAAGGCAATTTTCAGGGTTCTTTTTTCTGCACTTTTGGCAAGTGGGGTGCTGGATCTTCGTAGCACCGTTGGATTTATCCATCGGACCACCAGAATTGAAGACCATCTTACGCTTCTTGTCCCCATGATACCCCTGTGATTCCCTGATCTCCATTTCGACCTTGAGGGCACATCAGAAAATTTCCTCATATATGTCGATGTCACGGATCACTGATTCTTTCCGCAAGCTAGGCTTCAGCCCACCAAAGAAACAGTCAACCTTGCATTTGTTGGTAATGACAAAACCGGAAGCGTATCGTGCAAGCCTCGTGAGGTTGGCCTCGTATGCTCCATCAAGATCTTCATCTTCTTGCTTAAGGGAAAGGAAGTCCCTTTCCATCTTATGCCAGAGGGTGCGCAGAAAATATTTATCGAAAAACATCTTCTGGAAATCCTTCCATTCCAACGCCTCGAACTCCTCCTCAGTATTCGTATTTTTTATCAATGTCCACCATTGATCAGCTTCACCCTCCATACGATAAGCCACTAGGAGAACCTTCTCTTGTTCAGAACATTGGAGGATGGAGAATATATTTTCAATGGATTTGATCCATTGTTCAACGATCGTGGGATCAGATGATCCACTAAAAGGAGGCTTTTGTCTCATGAAGCTCTTGATAGTGACTTGTTATTTCTTGGGGGGGGGGGGTTGAAAATTCCTCTTGACCCAGGTTTCTATTCAAAACTTAAGTTAGCTATGAGATAAGCGTGACAAAGTCCGCGATTCCCACTCCCATTGGATTTGGCATCTCATTAGTACAGTCATAACACTTATCTTCACAACGGTTGTTAGCCTGAGTCCTCCTATTACCGGACATTGGTTGGAATAAAATGAAAGTTAGGGGTAACACATAAAGGGTAATCCAAAGACAAAATTTTATGAATTATAAATAAACTTTCATTTCCTTAACTCATGAGTCTATTGGATTCAATCTAGGATTTTCATGATCAACATTATAACATATATTCTTAGGGGAATTTTTCCCTTAATAAGGGTTCATACTAAGACTGTGAATTTATAAAAACATATCCCCAGGAGTGTCGTAACCAAGAGTGCAGCAAGGCCCATTGTCAAGCACCAGTTTCCATTCGATTCTAGCTCAAAGCAGTGTCTTCGTGTTTACCCCAAGGATACATCTGTGCCAGAGCCGCCTCTACCTACTCGTATCCAGACATGGATGTATTTGTTTGATAAACCACTTACATAGTATTTACCAAATATTAGGGATGTTTTTATTATACATAGTCTTGAATCTAAGGCTTTACTAGGGTTTCCTAATCCCAAAAATAACTAAACCTATCCTCTGATACCAACTATGACAACCCTGCTTTTTATTACTACTTAATCATGATTTATTACATAAAACATCACTTGATACAACAAAGAAGATCGAGAGGTTTAGTGTCTTTGGGGGGGTTAGGATCATTACATAAAACCTTAAAACATCAAATACAACATCTTTATTGAAAACTTCCTTTACATGACCACTACATTCCCTCGTACTTAGCATTGCATGGGATAACCTGAGGACCTGCATAAGAAAAGGGTGAGCTATAAATCCTAGTAAGGGAGTACACATGGAATAAAATGAGGAGTACAATACATGTTAGACAATAGGCATATCAATAGATCATAAATGAAACATGAACATAAAGGCATTGATAAATCATGATAATCATAACATGGAAATGTGGCAACAACACTTAACATGGAATTAGCATGAGCCAAGGGTCATTGCACATAAATCATGAGTAAACCCTCATTGCACATGAAGAACGAGTAAAACCTCTTTGCAATTGAATTAGCATGAGTCAACAATCATTGAACATGATGTATCATGATACTATACTTTACCCAATGCATTGGAGCGCTATAAGGGCACACCCTTCTTAAACATTTCATTTCATGCATAAGTGTGCCACATGGATCATAAAACATGGATTCATAAAACATAATAATTTATTTCAAGAGAAAGGAATATGGAATTCGTACATGAAACATTAAAATAAATAAGAAAATGTGCACAAAGGTGAATACCCTTGATAGAGAAATGGGCATGGTATTCACTACACAATGACATTGGCTTAGAAAATCGGTGTGATTTCGGCAGCGTAACGGCATGACATAAGAATTTATAAAAAAGGTTGATGAGAGAGAAAGGGGTTCCTCGTCATATTTATATGTAATGGACAATAAGGAGGTAATATAGATACATATCCCACCAATTTTAATGGAATTTAGGTTCTTGATACAAAATTATTTCTTGAATGTAAATGAGGATGGAGAATTTCCTTTCGGAATTTCGGCATAGTAATGAGTGTAAATGGGAGGAATTAAATGAGAGAAAAAGGGGTATCCCATCATTAAAACATAAAGAGGGAAGTATGAGGGAGGTGTAAAACCATACCCCAACATTCATAATTGAAATTAAAAGGGCAAAACAACTTAAAGAAAATTGGACAAAAATGAGAAAGGAAGAAAAAACCCTTACTTGGAATTGTACTTCCAATGCTAGAGAGAGGCTTGTGAGAGGCTTCATGGGAGCTTGGGGAACCTTGGGAGGATTATATAGAGAGTAGAAAAGAGTTTGGAAGAACTCCAAGGGATTTTAGTGAGGAGGAAGTGGGAGCGTGGGTGGGTTTATATAGGAAAGGTGAGGGAATTGTTTATTATTTAGGTTTGGGTCCCCTGACATTAAATTAATCCAAACCACAAACCATCCCATGGGGTTTCCAATGGTTTTTGGCAAAGGGAAGAGGAAAACAATATTTTATAAGGCCGAAGTCTGAAATTCTTAAAATAATAAGGTTTCTAATGTGGAGGTGAGTCACGCTCCCATGAAAATTAATTTAAAAAGGCAAAGTGTTGAATATGTCTTGAGGGGTCTATTAATGCATTGAAAAGTAAGTCAAACAAACCCAAAATCACATTATTTTAATGATAAAACATATATTGGCCGAACATAAGGATTATGGTATTTTATTAAATCACAATTGGGTTATTATGATGTCATAAAACACATTATATATTTAAATGGTATTTAATTTTTACCCTAAAATTTGACTGTCTCAGAAAATTATGAAAAATTCACCGTTGGATAATTTTGACATCCTGATTCCAGAAAAGGAATTTAATTTATCTAAAAAAATTTCTAAATATGTTAATTCTCCCTTTTAAAATAAAAACCAACATTTATAGAAAATTCACGGGTTTTGACAAAAATGGATTTCAAACCTTAATATAACATTTTAATTGCATTCATAAAATTATAAGACCATTTATATTTAACAAAAATTAATTTATTAATAATATTATTATTTTATTAAAATATTATTTAATTCAAAAATCCCTTTAATTAAATAAAATATATTTCTTAATTAAATAATAACTAGAAACACCATTTGTACTTTAAAAACAATTTACAATGTATCAAAAATGACTAGAAATTATATTCATTATTATATACAAAAATAATGTACATGAACATAGTACTACTTATTTGTTTCATAACCCCTTAAAACAGCCTCATAAGACCTAAGGGTAAGGTGTTTGATGGTGACAGACTCTTGGGGGGGCTCAGATAACATCGCTCGAGTGGTAATATCTATTAACTTCCACTTTTCCCGTAGACGGTCCTATTCGAGCTTGACATGGTGAAGCATAGATTGGGCATGGTCAAGGGAGAAGCCCAAGGATGAAATCTCTTTTCCGAGCTCCAACAAATGGGCTTCGTATGGGGCAATTCTACTGGATGAGTCTATCACTTCTTTTGTCTGAGTAAATTGGATTTGTTAAGGTACTATATTTAGACTAATCATGTGATCACTGTTCAATGACTGTATTAACAACGGTCAAAATTCATAACATAAAACCAAAGAATTTGACATATTATAAACACATTTTTCATAAAGTGACATTTAATTACATCAAGAGGGATTTTCCATTAATGAAACTTTGGGTCGTTATAATATTCCCCCCTTAAAAAATTTTGCCTTCGAAATTTTTCATTTCCCACACTAAATTAAATGTGGGTAACTCGGCTTCATCATATCCTCTGATTCCCAAGTCGCTTCTTCAAACATGTGGTTTCTCCACAACACCTTGATGAGGGGAATTGTCTTATTTCATAGAACTTTTTCTCTATGATCTAAGATCATCACTGGTTACTCCTCATAAGAAAGGTCGTCTTCCAATTGTAGAACCTCAAAATAGAGTACATGTGAATGGTCCGGTATGTACATCCTTAAGAGGGATACATGAAAGACATCATGTACTTTGGCCATAGTAGGTGGACGTGCAACTCGATAGGCCACAGCCCCAACACAATCAAGAACCTCGAAGGGGCCGATGTACCTTGGACTTAACTTACCTTTTTCCCAAACCTCATGACCTTTTTCCATGGAGATATGCATAGAAACAACATGTCTCCAACTTTAAATTCAAGGTCTCATCGACGATTATCTACATAACTCTTCTATCGACTCTAGGATTCCTTGATATGCTGCCGAATGGTTTTGACTTTCTCCACCATTTCTCGACCATTTCTGGTCCAAGTATCTTACATCCACCGACCTCATCCCAACATGCTAGTGTTCTGCACCTTTTCCAGTACAGGGCTTTATATGGTTCCATTTGGATTCTCGAGTGGAATATTTTATTATAAGAGAACTCAACCAGAGGAAGATGTTGATCCCATCCTCATTTAATGTCCATTGAGAACGCTCTTAACATATCCTAAAGTGTATGGATAATCTGCTCGGATTGACCATCAGTTTTAGGATGATAGGTCGTACTGAAGTTCAGTTCAGTATTTAGAGCATGTTGAAGACTCTTCCAAAACATAGAGGTGAATCTAGGATCTCGGTCAGACAAAATATATAGTGGTACACCATGCAACCTTACCACTTACCAGATATATATCAGTGCTAGTTGATCCATAGAGAAATCCTCCCGAATAGCAATGAAGAGTGCAGTCTTTATAAAACGATCCACAACAACCCATATTTGCATTGTTGCCTTTGGATATCCTTGGAGGTTTGATGACAATGTCCTTGGTGATGTTCTCCCATTTCCATTCTGGGATGGGCAATGGTTGCATCATCCCCTTAGACTTATGCCTCTCTGCCTTCACTTTATGACACACCAGGCACTTTGATGTATATTCATCGATCTCCTTCTTCATATTATCCCACCAAAAGTTTTATTGGAGATCTCGATACATATTTTTCCTCCCTGGGTGAATAGAGAAATTTGAACTATGTGCATCATCCAAAAAAGCTTCATCTTCAGCTCTGGACATGATGGAACACATAGTCTTTTCCCAAACTGCACAATTACTTCTTCTTTAACATTAAACTCCGAGAATTTCCCTTTTTCGATAGCTCTCAGTTTTTCCTAAATTCCCACATCATCCTTTTGAGCATCCATTAACCTTTCCAAAAGATATGGTTGCGAAACCATTTGTGAAAGGATTGATGATGTTCCCTTCTTTATGATTCCCATGTCCATCTTCATCAAGTCTAAGAATATTAGATCCTTCTCAATTCTCAACATTGATAGAATTGCTGGGTCCTTTCTACTTAGGGCGTCTGCCACCTTGTTCTCTTTCCCAGGGTGGTAATGTATTGAACAGTCATAATCCTTGATGAGCTCTATCTATTTTATCTGGTGCATATTAAGCTCTTTATGTGTGAATATATATTTAAGACTCTTGTGGTCAGAATATATCTCACAGTTCCCTCAATAGAGATAATGCCGCCATATTTTCAAGGCAAATATCATAGCCTCCAACTCAAGATCATGTGATGGATAGTTTTTCTCGTGGATTTTCAACTGCCTTGAGGCGTAGGATATCACATTATCATTCTGGATCAACACACATCCTAAGACCTCATCGAAGCATCACTGAATACCACAAAAAGCTCCCCAGTTGTGGGTAATGTGAGCACGAGTGCAGTGATAAGCCTCCTTTTCAAATCCTTAAATCTTTCTTCACATTCATCACTCTATGAAAACTTTACTCCCATTCGATTTATCTTGGTAAGAGGGTTGGACAATCGTGATAAATTTCTTACAAATCGTCGATAATATTCACCTAACCCCAAGAAGCTACGGATATCCACTACCGATGTTGGCCTCATCCATCCCTCAATTGCATCTGTTTTGGAGGGTTCCATAGATATCCCATTGCTTGTCATGATATGGCCCAAGAATGAGACATCCTTCAACCAGAACTCACACTTGTTGTACTTTTCATAAAGCATTTCCTTGCACAAAGTCTCTAGTATAGTTTCTAAATTCTCTTCATGCTCCTCCTTGGTTCTGGATTATATTAGAATATCATCTATAAATACTACCACAAATTTGTCAAGGTAATCTCTAAAGACACTATTCATCAAGTCCATAAATATTTCTGGAGTATTGGTGAGTCCGAAAAGCATTACGATGAATTCATAGTGCCCGTACCTTGTACAAAAAGCAGTCTTGGGGACATCTTCCTTCTTCACCCTTACTTGATAATATCCAGACCACAAATCCACCTTGGAGAAGTATTTTTTTCCACGTAGCTAATCAGAAAAGTCATCGATTCTTTGGAATGGATACTTGTTCTTTATCGTGATTTTGTTAAGTTCACGATAATCGATGAAAAGCCGTATTGACCCATCCTTCTTCTTGACCAAGAGGACTGGTGCACCCCATGGTGAAGCACTTGGGAATATAAACCCTTTATCCAGATTCTCCTGTAGTTGTTTATTCAGTTCTTCAAGCTCTAAAAAAACCATTCTATATGGAGTCTTGGATATTGGTAGTGCCCCAGGTATAAGTTCAATTGAGAACTCATCATCTCTTCTTAGAGGAAGACCAGGTAGTTCCTTGGGAAACACTTCAGCGAATTCCCCCACAATAGGCATTTCTTCAAGGATGGTTTCTTCCTTGGACTCAATCATATGAACCAGATATGTGTGCTAATAAGGTAGTAATATCCATGCTTTAAATGATGGAGCTAAAGGATATTCATCTTCCTCCTGACACTTGTAAAGAATAGGGGGTTGATTCTTCATATAGAGTGTGATTTCCCTCTCCGAACAGTTTATGTTGGCTCTATATAAGTAAAGACAATTCATGCCAAGAATTGCATCAAATTCCACCAGAGGGAGTATGACGAGGTTCTCCAGGAAATTCATTCCACAGATTATAACAGGGGGGGATTTATACTCATGGGATGCAATGATTTCCCCATTTTCCGTACTCACCGACATCGTTACTTCCCTGATTTGTGGTGGTTATGGGATTTTTATACTAATCATTCGAGATATATAAGAATGCGTAGAACTTGAATCAAAAACTACCTTCGCTATTCTTGAATGAATAACTAGAGTACCTATCACCACTTCGTTGTCGGGGTTCACTTCGGAAAAAGTTATGGCAATAGCTCTTCCTTGTTTTCTTGGTGGTTGTTGGTTGCCTCCGATAACCCTTGTATTTTGGAACTGATTTGAAAAATGACCCGGTTATTTACATTTGTAGCATTGAACAACGCGTTGTGTTTTGAACGGAGAATTTCTCTCCTCTGTCGCAGCTGTGGGTCCTACTTGCCGACAGTTAATAGCTAGGTGCCCTTCTCTTCTACACCTGAAGCATTTTATCATCCCCTTAAGTCAATTTCCAGGGTGCTTCTTTCCGCACTTTTGGGAAGTGGGGTGCTGGATCTTCTTAGCACCGTTGGATTTATCCATCGGACCATTAGCATTGAAGTCCACCTTACGCTTCTTGTCCTCATGATACCCCTATGATTATTTTATCTACATTTCGACCTTGAGGGCACATCAGACAATTTCCTCATAGCTGTTGAAGTCACGGATCGCTAATGCTTTCTGCAAGCTAGGCTTCAGCCCACCAAAGAAGCGGTCAACCTTGCATTCAGGGGTAACGACAAAACTAGAAGCGTATCGTGCAAGAATCATGATGTTTTTCTCATACTCTCCAACATATTCTTCATCTTTTTACTTGAGGGAAAGTAAGTCCCTTTCCATCTTAAGCTAGAGGGTGCGCGGAAAATATTTATCGAAAAACATATTTCGGAAATCCTTCCATTCCAACGCCTCGATATCCTCCTTAGGCTTCGTATTTTTGATCAACGTCCACCATTGATCAGCTTCACCCTCCATACGATAAGCATCTAGGAGAACATTCTCTTGTTCAGAACATTAGAGGATGGAGAATATCTTTTCAATGGAGTTGATCCATTGTTCAGCGATCGTGGGATCAGATGATCCACTAAAAGTAGGAGGCCTTTATCTCAGGAAGCTCTCAATAGCGACTTGTTATTTCTTGGGGGGGTGAACGTTCCTCATGACCTGTGTTTCTATTCCAAACTTGAGTTAACTGAGAGAGAAGTGTGACAAAGTTCATGATTACAACTCCCATTGGATTTGGCATCTTAATAGTACAGTCATCACACTGATCATCGCAACGGTTGTTAGCACGAGTCCTCCTATTACAGGCCATTGGCTGGAATAAATAGAAAGTTAGGGGTAAGACATAAAGGGTAATCCAAAGACAAAAGTTGATGACTTATAAATAAACTTTCATTTCCTTAACTCATGAGTCTATAGGCTTCAATCTAGGCTTTTGATGATCTACTTTCTAACATATATTCTTAGGGGAATTTTTCCCTTAATAAGGGTTCATACTAAGATTGTGAATTTATCAAAACATATCCCCCGAGAGTGTCGTAACCAAGAGTGCAGCAAGGCCTATTGTCATGCACCAGTTCCTGTTCGAGTCTAGCTCAAAGCGGTGTTTTCGGGTTTTACCCCTAGGATACATCTCTGCCAAAGTCGCCTATACCTGCTCGTATCCAGACAGGGATTTATTTTTTTGATAAACCACTTACTTAGTATTTACCAAAACTTAGGGATGTTTTTATTATAATTATTTTTGTATTTACGGATTTACTAGGGTTTCCTAATCGCAAAAATAACTAAACCTATCCTCTGATACCAACTATGACAACCCTGCTTTTTATTACAACTTGAACATGATTTATTAGATAAAACGTCACATGATAAAACAAAGATGATCAAGAGGTTTAGTGTCTTTTGGTCTTAGGATCACTACATAAAAACTTAAAACAAGAAGAACATCATCTTTATTGAAAACTTCTTTTACATGACCACTACATTCCCTCGTACTTAGCATTACATGAGATAACCTTAGAACATGCATAAGAAATGGGTGAGCTATAAAGCCCAGTAAGGGAATACACATGGAAAAACACGAGGAGTACAATACGTGTTAGACAATAGGTATATCAATAGAGAATAAAAGAAACATGAACATAAAGGCATGATAAAGCCTGATAATCATAACATGGAAATGTGGCAACAACACTTAACATGGAATTAGCATGAGCCAAGGCTCATTGCACATAAAGCATGAGTAAACCCTCATTGCACTTGAAGCATGAGTAGACCCTCATTTCACATGAATTATCATGTGTCAAAACTCATTGCACATGACGTATCATGATATTATACTTTACCCAATCCATTCGAGCTCTATAAGGGCGCACCCTTCTTAAACATTTCATTTCATGCATAAGTGTGCCACATGGATCATAAAACATGGATTCCTAAAACATAATAATTTATTCCACGATAAAGTAATGTAAAATTCATACATGAAACTTTACAATCAGTAAGAAAATGTGCATAAAGGTGAATACCCTTGATGGATAAATGGTCATGGTATTCACTACACAATGAAATTGGCTTAGAAAATTAGTGCGATTTCGGCAGCATAACGACATGACATAAGAATTCATAAAAAAGGCTGATGAGAGAGAAATGGGTTCCTCATCATATTTAAATGTAATGGAAAGTAAGGAAGTAATATAGATACATGTCCCAACAATTGTAATGGAATTTAGGTTCCTGATACAAAATTATTTCTTGAATGTAAATGAAGGGGGAGAAGTTCTTCTCGGAATTTAGGCATAGTAACGGGTGTACATGGGAGGCATTAAATGAGAGAGAAAGGGGTATCCCATCATTCAAACATAAATAGAGCAGTATGAGGGAGGTGTTAAACCATAACCAAACATTCATAATTGAAATTAAAAGGGTAAAATAACTTAAAGAAAATTGGACAAAAATGAGAAAGGAATAAAAAACCCTTACTTGGAAGTTTGCTTCCAAGGCTAGAGATAAGTTTGTGAGAGGATTCTTGGGAGTTTGGGGCACCTTGGGAGGATTATAGAGAGAGTAGGGCAGTGGTTGGACAAACTCCAAGGGATTTTAGTGAGGAGGAAGTGGGAGCTTTGGTCGGTTTATATAGGAAAGGTGAGGGAATTCTTTATTATTTAGGTTTGGGTACCCTTACATTAAATTAATCCAAACAACACACAATCCCATGGTTTTTGTCCAGGGTTTTTGGAAAATGGAAGGAGAAAACAACATTTTATAAGGCCCATGTCCAAAAATCTTAAAATAATAAGTATTCTTATGTGGAGGTGAGTCACACTCCCATGGAAATTAATTTAAAAAGGCAAAGTGTTGAATATGTCTTGAAGGGTCCATTAATGCTATGAAAAGTAAGTCAAACAATCCCAAAATCACATAATTTTAATGATAAAACATATATTGACCGAACATAAAGATTATGATATTTTATTACATCACCATTTGGTCATTATGATGTTATAAAACACATTATATATTTAAACGGTATTTAATTTTTACCCAAAAATTTGACTGTCCAAGAAAATTATGAGAAATTCACCGTTGGATAATTTTGACGTCCTGATCCAGAAATGACATTTATTTTAACTAAATTTTTTTTCTAAATATGTTAATTTTCACTTTTAAAATAGAAACCAACATTTATAAAAAATTCACGGGTTTTGACAGAAATGGATTTCAAACCTTAACATAAAATTTCAATTGCATTCATAAAATTATAAGTTCATTTATATTTAATAAAAATTAATATAATATTATTATTATTATTTTATTAAAATATAATTTAATTCAAAAATCCCATAATTTAATAAAATATATTTCTTAATTAAATAAGAACTAAAAAATCCATTTTTACTTTAAAAACTATTTACAATGTATCAAAAAATGACTAGAAATTATATTCATTATTATATACAAAAAAAATGTACATGAACATAGTACTACTTATTTGTTACATAACCCCTAAAACAGACATATAAGACCTAATGGTAAGGTGTGCGATGGTGAAAGACTATTGTGGTGGCTCGGATAACATTGCTCGAGTGGTAATCTCTATCAACTTCCACTTTTCCCGTAGACGGCCCCGTTCGAGGTTGACATGGTGAAGCTCAGCTTGGTCATGGTCAAGGGAGAAGCCCAAGGATGCCACCTCTTTTCAGAGATCCGACAAATGGGATTTGTATTGGGAAATTATACTGGATGAGGCCATCGCCTCTTTTGTCTGAGTAAATTGGATTTGTTAAGGTCCTATATTTATACTAATCATGTGATCACTGTTCAACGCCCATATTAACAATGGTCAAAATTCTTAACATAAAACCAAAGAAGTTGACATCTTATAAAAACATTTTTCATAAAGAGAAATTTAACTGGATTAAGAGGGATTTTCCATTAATGAAACATTGGGTCGTTACATCTATCTTCTTACCTTTTAATCCATTGGAAGACAATAACATCTCTTATGCTTACATGTGGACAACCAAATCCATGAAGTGATGAGATAAATTTTTTTCCATTTACATCGACAATAATAAGGAATAACTTAATGAAAATATATAATATATAATATATAAAAATAAATATTTAATGTTTTTTGTTACATAGAAATATTTCATTCCAATTATTGAAAATATAAATCATCACTCATGTCAACAGACGACCAACAGTATTCATCAATGGTGCAATGCATTTTTATATATCTTGCATCAATAAATAATTATATCTATGAATATAATGAATATATATAATATTTTTAACATGATTAAAATTATGTAAACTATATAAAAAATATTAATTTATAAGGACAAAATCGTCCAAACCAAAACCCATATGAAAATTAAGTACTTATCACCAGAAACACATGTTTTAAAAATGAAAATTAAATAAATGAGTAATAAAAGGTTATAAGTATATAATATACTATATAATATATATGGGTATGAATCAAAAATATTTTTATACTAAACATTATTTTACTCTAAATGAGTTATGAACACATATATAGGAAGTCAATGTTTAGTTAAGTGTTTAATTTAGAATCTCATCCCTATTAAATATTTTTTACGTTTATGTCTCCATGGAGAGAATTATTTTATATTTTGATCATAATAAAATAAAATTTAATAATATATAATTATTTTCATGAATTATAATTTTCCATTCATTTTATTTCCTTTAGGAACTCAATATAGTAGAATAATTTTTTTACGAAAGACAAACATTATTTTCCAACTCGGTCAATAATAATCTTCTTTCATGTCCATATTTTTACTAAAATGATGTGAATAATTTTATTATTAATGTATAATTGATTATTAATGAATATATTAATAATTTTTAATCATTTTAAAAAATTACTTATATTGAATTTTCTTTCCATTTTTAATGGAGTTATTTGTGTATTTCTATAGAAAATTTTAAATTGAATTTTAGTTTTAACATAGAAAAGGATGAAGGAATTTTCCCACCATCATAACTAAAAAATAATATGAATATTTCATTATAGGAATCAAATATTCAATCAAACGAAAATTTTTTCTTGAATAATTTTTTCAAATTAAATATATTTTAAATAAGTGATGTCAATGAGAAAAATATTTTTTGGTTTATGAATTTATATAGCGATATTTCTAAAATATTTACATCTATATAAAAGAAATATGGTGAATAATACTGTTTAAAAACTAAATAATATTATGATACCATCCAACACATTTATTTTTATGATTAATGAACATTTTAATATGTTTATGTATTGATATTCATTATACTAGTTTTTATAATATTGGATGTTAATGATTTTTTTGGAATTTCCACTATGTTTTATTGTTCACTCATATGATGAATCCATTAAGAATATTTTCTAATTTTGGGGAAAAAATATAACAAAAATATGAATTATTATGTATCATAATACAACAAAATTGGTATTTTTCTAGGGACTTCCCCCTTTATACAAATGTCTTGGCATGAGGCCTAGATCACATGTTTAAAGTATATAATATTATGCATTAAATCATTATAGATTATATTATTGATGTAAATTCTATTATTTTAATAGTTATTATATCCATATATATGTTTCAATATAATTTTATTTTTTATATTGAATTATTTGATCATCATCAATACAATCCATATTATTATTGAATCACAGGTTATTGATAAAATTATTTTTGTTTAGGGTAATTCAATATTCCAAATTAATTATGAGTTATTTACTAATGTAATTTTTCACAGAATGTAATAAATAATTAATATCAAAGCTAACATTTTATTTTTACTATTATTTTGGGATTTGAATAAGGATATTTGAAAATATATTAAGGATTAATGAACGCTTCTTATACTATGTTTTTATTTCCAATGTTATATTGGAATTATGTATAAATCATGTTTTCCTAAGATAATAATTTGTTGGGTACATTGATATTTGATCACTTGTATCTAGTAATAATGTAATAATGTAACCACTATCTCTGGAAAACTTATGTTAAGGTCTTTATATTTGGTATTAATGTAATTTCTGTAGAATCACTGGGAACTAGAATTATAAAAATCTAGATATATGAACAATAACCTACAAATGACTTTAAGTATACATATAAGTATAATATTACATTATAAATTTTTTAAGGTAGATATTTTATGATTTTCATATTAATACATCCTTATAAATTTTATATATGTTGAAAAGTTCTTCATAATGAATTATATAAGGGTAAAAACCCAAAAAAATTGGTCGAGTATATCATCATTGCATTTTTAGTGTATTGTGAGTGTTCCCTTACTACACACCCAGATTAACACAATTTTATATTTACTATTAGGTTAATTAACATTTTAAATAAAAATATATGACATATTTTAATTTATTATGACCCTGAATTACTTTTTTTAAAACCTTAGCGACTTATACTGAGAAGTGTGTGTCAAGATTTAGATAATCTATAAATGATTTTTCATGACTATGTGGTCTCGAAATATGATTATTAATTATTGTACCATGTTTATTTAGTTTTAGTCATTGTTTAGAACTATGAAGAATCATGGTTAAACTGAATTTTATTGAAAATGTGGTGTTTTTGATAAACTATGTTGGATTATGAATAGAATAAAATATATTTTGGTTATTCCTAAGAAGTTATAATGATAAATGATTAATTACATTTTCCACAACGGAATCATGGAAAAAATATTATATGATAATATAGTTTTCATCTAGTTTCGGTGGATCATTATAGTAATGAAATCTCAATTTCATTCATATCTGGAATATTGAAAAATAAACCCCTATAAATTTGATAAAGGAATGGGAAAATGGTTTATGTGTGAAAAAATGAATTAGATCGTTAAATTTCCAATTAAAAATGATGGGTTTAATGGATTTACTCAAATTTCATCCAAATATACTAATTATATTTCAATTTTTTATGTGTGGGGAATATGGGAAGTATTCAATACATTTCCCCAATCAAAGGGTTAAATCCTAGAAGAACGAAAAACCTGTGATAAGATAATCAATAATATCTCAGGATTGAAGTCATTATATATTGAGATTTGATAATTATGTTTTAAATGTTATATATCAATAATATTATAGAAATTAAAATCCTAAAACAACAATGTATTGTTCTATAATATATTTTATTTATGTATTAGAAAACATATGTTTATTTGTATAGATAACAGAGAAAATAAATGTAGTGGTAATGTTATGTTGTTTAGTTTTTATAAATAAATGATTAACAATAATTAATTAATTGGGATTGTATTGGTGACCTTGAAATTGGTTAGTGATTTTATAAAAATGTGATATTTTTCATTTTTGAGTCGTTTATTATATTTTTTGTATTTTGAGAAATAGTATTTGATTTTATTTGAGGATAATGTATTGTGTTAGTTTTTTTGGAAGAAATTATGTGAGGCTGACATAATATTTTTTGATACCATCATGGTTTTATATGATTAAGGAAGATAATATGATAACATTTATAGATACCTCATTTTAGGTTTAAAGTGAAGGTATTTTGAGGGGACTCAAAAAATTTATTATGTTTTAGAAGAATACATTATTATGGATTAAATTAAACCTTCATTTATTATCTGTTATAATGGTATGTAATGCATCGGCTATCATAAAATGGTGTGCATAAAATATTGATGGTGGAAAATTAATTCATTAACACGGTGAAATTTTTCAACATATTTATTATCAAACTAAAAATTACTATTTAGTTTAGTCTCAATATTTTATTAATGATAAATTATTATGAATTCCCACACACTGTATGAATTTATTTATATTTATTATAGTTATTAATGATATTTTGGGTTATTGTTCACTAGGTTTTGATATAATTTACAATTATGTTCAAAATGGGATTTGACACGAATGATTAGTTCAAAAGAATACAATAATGTTTTTAATGATATAAGATAAAATACATGTGAAAAGCTTTGAGGATAATATTCTTTAATTTTGAGGTTATTTAGGTATATTGGGATGCATGGTAATTTATTTTTTCACTTATATATGTTTAACCATTTGTGTTAGTCTAAAACAATTTGTGTAAAATTTAATTTTTTTTCATATGTTAGATTATTCTGTTTGGATGTTATATTATCCTGTGGAAGTCATTTTAGTTATAATATTTAATTATAGGAGGAATTTATTGCTATAGATTTTTGGATTATGTGCACTACTTGAATTTTATATTCGTGTTTCTGGAAAGAAAAATTCATCATTAATAGGTTTATTCTCAGGGAGAAGATGAAGTTATATTGGAAATTGATTAAAGAGTAAAATTATATATTTAAATTATTTTTATTTACATATGGTTAAAATCAAAGTGTAATTGAAATTCCCAAACTCTATGAAATTTATATTGGATAAAAAAGATTTCCAAGTCAATTCATTCTTAAAGAATTTATAGTCTTTAACACAGCATAATAATTTATGGTTTTGTGAATGTTTCCATTCTTATGGAAATTTTTTCTAGTTATCAATGTTCTATGTCATTATCTGTTATTATAAAGAAATTTAATTTTCCATTATTTCCATTTATTCACATCCCAATTATGATCTACTATTTAGAAACCTAGTTATGTATTATTCTAGGATCCTTCCATATATTCTCTTTTCAAATTTGAATCTGATTTTTTTCTAACCCATTCTATGATGCGACTTGTCAATAATGAAATTTTGAAATATATAACCCATGAAAAATGAGAAAAAATTTAATCTTTTAATGAGAAATTTATTCAGTTTTTCGGGGTGATAATGTGACACCCCAAAGTGTAGAATGAAACTATGTTCAATAGTATATAAGTATGAAATGACTAACATAAAAAAATAATGTATTATTATTCAAATACTGACATTATAACATAGTCATTGAATTGATGCATAGGAATATGAATAATATCACTATGAAATATTTATCGATCCTAATAAATTTCTATTTATTGAAAAATTATTTTGAAATTGGACGGCATATTTTAGTAATATTTATTTGTTCTTCAAAATACAGTTTCTTGAAAAAATATTTTAATTAATTTTTGTCACCCAATAATATAAATAAATTATCAGAATTTAGAAATTATAATAGAAAATATAACATTAAATTTTTAAATTTTAATATCAAAATAAACATCATATATATTTTTTGGATTTTTAGTTATAAATTAATTTTCAGTGAATATTGTAAAATTAATACTTTTTAAAAAAACATTTCATTTCATCTTATAATTTTTTTGTTAGGTAATATTTATTATTTGATACTAAAGAGGTATATAATCCATCTTACTTTGAAAAGTATCATAATTTCAATTTGGAATACATATATTCATGATTTTGATATAAATTAATGCTTAAATACACATTGTTCAAAAAAATGTTTTCAATTTTTTTTAAAAATTTATAATTAAATTAATTCTTTAAACTAAATAAGATTAAATCTATATTAAAGGAAATAATAATTTGATTCAATATGTTCAAATTGTTTAAATATAACCCTTTTTATTTTTTTCTTCATTTATAGTAGTCGTAGTAAATATTGTTTACCTTAGTGAGGGTAAAATGTGTAAAATATGATATCATCCAAGATATAAGGACTAAAAACAAACCCCAAACATGCCTTCGTCCTATTTTATAGGTTTATATATGAAATTTCCATATTTTTATTGAATATATAACAATGCGGTTCCATTTCTTTTTTATTAAAATAATTATATTAATTTATGGATAAAATAAATCCAAAATATCACCCTATTGTATTTCGTATCTATAAAAAATTTAAATAAGGATATATAGTGAAAATTTTAAATTATAAATTTCTAGATGATATATAAATTATTTTTTATCAATTTATTTATTATAATTATTAGTGATTAAATAATTACCATAAATTCCTACAAAACATTGATATAGTATTTATTAAAATAATAATAAAAAAAATACTGATTTTGGAAATATTAATTTTATTAAAAATTATCTAACGTATTTTGCTCCAAAATTTTGTTTATAAAAAAAATAATTCTCAAGATAAGTGAGAGTATTATATTATAATACCATTTAATTCATTTTTTTTATGTTAAATTATGTGAATGATTATTATAATGATATTAGAAATATCTTATGACAAAAATATTTTACTTTGTTATTTTGAAAAAATATAAGTATTTGAACATGTTATAATTTATGGGAAATTGTAAAAAAAATATTGTCCATATGTTGTAATACCTTTGAATTTTTAATTTTTAAAAAATACTATCAGTTTAGATTTTGATATTTTATTTTATTCTAATAATGTGCCTAGGAGATTAAGTAAGGGTTTTAGGGGAACCCAGGATTTTTTGGAGAACATAGCCCATGTTTTTTTGGAGAAACATTTGAGGATAATTTTTAGTGGAAGGTTAGTGATCATTATTCACCTAAACTGTGTATGTCGTGGAGGGTGTTGCACTACTTCTCAAGCCTTGCACCATAGGTATAAAAAACATGGGACTTGGTCAAATAGGTCCTACAGGTTATAAAAAATGGTTATTCATGGATTTTATAACTATATCTAGGAAAATAAAGCGGTGTTTTCTATGGGATAGTGATGGCACATGGTTAGAAGACATTTTTGAAAACTATAATTCCAAAATATTCCCCTGTTTAAAAATTGGTGAAATTCACATTCACCCCATTCACTATTTAACATCTTCTGTCACCTTCCATCCCAATATATTATCAATAACTCCCCTCAATTTAGAGACCACATTCTCTTGAAATCATTACTTTGATCCATATTCATTTTTCAATGTATGATTTAATTTTCATTGTTCTCATCAGATCGCAGTAAGTAATATCATTAATCTTCTATATTTCTTATTGATATTAACTGAATATAATGAAATATAAATCCAAATGAAAATATATGGAAATTTTATAGGTTATTGGTATATTTTTCAAATTTATCTCATTATATAATATACCATGAAAAATAACATGGCATAGTACTTTTCCCATTGATGTATAAATTTCAATATTATATCATTCTCTGTCTAATGCTAAACAGTCCTTGAGACACATAAAAAATTTCTAATTAACTATATATATCAATATTTCAATTTATAAGGTTTTCCTCATACCCTAACGAATGAATTATGTATACAATGACATGATCCACCACTAAGGATGTTTCAATGAAATTTTATTTGAGTTAAATTAACGATTAATTGTAAAAAATATACATAGTCCCTTGATTCATTATCGTAAAAGGATGATTTATCCATATTAATTATTTCTCAAAAATTAATTAAGGATGTTGAATTCTTTTTTGGATTTATTGCTTGCACATGATCATCATACATTAAAATTTGATGAATATACAAGGGTTCCATATCATAACACCAAGAATGGGCTCATTGAGCATAATATATTAAATTTTTGGTAAATGAATCGCATCATTAAAGGCTCGATACACAGATTCATTATTGGGATTCCTTAGGTGACATAACATATATTACCCCATTTAAGACACTTATATCCCATTTAAAGAATTATATAGATGAAATTAGAGGTTAGTGTATTTTATTATATAATGATTGATACATTGGTACCCTATATGGAGTTCCAAGGCTTGTCATGATGGGAAATTCTATTATACCACTCCATGGGAGATATCTGGGTACCTATGAGTAATTCTATAGATGATCTCATATTTCATAGACTTCAAAGCATCCCTACAAAGATAACCAGGCCCCTGTTAATAAATTCCATTGAAGGGATTAAAATTCTAAAAAATTAAATCAATTGATGTATCTTCAATGATAATAAACATTATTGGAATCATTATCTGATTTAGAAATAGGATGGCCTAGATTTACTTAATTATAAATTTTAAATTACATGTTAATTAACAAACCTCAGATTTCTATACTCATCATATTGAAACTATGGTCATAAAACGTTGGTCATAAAATTATATATATAAAAATGAAATTATAATTTCTATGAGACACTATAGTTTAGGCTGAAGAAGATTTTGTCATTCCAGTCTGCCACAAATGACCTAGACCAATGCGATTTATTTTTTTATTTTCTATTTTAAATTTATTGTAAAAAATATAGTAATAATTTTATTTTCACATTATATTTAGTTCTAAAAGCTATTTTTTGTGTCTTACATAGTTTTAAGGACACCATGTATGGTCCAATGATTCGTACTTGTAAATGTATCATGCATGTGTATATGAAAATTGTGAAGGGTAAAAATTTTTACATTAGAGTTTCTGTAATACAATGGAGTATGGATGTAGATAACTAATATTATTCTCAGGATTCTATTGGATATAGATTTTTAAATCTTTTTCATTTTTTATAGTATGTTCTAAAATACTACATCATTGATTTATTTTATTCCCATTATCTTTAAAATACAAAATTGTAATTATTTTGTATATGATCATGGTTATTTTTTAATTTTATTACATATTTATGACTTATTCTTTTATATTTATTTAATTATAATTTTTTTACTATATAAATTTATTATAAACTACTGTTATAAACATGTATTATGAGGGTATAGTATCCCCACCATACATTCATAGACCCTCACTTCTATATAGAATCATATATCATATGAGGATAAATGCATAAGGACATGTGGATAACTGGGTTCATTTACGTCTGAGTGAACATTGTAGAGTATATAATGAAGTGGTATTGGAAAAATGTTTTCATTTTTATATTTTTTTTTGTTTTTTTTTGACAAAAGGCTTGGAATTTATCATAATTTTATTGTTAACATATTATATGGAGTTAGAAAACCATGTATAGGGAAAATCTAAATTAACTATTATGGGACATTTTGTTCTTTATTAGTCATATAAGAGATTTATTTATTTCAACATTAGGTGACTCAAATTATTTTTGGTGCTTATTATTGTTGATTATTATTTACCCTTTTCTATGTATGGTAAGGATTTATAATACCATGCATCAATTTAGGAACATGTAAGATAAAATGAAATTATAAAACCATTTTATATTTAACTTATTATTGGTATTTTATACAACAAGTTGTATATCCATGATTAATATATTTCTTATCTGACAAAGATTCATTCTTATTAAATAATAAAAATAAATTTTAATAAATTTTATAAATAAAAACTAAATTTTGTTTCCATTCATATTTTTATGGTGGAAACATAATTTTTTTCATATAATTGAACTATGATTCATTTATTTAATGGATTGGGTTGTTAATGATTTCGATCACAAGAATAAAAATTTTAATTTATAGACCATGAAAAAATTAATTTGGGAATGATGATTCATCTAATAAGAATATCTTATATGACTTTTTAGATATTGTTACTAGTAGTAAGGGTCATGTAGTAGTTATGTTACATTATAATTATAAATTAAAAATCATATGTCATTGTATCATGGGAATATTGACTCATATAACTATATTGTGACTAAAATAATTATAAATAATTATTAATAAGAATAATATTAAATTATTAAATAAAAAATATTTTATATTAAATGGAGATACAAATTGAAACATAAATGGGTTTTTACAATATAATTTTAAATTAACTGTCTAAATATTTAGACCTCTATTATGTGATCTGTCTCCGAAAACCTGACCGGACCTTAGTAGTGGTAAGCAAAGCGTGACTTCTATGATCCTTCACAATCTTCTATATCACCAATACATTGATTTAGGGGCATAGAAATAGTGTTAAATGTCTTATTGTATGTTTATGTATGTAACATCCCAATATTTTATGTATGAAACACTCTATTCGATAGCATAGAAGACACACCATATGAAGATTAAATAAATAACTAAATATTATTTTATAAATGATAAGCTTATCAAAATTCTATTATAATGGTGTGTAAAAACATGATTAATGTAAGTATAAAAATATAACTTATAAATAAATAAATAAATAATTTTTTAAAAAGTTAATATTAAATGATAATAAAAAATTATAAAATAAAAGGAAATATTTTTCTTCAAAACAACATAAATGTGCCCATGATTTTTATAATAATTAATAAAAAACAAATATTGTTTTATTCTATTAATATAATTTATAATATATTATATATAATGATATAGCTTAATCCTATAGTTTTTATAGACATCATATATGTACAAATTCAATTTTACTCATTAATGTTGAACTTTTCTAAAAATGCAATTTTTCCGCCTTTTGATTGAACAGTTTTTTAAATCTTGTTTTTGAGACATTTGTAAATTATATTTGAAAAATTATATTACATATTTTAAATGTTAATACTAAAATCACATTGGATACATTTTTTTACTAATAAGATTCATGTTTTGATGAATATTGAAATATACTTTATTTTAATGTAACGTGACTTTTTCATCTATATAATTTTTACTTATATGATACATTATTAGTTTTTTTAGTGTATAATTATATAAAATTTATATAAATTAATTATATTTAGGTTATTTGATGAAATTTCACATTCAATATGGATATAAAATCAATTCAATTATTTTACTATTTTCACATTAATAACCTAATGTTTCACCCTACCAGTGAGACTAATTTTAAAAACTTTTTTAATTTTAAATGTTCAGAATATTGATAAAAGGATTACATATTTAGAATAATATGTTAAATAATAATTAAATTGTTCACTTATATATTTTTTTTAAAATTTGAATAGTAAATTTGGTAATTTTAATTTCCACAGTTA
Source organism: Viscum album (assembly GCA_963277665.1). NCBI lineage: Eukaryota > Viridiplantae > Streptophyta > Magnoliopsida > Santalales > Viscaceae > Viscum > Viscum album. Next base: position 1,579,568,175 of record OY728142.1, read on the forward strand.
ATAGTAAATCCAGTAATTTTGAGGAAAATATAATATTAAAATAATAAAGAAATGTCTCAAACACTATTAATAATCCTATATTATGAGTTCCATTTGAAAAAAATCATATATGATCATATTTTGTGATCTTTTAGAGCCACTTTTACAACTTCAGGAAATTTTTTGTATTTTATTTAAATATAAGTCAATTATGTAATTCATATGTTTTTAAAAGGTGAAATATTTTTTATATAGAATGATATAGGGTTTATGATAGAATATAATCTCTATTATTAAATTTAAAATGTTTATATTAATAATGGAAAATTATATTTAATTTTTTGGAGAGAAATAATTTTCCTTAAGGCGTACACGTCGATGATGTAGTAATTGTTTAACTAAAAGAGGTCTCAAAAAATGATATTTAAAAATATTGAAATAAATATAATATTAGCCACATGATGCCATACCTGAATTTTTTAGCTTCTATTGATGTTATAGTTATGTGTTAACAGAATTTGATATAATTTATCTTTTTGTTATGATATTTTTGGAATGATATGTAAGGAATAGTGTAAAAATTGACATTAGTGACACTTCTAAAAGAAATATTATTTCTTTAATTACTAAAAATAAATAAATATATCATATTATGAAAAGTGATTTAGATAAGGGTAAAACATTCATCAATGTATCATTTATTGGTCTGTTATATGTTTATAGTAATTATATTTACCCTTATAGTGTAAATAAAATGATATTATAGTAAGAGTCAACAGAGTTAAATAATAGTGACAGAGAAAGGATTAGAATTAAAAATATTAAAATCTTATATAATTTTAATTATATGAATACATAGATACTTATACACAATTTATAATTGAAATAATCATCTTTATTCCCATTTATAATTGTAAAATAATTTATATTAATTTAATATATTTTTAAATTACAAGATTTCCCAACATTTATCTTATATTGAAATAATTAATATTATATTTATGACATTATTATAATTATTTTTTATAAATTGTTTCTTAAGATCATTCCATAATGATTAATGAAAAAAGATAATGGTATTAAAGCATATGTTTGGCCTACAGTCTCAGTCATAATAACATATTTAATTTTCCATAACAATATATAATGCTATTATTTAAAAGTATAATTGATGTATTAAAATGATAAATATATCATTAATTTTATTCTCAAGATTTTTTACTTCTCTCACTTTGACTATTGATATTATATCTAATCCATTTACACTTATGTACTAAATATTGAGAAAATTACCTACCAGATATTATGTAATAAAGTAATTATTAGGATATGATAAAAATTGATATAAAGTAAATAAGAAAATTTATAAATTTTCTACATAATGTTCATAATTTAATTATTTGTATTATTAAGTAATTTAATGATTTTACTTCTTGATTAGACCCAATTTAATGTAATTTCATTAATAATTATCATGATAAGTTACACTTTCAACAATTTTTAAAAAATATTAAATGAGTTTTTTTAACATATAAAACATGAAAAAAATTATCTCATTCAATTATATTTAATAATAAAATAATTTTATTACAATTTTACAATTTTATTTTCAAATATGGTGTTTTCATTTATTAGTGTTTGGCTTCGTAAAATTGATTTGCGATTTCAATGTTAGAAATTATTACTATTTTAGGAACAATTTATGTGTTATATCTATGTTATGATTATTCAAAATTATTAATTAGTACATGAGGATCCATGATACACTAATGGTGCACGAAAAAAATATTAATCTCCAATGTATTTGGTAATAAGTATTAGTTAACTGGTAGGGTTTGTCATAAAAGATTAACAGAATACATTGTAGTGGTTAATCTAAATGTCACCATGATGGTTACTCATATTGTTTTTGTGAGTGATACAGTAAATATAAGTTTTATATATAAATTACTCAATATGTTACCTTTATGTTTTATGTTGTATTTGGAGTTTTATAGGATAATTATGATTTCATGAGGCAATCTAATGAGTTTATGTTTTCCTAGTGCGTGGTATATCATTATGAAAAAAAATCATGGTTTTATATGTATTCATGGACTAATAGATTTCTGATTTATATTTTATGTCCCCTAATGTGATTTTTGTGCTCATTTCATGTTTCAAAATGTTACCATTTGGAATTGGAGACTATAGGGACACTTACAATATCATGGAGAACACATTGATGATTTTTCATATAAAGAAACAATTTTTTGTTTTAAATACGATTGATTATTTTGAAAATTATATACTAATTTTATGTTACCCCTTTAAATTTATAAGATTATTTTTTAATAGATTATAATAATTCAATAATTATGTAAAATTAAATGATAATAAGAATTATAATAATTCAAATTCTTGTTAAAAAAAATATAATATGTGTTTCATATTAGTGGGTATATATAGTTATTAACAAAGGAAGGTTAAGATAAATTTAGAGGTTAATATACATTTTAATATTTTTATGCATGTTTTTTATAATCACAATCGTTAGCATGGTAATATCATTCATAATTATTTTAGAAAAATTTCACGAGTTTGATATTACATGAATAAGAATATTATAGTTTTTATTATCCTCATAATATGGTATATCATGTTTTGTTTTTCAAAAACTACCAATTTTGTTTTAATTAATGGTTGGATACAAATAGATCCAATTTAAAGATCAATGTGAAGAAAAATGTAGTGGTTCTATGAATATAATATCTAATGAAATGGGTTATGATAAGAGACCAATCTTCCATATTCTAAACTGACTACTAGAAGTATTGATTATCGATTTGAACCTTATAGAGTTTTATAATGAGTCATATATGAGAGATAAGAATCCATGCAGGTGTTACTGTAAAAATTTTCACAATTTTAAATATATTCAATGAAATATGATTTAAGGATATTGAGAAAACACTAATTATAATGACATGAATTTAAAGGTAGATGTTTCAAATGCTTAAAATCATGTTATAACGAACTTATATTACAAAGAAAAATGATTTGTTCAATTTAATCCATGAAAGTGAATGAATTTATTCAAGATATATCTATTTAATTTTTTAAATGAGGATTGTGTTCCCATTATGAATATCTATGTCTTACGAAGAAGGATCATGAATGTGGTCAGTTTCAACATACTGATAGCTATGTAGGACTACTAAATTCCATTACAATTAATGACGAGGAATCTAAAAAGGTCATATAAAAGATATGGATTATTTCTTTATTAATTTATTATTATTAGTAAATATAATGATACAGATCATATTTATGATTGTATGAATAATTTTTTAAGTAATACAATGGAAACGAATATTTATGCGGTGATGGTGAGTTTTGAATGATTTTGAGGTCTGCATAAAAAGAAATTAATGAGTTGTGGTAGATATAAGGATGATGAAATTTTTAAAAGTATTAATACTTTTTGGTTGATGATATTACATTTGAATAATTATTTTTTTTATATGTAAAAAAAGACTATTATGTGAAAATTTTATTTGGGGAATAATTATCCTTTCTTTTGTAGAAAAAATTATTATTTCATGGAAAACTTTTAGAATTTGTATGATCATTGATTTTTTGGTAATTATGAAAAATTAAATTATTTTAATAATAATTACATCTATAATATAATATATTATGTTAAACCACATTATGGTTATTTTTTGATTATTTTATCATATATTGTGAATGTTATGAAAATTTAATTGTTCTAGAAAATGGAAAACCTGCAGGATGAGTGAAAACTCATCACATCTAGAAAGATTGTGTTAATCTAAATAATAGTAGAAAAGAATAGAGGGTGTATCACCAACACTATAATATGTTATTTTATTGTATGTATGGCCTATTATGTTTCTTTATTTGATTTTATAGATGAAGAAAAAGATGTTTTTTGGAACATAATATTTAATGAAAGGATATCATTTGAATTGTAGATTGATTTTCTTATTAAATAGATAATTTTATTAAACAATATTTTTAGACTTTAGGAACCCTTTTGAGGTTGTATTAAATAGTTTACAATTGTATTTTTTTGAAAAATAAATTTCAAATTATATTTTTTAATAAAATATCATTTAATTTTTTAGGATTTGTGATTTAGGTTATTTGTGAAAATTAAAGTGTATCTTATGGATTTTTCATAAAATTAAATATTTTTTATATCATCATCTGTAATTGATATAAATTAAATATAAATCCTAAAACATATCTAGGAATACTTTATGATTATATCCATCTATAATATTACATGAATAGTTAGTTTTTTTATTTTGATAAATTTTATGGCCACTTATTTGTAAAATAGTCTATTTTGAAATTTGAGTATCATCATTGAAATTTGGAAATTCAAGTAGATTTTCTTCATATAATTTTTTTTTTCATTTTTTAAAATTATCATATTTCTTTCATATTCATTTTGGTGTTGGTTAATGAATGAGTATTAGAAAAATATTTAGATAACATCCTATAGAATCTGTGATATTCTATTAGTTATTTATACTTCAATAGGAATGGAAAATAAATCTTAAATACTGATTGGTTGGAGAAAAATATGGTTTCATGGTCTAAATTGATTAAGGGATGAAAATATATATTCTATGTATTTATATGACCTTATTTACTTCTTATAATTATTAAATAACACCTCAATTATTTGAAAAAATATCAATTGAGAAACATTATCCATTTACATTTCTTACTAACTAATCAATGACAATTTAACCAATCCATTATTTATGGTTTTATGTTTTTTAAAATTATCATAACCTCGTTCCCTATAACTCTATGATAGAAAATGATAGTTAATTTTCTATTTCATGTCTATTTTTTCATTATTTGTATCCCTAGTGTGTGTTATATTTTGTTACACCATACTTCTTTTTCTTTCTTTTGAGGTTAATGTTTTTTTCATACATTTCAAAATGTTGGATTTCAAAAAAAATGCACTTTAAACTATCAAACACCAAGTTTTCAATCCTAAGTTCAAATTTTTTGGAAGAAAATTATTTATTCATGGATATGGTAACATCCAAATATTTTTAGAAACAAACAATTTATTGAAAAGTGTACATTATACACTAAATTGAGAAAAAATGAAAAAATAAATTTTATTATTTAAAATATAATATTATAACGTATTCATTAGAATGTAGAGGATAAGAATGAGTAACAGAAATATACAAATATGGTTTAAAAATAAATAAATACACACATATATATATATATAATAATTTTTTTTAAATATATTACAAATGAATATAAAACCATTTTTAAAGTAAAAGGAAATGTTTTTCTAATAAATTTAAATGTGCATAAATTTTTTATACTGAAAAGTTAAAAAATTAACACTTATTGTATTATATTAATGAAATTTATAACATATTTAATCTAATTCATAACATCATCCCTTGAGTTTTCAAGAAATGATATGAGAACAAATCCAATTATTGTCATAATAGTTGTATATTTTAAAAAATGAAGTTTTTTTCCTTTTTATGTAAAAAATGTTTAAAATATAGTTTTTGAAACATTTATAAAATCTTTATGAAAAAATAAAATTCTTATTTGATGGGTGAATATTAAAAATTAATTTGGTATTATTCTTTATATTTTTTATATGTATAATATTTTAAAAAATAGAAAAACGTACTTGAATTAATTGAAAATATGTTTTTGGTATAAATAATATATAATGATATGTTATATTTTTAATTAGTTATAATGTATAATTATATAAAATATGTAAAATGTATTCATGTATAGGTGATTCGAATTAATTTATCAACAAATTTTTATATAAAAACAATTCAATGTTTTGAATTTTCTCATGTTAACAAACAATTTTTTGACCCCTTTATCAGGATTGATTTTAAATAATTTTTCGCACATATGTGATTAACATTTTTAAAAATGGAATCCATATTTGGAATAATATGGTAAAATTTAATAATTAGGTCTCTTTTATGTTTGGATAATATGAATAATAACATTGAAATTATCTATTAATAATAATGATGGTTAATACTATAATTAAGGGTATAAAAAATATTATTAATATTATAAAACCCCCTACTACATGTCCTATTATAATTGGATTTTTTAAATTCAACTGAAATCATACTTAGGTGGATTTTTTTTCATTTTTATCCACTTTGATGAATTAATGACACTTATAGTATTTGTTTAAAAGGAAATTCAATTTTTTCATACCTATGTTTTTTAACAAGTGAAAAATTTCAATATGGTGTTATATAAATTATTTTTGGAAAAGAAATATTTTCTTAAAAGATAAAATTTTTATTATAATCATCATAATTTATTTGTAATTTTTAATAGATAAATAATTTCCATAAGGGCCGACAAAGTGAGGAGCAGTAATTATTTAATTATAGGAAATATAACATAAAAGAAATTGAAAATATTAAATTAAATATAATTTGGTATGAATACTATCTTCCAAGAATTTTTTACATTAATCTAACATGTCATTAATTAATTATAATAATTTAATATAATTTAAGTGGATGTTTATGATATTTTTAATACGTAAATTAATGAATTGACTCTAAATTGACATTAATCATAAATTAAATTGAATAAGTGATAAAAAAATTGATAAAATATAATATTCAATTAAATTATACTAATAAGTCTTATTAATTATTTTATTACTCATTAATTTTTCCTTTTGAATTTTATTATAACTATATGAACCCTCAATGTGAAAATTACATGATATTATGATATGAATTAAATGGGATAAATTACGATTGATTCCAATAGATTATAATTAAAACATAGTTAAAAAATATCTAACCTTTTAAGAAGGAATAAATATGATTAATCATATATTATATTATATAACTCTGTTTGAGTCTATTTGGAAATGTAAAAAAATTTGTATTAATTTAATGTTTTGAGAAATTCAAAGAGTTCCCCTCCACTCTATTATAAAATGGAACCTCATCTTATCAATTATTCACACAATAAACTTATTCCTTTTCAAAGTTTTAATATAAAAAAATTCCTTTAATACCTAAACACATTCAATATCACTTAATTTAGGAATAAAACCACTCTTGTTGGTCTTCAGGTTTTATGAAAAGTAGATTGTTCTAAAAAGATGTATTGTTTTAATCAATTATAATAGTTTAGTTACACATTCCACATACATTTAATCATATTAAATAATTATGAATATTAATTTTAGTATAATAAATATATAAAATTTTTATTACTTTTATAAAATCACCAAAATCCATATCTGCATCCATCAAAAGTGAATAAATGTTATCATTCGTGTGTGTGAAATATTTCCACCATGCGAACAGATACAGATCATTTTCTAAAAACATTTATTAAGACTAGTGATATATTGTAATTAATGTTTTTATATTATAATATTAACATATATTCCAATATTAAATGATTTAATAAATCATTTTATTTATTATAAATTCATGAGAAATGATGTTTTCATTCATGGGAATGTAAGAACTATAACCTCCACGAAGAAACTTTATTCTGTTTTTATCACCACATCACATGAATGATATATATATAAATATATAAATATAATTAATATTTTATTAATTATAATATTACTTATATTTAAATATAAAATAATGTTTTAATTTTTCCATATTGATCAATTAAAAATAAAAATGTTTCCCATGCGTACGTACGATATACCATCTTCATGATTATAATGTATATCACTTTTCATAGCCATATTTAATGGGTTGATTTAAAATTATAATTTTTGTATAAAAATGACAATCATGTAATGAATAATATTCTATAGATTTGGTAATTATGACCCATTTTACTATTGATATCTAGCCTAATTTATTTTGGACACTTGTTCTGAATATCTAAAAAATACCCAACATGAAATTAAGTAATTAAGTTTTTATTATAATGTGTTAATAAGTGATATAAATGGTATAATTATCATAAAATATTTTCAACAAAAATTACATAATGATGATGTGTTTATAGTTTTTAAAGATAAATATTGTATTTGACGATTCAGACTCAATATAAGGGACTTTATTTTGGAAACCTATTTTCAATATATTCGTTAAAATATTTTTACAATATAATAAATGATTTTCATAACATATATGGAATGAATGGTTCTTCAAAATTCCTTCTCGCATTAATTTTTTATTAAATCTTTTACTAGTTTAAATATTTTTATTTCATAAAAGTTGTTTTTATTAATTATTGCATAAGTTTGTAGAAATGAAAAGTTATTTAAAAGTAAACTTTTTTACTTTTATTTTAAGAATGTTTTATGTGTCATGATTATGTTATTGTTCAAGGGAATTACTTATGGGTACAGTTTCTACCATGATAAACGGAGGGCGGGTGATCCTGATACATCTATCCAATGCATTGTGTAATTTGATGGAGTATACCGGTATGGATTCTCCTAAAATATTGAGGGAATATACTGAAGTGGTTATTTCAAATGATACCACGATTGTTACTCCAAATTTATCCATGAGATATATGTAACTGGAAGAGTGATATAAAAATTATTCCATTTTTTACCCTCATAATCTATGTTTTCTATAGAATTTTATTGCAATATTTTGACTTCACGAGGAATGGTAAAGAGCGTACATTTTATTATAGAAATGTATATCTTTATGATATTATTATCATTGGTTTATATGTAATCATGGAAAAAATCATTATTTTTTATATCATTTCCATATATTTTTATGATCATCTCTTGTTTTATATTTTTTATAGGGTTTCTGGTAGATTATGGACAAGGGTTGTATAAAAGAGAATGATGTGTAGATTTTTCATCAATGTATATCATGTTTAATTATAATATCATTTAAAAAAAAGGATTCTGAATATAAATTTTGAATGAAAATGTATTGGTTTAATTTGTACTGTTTTGTCCTAATTATATAAAACACTTAACCTAAAATATTGTCATAATTTTAGGAACACGAATTCTAGTTAAAAAAATTAATTTTTTTTTATGACGAAGTCCTAACAATTAACCTAATAATTTATTTTTTATCTCAACAATTATTAAATTCTATTTTTTGTATTTCATTTTGAATTATAGAAAATTTTCACCCTGATGGGATTTGGTTATACAGTAAGATGGTGACAATTATCATGTTTCAGATGTGTTGGGTCCTGGACCCCTAACATCATATATTTTAGTTTGTCTTTTGATAGCATGTAATATTATTGATATGGAAAACTATTCTTAATTATGAGGTGTTTCTTAGATACATGAGTATTATATATAGAGAACCCCAGGACATGCCCCTATTTTGGTATAGCTGATGTGATAATTCCATAAAAAACACCAAAATTTATTTTTGGGAAAAGGTGTCCCTTAGGATGATTAGTCATTGATATAGTCTATGTTATATATCACCAGGAATTTGGATACACCTCAGAATATGTTGTTCAATATCGTGACCTATATTCAGTGTCACTCGACTATACATTTTTGGGGAATCATTACTTAGGAAGATCAATATTGGGGTGTTCCTTATAAGGGACTTTCATATGGCCTATTATGATTAATTTTTTTAGAATATTATATAAGATGACCTAAATATAGTCTATATATTACTATGAAAGGTGTTATGTGAGGGATAGATTATTCATATCATTTGACGAAGATTATGTGCTTTTAACCCAATCTTTCATGTGATTAGTTGATGCGAGTGTGAAGGCTTATTTATGGTATCTTGTATTCCATTAGATCCAGGTGAATATTTTTTTAGATGACATACATATCTAATATAGTGAAAGATTAATTTATCAATGTGTAAAAATTGAGGGTATAGGATAGTTTAGTCCATGGTGGCTCAATTTAGAGACAGAGAATCCGTTTTTCTAGGGATAGAAAAAATCACAATGACTCATCTCACGGGGGAAGTATCACTCATGTAGAAAACATTTATTGTTTTGTAATGGGTTCTCATTTTGTTAGGATAGTCTACGAGAATCTTAAATTTACAGTGCATCCAATTTATTGTCAAATATAATAGAAAATGGATCACCTTAAGTGTTTTTGTAGAATAATTCACACAATTCTCAATGCGATATGGTCTTCACAGAATCCACATTATGAAGTATGATAAGTAGCTCTATTCCAATAATGGATCTAGACAAAAAAATTATTATTATAATATTGTAGTGGATGTGGTCAATGAATCTATAATTTTAAAAAGTAGAAATAACGTGGGTCTTCTTAGGGTAGTATGTTTGTATCTACTGACCTATATATATATAGGTATATACAGTTATACATATATTGTAGGAGTAGAGTGTTGTATCTTTATAGATAGAGGAAAAATAATAGTTTCATATAAATTAATTTCTTAATTATTTAAATGGTATCTACAAATTAGTTTATATGAATGGAAATTATAGAATTTATATAGACTTTAATTTATCATTTGTGTGGAGTCCTGACACTTGACACACCATTGAGAATTCCGTCATAATGTGTAGACCAATGTATGGAGTTCCCCTATATATAGGTGGGTCATGTTTCTTATGGAACCACTTTTTCCAGGAGATAATAGGTTTTTTTGTAACACCCCGAGCTTCCACGATACACTTCTCTTTTAATAATGCAATAGATTGCATTGTACGCAAGTTCGAGATTCTAACACACCGTGACCAATCAAAATAGCCATTATGAATAGTAATACCCAATTTTTGAAATTATATATATTTTATATTTCACAATGGACATCATTTTTGGATTCGGAATATCAAAATTATCCTAAGTTGAATTTTTTGTATTTTTCTGAGAACTTCCAATTTTTTATGAATAGTGAAAAATACTTAAAAAAAACTTTTTTAATCAAAATAATTTATAGTGATAAATTATAATATTTATTGGTTATAAAGTATAATTAGAATATATTTTTACCATTTTATACAATGGTGTTCATTAGAATTAATTTCACATTGAAATTGGACACAAACAATTGTCAATAATTTGATATTTATTATTTCTTAAAAACACGCTATTTGTTGTGACAGTGGAAATTAATTATAAAATTAATTAATGAAACTTATAAGTTTGGAATTTTTTAAAATAGAAATCATTTTTGAATTCAGAATATCAATTATATCTTAGGGTGAAATTTTGGAATTATTCTGAAAAACTTCAATTTTTTATGAATAGTGAAACCACTAAGTGGTAGTTAAAAAACTGTTTTTTCATTTAAATGAAACATTACCACTTCTGTGATTTTATTTTCAAAAATCCAAAAAACATGGTTTTCATTAGAAAGTAAAATTTGGTTCAATGGGATTAAAATAATTTTTTGGTGAATAGTAACTTTTAAGTTTAATTAATCGCGATTAAAGGTAATTAGTGAAATTTAAGGTAAAAATGATATTATAAAAGTATGAAAATATCTTGAAACTTGTCGTAAACTAATTGGATTAGTCATGGACGACCAAGAAGATCCATGGGTAAACTTGGGGACCTCATTGAGATACATGGGTATGAAAATGACATTAATATCTTTTTATTTAAAGTAAAAATAATATTGTCACAAACATGTGTTGTTTTACTAAAACAATTATTCCATGGGGTTATATATGTTAACTTTTCGACTATAAATATTAATTGGAAATATAAAAAGATTTCCTACATCATTATATTTGTTTTATAATTTTTAGACATTAAATAAATTTAAATGTTTATGACACCATGATGATGCAGCGATTACCTCATTAAATAACTATTTCATAAAATGAAAAGATAATGTAAAATTTAAGACATAAACTTGTCAGAAACCTATTTTATGGGTATATTTCGAACCCTTATCACCTTATCCTCTAAATATATAATTATGGGACCTTTTAAATCCGAAATGTACTTCATAATAAGGTAACATTTCATCACTTTCCAAGAGTGCCCCTCCTCTTCTCTTATAAAAGGCCCCCACCACTACCACGTTATTCACACCTTCAAGCCATTTGGATTGGCCAAAATCTGCCGAAATACTCTCTCAACTTCCCTCTATTACTCCTACACGAATCACATTGGGCAGAATTCTTTCCAAGGATGCCTTTGGCTTAAATCAAAAAAGAGTTACCTGATTTTAAGGTAATGTCTTCTCTTATGATCTATTGTTTTATTTTGCTTATCCAACACCTTAAAATATTTTTATTCCTTTCTTTTGTAAAAAAAACCATTATATTCAATACAAGAGGATGTTTTTATTAGAAGTATTTGATTTACACTTACACACACCTTCGTCTAATGGTTAACGAACATACTGTTTCTGTGGTTGGCAAATTTCTGCCTCATGAAACATTGATTGTTCATTCTTCTTTTAACACCTCTCATGGTGGCCATTATGATGAAACTATTTTTATATGTGATATATATTATGTTTTTGTTTTCCTTATGATTTTGTATTTTTTATTTATTACATACCTTTACGATTTCCATTATGGGTAAATGCGATAATTTCATTTTAGGAAGTGCATACTACCGCCCCCTCAAAGAGATTTGAATCGTTAATTCCATATGTGGGATGTATAAAGGATAGAGTAAATGGTATTATATATTATATTATTATGGAATTATATTATACATTTATATAATTATAATTTCATTCCATTAAATATGAAATATAAATGAAAGTAGTGTTCATGCGTACGTACGACTTACTGTCTCCATGAACGGTGCATTTCATTTCATACCTCTAAATGTTATGTAATATTATAAATGAATGTATATACTGGATATATATATGATATATATGATACCTACATCATGAATATAATTCTGGATATAATGGATATTTTACCACATGAACAACTTGTAATTATAAGCAGTTTATTTTTAACTCAAGTACCAAAGATCGACCAGATGACCGTTATTAACTTAAATAATTACATAATGTTTATAACATGGTAATAAGTGTTATAAAAGTAATAATGAACGTGAAAAAGGTTCTTAATCAAGTATAAATTTACTCTAGTTTATTATTCAGGAGGTCAAAGAACGATCGAGTCAAGTCGGACCCGAGGTAACAGAACTTCTTAACCTAATTTCCATTCTTTGGGTTAATCTCCTACTTCCAAATTATGTCATGATATTATTGTGTCCTATCTTGTATATTTACTTTCTTTATGTGTACTTATAGTGTATACACATTATAGATCTATTTTATTTAAAAAATGATATTTTTAAAGGACTTCGTCTCAATCTCCATTCATTGAGGCATATTTTGTTTTATACACTAATTTCTTTTATATGGTGTATAAAAACCTTTGACTTTTACGTTTACTCAAAAGGAATCTTTTTATACGAAGCATTTTACTAAATGGGAAAAAGGAATTTTTTTCTTGTCGTACGTATGCTGCAACAACGACTTCTCCGCCGCCGTGACCATTATTTGAGTTTTGGCTTCCTCTACAAGCCATAACTTTTTTTAAATGAAAAATAAATACCAAGTTTTAATTTTCTTTTTTTTTTGTATTGAAAATGGTTTTGATAATGTTTTTATTATATCAATGTGTTGTATTGATATCTTGTGATTGAAATGTGGAAATGTTATGTTTCCTTTATACATGTTTTATGTGGTATGATTATGTAATGGTTTATGAGATGTTTAAAACTGTTCATATGAGGAATGAATTGGACTTAATAAGTGATGGGTGGAGCCTGGTATAGCTCCTCGATGCATCGACAGGTCTCATGAGACAAACTAGTGTCTTGGAACGAGGCCTTGACAAAATATTATTTGTAGTCTTGGCACGATGCCTTGGCTATGTGGTTATGATAGTCTAGCATTATGCATTCCCTTATTATGAAAGTGGTTATTGATATTGCATGTGATTATTCGACCAATATAATATCCATGTGAATAAATAAATGACATTATCTCATTTTAATTTTGCCATGTTATGTTGATGTTCAAGTTTAAAAGTCTTTGGTTTTAGTCTTTCATTGCCTTAAATTTTTATGTTTATTTATGAAAGCTTCTGCTATATTGTTATCCTTACTAAGCATCTGAGCTCACCCCTTTCAATGCTTTGCTTTTCCCAGGATGTGAAGAAATATTTTATGACTGACCTACAGGGATAGTCTGAAGGGGATAGAAGTGTGGACTGTGGAGACTATGTTATTGTGATTTTTCACTTTATGATGTAATGTAACATTTATGAATGTATCTAGTGTTTCCAGGATACTAAACTAATCTGTCTTTCGAGACTTGATCTTTTGTGATCATGCCAATGTTACGCAATAATGCACTGACTCTGGGTAACTGGGGTCGGGGCGTTACATTTTGAGATCATTTTAAATAAGTGATTAATAGTTCCTAAACATGATCATATTTAAGTTTCCTGTTGATGTGTGTCTATCACATCCCCCAAGGTTATAATCGATACTCACAAAAGAAAAAAAAAGTTCTAGGATAGTAGAGCTAGAACTAAGCATCATGGTTATGATAGAGTGATTACCAAGATTTATACTCTTTATTTGGATGATCAGGTAAAACTACATACATTGTTCTCTTCTATAGTGGGACATTTCAAGATTGTCTTCCCAGATGGTTTATCTAGACTAAATATTTAGTGATAGGTAGACTTTTTTATTGAACTAATTTAAGATGAAACACCATTATCAAGTAATAAATATTGAATGAATATAAATAAGTTGTAGGTTCTCATGAGGTATTTAGAAGAATTTAATCCAAAGGTGCTTATATGACTCAATACGTATCCTTGGAGTCCACCCAGGTTATTTTCCAAGGAGTACGGTTCCATTTGTTTTTTCATGGATTGTGACCATTTGAATCTATTTAAAATTATAACATTATGTCCACTTCCTCATATAGAAAAATATTTTGATCATATTCATGGAGCTTTGGTAATCCAGAAGATTTATTTGAGGCTAAGTTACCAAAATGTACAATTCAGGACCACAAATATACGTCATATATTGAATCACAATATATATTCCTTGTGGTAGTATTTGGTAAATCCATTTGGTCTCATGAATGAAACTATAGTTTTCATAGATTTGATTAGATTTTATTTCTACCCATATCTAGATTATTTTATGATAGCCATTGTGGATGACATATTTATATACTCACTCAGTCGACACAATCATGAAAAACACCTCAAAAATCATTTTGGGTATTGTGAAAGTTTTTATGTTGTATAAAATTATAAAAAATTACACTTTTGGATCAAAAAAGATAAATTAATTGCTATTATTATCTCAGATATTGGAGAATCCATGGTCTCAGACAGGGTGAGAGGGATATTTTCCATGGAGTATCCCATAAACATCTTTGTCATATGAAGATTATTTGGGATAACTCAATATCATATAGCCTTTATGCAAGATTTCTCAAATAATTATACACCATACATGTGCTTGACCATGAAATGTATCTGTTCATATTAAATGAATAATATCAAAAGGAATTTCAAAATTTTAAAGGATGGTACACATTATCATTGATCTCGATTCATCTATCATTGATTAGAAGATATAAAATTAACATTTATGCCTCATGAACCGACTTGGGAGATGATGTGATGTAGGGATATTGAGTCAGGACATATATGTCTTGGAAGTTAAGGACACATGTGAATAATTACATGATTCACAATATCACGTTAGTATCTACGGTATAAGCCTTATTCATATTGAATCATTACATTCCATGGGAGAATTTTCGATAATATACATACCATTTAAGTCTCAAAAACATAATTACAAAATTCATTACAATATAAAATAGTAAATATAGGTTGTATACATAAGGTCTTCTGAATTTCACCTTATGTATACACCCTTGTAGGGAAATGAAGCGGCTGAATATTTGAGATGAATTCCATAAACATAAAATGATTAGGAGTAAAGTAGTGAGTGTTAGTTTATGGGATTATTTTTTTGGGAATCATTTGATGTTGAATGACCATCTAAGGATAGGTCTAGTTGGATCATTTTCAGTGACCTATTTACTTCTATAGAGAGTAGAGATCTGGTAGCTATCTAATCCCAAGGGATTATCAGAAATGAATGTGTTCTGATAGAGGACCCACCATTTTGTTTTTGTGTTAATGGGGATTATATCATTCACATTTATATTAATATGTGAATCCCCAAATTCATATGAGTGGTTTGGATATGAGATTATCATGCATCTTCTTGGTTATTATATGTCGGTCTCACTAAGATATACCATTTTATGCACCACACTGATGGGCAGTCAGGGATGAAATGAGAGATATCTGGTTTTATAACTTAATGTCCCCCAATAATCAACATAACCCAGAACAAAAAATAAGAGAAGATATTTTACATCCTTTTCCCATTCAATATCATAATTGGGATGACTTTACAGTGGATATCATGATGGGTTTACTGAGATCCGCTCAAGGAAATGTTGCAATATGAGTTTTTTTAATCCCATGTGGAAGTTCAATCACTTCTAGTATATTTGGGAGACCTATTCAATGGTTTAGTTATGGCGGTAGTATATCAAGGAAATCATATTACACAACCATGTTATACTTACCATAATCTCTTATAGAGAATCATCGAATTAGAAGAAAGGGAGATCATGTAGTGAGATTAGTTGGATGTTTTAAGGTATTAAGGATGGTTAGATTTGGTAATTATTGGTTAGAACATCCATATAAGTATAGGGAATTATTGAATAATTCCTTATATTTAGAAATAAACATTATCATTATGACCCATCTCATTATATTTTATTCAGTTCGTATCAATAATCATAAATACCCTTATTTGGGGTAGTATTGTTAATCTACTCTTGTTGTTGTGGAAGAACAACCATGGACATGATGATAAGTAATATAGAGATTCCATAAAAATTCTCTTAGTGTTTAGATCTATTCTCAGATTATGACTAAACATCCTATGGTCAACGCGAGGATGAATTATTTTCAGTTGGGGAGGTTGTTCCACCATGAATATTTTATAAGGTATTCATCCATTACATTTTTATTTAAATTTGTATATTCTTATCAAATATAATAAGAATGTATTTACATGTTCAAGGGTGTGATGGGATTGTTGGGTTATTTGGGATCTGGTTTTTCAGAGAAATAGATGTTTCCCATTATTAACACACTATTAGTGCTAACTAAGAACCTCGACAGTGTGAGTCCTAGAGTGTTTTGAATAGTTTTTGAAACCATACACCCTAGGTTGCATGACAATTTTAACTACTATAGACAGACTTAATAGGTGATCCTCAGGATGTTCTATTTTTTATGAACCGTTTATATACTATATATGGGTGTGTTCTAAGGGTTAATTAAATATTGTGGTTACTGTATTTATTGTAAAATGGTGTGGCCAATCCATTAACCCACATAAAAATAGTTTAATGTCGCATTTAAAAATTTATATTTAAATTTTTATGTATAATTATATTCCCACAATATGAATTGGAGATCCCCTACTATATTGAGATTTCATATTGTACTATAATCTAGGCCTTGACCCATCATCTTTTTTGGTTTTATAATTCAATCTCCATTCATTGCATTCAATGTCCATCTAAATGATCGTAAATATTATTCCATATTTTCTTGTTATATATCTCCTTATAGAATTGTACTTACATGATTGACACTATGACCTATTTTGAGGTTGTGTTATATTTTAGTAATTTTTACATTTCTATATTGAATTAGAAGTCGATACTAGACTTTGAGTTTTCTACCATGCTAAGGTAGGTGGTGTTGTTATTTGACCATTAAATGCATTATATTTATATTAGGAATTGTCCACATTCTGTGATATTCCTCTTAAATATATAATTAATTTAAATTATGAATATTTACATACTTATGATAGTTATAGTAACATTATATCATCATTCAATTCTTTTTACATAAATAAGATCCACCCCTTATGGTGTGTCACCTTTAATGGCCATTAGGAATTATTACATGAACCAAAATCAAACCACCAATTGAGGTGTGATTGATTGGCCCTTGTCATTGAAATGTTAACTAATGGATATTTTTCAAACCATGATTCTTATTGGTAATATCATGAGTCATCCTTCTAAATAATTTAGATAAAATGAATTAAGTGACTTTTTAATGGTATGTGTAAAATTATAACCAATGACAATACCCCATTTTTTGGATTAGGGATGTCATGACCCATCCCTCGGGGCCCATTCCATGACTACCCCAAGCTCGCGTTCCATTGGCCAGGGGCTGGTGACTAGAACTAGAAAGACATATCCCTAAAACTGGAAGCCATTACCTTTAAACCTATACAAATACACAAAGAAGAATGAAGAAGTATGAAATTGTGAAGTAAATTATCGCAGTAAAAGTGTGCGGAAAGTAAAGGGATCCAGAATAAAATCCCAACTCTAAAAGTACAAGTACAACTGAAATAAAAAATAAAAAAAAATGGAAAATAGATTCTTGGTCGTCCTCTAAGGATCCTACCTGAAAGGTCGGTATTGATTGACTCCTCAGCATTCCACACCCTCCTTTCTCCTCCACGTACCATCGGGACCTGGGTCTCTCAAACAACAGCCCAACTACTCGTCGTCTGAACAAGACACATAAATGTGTGGGTGAATCCCATGCATGGGGGAGTATAAAAATTCCGAGTAAGAAATACAATACCCCAAAAGGTCTCGCATAATAACAAAAAGAAAAAACCACAAATAATAATCTCAATCCCAAATCCCAAATCAACTGATATAGCTCAAAAAGAGTCTCAACTCAAATAAAGTCTCAACTCAATCCATGTTTACAACTCAATGAATCTGGATTATGATGCTCACCCACATAGGATCTTTATTAATGTTGATAGCAAGCCATGTAATTCTATAGGGGTAGTAGCAATTTACATTCCCAGTCACATCATCGAAAACCACGGCTGGTAGAGATATTATCCTCAAATGAGTACAGTTGGGTGTCGTCTCACACATAGGCAGTTCCCACTAAACATGGACTACCGATCTACTCCTCATGTCATGTACCTTGGGTCTATCATGATACATACAGGTACTACACACAGTGGGTCTACCACGTCACACAGATTCTCTCCCTACTGTGAGTCTACCACGACACACAGAGGCGCTCTCCGCTATGTCTGTCGAGTCACTCCGAGTCCAAACTGTCAGAAGTCATCAAGTCTCAAGTAGTCACAGGGTTCCGTACGTAGCACCCATGGGAGAACCACTCCATAAGCCATAGGTCATATTCTGACCATCACGATGTCAGATATGAAATTAACTCAACGACTCGTCATGACATTAGGGTTTCAATGCAAAAGACAGTGCGTCAACCGGACACTCGGGTAGTGCGTTATTAGCATTTCAGGGTCGAGGGCTTGATTGGATTCAGGTGTGATCCATCCATATTGTACTTCAGGTTTTTCCAAAAAAATATCATGGAGTATGTCACAAGAACCATCTCACTCCAAGGATTCTGACACCCATGACGGTTCGTCAAAGGAACGTCTGATTTAAGAGATATGGCATGTTTTGTGTAAGTGGTCGGTACTGGGTCTGGGTCTGGTCTGCCTGGGTCGGGCCGCCCTAACCAGGTTCAGCATGGGGCGACTCAGATCGAATTGGGTCAAACCTATCCAACTTAGGTCTGACCCGAACTAGGTTAACCCTGCCTGCTGGGCCCGGCCCGACCTGGCTAGGCTACGGGTTAGGTCGCTGGGCCGCGGGTCGGCCCGCTTGGCCGACCTGGCGGTTCCACCTACCTAGTGGTGCGGGTCACCAAGGATACCCGGACACAGTGAATCCTAATATGGATCTCATGTCATAGAGCTCTGTTAGTGGTTCAACCTTCATTCGTTAACCCAACATGGCGCCATGTGGGACCGAATGTCCTTCTTACTACGACCGACAGGTCCTGGATTTTCCGCTGAGAGTGCCACTAGTGTGCGCCCTATCTACTGACCTTTGTTTTATCTGGTGGACTATGCTTTCACCACGACCAATGCTGGTCACGACCATATTTCCCCATGTACATACCGTCGGCGGCGCGCCCCACCCCTGCCGGTTCCGTCACGACTGGCCGATGTGCCGAGCGACCTCTCCAGCACTATGCAACAACACACTACACCGTCACACGCGTCTAACCGGTGTTTCAGCCACATTCCTCTAGTTTCGTTAGTAGACGAGACACAATGTCTATTGTTCATCGGTAGCATGTGATGGCCCACTACACCTCCTCTATGGCTAGTCAGTTTCGGCCGTTCTGATGACCATTGCGGCATTGTGCCACAACCTCCTCTTGCAGCGTGCATCGACATGCTATCCCTTCTATATCCAGTCTGTATCGTCACACAGTCAGTGTTCCACGGAGGAGAAAAATTATCAAAGCTGCAGTGGGTTCATGCAGGATTTGTTAGGCTCGCACCATCCGCGTTAGCTCAAAAACATGAGTGGGGGTAAAGGGTTTAACAAACTCTTGGAATTTCAATTGAGATAAACCCTACAAAGATACCCTACAATAACCTCCCAAAAAACAAATTAATCATGGGTCAAACCATTTGTCAGTAGACATGCATTCTTCATATATTACAAGAATATGGACTAGGAAAAATCATTTAAAATTCATAAACAAATAAACCCCCAACCTGGAATCGTCGGAGAAATCCCCGCACTTGACAGTGGGTCGGTGTTCTTCATTCCCACAATAGGCTTCCAATAACAATACTCATACATCGACCTTTGATTCGTGGATGAGTATCATATGTCACCTCCCGCTTGTTCTGTTTCATCCTCTATGAGTTCGATGTCATGGTGCTCCTTCAATACTTGTTTCTTGGAAAATCTATGCTGGTTCTTACCCCCCCCCAAGCTCCATGTATATTGTAACGGGGAGGGTAAGTTTTGGTGCTGATGTTTAATGGGGCTAATCAATTAGGAATCTCCCAAATTCTCCAACTATGTCGTTACATAGGGATGGCATGTCATGCAATTTATTATCATGACACGTCGTTGTCCCCACCCCTTTTCTTGTGTATTGGAGAATTTGAGTGAAATAAAAATAATAAAATTATTTCATTTGATTTGGTTTAAAAATTATCAAAACATAAATTTTTCTCAAGACCTACTGCAGTCAATTTTAATCCTCCCTTATGTTATTCCAGGCGCTGTAGATTTAATGATGCCCTATGATTTTTATATGAGAAACAGTTCAAAATTTAAAAAACACCGCTTCCACAATTAATGAACGTACTAGAAAAAAGATTAATAAATTATTAACATTAACCCTCGACATGCTCTGGAAAATTATAGGCTCCACCGAATGAGAAATCTCCTCAATAAACTCAACCTTTCTCTTAGATTGTCAATCCATGTTACCGTTTCGAAGGTATGGATTTTAAAATAAAATTTTTTCACTTAGTTATATTATTTGTGGAAAAAAAACAAACTTTCTCTAATGGTCTACGCTAGCCTTTGTTAGTATCTTCCTAAAGAGAGAATACACTCATGAGGTCAGCGGTGGTCTCAAATTTTCAATCCGAGTTACCATTCATGAGTTATAATCATTTGAAAAATAAAATAACATTATTTAATTATTCTATTTAAAATTATTCCATTTTTAGGTTTTCACATAGGGTACATGCACTGACTAAACATAAGTCACTCCTATGGTAAACCCTCAATCTTGAATGCAACGATGCCTTTGAATTTTGGATTTGGAAAACTGTTTAAGAGATATTATACTTTTTCTTGAAAAAAACATACGTGCGCTATTTAAAGCATAACAAAAAATTGAGAGATCATTCCAGGCACTCTGAGCCTCAAAATTACTTTCCATCAGATTTTCCAGTCTCAAAATAATTCCATATAATTAAAAAAACTTATACAAAAATTGTGGTGCATTACATTCTCCCCACTTTTGGGATATACTTTTTCAAAATCCCAAATAAAGGAAAATCAAAAAAATGAGGGTACTGAGCATGAATCTGATACTCCCGCTCCCATGTTCTCTCATAGGATTTCCTGTGATAACAGTGTACGTGCAATAGATGTATAAATCTACCACAAATGAATCTCTCCTACGGATCCTCAATCTCTATTGGAACCTCCGTAATATTCTCTTCATCGTCTATCTATATATATCCATGTTCGATGACATGACATGTGTCATCCATGTATCTCTTTAGTTAGGATGGGTGGAAGACGTCAAGCACCATCTCCAATTACGGTGGATGTTCCAAGCACTATGCCACCTCACCTATCCTCCAATGTATCCAAAATGGAACTATAAACATCAGTGATAACTTGCCTTCTTGGAAAAATCTCTATTGGAAAAAATGGTCTCCCACCTCGAACTCCAAGGATCTCTTTCTCCTCTCGACATAAGACTTCATGCAGCTCTATGCAGTCTTCCCTTGCTGACAAGTGAGGAATCATGATACAAACTCGGCCGTTGTTTCCTTCTCCCCTGGACACCAATACTCACTCTGAAGGACCTCGAACATATTCATCACTCAAAAATGTACCATTAATGGGGATATATGGATCTCAATCAACACCTCCTCTAAAAGAATCATTGTATCCATGGTGTGTTCTCTAATGAAGATGACATTCCCCCCACATTCAGGAAAAAATCCTTTAGGAAAACGTTTTGAGGATATCTGATCATGTCGGGCTTTGCAGTCAACATCCCATGTTGTGCCTCCTAAATTCATTGAAGAATTGGGACAGTGACAGTCACAGACTATAGGTATGATGCTCAATATTTATCTGTGAAGGATATTTGTAATGCGACTAGCTAATCTAACGCCTCACTCAACAGTTGTATAAGAGACCTCCTGCTGAATGTGTCTGCTACCACATTCCCCTTCCAAGGATTATAGACTATCTCAAGGTCATAGTCTTGGATGAACTCTATCCATCATCATTATTTTATGTTCAGGTACTGAAATGAGAAGTTATATATGAGACTCTTGTGATCAGAGTAAACAGTAAATCGTTCACCCATCATGTAGTGTTTACAAATCTTCAGTGCAAAGACACCTGCTACTAACTCCAAGTCATGGGTAGCATAGTAATTCTTGGAAGTCTCTGTCTTAGCTCCAGAAATCTCTGATGACACTACTCTATCTATAGGAATGGCCGCCCCTTCTTCATAAAAGCTGACAAGGCTGCCTCCACCAAAGAGAAGTCTGGATCAAAACTATGATAGTACCCAAACAAAGTAGAAGTCCATCTCCCTTCATGAGGGTAACCCTGGAAATATCTTTTGAAAATATATCCCACACTCTTCCACCCTTGTTGGGAACTGAAACCCACAAACACCCGCTACCACGATGGTAAGGCTGGTTAAATCATGAGTGATCGGCTTCACCTTCCATTGCATTTGTTTATCCAGTGCAGCCTGAGATTCCTTTTTTCTAACCAAGGAATATCCCATTCCATCACTATAGATAAACCACAACATTTTTTATTAATACAGTCAATCTTATTATTCACTTTGGATGTCCAATCAATACCCAAACTAATGTCGTAAGGCCTTGACGCTGCCACCAAGTGGTTCCAAACGAAACTCACACCACAAGGGTTAGATCACATTGTCTAAATATGTGTGACTATCGAGTCTCCTCCCAATGGTATCTACATATGTGAGGGTCAAGTTAATGTTTTAACTGGAAACTCTAGGACTTTGAAAAAATTCGTGGAAGGAAGGAATGATTGATACCTATGTCTCTTAAAACGATAGATAGTAGTAGACACCAACCATACCTCATATCATTCATAGAGCCATTGGGTCACACTTCTTGACCGCATGTAGCTACTCCCTTCCCATATCCTCTTTCTCCCTAAGCCTGGTGGGGACCATAATGGGGTTGGTTGTAACATGTCAAAATGTAAACCACCTTATGCTGCTCTCCTAGATCTACTTCCACATCTATAGCGCTGGAGATTCGTCTATCCATATCCCATCCTCTTCCCAAAACATTATTCATGCCCAAGTCTCTAATACTGGTTCCATTTTCCTGTTTTCCCATTGCTAACATTTACTGGGTTTATCCACTTAGCCAAAGAACATTCAACTACAAAGGTTCTCTCTAGAGCCATAACATAAGTAGGAATGAATTGAGGAATAGTGCATGTTTGTATGCCCGTAAACATAGCTCGAACGAAAGTAAGATACCTGAAGCACCGATCATATCATATTCACTGAGTACCATGAATGGTCAGTATGCCTCGATAATTACTCAATTACCGAAGTGTAATCCTACTAAAGCTATAGAAGCTCTAGTAAACTCTCAACCACATCCTCAATCTTTTCCATAGGCATCTGTGATTCGGGATCACATCGGAACCTGAAGGGTATCTGATATAGAACCCTATTTAGGGCACAAAACCTACATGTGTCCTCTACTGGTACCTTCAGTTGTAATAGCTGACCAACGGGTAGTTATATTGTAGTAACACTACCTAAAGGTACCATCTCAGGCAACAGTCCATGTACCAAATCCTTATTACCCTATGGACAATCCTCATGGTTACACATTAGATATGACTAGTTGATAAGATCACCATTTTCTCTACTGGTGTCTCATCTAGGACGAAAAATATTTCCGTAGCCTCCATCAAGTCCTCATCTGCCTAGGAATCCTCCTTAGTTCGAAACCTCAGAGGCCTCTGCTACTAGATACTCATGCAATGCGCTCAGTAGGCATGCACCATCTGCCAGTGTGGCTTGTGGTAACTTCTGCCTAATGGTTGGTGGTGCTAATGGTACACCACCTGAAGGTTCCAACATATTAAGAGGGCCCCACACCGGACCCACTTCGCTCAGTGGGCCGTCATCATGTACTCTCTCGGGAATCCTTGCAGGTTGTCTACAAGATGGAATAATGATAAGGAACAGGTGCACCATAGTCATTAATTTATACCTGGTGAGATAACTCAAGAGAAAAAAAGAAAACTTTTCAAAACACACCCAATCAGTGTTTTTTTGCGTCGAGTCAAAAAATAGAATTCATGGTCCTTCTGTATGGATATGTCTGCTACCGCACCAACCCATGATTATCCAATTTGAAAACCACATTCATAACACTTAACACTATTTCCACAAAGAAACAATCAGAGTCATAGTTCTTCGGTATAACCAACTCCAATGATAACACTTTTTCATGACCCATTCCTTGGGGTCCATGCTGTGACTACCCCAATCCTGCCTTTCATAGACCTAGTGCTGCTAACTATTTCCGGAAAGAAATATCCTAAAAATGGGACGTCTTTAAAATTAAACCTATTCAAACACAAAGATATGAACACAACAAGAAGAAATTGTGATGTAAACTGTGGTAGTTTATGAGTGATGAATGTAAAGGGGGATAGAATACAAGACTAACTGTAAAATTACACATACAACTAAAAGGAAAAATACAATAGATAAAGGAGAAATAGATATTGGGTTTTCTTCCGAGGATCCTACCTGAAGGGTTTGTAAAGATCGCCTCCTTAGCACTCCATGTTCGCATGCCTCCTCTACATACCACCTGGACCTAGCTCCGTCAATCCTCAGCCCAACTGGACATCCTTTTCACATGACAGTACAAGGTGTGGGAGAAGCCCATGTAGGGTTGAGTATAACAATACCTAGTAGGGACTCTGAGACCCCCAAAGTTCTCTCAAAATTCTTCAAAGGAAAAACGACAAAGCATGATCCCAATAAACAAACTGAAAGAAGCAGACACAGCTCAAAAAGAGTCTCAGCTCAAAACATATTTTCAACTTAGATAAAAATGATTATAATGTCGTCCTAGAACGAATTTCTATGAATGTTGATATCCTTCCACGGTATTCCCTAGGGTTAGTAACAAGTATCATTCCTAGTCACAATGTCGAACACCTAGGCTGCAACATAAATCCTCCTCTATTGAGTACAGTTGGCCTGCCGCATCACACAGAGGAGATTCCCACTAATCTTGGACTGCTGAGGTTCTCCTTCTATCATGAATAGCGGATATTCCACATCACAAAGAGGCGATCCACATTGTGGGTCTGCTTTGTCACATAGAGGCTCTCCCCCTGATGGCATGATGAGGTACTCCTCCTGTAGATTATCGTGGGTCTGGTATGTCAAATAGAGGTGCTCCCCACTATAGGTCTACCGAGCCACACAGAGGTGCTCCGTACTGGGCCTGTCAATTCACTCAGAGTCGAAACGGTTTGCAGTGGTCATGTCTTAGAAAGTTGTAGGGTTTCGTACGTAGCATGATGGGGAGAACTGCTCCCTAAGCCATCAGTCATATATCATCCGGCACAAAGTCACTCATGAATGAAACTCAATGATCTCCTATTTCATAATTGTTCCTACGCAATAGATGGCAAGTCAACTGGACGCCTGGTCTATGCGTTATCAGTATTTCAATGTCGAGGTCCCAGTTGAATTCAGTTGTGATCCAACCCGGCTGTACTCAAGGGTTCTACAAAACTCTCATGGAGTAAGTGAAAATGTAAGTCTCACTCCAAGGATCTTGATTCCATAGATGGTTCTTCAAATAGACCTATAATTTTGGAGTTAGGGCCCGTTTTGTGTAACTAGACGGTACTAGGTCCGAGACCGGTCCGTCTCAGTCGGTCCAGCCTGACCCGGTTCTCCATGGGCCAACCACAATCATCCTGGGTTCACCCTGCCCGACTTGGGTTCGATCTGATAGGGTGAAACCAGGCCCGCTGGGCCCGTCCCGACCCAACGGGGTTGCGGGTCTGGACAATGGGCCACGGGTCAGCTCGCTGGGTGGTGGGTTAGTCCGCTGGGCCAACCAGGAAGTGCCACCCACCTGCTAGTGTGGGTAGCTAGGGATACTCAGACGCGACACATCTGGGTAGGGCTGTCGTGGTGTAGAGCTAGGTTAGCGGGTCAACCAGTGAGGTTCGACCCAACAGTGCACCACATGCCATCGTGGGTCCTCCATGCCATGGTCGACGAGCCACGACATTTCCGTCGGGCGTGCCGCTAGCGCGCGCCCCATCCACTGGATTCTAGTCAATTTGGTGGTCCCCGCTACTATCATGACCAATGAAGGCTACGACCCTATTGTATTGTGGGCCCATTTTCGAGGGCACGTCACACCCTTTCCGATTCCATTGCGGCTATTCGGTGTGTCGGATGACCTCTCCAACAGTGCATGACAGCACACCACACCATCAACCGCTGCCAGATGGTGTGTCAGTCGCCTTGCTATGGTCTCTATGGCTAACGAGATGTAGCCTCTTTTGTTCATCGGTGGGTAGGAATGGCACGCCGCGCCTTCTCCATGGCTAGATGGTGCCAACCCCTTTGATGACTGTCCTGACATTGTGTTGTAGCCTCCTCTTACAGCCTGCATCGATGCACTACTCCCAACATAGCCGGTCGGTATTTTCGCACCGTCAGTGTTCCATGGAGGTGAACAATTAGCAAAGTAGTACAGGGTTATGTCGGGTTCGTTAGGTCTGTGCCCTCCGCATTATCTTGAAAATATAATGATGGTTAAGGGTTTAACAATCTATTAGAATTTAAATAAAGATAAACCACACAATGATATCCAACAATATCCTCTTGAAAAATGAATGAATTTTGGGTCAAGCAATCACTACTTGAAATTAATCCTTTACCAAAGGTTTCAAACCATTGTTAGATGCTGCCAAACAGTTGGTATATAGTATTCAACGATTTGGAAAACTGTTGGAATGTAAGGCATGGAAGTTTCCCATTACCAAAGATTTTTTATAACCATTGGGAAAGGCAGTGTAATTGGAGTATTTGTAACGCCCCGACCCCAGCTACCTAGATTCGGTGCATTACTTCGTAACATTGGTATGATCACAAAAGATCAAGTCTCGAAAGGCCGATTAGTTTAGTAGCCTTGGAAACACTAGATACATTCATAAACCTTACATTACATCATAAAAATGAAAACTACAATAACATGGTCTCCCAAGTCCACACTCATATCCTCACTGACTATTCTTGCAAGTCAGTCATAATACACTTCTTCACATCCTGGGAAAAAAAATAAAACATTGAAAGGGGTGAGCTCAAATGCTCCGTAAGGATAACAATATAGCAGAAACTTTCATAAGAAAACAGAATCATTTAAGGCAATGTATAACTAAAACAAAAGCCTTATTGAACTTGATCTTCAGCATAATATGGAAAAAGTAAAATAAAATAATGCCATTACTTACTCACATGGATATTCTACTAGACGAATAATCACATGAAATATCAAAAACCACTTTCAGGATGGGGGAATGTATAATGCCATACATTCTGAAACATTTTGTCAAGGCCTCGGCCAAGACGTCTAAAATGATTAAGGCCTCGGCCAAAACCATAAATCAAATTGGGAAAGAGCCTCGACCAATTCCACGTCTAGTTGTCTCATGAGACCTACCGATGCATCGAGGAGCTATAGCGGGCTCCACCCACCACTTATTAAGTCCAATACATTCCTCATATGAATAGGTTCAAACATAACATAAATATTTGTATTAAAACTATCAAACGAAATGTCAACAATTTCTCCATAAACTATGGATGGTATAAAAATAACACATCCACAGTCAAATATTTCACAAAATGTTCAATGGAAGTTTTGTATCATAAATCAATTTAATTAAACTTAAAACCCATCAAAGGATGTTGATATGGATGAAATCAAATCTATTTGAGAGAAATATCTCTCTTTTTTTGAAATCATTTAGAAGTCCCATAATTATAAAATAATACATTTACTTTGAAAATATTCTTATAAGCTTGTAAGGGAATCTTCGATGAAGTTATAATGGCAGAAAATAGATGCACCCGCAGTATAAGTTAAAAAAAACATTCTTACCTTAAATTTTTCAATAAGGTCAATCAGTACATTGTTTGGAAAATGACGGTAAGATTCATTTAAAAAAAGTATAAGGGTATAAATGACTTTAACCCATTTTCCATTTATTTTTAAAAATGTTTTGAAATACATTTTTAAGAAACATGGATGTGGATGATAAAGAGGTCCCAGTAGATAATTATGTATAAACAACCTTGGATAATGAAGAGGTTGTGAAGTAAACCCTTACCTTGTACTTTTCCTTGGTTGGGGTAGGTTAACCTAATCTATAATGGTGAAATAATTGTTATTAAATTATAAAAAAATCATATACATTCATATGATATCATATATGATCTTTTAACATTGCTTTTTTAACAATATCTTAGATTTATCGTTGTTTCGGGTGTTAACTTACTCGTTTTCTTTTATATGTTTTGTTACATAAGTCGTGTTATTCATTCATAGTTTGTATCTTATTCATATTCAGAATGATATCATGTCCTTAAACATTATTTTTAAATCATCAAATGATAATTATACTTGAATGGATACGACGGAGAATGAATCTCATCGCGTTCGTGGAGACGGTAGTCCGTACGTACGCACAAGCGACAATGTCAATATTTTGATATTAAAATAATATATAATTGGATATTATATCATATATACAGAATCATTATCATGTTATATTTATTATTTACATGAATTACATATCATTTTTATACCCATCTAAATAATAATAAATTGAATAACAATTACACCACGACGTGGAGACGGTAAGCCGTACGTACGCACGTATGGTGACATGTCATTCAAATGATGGGTAGAATACTCAATATGGTTGTTCCATATTTATAATAAAATCATTGTATATAGAAGATACTGGAGTTATAATTTTATAATTGAAATAATAAACAAAGAGGGAGTGGAAGAAGAAAGAAACTAGAAAGAGGGTGATGAAAACGTTACCTCTTCTTCGGGTTCTTCCTTTTGATTTGATCAAAAGGACTCTTTAGGATGGCTTTCTGACTAAAGTAAAGCTTCTAGGATGAATTGAGAGGAGTTGGGAGAGTATTTGGGCAGAGTTTGGCCGAACCAAAAGGCTTGAAAGTGTGAATAAGGTGGTAGAGGTGGGGGCCTTTTATAAGAGGAGAGGAGGGGCTCTTTTGGAAAGATTGAAATATTACATTATTATACAATGATTTTCGGATTCTAAAGGTCCCACACTTATATAATTCGTGGTTAAGGTGACAAGGGTTCGAAATATACCCATCCAATAGTCTTTGGACAAGTTTAGTCCTTGGATTTTACATTATCATTTCATTTTATTAAAATCGTTAAATAATGAGGTCATCGCTGCATCATAATGATGTTATAAATAATTTAATTTATTTAATTTCTTAAAATTATAAAAAAAAATACTATGATGTAGGAAATATTTTTAGCTTTCTAATGAATATTTATAGTCAAAATTTGGACTTGTGTAACCCCACTTAAAAACTGTTTTAGTAAAACATCTCATGTTTGTGTCAATTTAATTTTAACATTAAATAAATATATATTAATGTCATTTTCCAACCAATGTGGCTCTATGGGGTCCCCAAGTTGACCCATGGGTTGTCTTGGTCGGCCGTGACTCATCCAATAGTTGTAGGACAAGTGTCAAGCTCATCTCATATTATTAAAACATTATTTTTACCTTGAACTACACTAATTACCTCTAATCGCGATTAAGAACTTAAAAGTTACTATTCACCAAAAATTATTTTAATCTCATTGAACCACATTTTAATTATTAATGACAACCATGTATGTAGGATTTTTGAAAATCAAATCACAGAAGTGGTAATATTTCATTTAATCGAAAAATCAGTTATTTAACTACCACTTAGTGGTTTCACTATTCATAAAAAATTGAGGTTTTTCAGAACAATGCCAAAATTTCGCCCTAAGCTATAATTGATATTCCGAATTCAAAAATGATTTCTATTTTACAAAATTCCAAAAATATAAGTTGAATTAATTAATTTTATAATTAATTCCCGCTGTCACAACGAATAGCATGTTTTTAAGAAACAATTTATATCAAAAGATTGGCAATTGTTTATGTCAAATTTCAATGTTAAATTATTTCTAATGACCACCATTGGATAAAATGGTAAAAATATATTCTAATTATACTTTAAAACCACTAAATAGTATAATTTATCACTATAAATTATTTTGATTAAAAAAGTTTTTTTTAAGTATTTTTCACTATTCATAAAAAATTAGAAGTTCTCAGAAAAATACCAAAAATTCAACATAGGCTAATTTCGATATTCCGAATCCAAAAATGAAGTCCATTTTGAAATATAAAATTTCTATAATTTTAAAAAGTGGTTATTACTATTCATAACGGCTACTTTGATTAGTCTCAGTGTTTTAGAACTCGAAGTTGCGTACAATGCAAGCCATTGCATTGTTGAATGAGAAGCGTATCATGGAAGCTCAGGGTGTTACATTCTTCCATCCTTCAATAAATTGCGTCCTCGAAATTTGAAATTTTTTTCTTTGAAAATAAAAGGTTGAAAAGAGAAAATACTTTTGTGGAAAACCCACATCCGAAATAAGATTAATAAAATTTAGCCATAATAAGAGGGAAAGGGAAATAAAAATGTCACTACCCAATTATGATCTCGATTAGGAGAACATTGGTGGAAATTAGAGACATATAATTGGAGGAAAAATGTAAATATTAGTAGGGAGTGATTGAGGTCTCCAATCACAATCAACTGTCAAATTGAGGGCCTCAAAGTCTTCAATCTATTTTGATTTAAAATATCATCAGTTCAACAAGACATAATGTATTAGGATAAGACATTTTTTTTAATATCCCTTTACTAAAGTTTAAGAATTAATTTATTCATTGAATAAGAGATAGATATATATATATTTATGCTTGACAATTAGAGTATCAACCTTCAACTCATCTTTCACTCAAAAAGATAATAGAACTCAAAAATATTAAACTTATCCTAATTGTATAAGGTTCCAAATGTTAACACATACCATTTAGATTTGTAAAATTATTTTGTAATAACCAGGGACTTCCTATAGGCTAGTGGTAGGAAATAAAGGCCTGTCGCACAATGGTTGTGGGTTCGATTCTTGCAGCTTTGTCCGACACGACGGGTTATGCCCCATCCTGCAGGTTGTCCTTTTCCTAAAAATATAGTATTATAATATTCCAAAAATAATATTCATAAATTTTAAAACAATACTATCCAAAGATCAACTTAATCCACTCCAACCTTTATAGTTATCCAAAATACCTCTGTCCATAATTTCTCTAAAAGGTCTCTTAATTCCAAAATCAATTTATCAGATTCCCCAAACAAAGTAAAGTTTCTCTTATTGTCACATACTAAAAATATAATTACCTTCATCATATTAAAACCTTACTGAAATCAACAAGTACTGCAGTACAATCCTTATATATATATATCACATTATTCTAATAACCAAAATATAATCCATGAGTTCAAAAGCACCAATACATTAGTTATTCTGCTTCAACTGTAGTAACAGCATAAGATTGTCCTTGATCCCTTGGCCTTTTCTGAGGTAAGTTTCCCTGACACTTAGGACATTCATTTTTATAATGACCCATTTCTCTACAATTGTAGCATTCAACTTTGATAGACTCTTTCTTTCCCTTGCAATCACGAGCCTGGTGACCATTTTCTCCACATTTATAACAAACTCCCATTCCTTTTAGGCAAGTACCAGGGTGATTCTTCCCACAATTATCACATAATGGAAAATCCTTCTTTCCCTTTTTCCCTTTATCTGTCTCTTGTTCCACCATTCTCTTCTTCTCTTGCTTTACTTTGTTGTCATAAGACTTAGAGAATTCCTTTTCTGTCTTGACAGCACACGAGACAATATCTTCGTATGATGAGAAGGATTGTGATACTAAAGCTCGACGGAGAAATGGTTTTAACCCATAAAAGAAACGATAAATCTTACTCCTTGGGTTACGTATATAATCGAAAGCATGCCTCGCTAACCTTGTAAAGTTAGCCTCATACTTTGTGACATTCTCATCCTCCTCCTGCCTCAGACTCAGAAATTGCCTTTCCATATTTGCTCGATGGTCACGAGGAAAGTATTTTTCTAAGAAAAGCTCTTTGAACTCCCTCCATTCCATATTCGATACGTCATCATCTTCCTTTGTGTTTTGAATCAGCGACCACCACTGATCAGCATCTCCAGTGAGGCGGTAAACTGCCATGACAACCTTCTCCCTTTTGTTACTCCCCAAGGCATGAAATATTTTCTCTAAGCATTTTATCCATTTCTCAGCTACTAACAGATTTGTACCCCCATTAAATGATGGTGGTTGTTGCCTCATGAAGTGGTCTAACATTGATCCTCCACGTTGTGGATCAGGGTGATCCAAACGAGTAAGGTTATTATTCATAACTTGAGTGAGTTTTCCCAATATGGTAATAAGTTGATCAGCACCAGTTGTATCTCCAGATCCACAATAATTATTTTGATCAGGAGGGAATTCCCTACAAGGAGTGCGTGCATTGATACGGTTTCCATTCCTTCCACTAGGCGCCATTTCTAAACAATGGCATAAACTAGATTAGTTTATGAATCAAAATACATAATTCCATACTTGTAAAATATTTAACATAAATTGAACTATTTATGGATATAATCCATAATCATAAAAATGTTTTATTTGAGGAAGTGTATACTCATAACCATTCATAGTGGTTTGTAAAGAAAATGAGAATTATCCTAAGCATATCCCCCGGGAGTGTCGTAACCAAGTGTGCAGCAAGGCCCGTTGTCGTGCACCAGTTCCCGTTCGAGTCTAGCTCAAAGCGGTGTTTTCAGGTTTTAGTCCTAGTTACATTTGTGCCAGAGCCGCCTCTACCTACTCGTATCCATACAGGGATGTATTGCTCGGAAAACTCACAAAATCTCTACAATAACAAAATTATAGGATGTTCTTCTATACTAATCCTCAAAGTCTATCTTTGGGCTATGTGCTCTAATCAGAGTTTATCTAAATCTATCTTTCAAGGTTAGTACTAAACTTCCTTTGATACCAACTGTAACGCCCCGACCCCAGCTACCCAGAGTCGGTGCATTACTTCGTAACATTGGTATGATCACAAAAGATCAAGTCTCGAAAGACTGATTAGTTTAGTAGCCTTGGAAACACTAGATACATTCATAAAACTTACATTACATCATAAAAATGAAAACTACAATAACATGGTCTCCCTAGTCCACACTCATATACTCACTGACTATTCTTGCAAGTCAGTCATAATACACTTCTTCACATCCTGGGAGAAAAATAAAACATTGAAAGGGGTGAGCTCAAATGCTCCATAAGGATAACAATATAGCGGAAACTTTCATAAGAAAACAGAAGCATTTAAGGAAATGTATAACTAAAACAAAAGCCTTATTGAACTTGAACTTCAGTATAATATGGAAAAAGTAAAATAAAATAATGCCATTACTTACTCACATGGATATTCTACTAGACGAATAATCACATGAAATATCAAAAACCACCTTCATGATGAGGGAATGTATAATGCCAGACATTCTGAAACATTTTGTCAAGGCCTCGGCCAAGAAGTCTAAAATGATTAAGGCCTCGACCAAAACCATAAATCAAATTGGGAAAGGGCCTCGGCCAATTCCACATCTAGTTGTCTCATGAGACCTACCGATGCATCGAGGAGCTATAGTGGGCTCCACCTGTCACTTATTAAGTCCAATACATTCCTCATATGAATAGGTTTAAACATAACATAAATATTCGTATTAAAACTAGCATACGAAATGTCAACAATTTCTCCATAAACTATGGATGGTATAAAAATAACACATCCACAGTCAAATATTTCACAAAATGTTCAATGGAAGTTTTGTATCATAAATCAATTTCAATTAAACTTAAAACCCATCAAAGGATGTTGACATGGATGAAATCAAAGCTATTTGAGAGAAATATCTCTCTTTTTTTTGAAATCATTTAAAAGTCCCATAATTATATAATAATACATTTACTTTGAAAATATTCTTATAAGCTTGTAAGGGAAGCTTAGATAAAGTTATAATGGCGGAAAATAGCCGCACCCGCCGTATAAGTTAAAAAAAACATTCTTACATTAAATTTGTCAATAAGGTCAATAAGTACATTTTTTGGAAAATGACGGTAATATTCCTTTCAAAAAAGTATAAGGGTATAAATGAATTTAAACCATTTTCTATTTATTATTTAAAATGTTTTGAAAGACATTTTTAAGAAACATGGATGTGGATGATAACGAGGTCCCAGTAGATAATTACGTATAAACAACCTTGGATATTGAAGAGGTTGTGAAGTAAACCCTTACCTTGTACTTTTCCTTGGTTGGGGTAGGTTAACCTTCTGTATAATGGTGAAATAATTGATATTAAATTATACAAGAATCATATACATTCATATGATATCATATATGATCTTTTAACATTTCTTTGTTAACAATATCTTAGATTTATCGTTGTTTCGGGTGTGAACTTACTCGTTTTCTTTTAAATGTTTTGTTACATAAGTCGTGTTTTTAATCGATAGTTTGTATCTTATTCTTATCCAGAATGATATCATGTCCTTAAACATTATTTTTAAATCATCAAATGATAAATATACTTGAATGGATACGACGGAGAATGAATCTCATCGCGTTCGTGGAGACGGTAGTCCATACATACGCACAAGCGACAATATCAATATTTTGATATTAAAATAATATATAATTGGATATTATATCATATATACAGAATCATTATCATGTTATATTTATTATTTACATGAATTAAATATCATTTTTATACCCATCTAAATAATAATAAATTGAATAACAATTACACCACGATGTGGAGACGGTAAGCCGTACGTACGCACGTATGGTGACATGTCATTCAAATGATGGGTAGAATACTCAATATGGTTGTTCCATATTTATAATAACATCACAGTATATAGAATATACTTGAGTTATAATTTTAGAATAGAAATAATAAACAAAGAGGGAGTGGAAGAAGAAAGAAACTAGAAAGAGGGTGATGAAAACGTTACCTCTTCTTCGGGTTCTTCCTTTTGATTTGATCAAAAGGACTCTTTAAGATGGATTTGTGACTAAAGTAAAGCTTCTAGGATGAAGGTAGAGGAGTTGGGAGAGTATTTGGGTAGAGGTTGGCCGAACCAAAAGGCTTGATAGTGTGAATAAGGTGGTAGAGGTGGGGGCCTTTTATAAGAAGAGAGGAGGGGCTCTTTTGGAAAGATTGAAATGTTACATTATTATACAATTATTTTCGGATTCTAAAGATCCCACAATTATATAATTCGTGGATAAGGTGATAAGGGTTCTAAATCTACCCATCCAATAGTCTTTGGAAAAGTTTAAGCCTTGGATTTTACATTATCGTTTCATTTTATTAAAATCGTTAAATAATGAGGTCATCGCTGCATCATAATGATGTTATAAATAATTTAATTTATGTAATGTCTAAAAATTATAAAAATAATACTATGATGTAGGAAATCTTTTTATATTTCTAATTAATATTTATAGTCAAAATTTGGACTTGTGTAACCCCGCTTAAAAACTCTTTTAGTAAAACCACTCATGTTTGTGTCAATTTAATTTTAACATTAAATAAATATATATTAATGTCATTTTCCAACCAAAGTGGCTCCATGGGGTCCCCAAGTTGACACATGGGTTGTCTTGGTCGTACATGACTCATCCAATAGGAGTAGGACAAGTGTCAAGCTCATCTCATATTATTAAAACATTATTTTTACCTTAAACTACACTAATTACCTCTAATCGCGATTAAGAACTTAAAAGTTACTATTCACCAAAAATTATTTTAATCTCATTGAACCACATTTTACTTCTTAATGACAACCATGTATGTCAGATTTTTGAAAATCAAATCACAGAAGTGGTAATATTTCATTTAATCGAAAAATCAGTTATTTAACTACCACTTAGTGGTTTCACTATTCATCAAAAATTGAAGTTTTTCAGAACAATGCCAAAATGTCACCCTAAGCTATAATTGATATTCCGAATTCAAAAATGATGTCTATTTTACAAAAATCCAGAAATATAAGATGAATTAATTAATTTTATAATTAATTCCCGCTGTCACAACAAATAGCGTGTTTTTAAGAAACAATTTATATCAAAAGATTGGCAATTGTTTATGTCCAATTTCAATGTTAAATTATTTCTAATGACCACCATTAGATAAAATTGTAAAAATATATTCTAATTATACTTTAAAACCACTAAATAGTATAATGTATCACTATAAATTATTTTCATTAAAAAATTTGTTTTTAAATATTTTTCACTATTCATAAAAAATTAGAAGTTCTCAGAAAAATACCAAAAATTCAACATAGGCTAATTTCGATATTCCGAATCCAAAAATGAAGTCCATTTTGAAATATAAAATTTATATAATTTTAAAAAGTGGTTATTACTATTCATAACGACTACATTGATTAGTCGCGGTGTTTTCGAACTCGAAGTTGCGTACAATGCAAGCCATTGCATTGTTGAATGAGAAGCGTATCGTGGAAGCTCAGGGTGTTACAGTATTGCCGACGGTTTTACAAACCATTGGAAATACTGGCGGTGTAAATGTTTTTACCAACAGTTTCCAGAAACCGTTGGTATATATTGTATACTAAACACTATACCAATGGTTCTAAACCATTGGTATTGTTTTTAAATTTATATTTCCAGAAATATTATACCAACTCTTCTAAACCGTTGGTAATGTGTTTTTATAGAACTATTATACCAATGGTTTAAAATTGTTGGTAATATGTTTTTGCAGAATTGTTGTACAACATCCCTCTAGTAGCCACTCATGTATACACCTGCATAAAAAATATCACAAAAATCACATACAAACTTAACACAGCATAAAAACACATAAAATAACACAAAACAAAACAAATTAAACCATTAAACTCTTCCAACCATGTCATGTACTACAATTCCCTATTTCAATCTTCATATGACAATAATAATCCATTAAAGTTAATAGTAGTTTCAATAACTATAAAATTATTTACACCCATTTCTATCTTCAAATGACAACAAATATTCCAGCAGTAATTCACCTCACCCCTGCACAACCCCCCCATCCATCACAACCCCCACATCCCCATAAAATTCTAATAGGAAGAATAGTATGAGATATACTTATTAGAGTTGAATAAGATTTTGAAATAGGGTCAAATCCCATTTTTTTCTGATCCAAGATTTGGGTATGTAATGATTTGTGATGCATTTTGAATTGAACATGTATTTTTTATAATATATGGTTAAAAGGTATTTTCTTAGGAGTCTCTTCACATATGATCCCATGAGTGAAACTACCCAACTCATGAAAAAGAGTTTGCGACTATTGTTGATAAGTGTAAATTTCAGTTGTTGTATTCACTTAAAAGGATGTCCTTTTGAAACAAAAGGGAGACACTTTGAGTGGTTTCGTCCACACCGCACCTTGTATTGAGGCAACGTTGACTCGTACACATCACAAATGACCCATGGATCGTTTTTCTAATGTATCAACACATTCCGATTGCATTTGGTCAGCTTTTCGTATGTCAGTTGTTTTAACATAAAAGCGTTTCCATTTTAAACAAACGAAAGACACTTTGAGTTGTACTGGCCACACCATGCCTCGGATTAAGGCATGGTTGACTCGAACATGTCACAAACGACCCATGGGTCTGTGTCTTAAAGTATCAAATGAATCCAAAAATGTTTGGTCAGTTTTCCATATGTCGGTTGTGGTTGTCACTTAAAATGTTGTCCATTTCAAAGAAACGTGAGACACTATGAGTGGTGCCGGCCACACCATGCCTCGTATTGAGACAATGTTGACTCATAAACATCAAAAAGAAACCATAGATTGTTTTCCAAATGTTTCAACAAAATCCGAATGTAGTTGGTTGGTTTTCTGTATGTCAGTTGTTGTTTTCACATAAAATCATTTCCATTTTAATCAAAAGAGAGGCATTTTGAGTGGTGGCCGCCAAAACGCACCTTGAATTGAGGTGGGGTTGACTCATACACAAAAAAAATAACCTAGGAATTTTTTTCCTAAAATATCAACATAATATGAATGTGTTTGGTCAATTTTAAGTATTCCAATGTGTTGTTTTCACTTAAAATATTGTCCATTGAAAACAAAAGAGAAACACTTTGAGTGGTGTCGGACACACTTGCCCTCAGATTGAGGGGGGTTGACTCGTACACATCAAAAATGTCCAATGGATCATTTTACTAATGTTTCAATATAACTAGAATGAATTTAGTCAGTTTTCCGTAAGTCAGTTGTTGTATTCACATAAAATGATGTCCTTTTGAGACAAAAGAGAGACACTTTGAGTGGTGTCGGCCATGCAGCGCCTTGGATTGAGGCGGAGTGGACTCTTACAGGTCAAAAATGACACATGGATCGATTTTCTAAAGTATCAACACAATAAGAATGCATTCGACCTGTTTCGACCACCCCACGCACGCTTTTCTAGCGTGACAAACACCTAAAAAACAGATATTCGGACATGCCACACAAACCACACGTCCGAATGATGTTTTTTCTCATCGTACACCACAAGAATAATTATTAGGGTGTTTTTGAGTGATTTCACATCATTATGATGTCGTTCGGCATGCATTTGACTGTTAAACGCATGTTTTGGCCATTTACGACATGGGGAGTGTATTTTCAGCCAGCGTGGTCACACAACACCTCTAATTGACATGTCGTCTGGAAAACGATTTCAAAATTCACCCACCCATTGCTGTCATCTGATTTCATGTCATTCCAAGGACGTTCAGCTGGTTTCGACCACCCCACGCGTGCTTTTCAAGCACACCAGACACCTAAAAAACACATATTCAGCTGTTCCGCGCAAACCACGCATCTGAATGACGTTCCGTCTCGTCGTACACCTCAAGAATAATAATAAGGGTGTTTTGGTGCGATTTTCAAGTAATTCTGATGTCGTTTGGCATGCATTTGACCGTCAAACGCATGTTTTGGCCATTTACGACACATGAAGTACGTTTTCGGCCAGTGCGATCACACGACACCTCTGATTGACATGTCTTCTGGCCGACCATTTCACAATTCACCCACCCTTTTGTTGTCCTATTTCATGGCATTTTGAGGTCGTTCGGCCGATTTTGACAACCCCACTTGCGCTTTTCATGAATGCCAAACACCTAAAAAACACAAATTCAGTTGTGCCATGAAAAACGCACATCCGAATGAGGTTTCGTCTCCTCATACAACTCAAGAATAATAATTAGGGTGTATTTGTGTGATTTCATGTCATTCTGATGTTTTTTGTCATGCATTTGACCGTTAAATGCATGTTTTGGCCATTTACGACATGTGGAGTGCGTTTTTGCCCAGCACGGTCACAAGACACCCCCGATTGACGTGCTGTTTGGCAGAACATTTCATAATTCATGCACCATTTTTTGTTGTCCAATTTCATGGCATTTTGAGGTCGTTCGGCCAGTTTCGACCATTCCACGAGCGCTTTTCAATTATGCCAAACACCTAAAACATAAATATTCAGCAATACCGCGCAAACCGTGCATCTGAATGATGTCCCGTCTCCTCGTACACCTCACGAATAAAAATTAGGGTGTTTTCGTGTGATTTAAAGTCATTACGATGTCATTCGTCATGTATTTGACCATTAAATGCATGTTTTGGCCATTTACGACACGTGGAGTACGTTTTCGGCCAGCGCGGTCACACGACATCTCCGATTGATGTGCCATCTGGCCAACCATTTCACAATTCACCTACCTTTTGTAGTTGTTCGATTTCATAGCATTCCGAGGCCGTTCGGCTGGTTTTGACGACCCCACACGCGTTTTTCAAGCGCGCCAAACCCCTAAAAACACATATCAGTTGTGTCGTGAAAATCACGCATCTGAATGACTTTCCGTCTCCTCATACACATCACGAATAATAATTAAGGTGTTTTCATGTGATTTCAAGTCATTCCGATGATGTTTGGCATGCATTAGATGGTTAAACACATGTTTTGGCCATTTATAACATGCAAAGTGCATTTTTTGCCAGTGTAGTCACACGACACCTCCGATTGACGTTCCTTCGGGCCGAACATTTCACAATTCACCCCACTATTTGTTGTCATCCGATTTCATGGAATTCTGAGGGCGTTAGGCTAGTTTCGACCACCCCACGTGCGCTTTTCAAGCACACCAAACACATAAAAAACATATTAAGTTGTGCCACACAAACCACACATCTTAATGACGTGTCGTCTCCTCTTACACCTCACGAATGAAAATTTTGGTGTTTTTGTGTGAATTCAAGTCATTCTGATGTCGTTCGGCTTGCATTTGACCGTTAAACGCTTGTTTTGGCCATTTACGACACGCGAAGTGAGTTTTCGGCTTGTGCGGTCACATGACACCTCCGATTGACATGTCGTCTGGCCGACCATTTCACAATTCACGCACCCTTTGTTGTCGTGAGATTTCATGGCATTCCAAGGTCGTTAGGCTGGTTTTGACCACCCCACGCATGCTTTTCAAGCACCTAAAAAACACATATTCATCCATGTCACACAAACCTCACTTCTGAATG
Organism: Viscum album; assembly: GCA_963277665.1. Taxonomy (NCBI): domain Eukaryota; kingdom Viridiplantae; phylum Streptophyta; class Magnoliopsida; order Santalales; family Viscaceae; genus Viscum; species Viscum album. The sequence continues at coordinate 1,579,609,771 of OY728142.1, forward strand.
ACTTGTCATATCCCCTTACACCTCACGAATAATAATTAGGGGTTTTTCGTGTCATTTCAAGACATTAAGATGTCGTTCGACATGCATTTGACTTTTAAATGCATGTTTTAGCCATTTACGACACGAGGGGTGAGTTTTCGACCAGCACGGTCACATGAAACCTCTGATTGATGTTCCGTTTGGCCGACCATTTCAAAATTCACCCACCCTTTGTTGTTTTCCAATTTCATGGTATTCTGAGTTCGTTGAGCTGGTTTCAACCACCCCATGGGTGCTTTTCAAGCACGCCAAACAACTAAAAACACATAATCAGCCATGCCATGAAAGCCACACGTCTGAATGATGGTCGGTCTCCTCGTACAGCTCACGAATAATAATTAGGGTGTTTTTGTGTGATTTAAAGTCATTCTGATGTCGTTCGGCAAGAATTTGAATCTTAAACACATGTTATGGACATCTACGACACGTGGAGTGCATTTTTGGATAGTGCGGTAACACGACACCTATGATTGACGTGCCGTCTGGCTGACCATTTCACAATTAACCCACCCTTTTTTGTCCTCCGATTTCATGGCATTCCGGTGTCGTTTGGCCGATTTCGACCACCCCATGCACGCTTTTCAAGCGTGCCAAACACCTAAAAAACACATATTCTGTCGTGCCATGGAAACAGCATGTCTTAATGATTTTTCGTATCCTCATACACCTCATGAATAGTAATTAGGGTGTTTTCATTTTATTTCAAGTCATTATGATGTCGTTCGACATTCATTTGACCTTAAAGCTCATGTTTTGTCCATTTACGACACGCGGAGTGTGTTTTCGGCCAGCACGGTCACACGACACTTTCAATTGACGTGTCGTCTATATGACCATTTCACAATTAACACACCCATTTTTGTAGTCCGATTTCATGGCATTCCGATGACGTTCATCCAGTTTCGACCACCCCATGCATGCTTTTCAAGTACGCCAAACACCTAAAAAACACATATTCAGTCGTGCCGCACAAAAAGCACGTCAGAATGATGTGTCGTCTCCTCGTACACCAAAAAAATTATAATCATGGTGTTTCCATGTGATTTCAAGTAATTTCGATGTTGTTCAACATGCATTTGACCGTAAAACCCATGTTTTGGCCATTTACGACATGTGGAGTGTGTTTTCGGCTAGCACGTTCACACAACACCTCCGATTGACGTGCCGTCTAGCCAACCATTTTACAATACACCCATGGATTATTCTGATAAAGTACGAACACAATCCGAATGCGTTTGGATAGTTTTCCATATGCGAGATATTGTTTTCACTTAAAATATTGTCCATTTCAAATAAAACTGAGAATCTTTGAGTGGTGCCGGCTACACCACACCTCAGATTAAGGCGAGGTTGACTCATACATGTCACAAATGACCCATGGATAATTTTCAAAAAGTATCAACAAAATATGAATGTTTTTGGTCAGTTTTCCATACGCCAATTGTTTTTTATAGAGTATCCCTTTTAAATAAAATAAAGACACTTTGAGTAATACCGACCACATCGTGCCTCAGATTGTGGCGGGTGGGGGGGCTGTCCGGGGGGGATGTCCAGTAAAGGGGGTGGGTAATGTATCAAAAGCTCTATCTAGGTATCATATATCATATTCACATAGGACTATGAACAGCCACAAGGCTTTTTCTTGGAGCAGGGACAAATCATGGCATTAATGCGGCGTGACCGCGGCGTGAATGCGAAGTGATTGCAGCGTGACCGCGGTGTGACAGTGGTGTGACCGAGATGTGACTGTAGCATGTTGGCCTGGTCCAGCAACATTCGCAGGGCAGCATCTTCCGGCCATGATTCCGAATAAATCCTATGTAGTTGTCCTTCACATTATTGAAACTGATCTTATGTTATAAAAAATATACTCTTGATTCCTTATTGTGGCATGATAAAGATATATATTTTATATTCATTATTTTAAATGTGGTACTAGGTAGTTGAAACTAATAATTTGGAGTCAAATTATCACACCCTAAACTATCACTGTGAGTTTTCGCAGACAACACACCTCCATTGGATGGGTTTTATTATGAAAAAATGACTTTATTTATCAATTGAAACAATTATATTAAAGAAATATTATTCAGGATATGAAATTCAATATAATTAAGCAGAATTAAGAAAGAAGCTAAATTTAATTTAAAGCATTCTTAAATTAAAGAGACTTACATTTCTGGTCAAAAATTAAGAGTTATACTAAATTCAAAAATATCCATACAAGAGTGAAAAACCAGGTTAAAAAATAAAGAGTTATACAGAATTCAAAAAAGTAATGGATCAATCTGCCCCTGATCACCATCACCATCACCACTGTCATCATCGGCCTCACCCTCCCCGCCATCTATATCCTCGTCAACATCCTCATCATCATCCCCATGCTCATCGTCGGCCCCATCCTCACCCTCGGCCCCATCCTCACCCTCTGCCTCATACTCACCCTCATCCTCATCCTCATACTTGCCCTCATCCTCTTCAGAATCCTCTTCATCACCAGAAACGTCATAATCTCGAATTCCACTAGAACTGCCACCTAGTGTATTGGATAAGGCACCCATCGACGACATATATTTCTGACAAGCCGTGTTGGCCTATGGTGGAAGTGATGAAGATAATTCTTTCATCAGTTTCATAAATTCTTTGACCCTTTTCTGAACTTGTACTTCCAACTCTGTAACCCTTTTATTAGACTATATTGCATGATAAATGTTCGTGTGGGCCTAAATTGTCAGGATCTTGAGCATCAAGGGACTCTAAAGCATCCTGTTAAAAATATTAATAGATTAATAAATTTAAAAATAGATATTAAACTTTGAAATAAACAAATTAAAACATTCCATCTTTTCTTGTGTCGGTTCATTAACCACAATTTCATCTTTTTTCCTTCTAATCAAGAAAAACAATTTTTCTCAAGGGATACATCCTTTAATATTCAATTTTTGCTTTTGTAATGACATTGAATGAATATAAAGTGCATGTATAATCATATATTCAATATTCAATAAATATCATAATATAAGTAGGAAACAATAAAAAGGGAAATTCTTAAGGAAAAATTATATACAGCTATATTGTAGCAGCTTCCTCTCATGATCTGACATAGTCGTGCACCCCGATGTGTGGAGGTATTGTTTTGAATCAATGAATTTTTTCATAATATTCCTAAATAATGTTTAATAATAAATTAGATAATATTAATGAAAAATATTAAAACAATCATTTAAATACCTCCAATGGGATTAATACCATAAATTTGGCAGTCGCCCAATGGGTAATCATTTGGAAATATTGCTCTATCGGGCAGTCATCCATGATATGGAATGTCCCCAACTCCGTTCCCACTCTATCACACTAACCAATATATAGCTCATTCTTATAAGCACTCCAAAGATCTCCTAGCTCCATTAAACGCACCGGTTCTTCACCTTCTCCATCAGGTAAGCTATACCGAAGCTGACAACCAATAGATTAATTCATATAAATACAAAAAAAATACTACATTAAATCTAATATATTTTTTACCCATATTTGTGCCCACAAATTATCCTTGACTTCGTGTGGCAGATGTCTCCAAGAGAGAGGGCTGACCGGAATGATTTCGGGGTATTTGGCTAGCATTGCCAAAAAATCCCGACATTCCTTCCCAGATTTATAAATCATCTATCCATCATCATTGTATTCAACCATCAACTGTGTTTGGCGGTTCCATATAGCACGCAAGCGAGTAATCCCCCTCCCCAGCATCTTATCAGTAGATGAATTTGTTATTAATGAAAAGAAATATTAGTACAACTAATAATAAAAATAAATTTTGTTATAAATTGTTTTTAGAGTTATATAAATATACATGTGTTTGTAGGATAAATGGGAATCAATGGATTTGTAGAAGCTGAAGGAATAGCCTGTACAGGTGGAGTGTCCCTTAGTGTACGCTCCTCAACCACATACGGTGTCTGAGCAGGAGTCGAAGAAGGTGGAATATAATAGTCTGAAGATAATGAACTAGAAGTAAAATTTGATGGCACATACGTCTGGCCAACTGGTAGTTTAAACATCAGTGGCCTAAATATCCCTTGTGTCCCTAAAGGCACACCAAGATTAAAATGGGTCGTAGAAGATAAATTTGTGGTAGGTGAATAATCCAATTGGGTACGACTAGTGGATCGTCTAACTCTCTCACCATGATCCCTCGTTCCACTGAACTCAGTACCCGGACCACCAGATGGTCATCTAACTCTGACACCACCCCCTCTCCTACCACCAGCCTCTGTACTGGGAGAAATATCTGGCTCCTTGTCGGATATCTCTCCTCTAGGGGTGGATACTAAAAAAATTTTAACACCAAAGTAAACACATGATATTATAAGGTATTGAAATAAATATATTTGAAATAGAATACTCATAACAGGGATGAGTAGAGGAATGCACATCTGTGTCATGCGAAGATTATTTTATGTCATCTTTTTTCGCCGCCCCTCTTCAATGGGTGTCATTTCCTCCAATGAAAACAAATCTGGATGTAATTATTATAGGAATACAATACAATTTTTAAGCAAGGAAAAACCTTCAATTAGAGATTAGATTTCTAAGACTTCCGTGGAAGACATTAATGAAGGAAGAAGTGAACTCATTAAAAAATAGAATATGATGTACACAATCTACAAATGGTATTAATATATGGTATATTAGTGCTAATTATAAAACATGTATCCAAACTTATAAAGGATTCACTAAGTATAAATATGTTTAATGAGATTTTAGAATATAAAAAGGGATATGTCTTTGTAAAGTTCCAAATAAACCACTTAGAAAACATTTTACCTATTTTATAAACATATATTTAAAAACCACTCATTTATATCATTAAAATATAAATAGGTTTCATTATTAAAAAAATCGAACGTTGGCGTCATTAAAACGTAACAAAATAGACACTCAATGAGTCGAAACCACCTACAAAAAAATTATGCACACTATATGAATATAATGATCTCTAAGAAGAACTGAAGAATAACTCACCCGAAATTCATGACCAATGCAACCCAATACATAATCAATATAAATCCATATGAAAATAAAATACATTAAAAAACAACACTACAAACTCTATAGAACAAAAGAAGAAGAAGCCCCATAATCCTAGGAAAATTCCACCATTCATAGGTGGAATCACCATATTAGTAGTTATATGTCGTATGTTTAGTTACAAATGATATATTAATCCAATGTAAACCATATTAACAAACATATAACAATAATCTATTTTTCATTGATTCAATATCAAATAGTGTAAATCATATAATTTTCCAAAATCCCTAAAAGAGGAAAAAATGACGTGATATTGATAGATATTGAAATAAATGTAGAAATCAGAGGAAGAGGGCTTCTATGTTTGTATTTTGGGAAGATGTTTAAAGAGTCTATCCTGGATGGGGGAGTTGCAGTTGATCAGATAGAAGAACTCAGGGTAGGTTAGGGTTCACCTCCACGCCGGGGATTCTAGAAATTGGGGGAATCTATTTCTACGGTGTTGTGGGGGGGGGGGGGGCTACAAGAAAATGTTGATATTTGGGGAGATATTTACAAAAGGATTGTAAGAACATTAGGGAAACCATGACTTTTCCCAACAGTTTTACAAACTGTTGGGAAAAAATGTCATTTACCAACGGTTTGTTGTAAATGTCCACGAAACCATGATTTACCAACGGTTTGTAATAACCATTGCTAAAAAACACTTATACCAATGGTTCTCCAGAACCTTTTTTATAGTAGTGTTTGGAAAAGTCTACTTTCCAAGAAGTTAATTAGTTGGTTGACCCATGTTTTTCTAATTATTCAAGAACATGGAAGATGATAATAATTTAAAATGCATACATGAATAAACCCCGTAACTCGAATCGTTAGAGAAACACCCACACATGGGGGTGGGTCGGTGTTCTTCATTTCCCAAACAGGCTTCCAATGACATATCTTGTACTTTGTCCTCTGGTTCATTGTTCTGTGTCATTTGTCACCTTCCACTAGGTTTGGCTCTATCCCCTAAGGTTCCAGCATCACGGTAGTTATATAGTACACCATTTCATGGAGAAACGGTTTCAGTACCTACCCCGAGCCCCATATATATAATAGTAGGGGATGGTATGTAACTACGCTAGAGTTTAATAGAGATCAACAATTAGGAAGATTTAAAATTCTCCAATGATGTTGTTATATAGGGTTGGAAGGTCAAGCCATTTATTGTCTTGACACGTTGATGGCCCCACCTGTTTTCTTGTCCGTAAGAAGATATAAAAGAAAATAAAATAATAAAATAATTTCTTTTCTTTTCTTTTAAAAAGATACAAAAAATAAAATTTTCTCTATACCTACTACGGTAAAACTATAGCATCCCATCAGAAAATCCACATGATATGGATTCAATAGTGCCCTCTAATTTTTAATCCAAGCAATTATTCTAAATTTATAAAACGTTGCTCATGCATTTACTGAACGTACATAAAAAATGTTCAATAAATTATTAACGTTCACCCTCGAACCACACCGGTCAAGGTTAATATCCGCCTAATGTTAATAAAACCCAATTAACTAAATGATACTATTGGATTTTCAATATGACTTACTTTTTATAAGGTATGGATTTTACTATAAATAATTGTCACTTAATTATTTTATTTACAGCCAAAAAATTACATTCACTGTTGGCCCATGCCAGCTCATGTTAATATCTTCCTAAAGAGATCAAACCCTCACGAGCTCAATGGTGGGCTCAGATTTTCAATTCGAGTTAACGTTCTTCAATTATAATCATTTGAAAATTAAAATAACATTATTTAAATATATTACTTATGGTTATTCCATTTTCGGGTTTTCTCATAGGAGTCATGCGCCGACTAAACTTAAGATGCACCTAGGGTAAACCCACCATCTTGAACATAATAGTGCCCTCAGATTTCTAATCTGGGAAACCATTTTAGATTTATTCCACTTTTTTAGGAAAATTACTTACATACTCTGTTGAAAGATAACAATATTTCGGTGGATCATTCCGGGCCCATCAGGCCTCGGAATCACGTGCCGTTAGATTTTGCGGTCTCGAAATAATTCCATATAATAAATAAATTATACAGAAACTATGATATAGTACAAGGGAGACACATGCATTCATTCATTGAATTAATATATAGGTTTATTGACAATAATGAATTTAAATAATTTTAATTTAATTAAATCACACTAGGGGTGATACACTAATTTTTATATAGGTTGCATTGGAGAGGATCAACTAGTGATTATAATTTATGTTTTTTGGGTATGAATATTAATATTTTTTCAAATGTTTTAAATATATTAAACTGAAATTATATTGATGTATCCCTTATTTAACATAACTCATAATATGAGACCACCCATTCTCATGTGTCATTTCTTTATATTACAATGAATGTATTAATTGCAATGTTTATAAAAGAGTACTACTTATAAGAGATTGTGAAATTCTCTTTTGAGCTAATTGAGTTTGTCTCCAAGTTTAAATAGGAACTATACCAATTCTATCATTGTAAGGATTATATTGTCTTTTAATGAATATTCATCAATTATAATTTGATATATATGTATGTAATGCATGGATTAGTATGCATGGCTTAAAACAGATTCATTAAAATATAAATAGACATTGACTGAATGGGTTTTATGAATAATGTGAATAGCTATTATTGAATAAAAGACTGATTGAGGTTCCATTTTTGGTGAAATATTGGAATTTTATTTATAAAAAATTCCATGATATTTAATCTTGATTGGATAGTTTTCTGTGATATGATTCAGTTGGATATAGGATAGTGTTGATTGAGTTATTTGTTTAAAGATAAATGAGTTGTAGTTTTATTAGAATATACTATTATATATATATATATATATATATATATATATATCTGATTGTGTGTGTGTCTATGTGTCTGTTAAATGACATCGGTAATGATTTTGATTTTGTTTAAGATTGTTTCATATATATATCCAAAATTGAATTCAAGTGATTTGAGCTATTTGGTAATATAGAAAGGTGATTTAAAGTGGTTATGAAATTTTCTAGGTTTTGTTTTTGAATTTATCGATTTTCATAGTATGGTAACTTTTCCTAACTAACATTCCATTTTGGAATCAAGAAATAAAATTTTTATTGAAGAAACATATATAATATTTTTTCATATGAAAAATATTTTGTTTTTGACCCTTAAAAATATCACAATGTAATGGAATACATACATTATTTTTATGTGACCAATATATTATTCCTAATGAATGTGAATATATTTCATAATTTTATGAGGAACCATGAACACATGAAAAGGAAATTTAGAATAAATAGTTTTTATAATGTGTAATATACATTCTTCTAATCGGTAATATATTTTGGAGGCAATTTTGATATTTTTCATTAATTTTAATAATTCAAAATATTTATCATAGAAAGAATTAAAATATGTATAATAATTATCATTTGATGATTCATGCATAGAATATTTTTTTTTGGAATCTCTAAATTTTTTTATAGGAATTAATTAAAAATATACTTTTATAAAATTGTGTGTTATTTTTATAATGTAATTTTCATATGCAATATATTTTTTCCGAATGAGATTATACATAAGAAATTTTCATAATATGTGAATCTAAATATCCTAATGTGTAAGAAAATATGTATGATATTTTTCTCTAATTCTATGTTATGTTTGAAATTTATTTTGTTACATAATATTCATCCATTCTTGAAAAAGTTATATTTCTTTTAAAAGAAAATAACTGATTTATAGAATATCATAATAACAGATTAATTAATATTCTGATTGTTAAATATATTAATAAAATTTAATCCCTAATAATTATTTTTCAAGAAATAATACCAAATTTGACTTTGAGAATAGGAATATAGATATGATTGATGGGAATAGTATTTCACTAAATTTATGGTTTTCAAAAGAGAATATTTGAAAATTATTTTTGATGAATAGATGAAATTAGAATATAATACATATAATGGTTATGTTATGGAATATACATTTAGGAACTCATATTCATTTTTTATTGTCATTGGATCCTTTATAATTATAGGATAAAATTGGTGACTTTTGGAAACTTTTAGATGTTTCTCGACCTATCCATGGTTGTTGAATAATTAAAGAAAATGATTCATCTTAGCCAAAGAAACTAAAAATATAATGTTTGAGTAGAAAAAGATAGAAAATAGTTAGATGTATGGTTAGTACTAAGCATTAAACATAACCCTCAAACTTAGTTTATTGACTTAGTTAGGTCATAAATTAATCATGTATAAAAATATTTTTCTTGTCTAGTTTCATAGAAAGGGGAACATAGTTTGTACATGTATTAAAAATTTATTACCCAAACATTAAATGTGATTTAATTTTACCAATTTTTTTATTTCCATTACTCACAAGAATGTTCAAATTAATATTTTTTTGGAGATGGATATCGACTAAGCGCACTCCAATGGGATATTATGTGGATATTGTGCCCACTAGTCTATGATATTAAGGGATCATTGATTATTAAAAATAGATTTCCAATTTAATGTTATTAATCTATGAATTATAATTCATTCTTATAGATCAAACCATATTATAAATAATATAATCTTATATATGGTGTATTTATGGTAGATATTTTTCTATTTGAAATAATCTAATAACATTTTATATCAGTTTTTTGTGATATATATATATTGATTTCCCGAACACCCATTGGTCATTGTGAGTTCTTTGAGAATTCATGTCGACTTAATTTTTATTAATTTAATCCATCCACTCCATATTGATTGATCTCTTTCTCATTGATTGAATAAATTCTCAATGTTGGTTGGTTTTATCATAGGGTAATTATTATCCTTTGAAACTATTTCTTTATTCATAATATGAAATTGATTTCTAATATATTTTTTAATATTGATTTAAGTATTTGATTAATTTTTTATTAATGTAATGGTTATTGTGATGAACTTCCATTGAATATTTTTTAAATAAAGATTAATTTTTAAATGTTTACCATGAATTTAAATGATTTAATAAAATACTAATTTTTATTATGAAATCTATGATGAAAAGGCATAAAATTATTCATACTTTGAAATGAAATATATTTATTTTAATGGAACTGATTTTTGATGAATTTTTTTTTTGTTTTCGAAATGAATTAGAATGTTTTATGACATGAACCTGTGGTCGATTGAATTATTTTTTGAAATAATTTTTCATTTATTGAAATTATTAATATACCAAATTATGATTGATTATCATGAATCACATTGTAACAATGGTAGATAATAATAGTGACATGAACACTATATGAAATTACATATATAAAATATGTGATGACAGATATAAAAACTAAACTATGATGAGGAAAGGGGGTTCATTAATTTTTGTGGAATCCAATTCAATATAGGATTAAGATATATGGGAGTGTGAACATGTGGAGATCTATTTGACTATGAGTGTGTGGAACCTTATGACTATAAATAGCATACCATGAGAAATGTTACCATGATGGTATGAATAAAAATGATTATAAATTAATTAATTTGATTGAAATGATTATTTAGTCATATTTGATATAAATTATTATTTATTCATGTTATGTAATGAATTCTCGTATCTACTACTTTTGAATAATAATTTATTTTATTATTGTTTATTACTATCAAGTGAAATGATTTATGGAGAATGATTTTTAATGAATTCTCATGTAATTTTCATTGATATTTTTATAAAAATATCATTATTATTTTATATGATATGAATAAATTGTGAAATATATTATGATATCCTAATATTATATTTTTATCTCACCCAACCATTTCCTTCTGGTAATTTTATATTATCTTATATCAGCACTAGGGAATGGAATGTAACCACATAGAGGTGTTGGTTTTTCGTTATTAGCAGTACCAATGTAGTTATTTGTGAATGGTGTGGCATGTTGACACTTTTTACATGAGGGGTCAAAGATGTTGACTTTTTTTTGGATGATGTGATGAGTTGATTAAAATGCCTTTATGATATATGTTTCGGTCAACATATAGTAAATTATTCTATCAAGGAGAGTTTAGAATACTGATAGTATTTTTATTAATATGTACTTTTCCCTGATATGATATTAATGTGGTAAAATTATCCCCAATGATTGTTTTACTAACTTGCACAACTATTTAGCCCATGGTTATTGATAATTCATATAAGAAAATATATAAATTGAGTTGGGTAATTATTAGGTGGGATGTCCAGGTGTGTTTATCAATCAATATTATTAATAGTGATTGTGTCATTTCTTCGATGATGGTATGGAGTTTGGAATGTATTCGAAGATAAAATAATATTTTTTTCATGAAATATGGTGCGTCTAAGTATATTTTTGATCTAATTTGATCTTTTTCTAAATAATTGATTTTGGATTTATGATTCCTTTTTGAATTCAAACATATTGAGTTTTTTATCTCATGTGTCTTCTCTGCTGAAAACTATTTTACATATTAATGTTCTGTTTGACTATTCCCATGATAAGTCATTTGAATATATGTCAACATGGATTTGTTGATGATCCTCAATAAAAGACCCACCCAGTTGTTCAGAACCTTGTACAATTTATTTTCCTTGCGGTCAAATTTATTGGCCATGTATCAACAAATTTAATTATTTCAAATGTATATGTTTCACCTTAGATGGATGATATTAGATATCTTACTAAAATGTTTAATCACCTAAATCCAAAATATATCATGTGTGTTAATGATACATAGTTTTATGTAGTATTTTCTAAAAATTGATGAGTTTTTTTTATGTTTTTGGGGACCCAGAATCTATTATTGTAAAATCAATCATCTTCAATCATAAAAGTACTAAAAAGAGGTTAGGGGATTCATTGTATTATGTTGGGAAGAATATGTAATTGTAGTGCAAATAATAGAATATAACCTTTCATTGGGAAATTTTATTTAATTTTTTTGTGTTATTTTTATAAATGGAGTTCTTCACCATTCCTCATGGTGATCAGATTGGAAATCATTATAGAAATATTTTTACAAATATTATTCATTTATAACACGGGATGTGTCGAATGAGAAAATAAAATCATAGAAATTTTATATGAGACTGGTAGTGGACATCTAATCTCCATTATTCGTTGAAAAATATACACATTTATGCTGATTTATAGATTTATAATTGATTGTTGAACTTTACTTAATTGGTATTTAATATTTTTTTTCTGAGTTCCTCCTAATCATTACGGTAGATTTAGTTTTCCTATTAAGTTGAAGTTGATGTTTAATAAGTATCATGGAAGAAACCATAGTAAATATTCGTAGTAAAAAAATTATTCTAAATATTTATTAGTATTTATTTTAAAAAAAATAAATTGTTTTTAAATGGGAATAGTTGTACTCTGATAGATTTCTTTCATAGAGGTACTAATGATCTATATATCTTGTGGACACATGGGTAAGATGATGATGTTTTTAAAATTTTTTAATGCCCATTATAATTTCTTTGGGCATAATATAATGGGTAGGATATTTAGTTTAGTTATATTATTCAATAAAAAAGTGGTAAAAAAATTGTTTTTGGGTAAAATATTGTTCTCAATGTAGTGGTTGAGCCTCCAAGGGATGATATTGTGGCTCATATGATACTAATATGTTCCATTACATTTTATTCATATTTAGTGACTACATTATTTGATATTGGTGCACCACATTCCATTATATCTACTTATATTTCTGAACTATTTGATATTCCTAGAGAGTTCATTACATGTATAAGGACGATTTTTACACTTATATAAATAATTAAATAGAACTATATAAAATGAAGCTATTTATCTTTTTATTTGTTATATTTGGATATTTTTTGTTAATTTCCAGTTCTAAATAAGAGTCCTCTGTATTTTATTCTCATGATGGATTACTTACTCGACCAAGAATCTAAAATTGACTATTTATTTGATGAGTCTCAATTATTATTATAATGGGGAGTTCCGTATCTTTCAAGGAGAATTGGAACAATGGTCATGTCAATGCATACCTCACCTTATTATATTTGGTAAGATTTAATAAGGTATTTTTTAATTTCATAATGAATCATTATGTAGTGACCATCAATTAGTAGTAGATTAGTTTCCAAATGTTATTTAGAAAGACAATTCTAGGTTTCCATTGGTGATATATGAGATGTTTTATTTTTTTTTCAATATACAGATAATATATCAATTCCCAATAATTAAAGGACATACTGAACTAAAATAATTAATTACTCATATTTATGACTTAATTTTCAAATTCTACAATAGACCTAGTATATCTCAATATTAAGAAGTTGTTATTTTTTCATAGGAATTTCAATTAAAACGTTTTCCATTTTTCTTTTAACTAAATTATATATCATATTATAACCATGAATAATTATATGTTTCCATTATTATATATTTTTTATATATTTTTAATAGATTTATGTAGTTTTATAAATTTAAACTTTGGACCAATTAACACTTGGTTTGGATTAAAGAGTCTAATAAAACTATGAACTCATTCAGGTGTTTGTATTTACATTATAAAGAAATGGGTATTCCATTTGATCTAGAAAATTATACTCCTGTTGTTATATTATTGATGAAAATGATTTTAAATTAGTATAATGATTTTGGATGTAGTATTTATAATGATATATTGTTTTTAAAAAATTATGGAGGATCATTTTCATAATATGAGAGTTTTTATTTAAAAGTTGAGAAACAACTGACAATATTCAATGTTTTCAAAATTAATTTTTTTATTTTGGAGGTAATTTTGTTGCCCATTTCTTTTAAAATGGAATTTTAGTCAATCATAGGAACATTATGGTTTTTATAACATCGTTGTAACTGAAAAAGAGTTACGGATCAATGATTGTTGGGCTCCAAATTGTATTACCACTAGTCACTGAAATATTTCACAATGTTGGATTCTACATCATCCACTATCACTCTAAATGGTGTAACATTAGTTTGTGAATATAAATTTAAGGATTCTATTGATAACTTGATGAATCATTTTCCTACATCTTTAGTTTTGAATACTCTAGAACATGGTGATAGATACATGTTCTTCTATAATGCATCAAGTTTGAATAATTTATGTGTTCATACATTGGGGGATCATGTGGTGGCCTATTGTTACCATAACCATTGTCCTCATGAGAATTTCATTCATAAAATATATCTCTATCATATAGCTATAATTCATTCAACTATGTTTTAGGGATGAAATTTTTTTGGGGAATGAATTTATATTTTATATTATCCTAAATTTTATACGTATATTTTTTATAAAATCATCTTCAATTTCAGTAGGGGTAATGACTATAGTACCTATCATAATTTCAAATTGGCATTTCAAAAATGACATGCAAGGGAAAAATATTTATATTGAAATCAGTAGGAAACATGAATGATATGATTTATATAAATTATTAATAAATGGAATCTATTGGTAATATTTTATCATATGCATTAGAGAGTCTAAAAGGATAGATATTTTTTTGAAGGTGTGTAGTTGAAATCCTATACAATGGAGATTATATTTAGAGATAGGAAATTAATGGCCACATCCACATAATAATGTGTTTCTTTATACTATTGGGAGTTTATTAGTGAATGTTGTGTGTCTTATGAGTGTTAATTTTGGTTCAAGAACTAGAATATTTTGTCATACCTATAAGGTAATGTGCTATGGTTGATTTTCATAATTCCATTTGACTATACAACCACACATGAAAAAATGATATATCATATGAAGAATCATTTTTGTTGGATTGGTTTGAAATGATACATTATTTTTTTTCATTATTATTATTTTTAGTTGATTAAGGCCATGAATCAATAGTCATCATCAGGATTTTATAACTTCACATGACCACATAATAGTTGGATTTAATATCAATGTAATTTTTGGTTTGTGTCATGAACTGAAAAGTAAAAAATATGATTTGGTTAGTTGTTGAATGATAGTACATATCAGAACACCTTTTCCCATTAGTGATATTAATAACGATGAGTAAATGGGAAACAATTATGACCATGTGATCATCATATTGAATAGAGTTCCATCTATCATTTTTTCTCATAGGTATCAATAGATAGATTAACAATTTCGGTGAGGCCTCTATGAGGTTAAATAATCCTTGGCTAGGTTGGTAATGGGGTACCATCCTCGGATAGATGGTCATAATAAATAAAAAAACAACGATTCTGGATGAAATTATTCGTGACCATGTCCCCTCCTATATATAAATTGAGATTTCCCTTTTGGACTAGTTTAGTTATCCTAATTAAATAGTAACATATCATTAATTATGATGAAACCATTTGATTTGATTTATGAATAGACATGTAAATCAACAATGTTTTGGTCAAATATCAGTGAAACATATCTTATTGGATATAGTTTTTTCCTAGAGAAGAATTTATTGTGTCATTTGATTCTACATAGATTGTTAATGAAATAGATTGAATATAATTAGTATATGTATCATTTTAAAATAAATAATTTATTACTTGGTGGTTGAATGGTTTTGAACGTCTCAACATAGTTGGGGCCTTAATATCTTGGTAAATAAGGGAATATGACATTGAAATATGTGGGAATATTCAATGTTTTTGATCATATTAGAAATGTGGAAAAATATTTATTATTTTCAAAAATAATTTTCACTGATCCATGATGTGTTTCACATGAAATATAGTATGATAATATATTTAGAACCATCTCATATTTTCAGTTGGGAGGACCCTATTATAGAACATGATATGTATTTGATTGATTATCTAATTAGTATTATTAATATTAAAAAAATGTTCTTCATGGAATGTCTATACCCATGGTTCATGTTACATAAGATCAAGTTTCATTTTCTCAAGAGGAAAGTGATCACAGGGTATTGATGAAAGAGTATTAACCTTAAATATTTGATATTGAGTTCCTCATGACATGATTTCAAGGGTAGGATAGAATTTATAGAGGGGGAATTATTACATCCCAACACCGAATTTCAATTACATACATAACATTTTCGTGATATTATTTTATTGGGATAATTAACTTTTAATTTGGATATATTTGGGAATATTCATGTTGGGTTTTTGCCTATAAATTCATAGTGCATTATTAGAGAAACCATTGCAGGTAAGACCAAAAAATTGTGTTCTTTATTTTTGAGTCATATAGGAGAGCACACAATTATAAAAAAACTAATGCAATTAATCCCTCACAAGGTGTGACTTGATACAATGGGGTTATTCTTGATATGATTCTTATGGGTCAAGATGTGTGCCTAAATAATGACACATGTTTTAATTATTCCAAATTATGATTTTTGGTCCTAAAAATAATTCTTCAAGCATCATTAATATTTTTCTGGGAAGGGATCAGGACAAACATGACACACATTTTATATTTTTGGGATTCATTTGCTATAACTAGTTTATATCAATTAATATTTATTTCTTATATCTATATCTATATATTTTAATATTTCTTACCATTCTTCATTATTCTTATAGATCCACCATTACTCTACGAAAAAAATCATAAATTTGTGTATTAGATGATAGATATATGTTTTATGACATAATATAATTAAATTAAAAATTTAATCATTATAAAACTAGTATTCTATTCCCTAATCATCATTTAGAATCATGTGGCCTTCATAAATTGTTGAGGAACCACTTTTTATTAATTATGGCCATCAAATCACTATTAGTTGAAACCTTTTCGAGAATATTGGATCATTATGAATTTAAGTAGGAATATTTTAATGGTAATTCATATTTATTGAAACTATTATTGTTTTATTAATTTTAAATGATTTTCTAATTTGTTTTGAAATCATGAATTGTGTCTTTCATAAATTATTCACAAATGGAAGGTTATGTGTGATGATTGTACTTGGAAATTCATATGAACATTTATTATCATTTATGAAAAATCATATTTATTTTAAACTACTTATTTGATTCAAGAATTTCATAAAGAATTTTTGGATGAAAAAGAATTAAATTTTTTATTATTTTGATATAAAAATAATTGATTTAAATTTTATGAGTGTTTGAGAAATAGTATATTTTATTAGGTTTTCGAAATAAGATGGCGTGTTTTGAAATTTTTCACGGGGCCCATTGAAATATTTTTTGAATTTTTTTTTGATATTTATTGTAACGAATGATTGACACAAATAAGAGTTAATACCATGAATAACATGTTTTATTTGGTAGTTAGGAGGAATGATATGTGTGAATGGTAAAATTATATATTCCAATGAATTGATAATGATAATTTTAACTAAATTTTATCAGTGTAGTGGGCTCATTAACTTGTGTGGAATTCAAATCTCTCAATCACTAAGACTATGCAGAAACGTGTGACTATAATTATCATTCCCCAGGTGTTACTATCATTTTGCGATTAATAAAATTAATTATACATTACAATATCTAATAAAAATTATCATTCATGAATGTTTTATATAATGACTATTCATGGATTTTTTTATAATTTACTCATATATTAATTTATTATTTCATATAAATAAATTAATTGATTTTTACTATCCATTGATTCTATTTGAAGCTAATAATTTTCAATAATTTGGAAAAAAATCCATAATAAATATTTTATTTCAAATTTAGAATATTATTTATTGGATATGGCATATAACAAGAATAAACGAGGAGAACAAAATAGGATCTATTTTCTATTCCCTACCATTTGACTTCGTGAATATGTATATTTTCTTATGTAAAGTATAGTTATAGGGAAGGAACTACTTAGAGGTGGTGGATTTTATTTATTATATGGTTCTTGTGAGTTGGCGATTACCAGTGGAGAATGATATCAACTTATTTTCTATATATTTTATGATGTTTTGATTGATTTTTTATGTGATGAATTTTGTTTACGTATCTATTTTGATACTTTTTCAGTCATTTTGTGTTAGTTTTTTTTGTAAAATAGTATTTGGCATACAATATATTTATTGTTACTTATATATGGTTTTAAATTTATGAGTTATTTTGGAGAATAAATCAAGAAATATTTATAGTTTTTGTATCCAAGAAGTATTTTCTAGATTTTAGGGATTAGGAACATCTTTCAATACGTGTCAGAATTTATTTGTGTACAATTTATATGGGTTATCATGTCATTTTGTGATACTATTATTACTATTTATTATTTATTTCTTAAAAAAATGTTTTTTATTCAATAAAATTAACTAATAAGATGACATTATTGACTATAAAAGATAACATCAAGGATTAAGGCTATTTTTTTTAAAATAAAGTAAAGTAGAAATAAATAATTTATAGATAAATAATAATTAAAATGAAAATATTGTGAATCATGTACTAAACATGAAAATCCAAAATAATTATTTTTTATATTTTATTCATGTTTTACATTAAGAATATCACGATTAATTTTTCTCTTTTTATCAATTTAAATTATCCAACTCACATTGATATTTCAAATTCAATTACTCTTAAGTAGAAAAAATTCCAATCAAAAATATATTCTGGTTTGCCATTTTCAAATAAAAATTATGATTATTAATTTTTTAGCTATATATGAGAACATTTTGGATAATACTCATGATACTTATAAGAGGAAATAATCATGATTTATGCTTCAATGAGAAATTATGGAAAATTAAATAAAAATGAATTTTTATAAATATTTCCTATATAATAACTTATGAAAAATAGAATATCTCATCATAATGAGATAACTCCCATGTAAAATAAATTTAAGGAATAATGAGTAGATAACTCATCAATAAGGATTATAGAGAATAATTTCTATATAATAAATATATAAGTTATTTTTTGGTGACCAAAATAATATTAAAGGATGAGTTGAAGATATATTATATGAGTATTATTTAATCATAATGGGAGAGCTAGTCATGTTAATTGAGGGATGTGAGAAGAAACATATAATATTTTCATGATGAAATACTTGATGAGTATAAATTAATAATAAGAAATGAAACATATTTGTTGATCATTTTTTATGGTAATCAATATTATAGAATGATGATAACAATAAGAATATATATGGTCATATTGTGATACCCAAATACAAATTCTGTTATTTCAGATATTTGTTTTGATGAATTTAGCATGATAAAATGCGATATTTGAAAATCACTATTTTCTCATAATTAGATAGAATCCATTAAATAGATTATGAATGAGAAATTGATTCTAGAATATGAACTATGATAATGTTTAATTTTTTTTCATTATGATTAAAATGTATTCAAATATTGTATGTTAAGAAGAATAAAATTTTATGATGATGATGATGATCTAATTACATCCATGTAAGAATACATATCTTCAAAAATAAGGATTGATGTTTTTATAGACCAACAATGAAAATGACAATTACATGTGAGGTTTTTTAGTTTTTGATTTACAGTGGGTTCATGATAATAATGAATCAAATTTTATTTGGATTATAATTGGATGATATACTTGTGAATTATTCTTATAATTTTAGTATTTGTTATATTACATGGATAGTTCGAATCAAACCAAGGATTGGGATTCCCACATCCTAGATGGATGATGAAAAACCATAGTGTTATACTACTTAATTTAAACTTTTTAATAACATGGTTGTCTTTCTTATTTGTTGTATTAGAGGAAATTATTTTTAACTACTTATTTTTGTTGATAGACTAAAGGGGATAAAATATTAAAACAATATTTTTTTATTTTTTAAATTATTAATCTCACATAATTTACCCAATATCATGTCCATATTCATGGATCCCATCCTAATTTAATTTATTATTATTGAAAAGGTTCAATATGATTAGATATATTTTTTATTAACTAATTTTCTTATTAGACGTGTATGATTTGAATACATAGATAGATTATAAAAGTAACATAGATTAATATCCATATTTCTACACCTATTAATGAAATGGATTATTTTATACGACATTGAAAAATATTATATGAATAGATGTAATTTAGCTAAGGGAATAATCAATGGTTAATAGGGAATCAACACTACCAGATGGATATTATAGTTGAAAATGTTTTGAGAGTATTAAAATTATATTGAGAATAAGTCTTCAAATTAATAAATTTATAGTTATGATGAATCTAATGAGAATATTTATATGATGAAACAATTATTTATTTCTATTACAGTGATATTTAATTTATTGAAATGATCCATATTGATGTTTTCACACACACACACACATATATATTGATACATTCACATAATAAGGGACTTAAATACGATGAAGCATATCAAGAAAAAAGTGTTTCTATAATAAGAGATGCATTTATTAAAAAGATAATTAGTTTCATAATTATATAAAATATGGTTACATTTAAATAAAAATGAATATAAATATTCAACTAATTATATATATAAATATAATGTAAAATTGATGAAAAATATTATTGAGATTACTTTGAGTTTAATTTTTTTAATGTGATACATTAATTATATATGTAACATGATGTATCTATGAATGAAAACTTTATTTAGTATAAAAGTAACGAAAATAAAAATAGGAGATTCAAATTACATTACATGATGAAATAAGAAATCATAGAGATAAAATGATGAAGATAACAGGAGAATGGTAAGATAAGTAGAAATCACTTCAAGCTTATAATTACAAGATTCTATCAATCTCATAGGATTATCTTATAAAAAATAGCCAATATTTCCTTAAATGGATCCCTACACAAAAAAATAATAAGTTTTTGTAATATTAATGGTTACACAACAATAATATAGTATTCAATGGTTCAAGTTTTATCCCTGATCATGATAGAATGTTGCACTTTAGTCAGTATTGGGAAATCTCATCCTGATACCACATCTTCCCCCTTTCTCATCCCCTTTGCATGAGACGTGTAAGAATACATTCACAATTAGATGTTTTTACACATAAATTTCCATTATGTGTTCCTAAATGTGGTTTTATCCTATGGTTCCCCCTTTTGTGGCCTATAAATATGTGATCTTGGGTGATCATCCTCTTCAACATCTCACATCACTATCCCAATTCCTCTGATCTCTATGAGGGATTTTTTAAATAATATCTATGGAAAAATAATTATACATTGGTGAAATTTAATTCACCTCAATTTTCCCCTGATAGTCAATAATTAAGATAAAACCTCACTCCCCCAACTATATATAATTTTCCACTTTCCATAATCATTGAATCTAGAAAATCTCAGAATAACCTCAGTTCTGTACATAGAATTTTTCAACACCCACAACGTTTTAGTATTAGATTTCATTTGGACATTGAAAATGTAATCTAAAATATATATTCAATTTAATTTTCATTTGTATTAATTCTCCTTGAAACTGATTGGGTAATTCATTCTTTTTAAATTAATACATGGATTTTGCTTCTTTGTCTTTCCATACAATTCTAAAACCCATCCATCATTAAGAGTATATGATAATATTTCACTGATTTATATATTAATGTTGAATCCACAATAATTATGGAATATACCATGGTCTCTCATATATAAAATGATAATGAATTTTCTTCCCCTCTCTCCTAAAAGATATTCCAGAGTGTGGGTCCATGTATCTACTTCTAGAAGAAGAATCTACTTTCTAAATACCCATAATGATTTTATTTATCCGATATATAGTGTAATTTTGAATAGAGATTTATGAATCTAGGAATGAAACATCCCTTTATATGAATAATTATAGATATAATATAATTCAAAACTTCATGAACCCTCCTTTTCTTATGAGTGGTATTGAACACTTTATACCCATTTCATCGTCACTTTTGAGGAACTGAAGAATGGTTTATTAAAGAAGGATTGTTATAAATTGAATCGATATAATTTGTAGCTATTATACATCATCATAAAGATCCCTACTAGATAGTGTAAATCGATTCAAAGTCTATTACCTCACAATTTAAATACATATATGATTTGTTATCTTCCTCTAGAAATATGTATGTAGACCCTTGTAAAGAAACAATGGATTTGTCCATCATAGACTCCCTGATGAATTTATGGTGTCTCACCATGATGAACCTTCTCATTCTCCTATATTGATTCTATATATATGTCTATAGAATATGATTATCCTCCCACCATTGAGGATATATGGTCATTTTATCTATAAAATCTTCCATCTCTGGTTAAATATCATATAACGGAATCACACTCCAATCTCTATAAAGGATAACTTATTTTTATTTCTAATACTATCGAGATATTTATATAAAATAATTTACCTATAGAAATTAATGAACCAATAATATATCACAACCATTTTGGAATTTTTTATAATATTGGAGAATATCATGACCTATATTCTCTAATAAATTAAATGTAATGGAAATCTAATGCCAACATGTATATGTATTATTCAATGGTAATAATAACACATTAAAATTAAAAAATAAACTCTTCAACATATAAATTTCAGGCTTTTATTGGGAATAATTCCTACATCTATAATCCCATTTTTTCTAAGTATGTCACTCTTAAATATCATAATAATCTATCTTGAGAATAATCGTATTTGATTGAACATTAGTTTTCAGGCCTAGTGATTGATTTTGGTAAAGGATCTAGACTGTTATGAAATTGTATTAAGAGAATAAATTATTGTTAAAAATGAAATCACACCGTGAATTTACAAATCACAATGTCAAAATTTTGGTTTGTCCAGGTCAATTCATTAAAATGCATGATAGGTTCTACGTATATCGCATGATCTTTATTAATGTCATGAATGGTTTCTTGAAAATCCATGAATCTAATTCAAAATTCAACAATGGGATTCATGATGTGGAAGATGTTTATTAATTATTTTTTCCAAAGGTGATTTTTCTCTAATGGTATGTGAAAATAACGAAATTCATGATGTTAACATCAAATTCTGAATTTGAATGTGTAGAGATTAACCTACTTGTATGAAAACCATAACATTTGTATTTTCTGATATCAAATATCCATTTATTGTTGACCATATTTAGTTGGATTTTTGGAATTCATGTAGTACCCCCGGTTTTAGGTATTTCGCCTTTCTTTATGCCTTTTTATGTATTTATAGTGCATGAAATGAGTTGGGAAAAGGTTGGGAGAGTTTTGAACTTTTTTGAATGAGTTTGGAGGCTTTTAAAGGGGTGCATGGTTTGAGCACAATTAGTGTAAACCATGCGGATGTTCCAGGAACCATGAAAAGGGAGGCAGTGGGCTTCGCAAGGCCTACACACAGTTTTCCAAACCGTGCGAGTAAACTGTGTGGTCACTTTCTCTCAAAGCAGTGGCATGAGAACGGTTAGTGCACGGTTTTCTAAATCGTGTGGGCTAAACCGTGCGCCCACATAAATTTGGGGTTTTTAAGTTCGAGATCCCTCAAGCATGACTTAAAACACTACCCTCTTCCTCCCACTCGAGCCTCACTCAGGATTTTTGGTTCTCAGGGGCTATAAAGGCTCTCCCAGTCATTTTTGAAGGGTTTTGAATAGGATTAAAGAGGGCTTGAAAGCGATTTCTCTCGGGTAAGTCTTCTCCCATGGTTCCATAGTGCTTTCCTCTAGATCTGCACTTCCCTCCTTCTTGGTTTTCTAGATCTGCACATGTTGTGTGTAAAAATAAGGTTGTTTTTGCCTAATATGATAACGTTTGGGCCCGTTGATATTAGGCAAGGGTTTTTAAGGAAGTTTCGAGGAGGTGTTCTACTGGATTGGGGTGCATTTTGTCGAACAGTCGATTTCACCAAACCCTACGATGTAGGTGGCTTCTCTCTCGACTCCACTTGGTGGAATTGTGTGGTGCATTTACAATTAAATTATTTTTATGAAGTTTTATTGGTAAATCCTAGGTCAAATTTGTGTAAAATTTATGGGAGATGAAATTGGGGTTTTGGGAAAAAATGGGTTTTGTTGGAAATGGATTCAATGGGATGAATTTAAAATGTGGATTTTATAATGACATTGAACTTGAGTGTGATAATGGAATGTGATGGTGATTACAATAATGGGTGATTTTGTGTGGCTTGTGCTTGTGAGGATATGAATGGGATGTTTTAATATAATGTGTTGTGATATTGTGGAGTGTTCTTGAATGTGCCACTATAATCCGGGAGATGGATGGATAATGGTCAGAAGGGCCACTATCAAACAAGTGGCCAAGAAATTACCACTTGTCGGGTTGTGAACAGATTGGGCTGAGAAAGTACCCCAGTTTTTGGTTGATTGTTTGATTGTGTATTGTTTGTGTATGGGGCATGTGAGTGAAATATGATCATGGTAACCAGTGTCTGTCTTGATTGTGGTGGTTCTCCCATGTGTGGCATGTTTGGATTTTGTAATCAGTTTTTCATTAGAATTGTTTTATATAAAAAAATTTATATAAATGTGCTACCGGTTTATCCTAGTGGCATGTGTATGGTTGTCACATGGGGAAATCATACTGAGTAGTTGTACTCACCCCCTGCTTTGGCACTTTGGTGTATTTGCAGATGTAGTATACTGGGACGTGGGCAAAGGTAATGCATCTCCATCTTTTAGCGGTGCCTCGTGAAGCATGGTGGTGTATGGAGCTTGGAGCTGGGGTGGAGTTGTGTTTGTGTCACGGATTGTTGTGGTTGCCTTTTGGTTTCCATTGTACTATGATGTTTTGGAAATATCCGGTTGTATAAACCTTTGGTTGTTTTGACATGGTTGGTTGAATTGAAATGCATTCATTATAGTTGTTTGTTGTTGGTTGGTCGGGTTATCCTCTTGAGGGAAAATCGTTCCCCCGTTTTTTTCTTCTGAAGCCCTCGACATTTATTACTATCCTTTGGCGCCTTGGGAACGTCTCTTAATGCCAAGTGACCCTCACCGCTTCCTCAATAAAATGAGGTAGGGGCGGGGCGTTACAAGTGGTATCAGCTTGTTCTGTCCTTTGGAGTTGATTCTCGGATTTGGAGATGACATTCGTTCATGGTTATTCCTAGAGTCGGGATGGTAGCAAGGCGTAGGACTGTCAGAACATGGAAAATATAGCATAAAACGACGTACCTAACCCTTTTATGATGAACATCATGTTACCTCGGAGTTGGGTACATAAGTGCTTTGGAGCCACTTATAGGCATTAAAAATATCATTGTTGTGGGTGTAGCCAATGAGATGAGCATGACTTGTATGATAGAAATGAATTCCCTCTAGAATACATATTTCATTTAGGTTTAATGATTTATGGGTTGAATTGAAAAATGGTTTTTTTCAAATGTGTGAACCTGAAATGTGAATAAACATGGTATTTTGAAAATTGTGGATTTTTAAAAATGGTGCAACATGGAAAATGTGCATGAATAGAAAGCCTAGTTGTGATTAATTGTTATAAAATGGTATTTGATGTTATTGATTCTCCATGTCTATGGTAGCGAGGATTATGCTTGTTTGTTATATGTTTATAGAAATGGCACTGTGTCGGCGTCGTAGAGTCCAACCGGAAGCGGCTGATGAGAATCTGGTTGCACCTGAGCCCACGGTGAACGAGTAGCTAGTGAAAAGTATAGTCCAAGCTTTCCATGAAGTGGGAAGTATAAATAGAATGGAAGAGCCCAAGAATATCGACTATGTGGCTCACTTTTAGAAGCACAACCCATCCGTTTTTAGGGGTGATACGGCCCCAGAAAGGGAAGAGGCTTTGGTGTCCCGATTAAATAGAATTTTTGATTATTGGGAACCCCGACCGAGATGAAGGTCAAGATATCAACGTATAAACTAGAGGATATTACCCTTCAATGGTGGGAGCTCGTAGTCCAAGTGGGGACGGACAAGGGTATGACGTGGGAAAACATTGAGGAATTGATTAATAAACAATTCTACAATCATACATTCAAGATTCATTGAACAACTGTCTTTTTCAGTATGAAGCATGAACATATGTCGGTAATAGAGTATGCCGCAATGTTTGTGAGCTTAGTGAGGTTTTCACCTGAGGTGGTGGGTAGAATGTCGCTGAAAGAAAGTATTTTCGAGGCGGGCTTGAGGCAGGAAATCCGTTCTAAAATAGTGGTGTTGTTTATCAGGGACTACACAGAAATGGTAAATCGAGCCTCAGTAGCAGAACAAGATCTGTTGGGAACTCCGGGCAGATAAAAATTGGTGATACCCACGTGGACTAGTGGGAACTCTAATGCTGGGTTCAAGCAAAATAGGGACACATATTCCCAGAGTGGGAGCATGACACAAAATTTGACGATGGGACCAGTGAACCTACCTCCGAATCCCCCAAGTAAATTGGGATGTTTTCAGTGTGGCTCCTCGACGCATATCAAGTGGGATTGCACGACACAAACCAGAGCATGTTATAGTTGTAAGCAGATGGGGCATCTCCAGCGCTACCGTAGGAATGCTCCAAGGACGGGTGTGCGTGACACTCCGCAAGGATCACAGGCGTCCTATGATTCGACGAGATGAGTGCAACAACATACCCCTCGTCAGCAGGGTACATTTAGTCATGGTGATTCTCGGAATACCATGATGCCTCAACAAGGCAATAAAGAGAAGAGTGTGACAACGAAGGCATTGTTCGGAGCTGAGCAGGTTGTGTTGGATGATCAGTCGGGACCATCCCCAGTGCGAGGTACGATTCTGTTAAATTCTACCTGCATGCAAGTGTTTTTTGATATGGGTGTTTCACACTCTTTTATAGCTTCCCGTGTTGTTGTGTTATTGCGTTTAAAGGTAGAGATGATTCCCTCAGTATTGAATCTTCAAACTCCTCTTGGTCGAAGAAAGTGTCGATCGTTCTTGTGTAGATCATGTTGTATCGTTGTGGGAGAAATTGAGAGAGTGTGGGATTTCATAGTACTTTCCATGGATGGATATGATGCAATCCTGGGCATGTATTGCCTCATAGCGTTTAAGGCCCACATCGATTGTTATACGCAAACAGTCAGTTTTAAAACACATGATGGCATTGGACATCTCTTAAGAGGGGAGAGGCATGAGAAGCAGGTTGCAGGAGGATTTTTGGCACCGGCTGTTGGAACGTTATTATATCAATTGGAAGTATTGTTGTTGGAATCAATAGAAGATGTTGAGTAGAGTGTTCTTCCAGTAGTGGTAGATCAGTTCATGGATGTTTTTTTCTGAAGAATTCTCTGGGTTACCTCCCGTAAGAGAAGTGGAGTATACGATTGATCTCCTTCTGGGGACCAGTCCAATCTCAATCCCGTCTTACCGGATGGGACCTGAAGAATTTAGGGAGTTGACGGTCCAGTTGGAGGAGTTAGAAAATAAAAGATATATCTGGACTATCACATCTCTGTGGGCAACAGCAGTGTTGTTTGTGAAAAAGGCAGATGGAACTTTGAAGCTCTGTGTTGATTATCATAGACTTAACAAGTGAAGATAAAGAACAGATATCCACTTCCACGAATTGATGATTTTTTCGACCAGTTGAGGGGAGCCCAATGATTCTCCAAGATCGACCTGAGGTTGGGATATCATAAACTACGAGTAAGAAAGGAGGATATCCCTAAAATAGATTTCAGAAGTCGATATAGCCATTATGAGTATGTTGTTATGGCCTTTGGTCTAACAAATGCACTAGCAGTGTTCATGGAATTCCTGAATCAGATATTTTAGAGATATTTGGATTCATTTGTGGTGGCTTTTGTGGATGATATTATGGTGTGTTCAAAGACAAGGGAGTAGCATGAGTTGCACTTGTCGATAGTGCTAGAGATCTTGCGAGATCATCAGTTGTAGGCCAAATTGTCAATGTGTGAATTTTAGATCCAGGAAGTCCGTTTTCATGGCCATGTGAGTTATGAATGGGGTGTATCAGTGGATCTGGAAAAGATAGAGGCTGTTATCTCATGGAAACCACCAATGAATGAGTTTGAGGTACGAAGATTCCTTGGTCTAGCTGGGTACTACCACCGCTTTGTTCGTGATTTTTCACGTCTGGATTCACCAATGATAGCATTAACAAGAAAGAATGTTCTATTCCAGTGGAATGAGCAGTGTCAGAAGTGCTTCGAAGAGATGAAAAGTCGCCTTACATCAGCACCAATTTTGGTTCTGCCAGAACCAGGAAAAGGGTATGTGGAGTATTGATATGCATCAATATTAGGGTTGGGGTACATTCTCATGCAAAGATATCATGTGGTTGCATATGGATCACGACAGTTTAGGGTGCATGAGAATAACTACCCAACTAATGATTTTGAGTTGGTGGCAGTGTTCCATGCCTCAAAAATGTTGTGCCATTATCTCTTCGGTCAGAAATTCGTGGTCTACATGGATCATAAGAGTTTAAAGAAAATTTTCTCACAAAGGGATCCAAACATGAGGCAAAGGAGATGAATGGAATATGCCTATATGTTTGATTTTTACTTAATGTACACACAGGGTAAGGTAAATTCGGTAGAGGATGCATTAAGTAGGAAATCATATACTCAGGTTTTGAAACATGCATCAGACCAGTAGCAGTTGATGTCGGTTATAGCCGATATGTGGTTGGAATGTGAGGACCAGGGTGATTGAGCGGTCTTCTTTCTGGTTAAGTTGATTCTTGACTTGGTTGGCCAAGTTAGAGGGGCACATATATCTGATCTAGAATGTGTGACCATGGGGTAGAGACTCAATGGTGGGGATTGCATTGAGGGTTGGCAATTGAATAAAGAATCATTTTTGTGATTCTGAAATCAGATTGTTTACCAGTGACTTGTTAGGAGGATCTTATTAGGGCGTACCATCATTCCAGGTGGTATGTCCACCCTGGAATTCAGAAGATGTATAAGGCGTTAAAAGAGAAGTTCTGGTGGGTTGGAATGAAATGAAGAGTGGTTGAGTTCGTTTCACGATGCTTGACTTGCCAGCAGGTCAAGGTAGAGCACTAGAGGCCAACGGGAATGTTGTAGTCTTTACCTATCCCGGTTTGGAAGTGGGAGAGGATAGCGATGGATTTTGTCATAGGTCTTCCAAGAACGGTCAGAAAACACGATGCCATTTGGGTGATAGTGGATCAACTAACAAAGTTGGCCCATTTCATCCCAATTTGTGAATCTCATATAGTGGAGGATCTGTCCAAGATCTATATCCGGGAGGTGATAAAGAGGAATGGAGTTCCAGTTTTGATAGTATTAGATAGAGATACGAGGTTTAAATATTGTTTCTGGAAATCCTTGACGCAAGCCCTTGGAACAAAGTTTACCATGAGTACGTCATATCACCCTCAGACGGATGGCCAATCCGAGAGGATGATAAAAACATTGGAAGATATGTTGTGAGCTTGTGTAATGGATTTTGGTGGCTCATTGGAGGAGAACCTGTCCTTGGTTAAATTCTCGTACAATAACAGTTATTAAGCATCCATACAGATGGCTCCGTTTGAAGCATTTTATGGGCGGTCGTTTCGTTCTCCACTATGTTGGGTGGAAACATGCGAGTCTTTGATTGTTGTACCGAGTCTTGTCCAGGAGACTTCCAAAAAGATCAAGTTGATCTGGAAAATGATAGAGATGACTCAGAGTCTTCCGAAATCATATGTGGATGATCTTTGATGACCGTTGTCATTTGAGGTGAGTGATCATGTTTTCTTGAGGGTTTCTCCTCGGTTGGGACATCGTCGGTTTGGGTAACATGGGAAGTTATCTCCGAGGTACATTGGACCTTCTGAGATTTCATAGCGGGTTGGTGAGTTGGCTTATCAGTTGGCTTTTCCACATAGGTTCAGTGCGGTACACAATATATTCCATGTGTCGTAGTTGAAAAAGTACCTGCTAGATCCGAGCCATGTTATTCGATGGGATCAGGTTGAGCTAGAGCCGGATGCTTTGTTGGTGCACATGCCAGTGCGGTTTGTGGATAGAAAATAGAATGTATTGTGTGGAAAAAGAATCAGTTTAGTTTGGATTTTTTGGCAACATGGCCAGATCCAGGAAGAAACATGGGAACGAGAGAAATAAATGGCTGAGCAGTGGCCTGAGCTCTTTCGGCAAAGGGCGGGTGCACTACATTTTGAGGATGGAAAGTTTAATGGTGGGGAGAATGTAGTACCCTCAGTTTGAGGTATATAGCCTTTATTTATGAATATTTATGTGTTTAAAGTGCATGAAATGAGATGGGGAAAGGTTGGGAGAGTTTTGAATGGGTTTGAATGAGTTTGGAGGCTTTTAAAGGGGCGCACGTTTTGAGAATGGTTAGTGTAAACTGTGCGGATGTTCCAGGAACCGTGCGAAGCGAGGAAGTGGGCTTCACACGGCCTGTGCACGGTTTTCCAAACTGTGTGGGTAAACTGCGCGGGGACCTTCTCTCGAGGTAGTGGCATTTGCACGGTTAGTGCAATGTTTTCTATACCATGTGGGATAAACCGTGCGACCACTTAAAGTTGGGGTTTTTATGTCCAGGCTCCCTCGGGCTTGACCTAAAACACTCCTCTCTTCCTACCATTCAATCGTCACTCGGGATTTTCAGTTCTTAGGGGCTAGAAGGGATATCCCACTAATTTTGGAAAGGTTTTGATGAGGATTCAATAGGGTTTGAAGGCGATTTCTCCTGGGTAAGTCTTCTCCAATGGTTCCTTGGTTTTTTCCTACGGATATTCTCTTTCCTCCTTCTTGGTTTTCCAGATATACATTTGTTGTGTGTAGATCTAGGGTTTTTTGGCCTAATATGCAAACATTTGGGCCCATTGATGTTAGTAAAGGGTTTCTAAGGATGTTTCAAGGAGGTGTTCTACCGGATTGGGGTGCATTAGGGAGAAAGGTCGATTTTGCCAAACCTTAAGAGGTAGGTGGCTTCTCTCTCGACTCCACTTGGTGGAATTATGTGGTGCATTTATAATTAAATTATTTGTTTTAGGTTTAATAGGTAAATCATGGAGAAAATTTTTGGAAAATTTATGGGAGATGAAATTGGGGTTTTGGAAAAAATGGCTTTTGTTGGAAATGGATTCAATGGGATGATTTTAACATGTGGATTTTAAAATTACATTGAAATTGAGAGTGATAATGGCATGTGATGGTGATTGAAATAATGAGTGATTTTGTGTGGCTTGTGCTTGTGTGGATATGAATGGGATGTTTTATTGCAATGTGTTGTGATATTGTGGAGTGGTCATGAAAGTACCACTATAATCCGAAGGATGGATGTATAATGGTCGGAAGGGCCACCATCAAGCAAGTGACCAAGAAAGTACCACTTTTTGGGTTGTGAACGGGTTGGGCCGATAAAGTACCCCCATTGTTGGTTGATTGTTTGATTTTGTAATATTTATGGATGTGTATTGTGAGTAAAATATGAACATGGTAACTGGCATGTGTCTTGATTGTGGTGGTTTTCCCTTGTGTTTCATGTTTGGCTTTTGTAATCAGTTTTTCTTTGGAATTGTTTTATATAAAATGTTTTATATAAATATGCTAACGCTTTATCCTAGTGGTATGTGTAGGAAAGTTATATTGGGAAATCCTACTAAGTATTTGTACTCACCCCCTGCTTTGGCACTTGGGTGTCTTTGCAGATGTAGTATACCGGGATGTGGGTAAAGGTAAGGCATCTCCATCTTTTAGCGGTGCCTCATGATGCTTGGTGGTTCATGGAGCTTGGAGCTGGGGTGGAGTTGTGGTTGTTTAGCGGATTGTTGTGGTTTCCTTTTGGTTTCCATTGTACTATGATGCTTTGGAAATATCTAGTTGTATAAAACTTGGGTTGTTTTGACATGTTTGGTTGAATTGAAATGCATGCATTATATTTGTTGGTTGTTGGTTGGATGAGTTATCCTCTTGAGGGAAAAGCGTTACCCCGTTTTTTATTCTAATGGCCTCAGCATTTATTTCCAGCCTTTGGTGACTTGGGAACATTTCTTAAGGCCAAGTGACCCACACTGCCTCCTCAAGCCAGTGAGGTAGGGGCGGGACATTACAATTCATCTCCAAAATAGAAACTCATTTTTCAAGATACAAAAGTTCTTGATCGAGTAATTGACAGAAAAACTTTGGTTCTAATTATTTTTCCCTTTTGATTCATTTTGGTTTTCCTTTTTAACAACATTTGATATTTCAATTTTTCTTAATATATTGGAAGGATGTTGGAACATGTATATAAATTATATATTTATAGAATTGTAACATAATCACTACATTGGATGTTTGATTTCAAGAATTTCTTCCTAAATATTAATTATAATTCATCTAGTTTTTGAAATAAGTGAATTAATTCTATAGTTCCATTAACAAGATATACATAAATAAAAAATAACTTCATTGATTTATATTAACATTCCCAGACCAAGCTTTGATCATGTTTTTTCCATGGTATTGTGGCTGGGTATGTGCGGTTCTAATATATTTTCTTTCCCTTGAACATGTGATGAACTAGCAGTCTCGATAACATGCTTTTAGATTACCTAGATTTTAGGATAATGATGAATTTGTTTTTTCTATATATATATCTCTTCCAATAACAGTGGATTCAAAAATAGGGAATATATTTATCATTAATTAATAACCATATGGAAAGTGGTATTAATAATAACATGAGAAATATGATAAATAAGATATTCGGCTTCATTGTTCATCATATTACAAAAACGATGCCTACATTCAAGATTCATTAATTCATTATACATGGTACCAATAATTCATCTTGATGAATTATAATCCTGCACTTGATATTTTATAGTTATTTACCCATGTAATGGTATTTCATAATAGGATGACATAATTGGCTCTAATATTGGAAGTTTCATCAATCCCATTGAGATGAATGGTTTCCTCTTGATGATGTTAAAATGGGAAGACATAAGATACTCCAATATAAGAAATTCATATGGGGTCTAGTATTATTGGTCATGATACCCCATGAAGATGCGCGCCTTTGGAATATGCATGTTTATCAAATATAAATATTTTTTATAGAGAATATTTTAGTTTCATGAGACATAATAATAGGAATTTATCTTGATGTAGGATAATTATCTAGTAGCATTTTTTATTTGTTCCTTATTTACGAGAATGATCCCTTTCTAGATATATCCACCATCATGTAGAAGAAGGTTTGGCTATCCCATGTTTATATCCCAGATCATTAGGTTTAATAGTGTTAATTATTTTTATCACTAATTTCTTAATTAATAATCATGATAAAAACATTATTTCATGCACAATATACTCATTATAGGCTTTTGAGATGTAGTGGGTGTTGAATATCCATGATTTACTTATAGCCTATTCAATAAATTCTGGTAACCAAAGAAGATTTAATGGTTTCAGTTTTAGTAATGGGGAATGTAGCATGAGTTAATTGATTTCTTGAATTCTGGGAATCAGTTTGGAGATATGAAAAACATTTTGTTAGGTACTAGGGTCATTGGTGTGTTTCACTAATATCATTAGTATTTTACATTAATGAATTTTGGTACGTAATTTTGTTATATCCATCAAGATGTTGCATTGTTTCTAATGTTATTTTATTTATACTATATTTATGATATTGTAAATGATTAATTGTCTGTTTAGAAATTCAATTTTTTCTACACTATTTTATTGTGTATAGTATCACTAATATATTTCATAAATCATCATTTCAAGTCAAAATACTCTAGTGTACGAGGAGGCATGGATAAGGTCATGTGACCCACATAACTTTTTTATGTGACGGATTACTAAGACTATGGCATTACAAAGTGGTATCAAATGATGGATTACATTCAATTTTATAATATTTGAGATATTTTGACAGGAGATTAAGAGTTTAACCTAGGATTTGTTTTCTAAACATTTTGTTCACATAAATGAATTTTGATGTTAATTCCTCTTTAAAAATTTACTTATTATATGACATTGATAATAATAATTATTCAAATCTTGGTTTGATATGTCAGAAGATAAGTAATATTGGATCATGATTTGAATATACTGATATCCACCACCATTCATTTCTATATTTCTTACATATTTACCTTCTATGACAGATCAAACCATATAAATTTTCAAAATATTTCACTTAATATTCATGGTAGCAACAGATGAATAAAACCATTATGTTATTGAAAATTACTAGTTAATATAGTTAAATATGAATATTGAGTTTGTTATTCCTTATTATTTTAACCATTCAAGGATTAACATGTTGGGTAACCAAGGTCTTATAGAGTGTGTTTAGTCTTATGAGAAAATGAATCCTCCTAATTTTTAGGTTGAGCTTCCTGAGAGTGGTAATTAGAAAATATCTAAAATGATGAGATAAAACCACATGAATCTATAGAGAATCAATTCAAAAAGTTGATTCATTAAAATTTCATAAGTTTTATGTCAACTATAGAGAGAGAGAGATCGTTCACATAGTTACATTGATGTATGATCTAACCAGAGAGTTCCATCTACAAAATAATATAATATTCATCGGGGTGGAATTATAATGAACCAAACATTTCATATATAGGTTTTATATCTTAATTTATTAGTATTCAATACATAACATAATGATCCATCCCTGAATCATAAATGTCTTTTACATATATGAAGTTAGACACATATGATATGGGTAATTTTTTCCCAACATTATCTCCCAATATGTTATTAATTAATATATCCCTTCCTAGAAATATCATACATAATAGCATTCCTCACAACCTAGTGAATGAATAAATAAGAAATAGTGTGCTCAGATACACAGTAATGGTTAAAAAAATGGATATAATCATATCTTAAAAACAAGGGTATCATTACGTGATAATAACTTTTAAAAATCATACCTTTCATATCTTATATCATAAAAATGAGTCATGGAATAAATTCTATCATTTCATAATACATGAATCATAAATAAAAATAGAATAAACCATGAGATCATGTAACTGGAATAAATAAAAAATTAATTGATTATGTAGAAGAAAATAAAATCTTATGTCTAGGATACCAAACAATACATTCATAGCATATTAGGATTGGGATAACCACTTAATTACCTACTATGGGATTGGTATTATCTCATATGTTCATTCTTTTTGTCTTAGGATAACCTCTCATGTGCCATTTGAGATCATAAATTATTAAAAAGTATTCAATTCAATCGTGGAACATATATTTACTACCCATAAAATTAATAATATCATGAATATGTGTTCAAAAAGATCACAAAACATTCATCTTATCATAAAATTTGGAGACAAATAACCATCATAATCATTCCATCTAATCAACATATCATAACATATATAAAATAAATGGGTTTTAAACATAATTTGAACATAAAAATAAACCATATAGTGAATGAATAAGGATGAAATCATGTTATTATATCCCTAGTAATTATTAAGTATCTTTTCGTTATTTCATATTAAATTGAAAATAATTTTAAAACATCATATGGATTATTTAATTAAGATAATAACCATTCCCCTATGACAAAATTTATTTAAAATATAAATATTACCCATATATAAATTAATTTTTTTCAATATAAATTACAATGGAAACATGTAAAGGGAATTTCAAATAATTGAGAGATAATTCCAGTCAGAAATATATTTAACTTATTAAAATTTAAATGATGATTTATTTCACATATTTAGTAAAAATATTAAAGATAATTGATTATAAAATAACAAGATGATTACATTGAAGCAATATTATAAAATGTTACACATGGTTATAATTTTGTTTAGAAAATAATACGATAATATTAAAAAAATAATTTAAAATATTTTCTCAAAAGTTATGATATTATTTTGAGATGGATCATAGTATCTTATCATCAGAACCTAGTCACAATCATCCCTGATAAAAACTGATATTTTCCATAAACCTTCAACAAAATGTTATATTTTAGATCATAATCCAATAAAAATAAATTAACATATATGTATATTTAGTACCAAAATTTCATTCAAAAAATTATAAAATACAGTAATGGATATTATATAGACAACACAAAAAAGTGGGGAATATAGCTTATGACCAAGATAAATAAAAGTGAGACGAAAACCTATTACCTAAACTCTAAAATTTACTAATACAAGAATAAAACTCCTTTATTATAAATATATATTTACTATAAATATATTAAAAAACCTTAATAATATATATTTATATAACCAGAAATGATTTACGTAGTTCCATTTGATATCCAATAGTTAGCAATTGCTCATTCCGGGAAATAAATGCTCCATTTTTCATGCGTATTTTAATTTTTTCTTTTTAATCATTTTCAAATTAACCTGGTTAAATCATATATAGAAATTCAAAAATGATATAAATAAAATATAAATTCATTAAACATTATTTATATTAATCCATTATATTTTTAGATTGTAAATTAATTACATTGTTCATGGAAATGATAGATTTTAAATACACATGAATGTTTTATATATTTCAATGACAGATTGATGGAATCAAATGTAAACAATATATCACCTATAAAAAATCATTGGACGTTTTTATATATCACATATATTAAATAAATAGATAAGTTTTTCATATCTATGTGAAAATAAAATTAAAAATGATTCTAATCCTTTTGTGGAGGCAATAGTCCACATGTATGCATGAGAAATGTTGCCATTTCAAAATAAATCATATGGTAAGAAGGTAAATCTGATATTATAATTAAATAAGTATAACTATTTTTTAAATATAATATCCATATATTAAATAAATAAATTTACATTACCTTGTTATGTGATGATGGGATATGATTTAAATCAGTTTAGTAATAAGAAATCCACCGTACATATGAGCAATGGTTTTGTTTTCCATTTTATTAATGAGGAGAAAAATATTAAATTTTAAATGAAAATAAAATAATATCAGTATTTGTAATGTAATTATGATTTAATATTTTAATATTTTAAGAATATTTTATTGATATTGGGGAAGAATACTAATAAAAATGTTGTATTATGAATGACACCTATTCATTTGTAAAACCTATGTGGGATTGAACCAATAGCCTTCATATGAGGGATTAGAAAAAAATGACCCTAGGATTCGGGGAGGTAATTAGGAAATATATTTTTGTAGGTAATGGCCAATCCAAATTTACATTTGGGTATTAATTGTAGATGATACTGTGTTCCCATTTATATAGTGGAAGGGACATGGATGGATTTTAAAAAAATATATATTATAAATAAATTATACACATTCCAAAAGGAGAAATATTTAATCATTATAAAAAATTATTTTAAATATGGATAAAATATATACATAAAACAGGAGATAGGAAATTTTTTAGGTTATTTTATCAATTTTCTTTTTAATTTTACCCCCAGTAATCCTCTTTTAACAAAACCTTAATAATTCACTTTTCATATTTTCATTGATCGTTATAAAATAAATAAGTTGAATTTTTTATTTAGTATTAATTATTATGATTTAAATTAAGGAATCCATTTTTAAAAATTCAATTCAATGAAGTGATTGAATTTAATTATCAATTAATCATAAATATGTGATGAAATATTTTTTCCAATGAGATATTTTTTATATGTATAAATAGTTTTTATATCAAAATTGAAATTTTATTTTCTTATAATTATCTAAATTTGATTAATAATCATAAAAATTCACTAAATATACATTTTCAATATTTTTAAAAATATTAAAATATTAAACTACTAGACAATAGTAATTATTTTTTTAAAAAACAATTTTCCCACTCTTTGTCGAAGAATTAATCTTTTCAAAAAAGTGAAAAAATAGAATAAGATAATATTGTAACTTTAATCTCAAAACTGAATTTAATTTTGATAAAAATATTTTATAAAATTAGATAAAAAATAATATATAATTTTTTTTAATGAAATTATTTTTTTTTAGAGAAAAATATATTTTTAAATCATATAAAAACTATTCTAAAAACTAATTAAATTTATATCTTTTTATTTTACCTATATAAATATATTATAATTTAATTTTAATTAGTTATTTTCTTAATCATACCACCATGATTATAAAGAATATAAGAATATTAATTTTTAAATAAAAATATGAATTATAAAATTTTGTTTGTTAAAACACACCGATGTACATAAAATACTTTTTCAAAATTAAATATATTTGTAAAAAAGTTCATAAAATATGAAAGTGTTATATTCTTTCCCCATTAAATGAATTTATCCCTTGATATTATGTCACATTAATATATAAAACTAAGGATACATCCCCATCCTCATATATCCATGTTCTATCATAACAACATTAAGTTGTTAGTTTTACTACATTACATTGATCATGTGAGGGATCATATTTTTCACCACATTATCATTATGATCTATAATCGCAAATAGTTTTTAATCATGTAAAATATCATGATTTTGTTACTATGATCTCTCAATTTAGTACATATCAAGTATCATGTATCTTTTTCCTCAAGAGATATAAAAGTAACCCATCACGATGTTGAGGGAGTTTTGGTGGAAAAAAATTATGATATGATACCAATCTAACTCAATAATGGATATCATAATTAACTATATACATCAGGACCATCGTTCCTTTCATTTGAAATCAAATAAAATTATTAAAAGGAGAACGTTTTGAAAACACAATTCACTAACTTGAAATTCTAAATCATGCCAATGATTATGAGTAAAAACAATTATCAACTTTGAGGTTCCGTAGTGAACTATTGGATGAATATTACATTCACTACCAGATCTGTATCTTGAAAATGTTCTAACTAATTTCATTCTGAATCATTATCCCAAAACATTGTAGTTATAAACATCATTTCTAATTAACATATCTCTTGTAACTCGAATAAAAGTTTAACATTTATTAAATTTGAATAAGATACAATTAATACAAAGTTTAATGGAATGGGTAGTTTAGTCAAATTGGTTAACTATATAAAAATACAAGTCTTATATTATACATAAAAACACATTTTAAAAGGTATTTTTTATAATTGTTTAATAACTTCTATAATATCCATGCATATCCACCATATTACAATTCATGGATTTGTGGGAATGTAAAAAAATTAGAGAGAACCAAAATGCTAAATAACAGTTAATTAGGGAAAAATATAATAAGAATTAATTAGAATAAATGACATGGAATACTAAATAACAAAACAAATATTCTATTAAAATAACATAAATATCATTTCATGAAAATGGAAAATCTGTATGAAAAGATAAATAACTAAAAATATATTACGTTTAATCAATATCTTGTGAAATATATTCTTTTTTAGATAACATAATTTTTTAAATATCATGGATTAAAATATTATACATAATATATATAAATGTAAATAACTAGAATAACATTTCATTTAGTCAATAATATGATAATTATATGAATACAAAGACAATATAATTAATAACATATTTTTTATAATAATAAATAAATTATTAAGGATGAAAATTATTAATCATTGCTTGTCATGTTCTAAATAACACGATACACATACCATAAATTCTGTTTCAATGATGGTCTAAAACTAATGGTTGTATCTCCTTAAATTATTGATTACGAATTCACCACATTAGACTAGTGATGCATTGTGGGGCTATCTAATTTCTTCCATATCCATCCACTCATGTACGAATCATTCCTTATCTATTGTTTAATATGTTTAATAAATTTATAATGTTCTTTATAGTCAATAATTCATATGAAGTAAATAATATAGATTTATCAAAATTATCCAATATAAATAATAACTATAAATGTGGAACACTATGTTTAAACATTATATATGGATTAGGAAATAAAAATATCCTTGAAAAATAATATGGATATTTTATAGAAATATAATGTTCAATCATCATATGAAGGAAAATATTTCTTGGGAAATATAATTATGAAAGAAACAAGTAATGTTAATATAAATAAAATCATCGGACAAAATAATCATACACAATCCATTTAAATAATAATTTTAGAAAAATTAATAGATATCCTTAGTAGAGACCATGTAATATAAAGAGTAATTATTTGAAAAATTACAATATTGTAAAAAGTTATTTAAATGAAATATTGATGAAAATTCCCATTTATAATTGAAAATAAATGATTATAAGTCGAAAATCAAAACACGTGTTGAAAATAACAGTTAATGAATAATTCAATTGAAACTTATAAAATTAATGTTTGTCTTTTATCATTTATGGATGAAAAATACTTCATTCATGAGAAGAACAATAAAATAAATATTCCTTTCCCATTTACTATAAATTTCAATCAAGTCATTATTTGAAAACATCAATAAGTTTACATTTATTTTATTAAGTGAAAATAAGGGTTAACATTATATATTACATAATTTTTAAAGGGGTTAATTTTTTTTGAATGTTTTTAGATATGTTGAGTTTGGAAGAAAAATGATGTTTTAGCATGGAAGGAAACAATGTCAAATTTTATTAATACACATTATCAATCATTTTACGTACCCAAGAGTTTTCAATGATATTTTTACAAAAAATATCAGGAATAACCATAACTGAAAGAAAATTAATTTTTTTTATAAAATGATAAAATTATTTCTAAAAATGGAAGTTCAAGTATAAAAAATATTTTTTAAATTGGTATCTTGAAATAAACACTAACAATGGTCATAAAGTAGACATGAGAATCGGTAAATGAGTCAGTTATGTGTGTCAAATATAAATATACATAGAATATGTGTAAATAAAATTGACTATAGTAAAAATTATTTTCAAAAAAATCATATAATATTAAAGAAAATAAAAATGTAATATAACCCAATAAAAATAACTTTATTTATGAAATTATTTACAGATTTTTATATTTTATGTCAAATCATGATAGATGAATTAATTAATATAGAAACATAAAATACCATGAATTATTATGGAATCTTGATATTACTTTTCTTAGTGAAATAATATAAAACATATAGTTTAAATAATATATTAACATTACAATATGTATTAAAGAAAGTAAATTGAGATGATGTCCCATAGCTCGTGTATAACTCGTCACACAAGATATCTATCTTCATGAATAATAAAATAATCTTAATTAAATAAATTATTATTCAATATTTTATTGTTTATTATTGCATTTATTTCACTTATTTCCATGTTATATATACGTACATATTTAATTTTTTTACATTGCTGGATTTGATGATATTTGAATTTTATGTCAAATATCAAATCCGTAGGTTTACTACAACTCTATGTGGTCATTGTTTCAAAATCTTCAAAATAATTATCATAAAATAATAATCATAATTATACATGTATTATACATTTATGGATAATAATAAAATGTTATTTTGATAACTCATGTACGTTATGATCATTGAGATGGAAAATTGTACATACACATGAGAAAAATTTCACTTTTCCAACAATAAATATGGAAAAGTGGTATGTAACATTTCAACATCCCAAAATGATTATAATGTCCTAAATTCCATATTATTTGATTTAATATTCTTCTAT
Source organism: Viscum album (assembly GCA_963277665.1). Classification (NCBI taxonomy): domain Eukaryota; kingdom Viridiplantae; phylum Streptophyta; class Magnoliopsida; order Santalales; family Viscaceae; genus Viscum; species Viscum album. The sequence goes on from OY728142.1 coordinate 1,579,651,318, forward strand.
ATATCTTATATGTGATGTGGTTAAGAATAGTTTGTCACACATCATTTCGTAGTTTGTATTCTGCATGTAAACAACTGATGTTGTCATTTTCCCAGTGATAGAGAATGTAAGACATAAAATAATATATTATCTTTTAGGAATTATTTATATTTCCTGAATTACATAATTATATAATATTTATTTTATAATCAATATAATAAAACATAGGTATAAATTATATTTTTAATAATGACATATAATCATGTTATAAATATCTAATATATTATTTGTATATATTTTCATACCCAAACATGTTAGATGTTTATGGTAAACATGTAAGACCGGTTTGTGATACAGTAGTCTTTCATACACATGAAGAATGTTATAGATTAATATTTTAAAGAAGAGTAGATCAATATTGTTGATGAAAATAAAATAAAATAATATCAATATATGAGAGATACTAGTTTTTTGTTATAAAAATAATTGAATAACATTTTTACTAGGATGAAGACAAAATATTAAAAATCATATTTAAGAATTGATGGTCTTCTAAGACCACCACCCTAAGATTATATCTATTGTATTCCAATAGTGTATTTATGAAAAATAAATTATTCTAGGACAAAGTTATAGATATATAGAATGTAATTTTTTATTTATTGTCTAATCCAATAGTTTATTATGATTCTAAGAAGAGTATAGATTGGTGACCTATTATATGTTAGGTGTGGGGAAATCATATATATTTTTTAAAATAGATTTTTTATAAAAACATTTCTAGTAAAAATAATCATCAGAAAATAGTCTTTTCTCGATTCATAAACAATGTATTGTAAAAATATATCCAGAAAACTAATTTTATATATTTTTAGTTTGTTTGTACAAATTCTGTTTTAGATTAATAACAAATGTACCTAATTTTAAATTAACCACAATAATTTAATCTTCCAATTTTGATAATTAATTTTTGAAAAATATTATGTTAAACATATATTGTATTATAAATTATGATGAATTGGGATATGGAATCAATTATTACAAATGATATTCAATTATGTGTAAGAATTTACTTTTCAATTATAAATGTATACACGAAGAAAAGGTGGGTTTTCAGATAGATAAGTACCATAAGTATAGTAGATTTTAAAAAATATATATAATTTTTAATATAATCTAAGAAACTATTTTTTTTAAATTTTAATAAATTTGAACTAATTTTTCATTAAAACAAAATTGAAATATAATATCATAATTATATTTTATTTAAAAAATGAAGTTCTCAAAAAAATCACTATTTTTATCTATTTCTAAAAAAAAGAAATATTTTTACTCACATAATCCATAAAAATAATATTTTTCAATAAAAAATTATGTTATTTTTATCGAATAATTTAATTCAAAATTATTAAATATTAATTTTAAATTCTTTGAGAAATGTGGGACTCAACCGAAACTCATAAAAATAATGTCTTTTCCAAACACATTTATTTATCAATAAAATAATTCATATTTTAAATCTAATTACTAAATAATAATAATTTTAATCATAAAGTTCATAATATATATTTCAAAAAAATTAATGACTATGATATACTTGTAAATAATATTATAGTTCATTTAGAATCTGTGTTACATGTTCCACAATCTGTTAGTGACATTAAATTTAAACAAATATATTACACATGTTGTTTAAGCTCAGTGTAGTGCATTTCAAATTCTATCAAATAAAATTTTCATTTTTTAGACTATTGGGTTATTATATAATTTCATAGAGGGATTCATATGTATCCCTTCAAATTCATTATTTATTGAAACTATTGTATGGAAGAATATCATGATGATTGTGTTTACTTAAACCTATAAAGAAATACAATGAATAAGATCGTCAAATATCATATACGGTTTCAACGGTTCCCTCAAAATTAAAATAAGAATACATATGATACATAGTGCTAAAACTCAAATATATATCCATAACCTACTGAATATTTCCTCAGAACATAATTGTAAACCACATACTATGATCATATATAAGAAAAAGTGATACTCCATAAAACCATACACATCCTTAATTTATATATAATGAAGATAACATAGAGTGAGATATATAAATATAGAAATTTAGTGTGATGAATTAATAAGGATGTCAACAACAACATATTTGAAATTTTCCAAATTATATAATTTGGAGAGTCCGACAATCAGATTGGTTGTTATGTTTTCTCATTTCCATTATAGTATGGGTAATGATCATAACGCCCCCTTGGAATTATTTATCATACTGTTAAATTATAGACAGACAAATGCATAGAAAAAAAACTTTGAAATATGTAGATTTATATAGTTCAAGAAGAAATGAACATTCTTATATCAAATCATCTTCATACTTATTGGATGAATATATAATGATGAACTATGCTGATACTAAAATATAACCTTATTAAAATCTTTTGTGGATGAAAGAAATTCAAGGTACCTAATCCTTATCACTCACTAAAAATATTGGATAATATCAATGCCATTTTATACCATCTTATACCACTCAAAATTATCCTTTCAATAAATCTTTAATTTTCAAATGTATAGATGGATGAATAATAATTTATGAATGCTATAATTTCCCCATTAATAAAAAATTTCTATATCCATCATTTTAAAAACCATTATTAATGGATCTTTTTTATCAAAATCCTACAAAATATTTCATTATACATTCGACTCAAGGAATCACCCACCTTGTTCTCTCTTCCGTAGAGGAAATGTATTGGGAATTAATAATCATTTATCAACTCCAACCATCATCTGTGAGAAAAATACTACATTTTTTCGGAGAATATATAGTTGTATACAATATAATTACTATACATATAAATAATTTATTCATAATCATACTACCTCTATATATTAAAAAAATTACTAGATAACTCCAAATCATGAGTTAAGTTATTCCCCAATATAACCAACACCTTTCATAAGGCATACACTATAAAAATGTCATTCTCCATGATAATTAATATCATTATATTCATCATTATATCTATATTAATTACTACCCTTATCAAATATTGGTCAATGTAATAACAAGAGAAATAATTATCATTTAATTTAGTACCATTAAAATTACTTGACATTCATATTTCCAGAGAAAATTGACACCATTCAGTGTAGATTTGGCGATTAGATTATATTGTTAGGAGATATTATCTAAAAAAGAATTTATAACATTCTAATTATTTAGGATATCAAAAAATAGCAGTCCCCATTATAGGTACGTGCTGAATATCAAAAGGATATATAATTGATTGATCCATAAATATTCTGTCACATCAGATTATATACCCCAAGAATGTATATTTATTGTGAATAAATTCATTCATGTTTTGTTTTTCATATGGATTCTCATCAGAAAAACTATCATGTGATATTCATACTCTTCCTTACACTTTCAATTGATATTAATATCTTCTTTACATGCTACCACACAATGATTGAGTTGATATAAAAATACTCTATCCATCAAATCCCCATATAAAATGAGTGTGTCAGTAACACCAAATTAAGTAATTATATATAAATACTGACCAAACCATGAACATAATTTCAATATATGTATATCCTCCTTCTTTATACAGAATTGATTATATCAAATGCTAAGGGATAGATTTGAAAAGTATTGTGCACTATGAATATATCCAATGAAATAATAAATTCGGGGTATAGGGTATTTTCTGGGATTTTGATCTTGTTAGGAAACTGATAATCGATGTAGAGTAATATAAATCCATAATTTGTATAATAGAAATAAATAGGTTCACCTGAAGGTGAAAATTTTACCATATGAATCCTTTTCATTAATTTCATAGATTTTCTTATACGATTCTCAATGCCTAATTAGAGAAAATCTATATGAATTTTTTTACATAGGTGTAATATAAGGGAAGAGTTTTATTAATCACTAAAATTATTTTTTGATGGAAGGATTGTATGTTATTCTATAAATTTATCTAAACCCCACAAAAAGTTATGAATAATATTTATGTGCAATATCTCACTAAACATTTGATAATAAAAATATTTTTTAATCAGAATCAAGACCCATTCAATTGATTTGATTTCAATCAGAAGTTATCATTTAACCTCACACATATAGATGATCAAATTTTAGAATGTAATAAAAACACTCATTCCCTATATCAAAAATTTATGTGATATTAATATACATATAATTATAATCTGTTCTAATGATAACATAATATTCTACCATGGTCAAAATAAATAGATTTACAGGAATCAAATTCCCACAAACATCATTTAGATAATATTCACAAACATGAGATGAAATCATCATATCATTAAGATTTTTCAATTCTAATTAAAAATCTAATAATTTAGGAAAAAATTGATAACATTAGAAAATTATTCATATATAAATGATTTTTTATATCTTTGATAAAATATTACATTAACGATTCTAGATTGGATGGAGGTATACCTTCCACAACATTATTTTCATATCCTTCTTCTAAAATAGTGATTCCATGATATATCCTATTTTATCCCCTTTTGAGAGGTTTATGACATCTATCATAATCATAATCATTAATATTTTAGATCATTTTGTCATATTTCATAAACCAATTGAATTTTAAACACTGAATGCGTGTGGTGAATTCGGTGAACATTTATATTTATTAATATCATTAACTGTCCTCGTCACAATGCTTCAATATTCATCCACTCCATGAAATTATTTCCAGACATAAAATAATATATTATCCAATTAATACAATCCACCGTGTTTCCTTCCAGACATTGTGAAAATGGAAATGATCATCTTCTTCCGTCATTGGATTTAATAGTTTCACTTGAATTCCATATTACATTTCTTTTAAAAAAATGGACTAATGGGTTCCACCTAGATAACAAAAAATATTATTTATAACTTTTGTATAATTATTTTAATATATATCGTATTATTCCACTGAAATATTGATCAGCCATATATAGATGTTGGATGACAATATGGGATGCATACATCCAATGACTTCTAACATTTACCTTATATGTACGAACAGATTAATCATTATTTCTTTTTTTTTTCTTCAATTAATTACTTCTCCATATTCAGATGATGATTATGAGGAATGCACTTATTGAAAAATAGTCTCTTAAAATAAACACACACCTCAGAAAAAATTTATCAATGTTCCCTCATATTCATGATAAGATTATACCATTGTTCCACTTCACATTCCAAATGGGAGATAGCCAAAATAATTTTTTTCATTCCACACAAACTAGGAAATATTAAATGTATTTTACTATTACTAATCCAATTATCAACAACAAGTGTATTGTAATAACCACAAAATTAAGGTAGGAAATTACTCATGATAGAAACAACATTACATTTATCCCTCTATTATTGATTGGAATCTAATCGTGATTTATATATTGAGAATGTTTTGTGTGCATAGACACAAGATTTTTCATTGTAAATCATATAAAATTTGGTTGTTAAGGTGAAAAATCATATCATTGTTCTTACATTCATCATTTATATTGTTTCGTTAGGTACCCTCTGTTGACTGAAACAAAAAAAGAATCGCGTAAGAAACAATAATAATTGTGGGGAAAACATTATCCTTAAAAATGACATACATGATTTATAAATCCTTGAAACAAATTTTCAATATATATAATCATATACATATGGGATATAATTAAGAAACTCCTACATTATTATTGAAAATAGTTAATGAATTTCCTAAAAAATCCCCTGAGATTGAAAAATTAGGGGTGATGTACAACCCATTGTTTTGCAGTTGGTGATAATTGTATCAAATCTGAAGGATTCATTTTCATAGTTATTATCCCATTGATAAAACTATTATATCGAATAATTCAATTTTAGTATCTAGATAGGTATTCAATTTCTTAAATACCACACAGTCTATCCTTAATAAAAATTTCAATAAATATTCCAATATAATAATTTACCCTTATAATTATCATTATGGATCTCAGAAATGTTTTTTCATCTCATATTCCAAAAGAAAAAATAAAATTTTCCCTGATACCAAATATAATCGTATGGATTTATTACTAGTGGGTAATAATTGGGAATTATTATAGAAATAAAGTGGATAATAAGACTCATATGTGAGAATATCACTACCTAAAATTTCCCTTGTCCCACTTGTGAAATAATCCATCCTTTTACTAATGATCACACGTGATAGATCCTAAAGATTTCATTTCTCCCTTTGATCTATTACCATATATATAAACCCACACATATCATATATAGAGATCACATTTTAATAGATAAATATTGAATACAAAATAAAATTACATATTTAGGAATCATATAGTTCTTCTGAATTTGGAGTCATGAATACACAATCAACTAGTATAGGTGTGAACTACATCGTCTTTCACAATGTTATATATAATAATCACACATATTAGATATGTCCAACATCATATCATTGATCATATATATGGGAATGGAATAATAGAAAACCTTGAGATAAGATTCTCATGAGGGGAATATAAGGGAGATAATGGATTAACATCAGCATAAGGGTTGAGAATATTTAAATAATAGTTGAAAACCATAACCTTCTTAAAAAAATAAAAAAAATGAGTAGAGGAATAAATATTGGAAATTCATGAGATGTAAATTATAAATGAATCATATATAATTATCAATTAGAACAAAACCTTGTTAGGGAAAACATATTTTTTTCATAAATAGTATCAATGAAAAAATTATTTCATGGATACCAAAAAATTCATTCACATAAGGTTAGTCTTGGTCTATCCAACCATGTATATACTTAGGGCAAGGGATAACTCATTTTGTACTCTTTATGGAATCATATATCCTCCCATGTACCATATTTTGGGATTGGGATAACCTACCATATAACCATTATCATTAATAATTACACAATGCTTTGGTGGGAGTTATAGGTTCCACCCATCGAATAATGATGAATAAATATATGTTTGGAAAATTATCTGAAAACATTTTTTATTCATAACAAGTGGAATAAAATAGGTTTCATAATCATTTAAAAAAATCATCATTCCATAACATGTGTAAGTGAAATTTGTTTCATATACATCCATTCAACATATTCATAATCCATAGAGTGAAAGATTAAAGATTTCATAATTTTATCATATCCATAGTAAAGCTTAAATAATATCAAAGTATTTCATCACATATGGATAATTATTTTTATAGATCCAATGTATAATTTATTATTGAAATAAACTATACCAAAATGAAAAATATTATTGAAAATATATTATTTTCTCAAACATTAATGATATAATAATATTTAAAAATATAACTAAAAACATATAAAATAAGTATTAAATATTTTAGTGGTCATGACAACATGAAATACCATTTACTACATAAACATTCATATAATTTTTCATTTGAATTTTTTTTAAAAAAATAAAAATTATGCTAGATTAAAAAGTATAAATATATACCTTTTTAACTGGATTTTAATTAGTAATGCATGGAATAAAATTTCCATTAACAATCATAAGAGATCATCTGAAAAAATATAAAAACCATATTTTGAAATCCTAGAAATGTAATAAAATGTATTTTCAAAAAAATAGATAAATAATGTCAGGTTTTATTAAAATCATTATTTTGAAATATGGTGTACATAATGATGAAAAATTAGATAGAAAACAATATATTTCATGAAATAATTAGAATAGAATAAGAATTATGTGTTAATTTATAGATATATCATTTGATCTCCTCATCAAAATTTAATCATAAACTACTCAACCAAACAATGATATTTTAAAATTAAACCCTTAGCATATCTGTAGATTTTGGATCTGATGAATTCGAAAACAAATAAACATATATGGATATGAATATACAATATAAATCTTGAGAATTTATATAAAATTAATTCTATGGTAGTATTTAAACCTCACAAAAGAAACAAGTGGTGAATATGGAATGTTTCCCATGTAAATAAAAGTGACTTAAACATCCCATAGATGAAATCAAAATATTTTCCATACATATTTGAACCCCATGTATAATAAATATAATTTTATTTTACAGACACACAAAAACCATAATAATTTATACAATAACATATTATTATTAATTATAACCTCTTATTCTATTTTTATTAAAAGTTCCATGTTAAAATACTGGTTTGGTTACTAATTGCCTTATATTCCATGAATGTTTAGGTTTTTTATTTTTTAAAAAATGTAGTGGGATCATTGTTAAAAAATATAAATAATATTATAAATATTTAAAATTACATTAATTATACTAGTTTTTAGATTAATTCATTAATTCAAGAGATATAAAATGAATTACAATATTCATGGAGATGGCAGGTTATAAGTATGCATGTATACTATTTGTATTTTTTCGATGGGTGTATTGAAATAAAGTGAAATTATATTTCACACATATATATATTAAAAAATACATAATATATATCATATATATATATATATGTTAATAATATCTATCATTATTATGATCCTTGTCAATATAAAATGAAACACGTATCACATCCCTTCATGGATGCGGTTGTCTATAAAAACGCATGGGTGACATTATCATTTTCTATTATACATAAAGGTAAGAAGGTTTCTGTAACATCACAGATAAATATGGAATAAGACACTCTTCATATTTATTAATATTTGTGAATTAAAAATTAATTTTACATTAAAGGGGATCATCTCTTCGATGGCTAACCCCATACGCAACAACGAGTTTCTTTGAAATATTATGTTTCACACTAATAATATAATACTATTATTTTTAATGGTAGTTAATGAATAACCATTATATTGGTGGGAATGAATAGAACTAAATAAAATATGATTATATATGTTTTTTTAAATGTTTTTACAATTATCCAATAAAAGTTAGGGGCTTAAAATATGAATGAAACTAATTTTAAGCATGGATACTCAAATATTCAGTAAAAGGTCAATTTACCATCTTTTTATGGAGAACCCTCTTTAAATCTATTTTCGGTCATTTTTATATGTTCTATTTTCCAAATAAAATTTTTATTTAGATTTGGGACAACAAAATTTACTTTGGGTAAATTTTTGGTATTTTTCAGATAAAGTATATTTTTAAATGAATTGTGAAAAAAACTGTATTTTAATTCAAAAGTGCCTTTTAATATAATTTATTTTTATGGTAAGATTATCTTAGTAATTTTTTTTGAAAATTAATTAGAATAGATTTTTACCATTTAATTTTATGTTGGTCATTGGAAATAATTAAATTTTGAAATTGGACAAAAACATGTGTCAATCTTTTGAGAGTTACTATTTCTTAAAAACACACTATTTGTTTTGACAACTGGAATTAATTTTAAATTAATTAATTCAACTACTATTTTTTTAATTTTTTAAAATAGAAATAACTTTTGAATTCTAAATATTAAAATTTTCTTAGACTGAATTTTTGATATTTATCTGAAAAACTTCATTTTTTGATGAAGAGTGAAACCACTTAGTAGTAGTTAAAAAAACTAAATTTTTCATTTAAATGAATATTTACCACCTCTGTGGATTGAATTTCAAATATATGACATAAATGGTTGTTATTAGTAAGTAAAATGTGGTTCAATAAGATGTAAATAATTTTTGTTTAATAGTAACTTTTGACTTTTATTTAAAGCGGTTAAAGGTAAATAGGGTAATTCAAGGTAAAATAAATATAATAATAATAAAAATTACCTTAACACTTATCCTAACATTATTGGATGAGTCATTTCCGACCATGGGAATCTTTTGGTCGATTTTGGGACCCCATAGAGCAACTTAACAGTGATAATGACGCATTAGATTAATTAATTTAATGTAAAGGCAAAAATGACAGAAACAGATATATTTTAATAAATTAATTTGTACATAGTGTCATATAATTTACCTTTTGACTATTAATATTAATTTTAAAGCTAAATATATTTCCTAAATCATGGTGTTTTTTTATAAATTTTTGACAACAAATAAATTAAACTATTTATGACACAATAATGAGGCCTTATATACCTCATTAGTTAATGATTTAAAAAAATAAGATAATAAACATTAAAATAACATCAAAATCCTGTCCAATTTTTATTGGATTATTTTATTTTGACTATGAGTCATCGTATATTTTAATTTAATTAGTTTTGGTCCTTTAGAAACTGAATATCGTTATCTAATAAAATAATAATTTCATACTTTCTAAAAGAGCCTCTCCTCCCCCTTATAAAAGGAGACCACTTCTAACCAATTCCTCACACCTCTCAAGCTTTTCTACTCATCCAACCTCTTCCCAATTATTCTCCCTACATCCCTATCCTACTCTTATAAGACTTTCCACTAGAAGAAGTAATTTCAAGAATTCCTTTTGTATCAAACCAAATGAAGTTACCCAAATTAAAGGAAACTGTTCATTTTAACTCATTTTCGTTTATTTTAATTCTCCAACCACAAAAGTATTTTTATTCATTTTTTTAAACAAAAAAAGTATCCTAAATATACTAGGATGTTTTTATGAGATTTATTTTAACTAAACATACTCACAACTTCATCTAATGGGTTAAGACCATACTATTTTTGTGGATGGAAAACAAACGCCTCACGAAACGATGATTGTTCGATTATCTCCAACCGCCTCTCATGTTGGACATTAAGATGGAACTGTATTTATATATGATATATATTGTTTTTATATTTTATTTATTCTTCCATATTTTATATTTATATCCTACCTTTATGGTTTCCATAATGGGTAAACGCGATAATTTTATTTGAGAAAGTGTGTACTACCGCCCCCTCAAAGTGATATGACTCATTCATGCGTTAGGTGGAATGTCTAAAGGGTAGATATCATGAAATTATATATTATGTTATAATGGAATTATAATATACTTAAGTATAATAAATTTTCCATTCTATTACAATATTAAATAGAAATGAAATTAGTGTTCATGCGTACATACGACTTACCGTCTCCATGAACGGTGTAATTCATATCTTTTCTCCAAATGTTATGTACTTTAACAATTAAATATATATACTGGATATATATGATATATATGATATCTAAATAATTAATATCATTTTGAAGATAATGGTATCTTTACCACATGCACAACTTCTTATTATAAGGTGTTCATTTTTGACTCAAGTACAAAATATCGAGAAAACAACCGTTATTAAATTAGAGGACTATATAATGATTATAACATGGTAATAAGTGATATAAAAAAGAATATTAAACAAGAAAAATGTTCTTAATAAGGTATAAATTAAATATAGTTTACTATTTATTAAGGACAAGGAACAAATGAGTCATGTCGAACACGAGGTAAGTGATTTTCTTATCTCACCTTTAATTTCATGATATTTCCATTGTTCACCACATATTCATTGCATGTGGTGTATTGTGTACTTATATATAATATATATTATCATTATTATCATTATATTCACGTATTTTGTGATTCATTTTGTGGTTATTAACTTTTGGTCATACAACTTAAATGATTGCAACGTGGTAAAGGGTTTCATCTCACTTTTTATTCCTGTGAGATTTATGCTATATTTGTCACTATTTACTTTTGTGTATTGTATGTACTGCCAATGATTTTACTAATTGTGTAATATAATTTCATTTAACATTATTTACATTTTCATTTTATGATTTTTCTTTCATGTGGCGTATGTTTTTTAAGTTACTAAATCGGTAAGGGAACCTTTCACCCTCCTCTTTTTTAAAATACGTATTTTTTGTTATGTCTTTTAATGTACATATTATTATGTTGGGATATGTTCTCCTATATCCATATTGATGTAAAATTTCCGGCCAATTTATGATATACCATTTTTATCTCATCAACTCATTTTCTCAATGTTAATGTGATGTCGTTAGGCTGTGAAATTTTTACAAGGGAACTTCATAACCCAATTTCAATTCTTTGGGTTCAACTTGTACTTCATGAATATGTCATCCTATGAATATGTGTGAATGACATATTATTTTTTACAATTATTATCCAATTATATTTTGTGTATTTATATATTCCAAACATAATTATACAATCGGTTTATCCTTAATTTAAGGATACAATATTTATAATGGATTTCATCTCAATTTACATTTCCACCGAGACTTCAGTGTTGTTATGCACCAATTTACACTTATATGGTGTATATAATATCCTTCGACATATTATATCATGAATCCCTTAATTCTCATTATATTATAAAGTTATGATTAAATGTTATTCCTCAATTATTTGAATTCAAGCATCTCTCTTTCTGTTAAAAAACTCTCTTTAACTAAAATATCATTTAAATGTTTTAAAGATTTATTCTTATAAATATTTCTCCTTAATGTCCATTATTCAAAATGGGTATTGGGATTTATATTTATGAAAATTAATTTTTTCAAATAATAAATCATTTAAATGCTTCAAAGTGGTATGGGACACATTGATTCAAAAATCTCTTTTTAAGTGGTTTTGAAAATGATTTGATGAAGCATTGTTTATTTCAATATCTTGATTTGATATATTGGAATGTGGAAATGTTATTTTTCTTTTATACTTGTGTTACATGTTATGATTATGTTATGTTTATTGGGCACTTTTTACATATACAGGTGGTTCCATGATAAACCTAGGGAGGGTGAGCCTAATATAGCTTTCCAATTCATTGGGTAATGTGAATGAGGTAAACATGATGTTTCTTCTAAGAGATTTATAGAATACACTGTGATGGGTATTCCAAGTGTAACTCCCTATGTAGCTGTGATAACTAAAATTTATGTTTTATATGGATTCCATAAGTAACCTTTATGATTTATGATTTGTGTGTGTTATTCATAAATATTATGATTCTGTAAGGTATGTTATGATTGAAAAGTATGGTTTCATTGATTTGTATTTATTGATGGTATTATGTTTTCCTTCCTTATTTTATAACCCTTACAGATCTTTTTTTGCTCATCCCATGTTTTTGAAAAGTTTTCCAGTTGACATAAAAATGAATAGGTTCAAGGAAGGGATCATGGAAAAGTCATGTTGTCTAAAACATGGAAATGGACACATTTCTTTTTATGAGTTTTTATTTAATAAAAATATGGATATTGGGTAGCAGTGTCTACATGTAATATTCAAGTTGTTATGTAATAGTAATTCCCTAATTCTCTAATACTATAAACCTAAAAAGATCCTCAATGAGAATTATTCATTTAATTCAGTATTATGTAATGTTTTAAGGTCGGGTCCTTATAGTTGGTATCAAAGGTCGGTTTAGACAACTTTCGGGATTTAGAGTTTTCTTTAAAAACATGGTTTTTACCTAGGTCTATTATTTCAGTTAAATCCATGATTTATTACTTTTTTAGATCAAATAATGTTATTTATAAATGGAAGGAGTAGGATCTCAAACGACATTCGTATATCTTCCTAATGACTTGCTTGCAATAATTATTTCACATTCATGTTTGGATGATTGTGAAACTTTCTCTAGAATACAACTCACTTGAAAGTTGTTTATTGAGATATCACTCACCACAACTATACCTCGTTATCATCATAGATCATATATTGTATTTAAAAAAAATTCCTATTTTCACTATATTCGTATATTTTCAAGAAAGGTAAATATTATCATGAAATTTAGTAATAATTTAACTTATCAAAAGATATTGATGCATACTATGATTTTAGAAAAGGTACTAAAGAAGAAGACCCTTGAACATAATATTAATATTTTATTTTAAATTATAGTCTTTTACAACATACTTATGGTATTTTAAAGAGACCATTGATTTAAAGTTTCAACTCCAACTCAGTCTGACTGTTTTATAAAAAGAATGTTTTATCAGATGTTTTGAAATTATATGATATACATGATTATTTTTCGAAACTATTTTTCAATGAACACCCATATGACCCATGTTGTAGAAGGTGTATTTGGATGATGGAAGAAGACCTCTAAATCATTGTTACAGTGCATGGAACTTCTACCTACGTGAACAAGATGATGATGAAACCTTGTGGACACCATGATAAAGGTATGATGTTCTTTCTTTTGGGAGTTGTTTAATTTTATAATATGGAGGTGAAAAAATGACAATATATAATAAGTTGTGGTTTTAATGTATTAGGATGAAAATGAAAGGTATAAGAAAACTTGTGAGGTTAAAATATGTCAGGGTTGTTTTGAGTTTTATAAAAAGGACAACCCGTAAGCTGGTTGAAAACCCGTCGCGTCCGACAAGGCCACAGGGATCGAGCCCAAAACCAAAGGGAGACAAGGGTGCATCACCTACCACTATCCTACGTGAAGTCCCTGGTTAGTATAACTTATTATTTTAGTAAAATGATATTATGGAACAAGAATATGTTGATTTTGGGAATATATGTTTTATCAAATGGATATACTTAGTATAGAAAAATGATTTAGTGATTAAGTGATAAAGGTTGTTGTGGAAGACATTCACTCTTTTAGGGAAAACATGATATTCCTAAGGAAGATAGAGTACTATGAGATTTCAATTGTGAAAAAATGGTTGAAATTTTATTTTGGATGAATCTATGTTTTTATTATAAATATATGATGATTTGATTTATTTATGAAAATGAATAACCTATCATGGAGAATATGTGATTAGGTATATTACATTTCAATATGAAATTTATGGGTATCTGGTTTTTTTTTGGAGATAAATGTTAAGATGTATCTTGGAAGTCTCTGTAATTAAATCCTTATGAGATTTGGGTTAACATCTCAATTTGGATTTCTTTTGAATAAGTTTAGGGATAGTTGTTGATTGAATGGTCTTCATTGATTATTTGGTTTTTGTTGATGTATAAATACAAGGGAAATATATTGTTATTCTTTTCTGTATTATGCGATTATATAGAAGATTATTCTTGTGCTTTTTATGTGAACAAGTCTTTTTTTATGCTCATTACTTGGAGAGATAATTAGTTTTTGGTAGAAACTTATTGATTGGTTAAACTCTACTTGAATGTATGTATATTTACTTATGTTATTATTCTAGGTAGTAAATGAATTCCTCAAAATTATGAAAATGAATGTAAAACCACAATATTATTGGTTTACATTTCCAACTATGTAATCAATGACTGTTTGACACATCATAAGTTTGTGATTTTGTGGTGGTTTACATTCACTTAATCATGTTTTCTAACACTCTCCATCAGAACATGCCATTATTTCTCTCTTCCATATCAATTTTTTCCTATATGGAATACTAGTATGGGTTATCTTGGGTGACCTTTGACTTCTACTTCTTTCTTTTAATGTGACATTTTTTACTGACTCTTTTCCGATGTGGGACATTTAATGAAGTATTCAAGCCCAGTTTTAAAATTGCGAGGAGGAAATTCCCAAAAGGGGGGAAGGATGTGACATCCCAGATAAATAAGGAATGAGACAATTTTCATATTTATTAATATTTGTTAATTAAATATTAATTTTACATTAAAGGGTATGTTATGTTTGATGGATTACCCAATACACAACAACATGTTTCTTTTACATCTTACGTTGCACACCAATAATATAATATTATTATTTTAAATGGTAGTTAATGCCTAACCATTATATTGGAGAGAATGAATAGAACTAACTAAAATATGATAGTATATGTTTTGTAAATGTTTTTACAATTATCCAATAAAATTTAGGGTCTTAAAATTTTAATGAATCTAATTTTAAGGATAGATACTCTAATATTAAGTAAAAGGTCGATTTACCATCTTTTGATGGAGAACCCTCCTTAAATATATTTTTGGTCATTTTTATATGTCCTATTGGACAAAATAAAATTATTATTTAGATTTGGAACATTAAAATTTACATTGGGTAAATTTTTGGTATTTTTCTGAAAATGTTCACTTTTAAATGAATAGTGAAAAATAATGTATTTTAATTCAAAAGTGCATATTAATATAATTTATTTATATGGTTAAATTATCTTTTGAATTGGTTTTAAAGTGTAATTAGAATATATTTTTTTCATTTAATATAATGTTGTTATATGGAAATAATTTCATTTTTAAATTGGACATAAACTGTAACGTCCTGACCTGACTTACCATCGAACCGGTGGCCGGACCGGTAGGTCACATGGCCTCAAGCGTGTCTCACTGTACGCCAGAGGCTGCCGAATAGCAGTGAGGGTCTCAAGAGGTGATAATGGGGATACTATACCCTCATGTCATAGTAAGAAATCAGTATTATCATATTAATTGAAATTCAATAACAGAAGCAGTAAACAATTGAATGGTCGAAGCAATAGACAGGTAAAAACCATTTTTTAAAAGGTTCCAACCTCCAGTTTACAAGATACTAGGATGTTGAATGATACAATGTGAAAACAGGAAACAATACAACACCGTTTCAATAAAATACGAAAGAAATGAAGAAAAGATAGCAAGGCCCAATGAGAGATCTCCTAAGCATCCCAAGCCCCCGCTTGGTCCTTTGCTCCTAACTCCTCAGGTAAAAACAACACACCACACATCCTAGGTCCTGCAAGCATGAAAGTCTACTCGGGTACCACATTGCAATGGTGGCCTGAGTACGGTGTGAGATATAAATCTCAGTAGGCCGGCACCACCAGTGTCAACCAAATCCAAACAGTGAATAATAATTAAATAGTGAGCATGTATAGTAGGAATCAATAAGCAGAACAACATAGAAATACAACACCCGTACAGGTTCCCTAATGACACTAGACGACTATACCAGCTTCAGCTCATTACTGGTAATGTATCCTGATCACGCCACCTTATATATATATATATATATGCATTTAGATTATAGATGGAATGGGGTAAGAATGCCTCCCACCCATTAATCTAGATTAGCGGGCACGAGGTAAGAATGCTTCTCATCCCTATAGGTCAGATAGAAAGGGGTAAGAATGCTTTCCTTCCATACACGTATAAAAAATTAGCGGGCACGAGGTAAGAATGCCTCTCGTCCCTATGGGTCAGCTAGAAAGGGATAAGAATGCATCCCTTCCATACACGTATCGAGAATAGCAGGAACGAGGTAATAATGCCTCTTGTCCCTATTAGTCAACTCACAAGGGGTAATAATGCCTCCCTTACATCACATTCATTCAAATGGTATAGGGTATAACTACTTCCCATCTGTCACATTGATAATACTAGCATGGGTCATAACTGGCTCCCATCCAGACATGTAATCATTAGTAGAAGTCAACCGGCAAGGGGTAAGAATGCCTCCCTTCCATACATGTAATCATCAATAGAATTCAACTGGAATGGAGTAAGAATGCCTCTATCTAGACATGTTTCGTCACACTAGCATGGGGCATAACTGCCTCCCATCAAACCATGTATCTCTCAGTAGGTGTCCTCAACATGCACTCACCTTTATTATCATTCATTATGTGGAATCAATATGTACGCACTAACAATACAAACATGACTATAATATACTACTTATGGCATTAGCTCATAAGCATTTAAAGAATCATATTTCAATCACAAACAATCATACATCCCATATCCACGTAAAAGGTTATAATCACGTTCATACAAATATACCAAAGCCAAACCATCTCATGTATCATTATCAAATTTATATAAGGTACATCAGGCAACCCACTCATGTATGGTATTGGCTAACCCCTAATTCATCTTCATTACTCTTATATAATTTCAAAGACATGTGTAGATTTAAAAAGAAAATAGAGGTGATATATACTGCCCCTCATAGGTAAGTCCCATTCACTAGATCCATTCCATTAACATAAGTCGTGCTTATTCCACTACCCTAAGGCATGGTCTTACCACCCTAATCCATTTCATTCAAGATTCACTATTTAATAAAAAGAGAAAAATTGTCATGCTTTAACCATTTGGTACAATTCAGAGGAAACATGACATCATCAATCAACACCAAAGAATAACAAGAATTTAGCAGGGAAGCATAAGAACCTACTTTCTACTTTTATCTTGAAGATAGTGCACCTCTGATCGAGGGGTTTTATATTTAAATCGTTTGTTTAGGGACGTAGCAACCATTTCAATCTTGTCCCTACAATTCACACTCTTTGCACAAAATCATTTAATTGAGACTAAACTTGCATAATTAACATACTATAGAAGTATAGAAATAACTCACTATTTTAAATTAAAGGCAAGGAGATGGATCCTACCTCGAGGTGGATCCATACGTACACTTCGGCTCCTGATGCTTTCTAACTAAGAGCCGCTACTGCTCCCCCATGAGGTATATGTGATTTCACATATGAACTATGCCCACACAGGTGAGCCGCCTAAGCTGTGGAAAAGAAAAACCATCCCGAAAGCCTAATGCACAAGGCGAAACATACCAGGAGCTCTTTAACAACCTAAGACATTAATTTAGAGGATTTATACACAATAAATGTGCAAAACCCTTACCTTGGAATCAACCCAGTGGACTGAAACTATCGCAAACCACCTCGCCTTCAGTGTTAGACACTGAATCTCACCCAAAGGAGTCCCAATAGACCCTTTGCATCAACCTCGAACAAGAGAAACAAGGAATAATGTGAAATCAAAAACCCATCCTAACCCTAGGGTTCAACCGAATGAAACATGGGGTAAGGGGAAGTCCTAAAATCGTCCAAGAAGGGAGGAGGAAGGAGGGAGGAGCTTACCATGATGATTCGGAAGAAGAATCCCCAAGGAAAACAGAGGAGAGGAGGTCCGGCTGAGGGAGGGCTGGCGCGAGGCCAAGGCACCTTGGGAGGAGGGGGTTCGTGTGGGTTTGGACAAGACAAGAGTGAGGGAGAGTCTTGTAGTTTAGGTTTTTATTTTGAAAACATTTTAAATATTTTAAAAACCCAAAATAAGGCACGAAACACGGCTTGGGCCACAAAATTTGGCCAACAGTGCACCAACCGTGCATCCCCCACTGGACACCCAAGACACCCTGCACAGGCTGGTCGCATGGTTTGGGGAAACTGGGCGCAGTCCATGCAGACTCCTATTCCTCCCTATTTTAAGCCTCATGGTTTGGGCCGCACGGTTTGGGAAACCATGAGCCATCCGTGCGCCTTCGGTTGTTCTTTAAAAACTAGCCTCATTCAAGTACGACACACTTGAAACACCTTGAGACACTAGGGAAAATTCTCGAGCCTTGGCCCAACCCCAAAAACATTTGAAATAAGGGTTCAATCCTTCAGAACCTCATTCTGAAGCCTGATTCTAAAAACGAGCTGTTTAGTAATTGAAAAAGTTCAATTTCCCCCACTTTTTAACCTGGTTCAAAACTTGGGTCATTACAACCATCCCACCATAGAACTTCTCTTACCTAAGAAGCCATCGGGAACAACACACACATCACTCAACCTTCAAGGGTCATGAAGCGTCGTTCAAATGATCGCATTATGTTTCCAAATGTCCCACACACCAAGGAACGTCCACTTAAGACACGACACTTAAGCTGTCAACACCCGAGCCAACACTCATTTTCCAACTGAAACACCCAAACAACTCATACCCAAGCCCATCATACTAGAGACACGATCTCATCATCGTCTCGCCAAGAAACCTATCAAATGTACTTCCCACCTTAGATTATTAACGTGAAGTGATTACAGCTCAAACCACGGCTCCACCACCTTTTAAAAGGACTTCCAAAAGCACGCTCCAATTGTTCCAAAGACTCACCTAGCGTGATTTTGAGATGATATAACAATCGATTTCCCCATTGACCTCAAAGCCCAAAGTGAGAGGAGTCAAGCCACTCTATATGACTATTCAAGAAGATGCCCGACATAAACGACCGACGATTTTTATGATGAACTACGATGCCTCCTCCCAAGGAATCTCAAACTTACTACGAGAACATTCACCGAATCTCATACCCGACTAACGGTGACATCTCTAAGATCAAACCACGAGAGAAAACATGCATCCCACATGCCATGACGAAAGAGAAAAACTAAAAGAGCTCAACGGCTTTCAAAAACCATAGGGCGGTGTAAGACCGACACTCTCTTAGTGGATCCAGAACGAAATCAAGATAGGGGACATGCTCATCACATAAAAGAGTACACTAAGAGGATTTTGAAAGGATTCATATTAGTCATACACAAAAACTAAAAAGGAGAACAATCGAACCACCCCTGGTCAACTCTAAAGGAGAAACTCGGCTTCACCTACCGACACAAAGAGATCTCAAACTGATCTTAATGACTTTTTACCGCACAAGGCATTCTGTAATCATTCATGACATACCATCGATGTCCTCCACGACCAATGATGTTTTTTAAAAAGGGGTTCCATACACCACCAAGAAGATCAAGTCATGCTGTCAAGAAAGCATTGACACATAACGACACCTACAACCCTCAAAGGAATTCAAAAAAACCCAACCATTTCCAAATGGTCCTTCTTGACATGTTCCTTCTACCCAGAAGAACGCGCTTCACTAAACCAATGCGAAGCTTACGACCTTAGTAGCATTTGTGTCATCAAAATAAGAAAAGATCACCTACTCGTAAGAGAACTAGTTCATCACGACTAGATGAACGTATGTCACTCCTCCGAGTCACGATCACCACGCTGAAACGTACAAGGAGTAAAAAGCAACAAGACTAGTTGGTCAACCACCCGAGTCTTACGAAAAATCATCCTGAGCATTGGGAAAACATGGTTCTCAACTGATCAGGTCACTCTACCATGGAGATGACCCCAGACCATACACAATAGCACAACAAATTTTATCGATTGTCATTTTTCCCTATACAACCGATTAAACAGCTGACAAAATAACCAGTCGTCCATTACCATGAATAAGTGAAGGTCAAGTGACCATCAAGCAACTAACCATGCCCACAAAATGTCTATAGAGCATTAACCTATGATCAAACACACGACAAGGTCAAGAGTAACATGACTACCCGTCCAAACGAGGGCATTATTGGAAACGTAAAGTCCTACAAGGAAAAACGGTCCCCAAAAGAAAACAAACGTCTGGAATCTCACCGCACAGGCAAGGAATAAAAGAAAAAAAGGGCACTACCTACCACGGGCTAGCCCCTCATAAAGAACAAGCATCAACTCATGAATTTGGTCATGCCAAACAAAATTCATATGCTCAAAATCCTAACATTCAATTCATTTTCCAAAAGAAAACAAACACCCATGGAAAACACATACGGTTCTGTCTCAAGGTGCTCACAAGAAATAATTAACTTACCCTCACACGAGGTTTCAACAGAGGACACCACTACAAGTTCCTTTTCCAAGTGCTTTATATTTAAACATGTTTATTCTCTTAATCACTTTAAAATATTCAATCCAAAACTTCATGTATCCTTTCAAAACCAAAAATCACTAGGAACTTGATCATTTTTAACAAACAACTCAAAGAAAAGTAGGCAATTCTCACAAAACTTCCTTTCAACAACTAAACATTTATCTGAAACCCCATATCTCTTCAGGCAATTTATCATAATAAAATCCTTTTAAATAATTCAAGAGACCTAGGAGGGTCCCAACATGCCAAAACACATCAGGTCAAAATCAAACAAATTTTCCACTAATAAGCATTTCACAATGCATGTTGCCATCACATTCATTATGGGTTTCCATTTTCCAACTCACGAAGAGCCCATACACTCCATTGGTTGAAATATGGCTCTAATTAGATGAAACAAAACACAATTCATAATTTTACATGTTATTGAAAGTAGTAACACAGAAGCATGATATACCACAGAAGCATGGAATAACTACCATGACACCTATCACAATAGCAGGCATCAACTAATGCATCCTAGATGGAATGGAATAATGCAAGGAATGTGATTTCTAACAACGTGCCTATATGATGCATGAAATGGAATACCGTCATATCATCGAGTTGCAATAGAATGGAACCCACAATTGCATCAACAGTATCAACATAAATCTTGTGTGTCACCGAACGGTGAAATCAAATAAACAGTAATAATAAAAATCATTAAAATAACAACTTCATTTAAGAAAAATTGGATTTTCCCTGTACACGGGTTAGATACTCCCAAGCATATCTTATTACAAAATTCCATTTCCTTCTTATCCCTGTCTATTGTAGCTAAATAGTAAAAAAAACCAGAAGAAGAAATTCCTCTGATACCACTCTGTAATGTCCCGTCCCGGCATACCATCGAACCAGTGGTCGGACCGGAAGGTCACATGGCCTCAAGTGCGTCTCCCAGTACACCAGAGGCTACCGACTAGTAGCGAGGGTCTCTGGAGGTTATAATGGGGAGACTATACCCTCATGTTAGAGTAACATAGAAGTATTATCAGAGTAAATGACATTCAATAACAGAAGTAGTAAACAATTGAATTTTAGAATCAAAAGACAGGTAACAACCATTTTATAAAAGGCAACAACCACCGGTTTACACAATACAGGGATGATGAATGATACAATGTGAAAACAAGAAACAATATAGCATGCTTTCAATACAATACAAAAGAAATGATGAAAAGATAGAAAGGCCCGACGGGCGATCACCTGAGCATCCCAAGCTCCCGCTTGGTCCTTTTCCTCGAACTCTTCAAGTACAAACAACATAACACACAACCTAGGTCCTGCAAGCAAGAAGGTCTACTCGGGTACCCCAGTGCAATGGCGGCCCGAGTAGGGTGTGAGATATAAATCTCAGTAGGTCGGTGCCACTGATGTCAACCCATTCTAGACAGTGTATAATAATTAAACATTGAGAAGGTATAGCAGGAATCAATATGCAGAACCATATAGAAGAACAACACCCATCCAGGCTCTCTAAGGACACCTGACGGCTATACTAGCTTCGGCTAATTGTCGGTAAAGTAATCTGATCATGTCACCATATATATATATAAATATATTCATTTAAATTATATATGGTGTAGGGTAAGAATGCCTCCCACCCATTAATCGAGATTAGCGGGCATGAGTTAAGAATGCTTCCCATCCCTATAGGTCAACTGGAAAGGGGTAAGAATGCCTCCCTTCCAAACATGTATAAAAAATTAGCGGGCACGTGATAAGAATGCCTCTCGTCCCTATGAGTAAATTGGAAAGGGGTAAGAATACCTCCCTTCCATACATGTATAATGAAAAGTAGGCACAAGGTAAGAATGTATCTCATCCCTATGAGTCTGCTGGCAAGGGGTAAGAATGCCTCTCATCCATCACATTCAATCAACCAGTATGGGGTATAACTACTTCCCATATGTCACATTCATAATACTGGCATGGTGTATAACTAACTCCCATCCAGACATGTAACCATCAGCAAAAGTCAACTAGAAAGGGGTAATAATGCATCCCTTCTAGACATGTAATCGTCAAGAGAAGTCAACTGGAAAGGGGAAATTATGCCTCCCTTCCAGACATGTACTATCACACTAGCATGGGTATAACTGCCTCCCATCCAACCATGTATCTGTCACTAGGTGGTGTCAACATGCACTCACCTTTATAATAATTCATTAAGTGTCATCGGCATGTGCGTGCTCACAATAAAAACATTTCTATAATATAATACTTAAGTCATTACCTCATAATCATTCAAAGAATCATATTTCAATCACAAACAATCATATATCCCATATCCACGTAAAAGGTTATAATCATGTTCATAAAAATATACATATGGAAACCCATCTCAAGTATCATTATCACATTTATATAAGTTACATGAGGAAACCCACTCATGTACAGTATTGGCTAACCCCCAATTCATTCTTCATTCCTCTTATATCATTTCAAATACATATAGGGATTGACAAAGCAATTAGAGGTGTTATGGACTACCCCTCCTAGGTAAGTCCCATTCACTAGATTCAATCCATTAACATTAGCCATGCTTATTCCACTACCATAAGGCATGGTCTTACCACCATAATCCATTTCATTCAAGTTTCACCATTTCATCAAAGGATCACAACTGTCATGCTTTACCCATTTGGTACAATTTACAGGAAACATGACATCATCAATCAACACCATAGAATAACACGAATTTATCAGGGAAGCATAATAATATACTTCATACTTTTATCATAAAGATAATGCACCTATGATCGAGGAGTTTTATTATTAAATAATTAGTTATTGACTAAGAAACCATTTTAATCTTGACCCTAAAATTCACACTCTTAGCACAAAAGCATTTAATTGAGACTAAACATGCGTAATTAACATACTAAAGCAGTATATAATTATCTCACTAATAATTCCCTGTAAATTAAAGGCTAGGAGAGGGATCCTAACTCAAGGTGGATCCATCCGTCCACTCCGGCTCTGGACGCTTTCTAAGCAAGAGCTTCTGCTGCTCCCCCTCGAAGAATATGTGATTTCACATATGACCTATGCCCACATAGGCGAGCCGCCTAAGCTACGGAAAAGAAAAACCAACAAGAAATTCTAACACACAAGGTGATACATACCATGAGGTCTTTAACAACCTAAGACACTAATTTAGAGGATGCACAAACAATTAAAAGGCAAAACCCTTACCTCAAAATCAGCCCGGCAGACTGAAACTATCGCAAACCACCTCGCCTTTGGCGGAGGACACCGAATCTCACCCTAAGGAGTCCCAATGGACCCTTCACATAAACATAGAACAAGAGGAACAATGATGAACGTGAAATCAAAAACTGGTCTTAACCCTAGGGTTTGGCCGAACGAAAAATAGGGCAAGGGTAAGCCCTAAAATCGGCCAAGAAGGGAGGAGGATGAAGGGAGAATCTTACCATGGAGATTCGGAATAAGAATCGCCAAGGAAAAGGAGGACAGGAGGTCTGGCCAAGGGAGGTCTCACACGAGGCCGAGGCGCCATGGGAGGAGGGGGTTTGTGCGGGTCTGGCCAAGAGAAGAGTGAGGGAGAGTCTTGTAGTTTAGGTTTTTATATTAAAAACATTTTAAATATTTTAAAAACCCAAAACAAGGACCAGTGCACGGCTTGGAAAACATGCTCTGGCATACTGTACCGCAACCGTGCGTCCCCCACTGGACACCCATGACACCCCGCACGGGTTGGCCACACAGTTTGGGGAAACTCCGCGCAAGCCATGCAGACTCCTCTGCCACCTTATTTTAAGCATCACGGTTTGGGCCTCACGATTTGGGAAAATGTGCACCAACTGTATGCCTTATATTTTTCTTTAAAAACAAGCCTCTTCCAGGTACGACGCACCCAAAACACCACGAGACACTCGAGAAACTTCTTGGGCCTTCACCTAACCCCAAAAACATTAGAAAGAAGTGTTAGAACCTTTGGAACCTTGTCCCGAATCCTAAATCTCAAAAAGACAAGTTCAGTAATTGAAAAAGTTTAATTTCCCCTACATTTTAACCTGGTTCAAAATGTGGGTCATTACATAATCAAGTGTCAATACTTTGATAGTCATTATTATTTAAAAACAAGATATTTGTTTTGATAATGGGAATTAATTTTAAATTAATTAACGCAATGTCTATATTTTGAATTTTTTAAAAAATACATCATTTTTGAATTCGGAATAACAAATATAGCTTATTCGGAATGTTTGGTATTTTTCTAAGAAACATCAATCTTTGATGAATAGTGAAACCACTTAGTAGTAGTTAAAAGAACTGACTTTTTCATTTAAATAAAAAAATTACCACTTTTTTGGATTGAAATTATAAAATAAGACATACATGGTTGTTATTAGTAAGTATAATGTGGTTCATTAAGATGAAAATAATTTTTGGTGAATCGTAACTTTTGACTTTTATTTACTGTAGTTAAATGTAAATAGGGTAATTCAAGGTAAAAAATATCTTAATAATAAAAACTACCTTATCACCTATCCTAGACTTATTGGATGAGTAATTACTGATTGTGGGAATCATTGGGTCGATTTTGGGACCCCATGGAGCCACTTAAGTGTGATAATGACAATTTAGATTAATTAATTTAATGTAAATGCAAAAATGACACAAACAAATATCTTTTAGTAAAATAATTTTTACATAGTGTTATATAAGTTATCTATTAGACTATAAATATTCATTGGAAATCTAAAAATATTTCCTAAATCATGGTGTTTTTATTATAATTTTTAGACATCAAATAAATTAAATTATTTATGACACAATAATGATGTCGTATATACTTCTTTAATAAATGATTTAAATAAATAAGATTATAAATATTAAAATAACATCAAAATCCTATCCAATTATTATAGGATGATTTTATTTCAACTAAGAGTCATCGTATTTTACACATTAATTAATTTTGGACCTTTAGAAACCGAATATCATTATATAATAAAATAATATATTCATACTTTCCAAAAGAGCCCCTCCCTACTTATAAAAGGATACCACTTCAATCCAATTCCTCACACCTATGAAGCCTTGTTTCTTATCCGAACTCTACCCAATTAATCTCCCTACATCCCTATCTTCATTATATAAGCCTTACCCTAAGAAGAAGGCACTTCAAGAAGTCCTGTTGGATCAAACGCTAAAAATTACCCAAATTAAAGGTAACATTTCATCTTAGCTTCTTTTCTTTTATTATACTTCTACAACCCCTAAACTATTTTTATTCATTTTTTATAACAAAAACGGTATCATAAATATAATATGATGTTTTTATGAGATGTATTTTAACTACACATACACACACCTCCATCTAATGGGTGATTAACATAATGTTTATGTGGATGGGAAACTAATGCTTGAGGAAAGGGTGATTGTTCGACTATCTCCTAACACCTCTCATGGTGGCCATTAATATGGAACTATATTTATATATGATATATATACTGTTTATATTTTTTAATGCTCCTGTATTTTACATTTATATCCAACTTTTATGGTTTCCATAATGGGTAAACAGGATAATTTCATTTGAGGAAGTGCAGACTACCGCCCCTTCAAAGTGATATGACTCATTCCGGCCTTATGTGAAACATATAAAGGGTAGATTTAATAAAATTATATATTATATTATTCATGAATTATAATATACTTAAGTATCAATATTTTTCCATTCTATTAAAATATGAAATAGAAATGAAAGTAGCATTCATGCGTACGTATGGCTTACCATCTCCATGAATGGTGCATTTCATTTCTTATCTCCAAATGTTATATACTATTATAAATACATATATATATATATCGGATATATTTGATATATATGATTTATAAATACTGAATATCATTCTAGAGATAATGTTCTCTTGACCACAGGGACAACTTGTAATTATAAGTTGTTTAATTTTGACTCAAGTACCAAATATCGAGAAAATGACCATTTTAAAATTAAATGATATCATAATATTTATAACATTGTAATAACTGATATATAAAGGATAATGAACTTGAAAAATGTTCCAAAGTATGTATAAATAAAATATAGTTTATTATTCAGGAAGAACTAGGAACTAACGAGTCATGCCAGACAGGAGGTAAGGGATTTTCTTATCTCACCTTTAATTCCGCGAGATTTCCATTGTCCGGCACATATTCATTGCATGTGGTTTATTGTGTATGGAAATTTGATATATATTATCATTATTCTCATTATATTATTTGAATTCTGTGATTCATTTTGTAGTTATTTACTTTTGTTCATATGACTCAGTTGATTAAAACGAGGTAATAAAGGGTTTCATCTCACTTTTTATCCACGTGAGATTAATGCTATATTTTCGGCTGTTTACTTTTGTGTCGTATATGTAGTGCCCATGATTGTACTCTTCCAGTAATATACTTTCATTTATGAGTATTTACATTTTCATTTTATGATCCTTCTTTCATACGACGTATGTTTTGTAAGTTACCAAATTGGTAAGGGAACCTTTCACCCTCCTTTTTTTAAAGAAATACTTTTTATGACTTTTAATTTACATATTATTATGTTAGGATATTTTAATCTATATAATGATAGATGTAAACGTTATGTACAATTGATGGGATACCCTTTTTATCTCATCAACTCATTTTCTTAATTTTAAAGTGACGTCATTAGGCTGTCGAATTTTTACAAGGGAACTTCTTATCCCAATTTCAATCCTTTGGGTTCAACTTGTACTTCTTAAAAATGTAATCCTATTAATATGTTTGAATTACCTATGATTGTTTTAAAATTAATATCAACTTATATTGGTTGTTTTTATATTTTTCACACATAATTTTGTGATTGATTTATCCAAAATTTAAGTATACTATCTTTATAAGGGATTTAATCTCAATTTAAATTTCCACCGAGACATCATTGTTCTTCTGAAAAAATTCATTATTATATGTTTTATATACTATCCTTTGAAATATTATATCATGAATCACTTTATTATCATGATACTATAAATTTTTTATTCAATGTTATTCCTCAATTATTTGTATTCAATCATCTCTCTTTTTGATAAAGAAATATTTAACCAAAATATCATTTTAAATGTTTTAAAGATTTATTCTAAAAAATATTTCTCATTAATTTCCATGTTTTTAAAATGAGTTTTAGGATTTATTTATATGGAAATTATTGTTTTCAAATTATAAATCTTTTAAAAGTATCATAGTTTTATGGGACACTTTGATTCAAAAATATCTTTTTAAATGATTTTGAAAATGACTTGATAAAGCATTGTTTATTTAAGTATATTGATTTAATATATTGGAATGTGGAAATGTTATCTTCCCTTTATACTTGTGTTATGTATTATGATTATGTTATGGTTATTGGTCATTTTTTACGCATATGGGTGGTTCTGTGATAATCCTAGGGCGGGTGAGCCTGAGATTGATCTCCAATGCATTGGGTAAAGTAACGGAGGTAAACGTGATGTTTATACTAAGATATTTTGTGAATATACTATGATGGGTATTCCAAGTGTAACTCCCTATATACCTGTGATAACTACAATGTAATTTTGATATTGATTCCATAAGCAACCTTTTTGATTTATGATTTGTGTGTGTTATTCATAAATCTTATTATTTTGTAAGGTATGTTATGATGGAAAAGAATGGTTTCATTTATTTTTATTTATTTATGGGATAATGTTTTCATTACTTATTTTAAAACCCTTACTGAGATTTTTATGCTCATCCCATGTTTTTGAAATGTTTTCCACAAGACTTAAAGATGAATAGGGTCAAAGAAAGGATGAAGAAAAATTCATGTTCTCTGTAACATGGAACTAGACATGTTTCTTTTTTAGGGTTTTTATGTTATACAAAAATGGATATTGGGTAGTAGTCTCTACATGTAATATTCATGTTTTTATGTAATATTTATGGCCTAATTATCTTAAACTCTAAACCTGAAAAGATCCTCATTGTGAATTATTCATTTAATTCAATATTATGTAATTTTCTAATGCCGTGTCCTTATAGTGTATGTGATATTGAAATTATAGAAGTATATTTGCTTCATAAATATCATATACATGTGGTAATTTCGTTATTACATACATCCATGAATGGAGTTGATGGAAATAAAATTACACTAATTCTCAATGTTGTAGTGTGTAATACACATGATCCACCATTTATTTTCCCATATAATTGAAGATGAGATGGTTATAGTTTATAAAATTTTCATATTAACATAAAATTATTTTTTATGTAATTAAATTAATATATCAAAATTTTCGGAGTATATGTTTATGAAAATATAATACAAGAAATCTAGGTTAAGAACAATACCAATTCTTCATATATCATAATTATGTTAGCACCAAGACAGTTAATTGAATCATATACTAATAATAAATGACTCTAGAATGTGTTGAGGTTGCTGATATAGTGATTTGGGATGGGATTTTATGATCCAATATATTGTGACCCTAGCCTTTAATACATAAAATTACATGATTTTGAGATTAATAAAATATATTATTACAAGCTAAGTATCGTAATGTATAATGTCTTGGAAGACTAGACAAATAAAAAATAAAACATGGAACTAAATAACAAATTTATTTAGTTAGTATTTATAATGAGAACCTATAATTCATTTCTATCAATCATATTCATTGGAAAACCTTGGGATAACATGAACAATGGGATGAGCTAAAACCCTATTAAGAGAACAAACATTAGAATAATAGTTGAGCACATGGGTTAGATGGAATAAAATTATGATTTAAAAATTAATGAAACAAACAGAATCATAACATATAAATATGGGATCATATAATCAAGTATTCATAGTATTGTGAATCAATAAAAAACATTACATTATCATGATTCAAGTATTATTGCACGTAGAGGAGTAAAAGTTAATTTTATCCACCAATACAATTTCACATGGTGTCATGAGACAAGTATAACTTCCAAGACCTTTGAACATAACGTCTCATGAATCTCTACATTACCCTATTCATTAGATCCCTATCTAGGAACAACCTTAACAAAATGTTCATGAATATTCATTCAATGTACATAATCTTACATATTCCATCATACATAAACATAAGTGTACCCATGTAAAGAAACATGTATAATAATAATATCATAAAAAATAATAGATGGTCACATCATACAAGTTTCCATGAATGAAATGAATTAAAACATACATAGAAAAGGATAACGGAAAGTAGGAATATATATTGGTATGTAATTTAAAATATTAGTGGCAACATTTATGAATAATATTTAATATATTTTAGAAAATAAACATTTTATTGAGAGTTTAAAAAAAATAATAACAATCCATTAAAAAAGAAAAGGGATGAATCATTTATATAAAAATATATGTGATACATGAAGGTATTCAAAATAAAAATATGGATTTTATAAAAGCAATAATGTCTTAAAATAGGTAATTTTGTGCACATGAAATTAGGAAAGAATTCATGATGTTCCCTTTAAAACAGGGTTGAATATCAGAATATATTGAGGGGGGAGGTGACAACATAAAAAACTATATATCCCCAAAGGATAATAATGAATTGATATTGATAAATGAGTTTTTATAATTTAATCACCATTTTGAAGATTTACATATAAAGGAAAAATATCATAATTTGGTTAAAAATGGAGATGGAGAAACGAGAAGGAATAATGGAGGTATGAGTAGAATTCCATACGTTAAGTTTGAAGTTGTCATTAAAATTATCTTCATGCGTTGGATAACAAAATTAAATTCATTAATTAATATGTCAAGAACCACTTATTCATTTAATTTATTATTTATAACTTTATTAAGTTCATTCATGGCCTTTTTTATGGGTTAAGAGGATCAATTTCATTATTGGTTTCTTTGGTTTTCATGATTGGTTTACTGATATACATGTAAGGTTAAATGTGTAAGATGATAATGGTAGTATAGAATTAAATTTGTGTGTTATTATTTATCATCCACATGTTCATATTTTCAAAAAAATCATGTGGTTATTTTTAGTGAAGGTGAATCAATAAATAAAATATTAATGATAAACGTTTTGCTTAATTGACAGTTTTGATCACATCAAACACATTTTGATTAATAAATTCTTATCATTTGTAAGAAATATTTAAGAAGATTAAATTGAAAATAATACATATATTATATTATAGTTCAATAATAAAATAGTTGTTATGACTAGAATTACAGATTGTAATTTACATTTGAAAATCAATAGTCCTTAATTGTGAGAAATTAACACAACTTTGAATGTGTTTTTATTTTGCTATAAAATAAAGGGATATGAGAGATGATGATAAATTATTCCATTGTCTTAAAAAAATTAAAATACATTTTAGTAAATAGAGTAATCATAACATTTTAATGAAAGGTGATGAAGATTGAAAAATCATCGAAATAAACTTTAAATAAAATAAATGAAATGAAAGGAGGATTTGGACCTCTTGAATATATAGTAATAAATAACCTCTTTAGGGGAGAGGATATGATATTTTCAAGAGACAAAGTGGTTCTTGGATGTTGAAGAGGGGATTATAGGGATATTTGAGAATAATTTAAACTCAATCCACAGTTTTAGAATAGTTAATAGAATAGTGGGAGAGGGTAATTTTTTATAGAGGAAGAGAGAAGGGTTTTCTAAATATTTTAATCACTATTTTATTATTATTTTCATGAAAATAAATGTTATTGAGTATTTTGAATAAAATAGCAATACATGCATGTGAGTTAGATACCAATATGATTACATCATACATGACTAAATAAATAGTTTTTTAACCTATAATGTATATATACATTATTTTACATTATTTTTCTATTTACCAAAAATTTTATGTATTTCAAAAAATCTGAAATTTTCACCCCTCAAATTTTAGGACATGTAGAGTCAAAAAAATGAACAAGATATTATGAAAATAATTATATAAATATTATATAGACATTATTTCTCATAAGTTAGTAATATGGACACAAAGATAATGATTCAAAAATAGATTCACATTCCCAAATATAATTGAAAATAATTGAAGGATGCTTTGGGATGTGACGAGCGATCTCCCTTTCCTGACAGTTTATGTTCACATTGTGTATAGATAGCGAATTCATTACCAAGAAAACATCAAACTCAACTAAGTAATGTATAATGAAACTTTATTGGAGGTTCATTTCACAATCATTAACTTGGGATGAGTTATATAATGTGGATGTAGTAATTTCTCCATATTCAATTCTCACAGATAACTCAGCCTCCAAATTTTTTGGTGTTATTTGAATAGTATTACTGAAATTGGAAAATAAAAAAATGTGAAAACCAGAATCAGATAGTACATTCAGTATTCTTGAATGAATAACTAGGGTTTCAATCACCACATCATTATTTGGTTCTACCTCAGTTGTAGTGATAACATAATACCTTCCTTATTTCCATGGAGGTTGTTGTTGATTTCCACCTTTATCCTTTGGAATAGGGAAGGTTTTTTTATAATTCCCATGCTCCATGAAATTATAAAATTCACTATAGGATATGAATTGAACTGAACCTTCTTTTATTATTTCATATTAGTGGGATTCATTTTATTACTTTGGATGTTCATATCCAGTTGTCTCATTCTTCAACATTTAAAATAATTCTTTTTCCCTTTAGAATGTTTCTAGGATGATTCTTCCAACAATTTTGACGTGGGGGATGTTTGAACATTTTTCCATAATATAGATTAATTTCCAAGCCACACAAATTAGAATCCATTTTCCACTTTTTTCACCATGCCCATGAGATGATTGAAAATCTCTAAACTCCATTTCACCCATGAAGGAACAACAAACAAACCCCGTATGATTATAAAAACCATAAATAGAAATTTATTTTCACAGATTCTCCATTGGTCTCTTATATAATAGATTCAGCATCCATTCACTGTTCATTATAACGTTGGTGGTGTATCATGTCAGCTTCTGTTGTTTACTACAAAAACATAGAGGGACTCATCAAAATTTTTCCTATATCTATGGTATTATCTTTCCATCTTCAGATAAAGGGTTAGGGGAAAATATTTATTAAAAAACATTTTCCTTAATTCTTCCCAATCCACGGAACTAATTTTCTCTTAGGACATTGAATTCTAGACCACTTTCAACCATTAACTAGCTTCCCCATAAAAATTATAGACCTCAAGAAGAAAATTATCTACTTATGAGCACTACAAGACAAAGAATACTTTTTTAATGGAATTAATACATAGTTCCAGGAGGATGGGATAAGAATATACCCTAAACATTGGAGGCATTTGACACATTTAGGATTCAATAAAAACTTGTTCTTTCATTGGAGGAGGAGGGTGTTCCACATGGTTTATGTTATTATTCATAGCATGAGACAGCTGGGCAAGTACTATCATGAAATTTTGAGAACTAGATCCCATCATAATTGCAATATAATTAAGGAAATCATCATATTACCTATCATATTTATTATTGGTCTGTATTCTTCTGTTTCTAACCATTATCAAAGGAAAAGAATTTATAATTAGGTGGGGCTTGAATAAATAGACAATGAGCATATAAATAGAAACTGATATCATAAATGGATAAATTTGGAAAGGAACATTATATCGTATCTTTTGATTCATGGAATTTAAATATTGGTTATCCTTGATATGTTACATTAAATATTTTCATATTGCATCCTTTTTTTTATTTCTTTAATAATGGTCTGTACTGAGCTTATGAATTTACCAATGAATATCCCATTGTAGTGTTAATCCAATCGCGTAGTAATGCTTTTTGTTGAGAACGACTTCCCATTCAAGTCTATCTCAATGTGGTGCTTTTGGATTTTACCTTTAGATACATATGTTCCCAATCTACATCCACTTGTTTGTATCAAGACATGGATGTATTTTCTTGATAAACCAATTACTATATTCTTACAAAGGTTTAGCTATGTCTTCTTATACATAGTCTTATCCCTTATGTTATAACTATTGAGATCTATTAATAATAACCAATTATTGAATAGTTCATGGTGGACCCTGTAAACATCACTCATGTCTTTAATGGTTTCTCATAAATCGTAGAATTGAAATATTAGATCATGTAAAGTATTTATTACAAGATAATTTTTAATAATTTTTTTTGGGGAAATGGTCTTCTTAGATTATGTGAAAATAAATTGATTCACAATGTTAATACCATATTCATGAAATTAATGCGATGTTCCATGCATCCTTAAAAAATTCCTCAACCATTTTTCATTTATTATATCAATTAACATTCGACAATAATCCTTTTGTAGATGATGAATAAGATTTTCTCTCTAATGAAAATGCTAATTCAACAGGATCACGTGGTTCTTGATACAGTGATCAAAATAAATACATTAGTAATTATTAGTTTTTAATATTGAATCCATTATATATTAGTTTTTAACCCTTTATTATATAACATTTAGTCTTCATTGAATTTATTTATGGAGAAACCTGATCATAAAATGGACGTTGAGGATTTTCTATATCTTTAATACTTTTTGGAAATGTTGTCCAAGATTACTCCCCCATGTCTATTTCAATTAATTTTATTTTTATAATACATGTGATCACAATATCACATCATCCAAACAAAATAATTTTTTTAAAAATTTCATATAATTGATATTGATTCACATGTATATACCTCTCAGGGATCTCATTGTGTTTTGGCAGTGATGATAGGCTTGTGAAAACCAGAGAGGTGTGCCTACCATGGAATATATGCTGAACTAAACATATTCACAAAATTGTTTTGAATAACCTAGTAATTATGAAAATAGTGACGCGTAATATTTTTAATTTATGTATTCATACATATATTATATGATCTGTCAACAAAGAAAAAATACCCTGTTATACAAAAAATGAGTGAAACAACCAAACTTTCATAAAATGATAAAATTGATAAATGATATGTTTTGAATTATTAAACATTATATTTCTGAAATAACTGTAGAGGGCTTGGTCCACCATCCTATGTGATCTGGTGATGGTTAATTTCAGGATACAAGAGAATCCACCATCTTTTATGTGACATTTTTTTACACTTGGAATGTTCTTACACCGCTGGAATATTTGTAATAATATAATAGGGGAAATTTATATAGAGTCGAGTGAGATTATTATTTTCCCCTTGATAGAAAGAATATGGGCAGATATATGAGACTCTATCATTAGAAATTTACATGTACCCGAGTGTTTTTTGTCACAATAAACCTTGGAAATAAGCGATCTGAGACCATGTAAGTGACCATAGTGTGGGTAATTTTCATGGATCCTAGTTTGGTTACATAAGAAAATTTAACATATATTCCTCATGATGAAAATCATTTCCCAAAATATATGGTACATCTATCTTGATGTATAATGTTCAACCCATTTCCATAGATAGTTTACATCTAACCGAACCAGATTATGATATAAAAAAAGTGTCAATGTCGAGACCAATGGTCAGTGGGTTAACTTATGTTATGAAATAATATATGAATTAATAAAATGTATTTAAATTTTTTTTACTCATCTATTTATTCCAAATGGATTTATCATAAACCATGATAATTAGTCTAATATGTTTTACACATAACTTTCATAGGAGGTCATATAGTTCCCATAGAGATTATATGTTTTTAGATCAGGACAAAGGATAATGGACATGTGTTGATTGATTAATTTCGGTATGGGTTGGATCATAAAGATGGTAATATTATGAGGTTAATGACATGGGTATTTGATTTATTTAATTTATTATGTTATAATTTTCCTTATATAATTATTCAAAAATCATTTAGTGACACTCACCATGATGTTATATTGTTTCCATTATTATTTGGTTTATCATGTATCTATTATAGGGAATGTTACCCAGTTTATATTATTATTAGTTTTTTATAAAATATGATAGATTTTATATGTTTCCCCACTATATTCCTTACATAACCATTAATTTTCAAAATGATATGATGTATGTGGATGTGCATTTAAGGTTTTTTGACTAACCAGACTTGGTCACATTAGGGAATACCAACCTTGGGATGTTACAAAACCACACATTTTAACCATAATTAACTACATCCTATATAATTCCATGGGTCTAGTATCCCTGACCATGGGTGAATATCTTTTGATGACCAGTCTTAGAAATCATATATTCCTAGCCGATATCATGGAATCCTAAATCAAGGGTTCTTGAAACAATTATTTCACTAAAATATTTTGACATGGTAAATTTTAAACATGGACCGCTATAAAAATTTATTATCTATATTTTATTGAAAAAACATCATTTTCTGGTATTCCTTGAATAATCCTATCAATATGACACAATTAGGTTTAAAAAACCTAATAAATTTGCATTCATGTACTTTTATACTAAATTTGTGGCTAGTAATTAATAAAAATTATAGAAATCCCTCACTATATTGGATCATAACTAACCCACATGTTCTATAGGAGGGTAATTCAATATCATTAAAATATAGACAGATATTATAGGTTAGTTTTTAATTCGTAATAATTCCATACATGAAATTTCCCATTTCTTTTCTAATAACAATCTCATGGACAATGGTTATATTGGGGAGAACATCCCATAATGAGATAATTGGTATGGAATTACAAGTATCTAGAGAATGTTTGATATGTGCATTTAAAATGTTTATTTTATAGCTTTAGATACCTGATTAATAATGTAAATTCACTAATAGTGGTGGAGGGAATCATTTATTCAATATTTTTCCATATTTATACATTCTATAATCAGTGATACCCTCTTAAACATGAGCCTCTATAGGAGTTAGGAGGAATATATATGATCTTCTTACATAATGTAATATGATGATGAAAATAAAAAAAAACATAGATATTTTTACATGATTTACTACCAAGACCTACTCCATACTGTGATCAACCTGGGGTTGTTTCATAGATAATATTATAACTATAATTTCTAGGGATTAAAATTTCCTATAATATTAAGAAAAATATGGGAAGGAAATTTAAAATCACCCCATTATTGTTTTTTAGAAGGACCTCTTATAAGGAACATGATGTTTTTGGATCAAAGGAATAATCATATCCAAAAAAATTTGGACTTAAGAATATAATAAATAAATAATATAATATGGACATCAGACCACTAATATTCAATATGTGAAGTAATAAATTTCAATTTAACCAAATACTCATTCAGAAAGATCAAATTAATAATTTAAGAATAGTCACTATGTTTTGTTCTCCCTAATTATATCAAATTATCATGAATATAATTCTTGTAGCAAGTAATATACTAGACATAACCTCAAATAATACATTTTTTTCTAAAAAATTATATAAAAACATCAATTAACTCATTTTATGTATAACACAATTAATGTGTGATTCATGGAAATCTTATGAAAAACACAGGCAAAAAAATTCAACATTCTGGTTATTTTATATTTGAACAACCATGTATTATTGGGATTAGTCTTTTATGATATTCGTCAAATATTCATCTTCTCATGCACTATCCATGATATTGATTAGATATTCACCTACAAGAACACTTACAACTCATTTTTTAATGTTATCAAATAAATGTATAGTTAATGGAAACCATCCAACATTAAATCTTACACACTATATTTTATTTATTACCAACTTCAAAATTGGTTATATTTTATATATGTGAGGTTTATGAAAGTTATTTCCATGAATGATGTTCCCAAATACAAGTATCATGATGACTTCATTATTATTGTTCATGGAGTACACATAACTTTCTTTATGCATGTATCAACACATGATATTCCCTCTATCAAGAAATGTATACATTGTCTTCATGTAAGTTGCATGTGTTTTAAAAAACCTACATTCATACCTGTGTATTTTCACCTATGGGAATCACTCAATTAGAATTTATTCGTTGAATAAGGTCATCATGAATACCTAGGAGTTTTTAGAACCTTTTAAATTCCCTCAATGATATTCTCTTCCTCGCATAAGGAAATAATACATTGAACCCTCCACCAATGAAGAGAATACTTGTGGAATTTATATTTCTTTGGAAATGAGATTCTCTTCAGTATAATCACTTTTGTCTTGGTGGTAAAATATTTATATAATGATATCACCACCTATTGATCTGGAAAAATAATCGATGACAACTATTTTATAATATCATTTTATATATATGAAAATCAAGGATAAAAAATGTTGGTTCTAAATTATTATTATCATGTATTTCATGTTGTATTCTATTTCATGATGGATTTCCATTGTTATGATTTTTATATTATAAATGAAGATATTTAGACTCTCTCATCATGCTGTAAAACATCTTCCACAATTATAAATCAAGATGGCCAACTATACACTCTATTATGAATTAAACTAAAATATTTTTCTTCAAAGAAATAATTTTGTTCATTCATGAAATTTGACGATGCATGGGAGATATTATTTATCATACATATATTCTAATTAAATGATTTTACCTCATAAAATAATGTTATTCCATCTTCGTTCATGGGAAATTATCTATGGAAGAAATTCAATTCATGAGGTAGGAGATGACAACTCTCCATCGATCATACAATCGAGATCGATGCAATTAGATGGCCATCGAAATACACATACCAAAAATGGTGCGATAATAATAATGTATATCATACATCCTACATTATATTCTCTATTTTTACACAATGTGTTTTCAATATACCACTGTAAATGTCTCTTCAATTGGAAGTGGGGGATCATCACTTGTACATCACTTTGACACACTTTAGAATTGGGATTGATTATAATATGGTGCAACCCATGTGCCCATATTTGTGCTCAATGGCATGATAAACCTTCGTAGCCAATTGAAAGTGGCACTATGCTTCCACTACCTCTCTCAAATTGTCATGGGATTCTCTTTTTGGTGTGGATCACATTTGAATCCCCGATTACATAACATTTCACTTAGCGGTGGATGGAGAATGAGTTGGCCCAAT
Source organism: Viscum album (assembly GCA_963277665.1). Classification (NCBI taxonomy): domain Eukaryota; kingdom Viridiplantae; phylum Streptophyta; class Magnoliopsida; order Santalales; family Viscaceae; genus Viscum; species Viscum album. The sequence continues at coordinate 1,579,690,767 of OY728142.1, forward strand.
GATTTACATATTTTCTATATAAATTTCATAGAAGTATTATGAGAATATAAATAATGGAAAAAAATATAGTTTGAATATACTATTTTCCCATGATAATTTTTCACATTCAAATAATCAGTTTGAAAAAATATATTAATATATTTTTTCATGGACATAAAATAAATAAACATCACCATTCCATTAAATCACAATATACAAAATGTATGAATATTTTATTTCATGAAAACCATCTACTATTTATTATTAAATATATTATTTCAATTATCATGGAAACCATTATAACCTCCAATAATGTTAATTTATTGTTAAAAGTAATTTTTTCATGTTATTAACATAAAATCCAAATACATTTTCAATATAATTCAGTTATACTTAATAAAGGGATTCCTGTAATAGTAGTAGTATTTCATTCCCTCAATGAATTATGGTCTTCATTAAAATAATTATTTTAATGTTATTCATCCTGTTAAAAGATGGTGAAAATGTGTACTCACATATTATAATTGAAAAAATTATTTGATGGAAAGAATAGTTCAAAAATAATAATTTCTAAAAGTATATTTTTTCACGCATGACAACCAATTATATTTGTTGAATCTAAAAAAATTCTCTGAATCATCACCAATCTGGGAGAATCATCATAAAAATGACTACAAATGAGTACATAAAAATTGTCTGATCACCCTCAACAATATTTTTGAATATACATTAAACTCTTTAAAATATTATTTTTCCATTTTAATCACTAATCACAGTGGAATTCTAGATATATTTATTTTTTATTGGTTCGTATACATTGAAAGTAAATAAAATGATACCCATCAACTATCCACAATGGATTTTTAATCGCCTCATTTTCTTTGTATTCAATACTAATTCAATAAATTTAATATACCTTATCCTACTTATTGATAATAAATGAAAATTCATAGGGTTCCAATTTTCCATAATTTCATTTTATATAAACATTACCTTATACAAATAATGTGTAATGGACCAGACATTGACTCATTAACGAGTTTTCCAAAAACTATGGTCTATCAAATGGTTCCACAGAAATGGTGTCACGGGTCATGTAGGCATAGTGACGGTCGCACCGATCACAGTCACATACAAAAATGGTGTCACCACATATGTTATTCCATCAAATTGGTTGCACCGTGAAGGTGGCACTATAACAGTCATATCGTTAGGGCCGCACTTCAAAATGGTGGCACAGCTGACGGTGTTCCACCGAATTGGTGGCACCGTGATAGTTTCCCTGTAGCGGTCACACAATAATATAGTGGCACCCTGATGGTGGCACCATGATGGTGGCACCATTACAATGTCTCACTAAATGGTGTCCCACCCTTTGTTTTTGTCCATTTTACTACTTTTTCTTATTCCTCTCCTGCAAGTATCTTTTGATGTAAAATTGATTTTATACCGATTTTAAAGTGATTGAAAGACCATAATTGATGTCTATAATCCCCCATGATCTAAGGGATACATAACATACAAAAACATGTGCCTTTTTACTTAGTGTCAAACCCTTTTTCTGGTACATTCCATTTCTTCCCCTATTACACATTTTCCTCGATTTAAAGGAAAAATTTTAACACACAATCATTATGGCCACCTTTCCAATGAGAATTATTAGATGAAAATTAATTCCATTATGTGTAACCATCAAACCGCATGGAGATACCACAATTTTCGTTTAAATTGGTTCATTAAATCATATGTCGTAACTCCAGGAAGTCACCTTTTATAGCACATGGATTTTTTCTTCTTTGTGGTCGGTCTCTTTCCCTTCCTAGGTGATTTTGAAGCCCCCTTCCCAAGGTTAGTGGTGTGCCTGTGCTGGAGCCATTCCATCACACTCTTGGAGTTCTCAAAGTTTCTCCCATATATGTTGTGCATTGCCAGTTCTAGGTGCGTGTAGAAAAATATTGATTTTTGATCATCCAGGATGGTTTTTTCGTCATATTTTTTTATTTTGTATCATCCAGTGTTGGTATGAAAATTCTCTTATGGGTATGGACGAAACAAAACCTTAATGAAAATAATAAATGGTGTTTAAATAATTAATCGGTGTGTTTAATGATGATGGTGTACTATTTTACCTTTACTTATATGTTGTGAATTGTATGGGCTTATGTCCGATGAAAATTGTGGGCGTTTTTGGTCCCTTCATACACACTAATGAACCTCGGTTCACTAGATAATTTTTTATTGAATGGATATAACATGGAAACTACTTAATCACATAAAATAAATAGATTAAATGGATTCCCAATGAATAATAATCCTTATACGGTAAAAATAGTTAACCAAAAGGAAAGACATAACTAGTGGAATGGTGTGTTTAAATATTAAAACACCCTTGATCTGTTCTAGTGATTTGTGTGGTTGTTCGGCTCGATGATTGGGAGATTCCATGGATGGGAATAGGATCCCTAGTTGTACAGTTGTTATATTGTGCATTTGGTGTCGTATGGGGCCATATTTAAAGGTTTTGTTTGTTCGAGTACTTTGAGGTATCACATGGATCCCTTTACATGTTGTGACATTACAAGAGAACCTGGGGTGAATGGTTAATTTATTGCTTTTCTATTTTTCCTTCCATAGATTATGGATATGTCTATTAGTTTCCCAGTATTGTAGAATTATGTAAATGGGACAAGTTGGATCTAATAAAAACATTGTGTTCAATGTGGAATTGGTTTCTGGGAATTAGGTTTGACTTGGTTGTGGCTATTGTGCTATTTAAGAATGAATGGTAATGATGTCTTTTTGTGTATGGGATGGTTTTGGAACACCGAGGTTAGGATGACTACTTGTTTACATATATTTATAATTTAGTTATTATGATTACTATTTGTTCCCCACCCATGTTGAGCACATCGTTCCAAACAACCCCATTTCATGGGAACAACTTTTTCCCAACACTCTTATTAGTGGATGGTTATTGGATCCTTTTATGCTTTGATTCCTGAGTAGCCCAAGACTCTTCAGGCATTCTATGATGTTTTGAGGTCCATTATAGCCCATGATTCTTCAGGAAGGGTAGTTTTTGTGGTAGGACCAATTTTTTGTGGGAATTTTTACTCTCTATGTGTATTTGGGATAAGGCTAATGTGTCTTCAAGAATGGATATAGTTGTTCTAGAATAGGTTTATTCAGGTGTGGTGGTAGTTGTGGTGCCCCAGGTTTTTATAGGCAAGGATGTGTGTGGTTGTTGTGGACCAGGTTTCTACGGGTGGGATGTGTGGTTGTGGTGGCCCAAATGGTTGTTGTTGGTGTGGTAGTGATACTACTATGAAAATGGCGAGGGACGTTTGATGCATAGGATGTTTTCAATAAAGAGTGGGAAAGTGGTGCAGGGTACCCAAACATTGATGTGTTATTACTTTTAATTTACATGACTAGCGTTATTTAGGGAGTGTGCCTTAGTGGGGTTTTGGTGGATAGTTTCCTTGCTATGTTTTTTAGTAATATCCTATTCTCATGAGGCATTATAATTATTTCCCACTTGTGCATGAGACCATTTGTTTTTCTCTACTAAGTATACTTGTATACCCACCCTATGTATATAAAACACTTTTCAGGTTTCCAAGATGACTATAGGGACCGTGCAAGATTTTATTAGCTCAGACACTAGGAAAATTAGTTTTCCGGCTATTCATTTCTTTGGGTACTTACCTTTGGGGTTTTCTGGTAGTTGTAAAACATTATATTTAGATTATGCAAATTGGAATATACTATTTTCAAATTTACTTTTGCATAAAATTTTTGTGTATCTGGGGATTTGAAATCTTAACCCTTGATAATTTTCAAAAAGGGATAATGCCTTACATATCACATATGATTTTATACCCTTGGTGATGGTCGCCACTCTGGAGCCTATGGGACTCAGGGGTCATTATCACATCTTCAACTTGAAGGGGAAGGTTCTGGCAGTTTGTTGTCCCATCACTCATGATTTTAAAAGCGGGACGTGACAGAATGGAATCAGAGCTTATGGTTGAGAGATTAGATGGAGTCTGGGGTTAGGCACATTGAGGATTTCCTGTGATGTTAGGGGAAAAATTTTAGGGAATCATGGTGCATGAAATAGGCTAGGGAAAACCACCTAGGACATGAGATTTTGGCCCCCACGTGATCTGATGTAAGGAATCTGGACCTACCGAACAACCAAGTGTGGCTACACTAATTGCAGGGTATAGAACCTTGGAATGGTATATGCATCAAAATTAATTTTTTTTTTTCAGGCGTGTCTTGGTATTTTAGAGATTAAAAATTAATAAAAAGTCTAAAAAATTTAAAATAAATCTTCTACACTACTCCGGTGTTGGCATTTCTTGTTTACCTTGCAACTATGGCACCCAAACAGCGACCACAACTTCTACGAGTGATAAATTCCCATGAGATATATTTGGATGATCAAAGGAGGGATAATATAGAATAGAAGAATGACCAGTGGCAGAGGATTCTTCATGAATTTCAAAGGAAGACCCTCGTGATGTTCGACGACAACATCTCAGATATGGAGACTGAGAGCTTGTTCAAAGAGCTGGTGACTATTTTCAGCTTGATCCATGTTCTGAAAGAGTATTGGGATCCTCCAGATATATGTTAGAAGTAGGGAGTGGCATGTCTGTGGTGTATGCTCTATATCGGGATGTATAGGGAGGCTCATGTTTCATGAACTGACTTCGAGAGAGAGTTCTAGGTGGAATTCATCTCTTTCACGATGAAGGACGAGAAGAGGTAGGAGTTACTCTCCATTAAGTAGGGTAGTATAATAGTAAATGATTAAGGGATCAAGTTCAAGGATCTTATTCGATATACTATGGAACTCTTTATGGATGAGGACTATAATGCGAGATGTTTAAAGGGGGAAACCCGACCTTCTTTTCAGTATGTTGTCAATCCTGTCACTCTATAAACGTATTTGGAGGTTGAGAAGAATGCTGAAGGGGTGGTTATGATGAACACACTAGGAGGTGTTCCTCGAGAGGGGATCTGGTTGGGCTTATCAAAGGGGTAGGTCTTTAGTATAAGGCCTCCAGCATCAAGGCCATCTAGGTTACTGCCTGTGGGGAGCAAGCCCCCATAGTTCCGGTTTTGATGTCCCAGTCCTAGCCGCTTTATTGTGGGCCCATGACCGTGATTATTCATATGTGGAAGTCATGGTAATCTATAGAATTAGTGCCAGGCCTGAGTGAAGTACAGTGGTGGTGGGTAGGTTTATCAGCAATCTTAGTTACAGTAGTTTGTTGCTAGGAAATTTCAGCAGCAACAATAAGGATAGCGAGATGCGGCTCCCCCGAGATTAGGAATTGTATGATGAGGTTTACATTAGGGATATCATTATAGGCCTTGAACAGAGAATGATCATGGAGGTGGCCGACAGTCATGGGGCGATGGAAAAGGGTGTGGGAATTATCATGCTATAGAGGCAGCAATTCTAGAAGGACCAAAGGTTGTTCGTAGTAAAATCAATGGGTTTAGAACTATAGCCTATGACTTTTTTGATTAACTATCTTCTCCCTTATTTGTGTAACCCATTATATCCCATTCATTGGTTCTAGAAATACACAGACTTCTTGTGCCCTTGGTTTTGTGTATGCTAGACTGTTTTTAGACCATCTTGTCTCATGTTTTCCTTAGATATAAACAGATTTTGGGACCAAAAAAGTCTAGTGGGGAACTTCATTTTCTAAATATGTATCCATATGATGTAATTATATGTATCGAAGGGATGTTCACTATGTGTGACGTTATCTTAAGATTCCTAATAAGGGATGTGTTTTCAGATATGGGAAGACAATGTGTTACTTTCATCGGTGAGCCGGGTTTCTAGGAAGGCACCCAGTGATCGGAGCCCCATATTCCTTTATTATCCAATCTGTTAGTGGAGTTAGCTGATACATAGATGGTTGAAGACCCAGATATCATCAGGGAATTCTTGGATGTCTTCCCTAGATAGGTGGTGACTCTACCCCCTCGACGTGATGTCGATTTCAGGAAGAAATTGCACCCCATTTCCCGTCTGATTTCAATGGCTCTGTATCAAATGGAGCCTTCTCAGTTGCAGGAGTTACAGATTCAGGTTTAAGAACTAATAATGATAGGTTTTGTTCGACCAAGCGTGTCACCATGGGGTGATCCATTATTATTCTTAATGAAATAATATGGTGGTCTCAGGCTATGTATAGACTACCTGAGGCTAAGCCAGGTAATGGAGAAGAACCATTACACCATCCTAAGTATTTAAGAAATTTTAGATCTGATAAAGAGGGCATGATGGTTCTCCCAGATAGAACTACAGTTAGGATATCACCAGTAGTGGGTGAAAAAGGGTGACATCTCGAATACTTCCTACAGGTGCAGATATGATCACATTGAGTTCGTGGTCATGTCATTCGGCATTACAAACACACTAGCTGTGTTCATCAACCTCATGAACTCCATATTCTAGGAATATCTACACTAGTTTTTAGTCTTGTTTATTGAAGACATCCTGATCAACTCAAGTTCATAGGAGGATCATGCCGAGCATCTAGGAATTTTTTAGAGGACCTATGACAGTACCGTATCTACGTGATGATGTCCAAGTGCATATTCAATACACAAGAAGTGCACTGCCATTGAAACATGGTGTCTTAGAAGGGGATAGAAGTCGACCTGTCAATGTTCTAGGAGGGTTTTTCTTGGGTATAACCCAATAACGTGTTTGAGGTTCATAGTTTCTTGGGTCTAGAGGATTTCTACTCGATATTCATACACAACTTCTCCCAAGTTGCAGCAGCCTTGACAACATTGACCCAGAAAGTATAGGCTATTGTCTGGAGTGAGTAGTTCCCCAATTCCATCAATTATCTGAAGGTAATGTTGGTTAGTTCCCAAGTGTTGAGGTTTCTATAAGAAGGGGTGATGTGTGGAGGTGTTTTATGATGCTTCATGTAGAGACCCGAAGCTTGACGTACATGGAAATTACATTGAAATTTTTTGGAATACATAATACATAACAAAAACAGATACACAAGGACCATACTATTTTAGTGTCTTTTGAAACTCAGAGCATCATCTTCTAATCGTGGTGAAAGACCTTCAACATCTCCCATACATATATTCCCCTTTTGGTTTTCTTACCTAAAACCTTTCTTTAAATCCTAGGGAAAAGAAAACATATAAAGGGTGATCTCAAATGCTCAGTAAGGGTAAGCATGGATAGAATAAAACAAATCATATATATTTGAACATATAAACATGAACACAATGTTTAAAAATCAAGATCTTGAGAAATGATATTAAACATGGAATTACGTAAGGCATAGATCATAATAGAACATCAATAAGGATAAAATAGAATTAGAATAAATGTGTAATTGTGGAAAAACATTAATCACATGATATGATTTCCATAGTACCCATGTAATTTCGGCCAATACCATCTTAATGGACAAAGTCCCTTACTGAATAGGGTTTACTTGCCGTTCCAGCCCTGTATTACTGAACCATATTTTCTTGTCATTTCAGCCATGTCTATCTCATGAGATATAAATCGTTACCCAATGCATTGGAGGGAGATATAGGTCCCACCCATATCATAATGAAATCATTCTTACATGTTCCACAAAATAAACATAAATCATTCATAATAACCCAACGAATAAAATGGGTTTTATAAATATCATCCCATCAAAAAATAATCCATATAAAAAATAGATATCATTTCATCATAAGAAAAGTGAGAAAATGTAAATCATAGAGACATTATACTTGAAACATACACATATGAATTAATGACATATTATATGGAAAATGGTTTTGATAAAGTACTTGAAATCAATTCTTGAGGAAAATATTCTTTCTTCATCAAAATCAATTTCTTTTCACAAAACGTCATGCAATTTTTTTTAAAAAAAAGATATTTTGTTGAAAATAGTCATGAAATATTTTGGATGAAGCTTCATGAAATTAAGGATTTATAAAACCGTAAAAATCCTTTCATGCCTTATATGTTAAGAAACCATTCTCCTCGTACTTATGTTGGAAAAGTTTAAAAGTACCTCGTATGGTAAACTAAAAAAATATTCCTTCTATATGATGTGGTAAAAGTAAGAAAAAGGGTAATAATGACATTAAATATACATGGAAGAAAAGTAAACATTTTATGAAAACATTTTGAGAACATAATGACATGGATAATAAACATAACCCCAATAAATACTTACAAATAAACAATATCATATAAGAATGAAATTGGAATAATTATCCCTTACCATAGGTCTGATTTGCTTCATACGTATCCAAACCTCCTGTATAATGATTTAAATAATGTCATTGACTTATTACAGAATCATATTAATTGTTATTATATCATATATGGTTCACTTATGACTTTATATTACCCGTTCTTTTGTAAATACCATGTTAAAGCAATGTTTTGGGTAAAATCATCTTATTTATCGTACGTGTTTGGAATTGTTGTTCTTGATGTTATTATTACTTATATCACGATTTACATACTTCCAGAATGTAAATCATGATTTATGTATCATATATATTCATTATATATCGAGCATATTCATTTATTTATAATAGTACATTACATATGGGGGTAAGAAATGAAATGCACCGTTCATTGAGACGGTAAACCATATGTATGCATGAACGCTAGTTTAATTTATTTTTATTATTTTAATGGAATAGGTATATTATAATTCCAGTACAATATCATATATAATATCATTAACTACATCCTTTATACATTCCACATAAGGCATTAACGAATCAAATCACTTCGAGGGGGCGGTAGTCCGCACTTCCTCAAAAGAGATTATCGTATTTACCGACTATGGAAACCATAATGGTTTGATATAATTTGGAAGTAAAGAAGCATAAGGAAATAATAAACATAATATATATCATATATAAATATAGTTCCATCATAATGGCCACCTTCAGAGGCGGTAGACGAAAATCGAACAATCATCGTTTCGTGAGGCGTTAGTTTTCCATCCACAGAAACATTATGTTCTTCATCCATTAGATGGAGGTGTGTGTAAGTGTAGTTATAGTAATTCTCATAAAAACATCCTAGTATTTTTAGGATACTTTTTTTGTTACAAAATAAAGGATTAAAAAGATTTTAGGGGTTGGAGAAGTAGAATAAAAGAAAACAACTTCAGAGAAACTATTACCTTTAATTTGGGTAACTTCCTTTGGTTTGAACAAAAATGTCTTCTTGAAGTGCCTTCTGTCTAATGTAAGTCATATAGGGGGAGGCGAGGGATGTAGGTAGCTTAATTGGGCAGATTTTTGACGAGCCAAATGGCTTGAGAGGTGTGAAGAATTTGATAGAAGTGGTCTCCTTTTATAAGGGAGAAGAGGGGCTCTTAAGGAATGTGTGAAAAAATTATTTTATTATAAACTTATATTTCGTTTCTAGAGGCCCAAAACACATTAATTTCGGTGATAAGATTACTCATATTATAAATAAAATCATACATTTGGAATTGGACAGGTTATGGATAATAGTTTAATCATTATAATCTTATTTATTTAAATCATTTATTAATTAGGTAAATACTACATAATTATTGTGTCATAAATAATTTATTTATTTGATGTCTAAAAATTATAAAAAAATCGAAACATGTATTAAATCGTTTTATATTTCTAATTAATATTTATAGTCTTAATGATAATTTATATATACCATTATAAAAATCAATTACTAAAGGATTTTTGTTAATGCAAATTTTGTCTTTACATTAAATTAATTAATCTAACGTGTCATTGTCTTTCATAAGTGGATCCATGGGGTCCCAAAATCGACCCAAGGATTCCCATGGTTGGATATTAATCATAAAATATATTTTGGACAAGTGTTAAGGTAATTTTTAATAATTATAATATTTTTTTAACCTTGATTAACATATTTACTTTTAACTGTTGTAAATAAAAGTAAAAAGTTACTATTCATAAAAAATTATTTTTATATAATTGAACCACATTTTACTCATTGATATTAACCATGTCTCTCATATTTTTGAAATTCAACTCACAGAAGTGGTAAAATAATGTTTTATGAACAATTCTAAAAGCTCCTAGGAAGTGGGTAAAAGACGATGAAAAGTTCAATAAAAGTTTTATAAATATAAAATTATTATAAAACTATTCCAATGAATTTAATTTATCTTAAAAAATTATTATGTATCTATTTTTACCTAAAATAAAATTAAATCAAATAAATTATTATTTAAATAAAAATTTGGTTTTAACCAAAAAGTTAGTGTTTTCACTATTCATCAAAAATTGATGTTTTTGAGAAATCTACCATAAATTCAGCCTAAGCTATATTTGTTATTATGAATTAAAAAATGATGTCTATTTTTTAAAATTCAAATCATATAAGTGGAATTAATTAATTTTAAAAGTAATTCTCGTTAACAAAACAAATAGCGTGTTTTTAAGAAACAATAACTATCAAAAGATTGATACTTGTTTATGTCCAATTTCAAAGTGAAATTAATTAAAATGACCGAAGTTGTATTAAATGGTAAACAGATATTCTAATTACACTTTAAACACAATTAAAAAGATTATCTAGAAATATAAATTAATGCGATGAAAAAAGTTTTTTTTAATTAAAATATAGCGTGTTTTTACTATTTATCAAAATATGAAAGTTTTCAGAATAATATGAAAAATTTATCCAATTTAAATTTTTATATCCTGAATCCAAGGAATAATTTTATTTTGTCAAATTGAAATTATAAACATGTCAAAAACTAGATTTTAAGTGGGTGTGCCATCAAAAAGCGGAAAATCATCATTTTTTGAAAAATATTTATTTTACGCGAAAAATTTATTTTGTTCCCATACAATGTTCTAGAAAATATGTAAGATGAATAATAATGTTATAAAATTAAAAATTTAGTTAATATCATTCATAATGGCTTGTCCATAATAATATTATAACAATATATCGTTGTTTAGTGAAACTCGGTATTGCGTACTACACACGCTATCGAGGAAGGTCGCGATTACGTGTAATGCAAGCCAAGTTAGTGTTGCGTGTAATGCAAGACTCTTTCGTTGTTTCGTGTAACATAATCCAACCATATTTCATTTACACATTGAATAAATATATATATATATATATGTATATACACACACAATGTTTCGTGGAATAACTACAATCAAAATTGTGTGTAACATGATCCAAGAATAGTGTTTCATATACTGCAAGCTAATACGGTGTTGCATATAACACAAGGTAATCTTGGTGTAGTGTACAACAGAATATATGAAAGAAATTAAAAATAATATATCTTATAAAATCTCTGGGTGTTACATTCTACCCCCCTTAAAATGAATTCCCCCTCGAAATTCGTAGGGGTTATAAATCGTTTACTACTTGAATGTTTCAATCATAGAAACCCACATCATAAAAAGGAATAAAAAATCATCATTTTAAAAAGGAAATTTAGAAACAAAACTGATACCCAAAGTAACTCATCACTTGGGTTCCCACATAGGAGTATATATGTGAAAATATGGATATGGAAGAGAAATCTAACCATCATGTTCTGATGGAGAGTTGCAGAGAACATGGCTATGAAAAAAGCCAACAATCACAAAGACATAAATTTGTGATGATCTAACGTACCATATGATTCATCGGATATGAGGGCACTAGGGCAACATTTTTTTGGTATTCAATATTATTTCCCTAAAGTTGATGAATTTAAAGAAATACTTACATGATTTTTGTACCATCTCACTATTGTTCATACCATGAACAATTACCACTTAATCTCTAAAAGAAATGAAGTTGAATTTGTAATTCATGAATTGTTAGCAGATCATCTAATAGAATGATGAGTCATTCCATCTGTTTCAAACAAAAGGTTAGAAAAAGTTATCAAATATACATAAGTCCATCTATGGTGTGGGTAATCATATATGATTCTAAAAATGGACTTAAACCTCATCTATCATACCGGTTAATAAAATAAATCTAGTTTCTACTAACCAGGGACTTCGTGTAGGCCAGTGGTAGGTGATGAAGGACTGTCGCACTTCGGTTGTGGGTTTAATTCCAGTAACCTTGTCCGACGCGATGGGTTGTCACCTGTCCTGCAGGTTGTCCTTTTTCTAAAAATACATTATTATAACATCCCATAAATAATATCAAAAAAAAGTTCTAGCCTTAAACAATACTGACTTATGTCCAACATAATCCATGGAAATCTTTAGACTTATCCAAAATACATCTATCCAATCTCATAGTATACAGAAAATGATTACTGAAAATGTCATCTACCGAGCATGTGAATACCATCATTCATCATACGATATATATTGTTGGTCACATTCCAAACATTTGAATACCTTAATCATGTATTATCATGAAAAATGAATACCCATTGAACCTTAGTGAAAAAATGAATGCTGTCAAAAGTTAACTCCTTCCACATACCAAAATCCCAAAAATTATTTATACTCAAATAATGATATCACTTTGTCCTTATATAATTCATGAGCTCATTAATACTATCAAACATTTTATTATCTTCTTGGCACTTCTTTATGTGCATATTAGGTGCTTTCCAAAAAATATCTGAATAACCTTTCATGGTTACCGGTACCATTCATCATACACTTTAAAAACATAAGGAAAGACAACAGTATAACAATCCTTAGATGTCTCTTTATTCCGTAGTACCATGAGATTACTTATTCAACATTACTCTTGATAAACATGTAATCATTCCACTACCTTCTTAAACCATTGACTTTGATTCAACAATTATTTCATATCACGTATCATTTGTAGTCTCTTCATCATCATCTACATAAATACTACTCTTATGACCATGCTGATTCTCTTTATGAGATTTCCCTTAGGGAATTTATTTTCATAATGCCCGTACATTCAACATTTAAAACACTTAACCGTTGTTGATGTATTAGCAATACCATTATCCTTGTCCATGGTGTTAACTGAACCTTTTCCTTTACAATTACTAGCTTTGTGTCCTTCTTTTCCAAAACCAAAGCATCTTCAAGTTCCTTTGAAACATTCTCCATGATGCCTCTTCCAACATGACTTACATGAGAGAAATTGAACTTTCTTTTCTCTATTATCATCATGAAACTCCATCATTCTCTTATTAGCTGAGTAAGGAAACTTACCAAATTTGAGTTTATCGATCATATTATAAGATTTCAGATTCGGCATAATAATGATGTTTGGACTTCAAAATCCCGTTTAATTTGGTTTCTCATGAATAATATCATTCCATTTTCCATCATATTCTTCATTAACATGAATCCTCATGTTTCATGACATTTTGTAAAAATCAAAATGAATAGTGTGAGCGGCAAAAATCATGCTAGGGAAAACAACATAATAAAGGGGGAGTACCATCAATATATAACATCTTAGGGTTAATAATAATATTGTTACCATAATTATAGTACTATAACCTATACTTATACTTAACCTTAGGTACATCCCTAGACATAACATAGAAATATCTCTAGTGATTTCAATAAAGATTTCGCATCATAGTTTCCAAAGGTTAACTAAACCTTTACTCTGATAGCAATTGTAGAGACCGGAAGCTTGACGTACGTGGATATTAAATTACATTTTGCGTAATATGTAATACATAACAAAAATAGACCCACAAGGACCGTAATAGTTTAGTGTCTTTGGAAACTCGGAACGTAATCTTCTTATCGTGGTGAAATATCTTCAACATCTCCCATAAAGATATTCCCCTATAAAATTTCTTACCTAAAACCTTTCTTTAAATCCTGTGGAAAAGAAAACATATAAGGGTGAGCTCAAATGCTCAGTAAGGTTAAGCATGGATAAAATAAAACAAATCATATAAATTTGAACTTAAAAACATGAACACAATGTTTAAACATCATGATCTTGAGCAATAACATAAAACATGGCAGTACGTAAGGCATAGATCATAATGGCACATCAATAATGATAAAATAGAATGGGAATAAAACTTGTAATTATAGAAAAACATTTATCACATGATATGATTTCCACAGTAGCCAAGGAATTGCTTCCAATACTATCTTAGTGGAAAATGTCCCTTACTGATCCGGGTTTTCTTGTCGTTCCAGCCCTGTATTACTGAACCAGATTTACTTATTGTTTCATCCATGTATATCTCATGAGATATAAATCTTTACCCAATTCATTGGAGTGAGATATAGGTCCCACCCATCTCATAATGACATCATTCTTACTTATTCCACAAAATAAACATAAATTATTCATAATAACCCAACGAATAAAATGGCTTTCATAAACATTATCCCATCATAACCTAATCCATATAAAAAATGGATATCATTTCCTCATAAAAAAATTGAAACCATGTAAATCATATAGAAATTATAATAGAAACATACACATATGAAATAATGTCCTCATAGAAGGAAAATGGTTTTGATAAAGTACTTGAAATGAATTCTTGAGGAAAATATCATTTCTTCTTGGAAATCAATTTCTTTTCACAAAACGTCTTGCAATTTTAAAAGAATGAGATTTTGTAGAAAATAGTCATCAAATATTTTGGAGGAAGCTTCATGAAAATAAGGCTTTATAAAACTGTAAAAATACTTGTAACGCCCCGACCCCAGTTACCCAGAGTCGGTGCATTATTACATAACATTGGCATGATCACAAGAAAGATCAAATCTCGAAAGACCGATTGGTTTAGTAGCCTTGGAAACATTAGATATATTCATAAGTTTTACATTACATCATAAAATGAAAAACTACTACAACAACATAATGTCTCCATAATCCACACTACTATCCCCTCATAATATCCCTGCAGGTCATTCATAATTTACTTCTTCACATCCTGGGGAAAAAATAAAACATAGAAAAGGGGTGAGCTCAAATGCCCAGTAAGGATAACAATATAGCGGAAACTTTCATAAATAAGAATAAACATTTAAGGCAATGCATTACTAAAACAAAAGCCTTTTAAAATTGAACTTCAACATGGTATGGCAAAAGTAAAATGAAATAATGCCATTTACTTATTCACATGGATATTCTACTAATCGAATAATCACATGCAAAAATCAATAACCACTTTCATAATGTTGGAATGCACAATGCCAGACTATCATAACCACATAGCCAAGGCCTCGTGCCAAGACTACAAATAAGATTTTGTCAAGGCCTTGTGCCAAGACACTAGTTTGTCTCATGAGACCTACCGATGCATCGAGGAGCTATAGCGGGCTCCACCCATCACTTATTAAGTCCAATGCATTCCCATATGAAAAGGTTTAAACATAACATAAACATTCGTATTAAAACTAGCATACGAAATGTCAATACTTTCACAATAAACTATGAATGGTATAAAAATAGCACATCCACAGGCAAACATATCACAAAACCTTCAATACAATATAGAAGTTTTGTATCATAATAAATCAACTTCAAATAATCTTAAAATCCATCAAAGGATGTTGACATAGATGAAATCAAAATTCTTTTTAAAGAAATATCTCCTTTTATTTTGAAATCATTTAAGATCCATATAAAATAAAACATTTTCTTTGAAAATATTCTTATAAGCTTGTAAGGAAAGCTTTGAAGATTTTATAACGGCGTAAAATAACCGCACCCGCCGTATAAGTTAAAAAAAACATTCTTACCTCAATTCTGTCGAAAAGGTTAAAAAGGACCTTGTTTTGAAAACGACGGAATGATTCCTTTATAAACCTCTTATAAAAAGTCAAACAAGGGTATAAATGACTTTAACCCATATTCTTGTAGATAGTAAAAATGTTTTGAAATACATTTCGAAGAAACATGGATGTGGATGATAAAGAGATCCCAGTAGATTATTCCGTATAATACAACCTCGGATAATGAAGAGATTGTGAAATAACCCTTACCTTGTACTTTTCCTTGGTTGGGGTAGGTTAACCTCCTGTATAATGGTGAAATAATTGTTATTAAATTATACAAGAATCATATATATTAATATGATATCATATATGATCTTTTAACATTGATTTATTAATAATATCTTAGAATTATCATCGTTTCGGGTGTTAACTTACTCATTTTCTTTTATATGTTTTGTTACGTAAGACATGTTTGTAAAGGATAGGTTGTATATTATTCATATCCAGAATGATATCAAGTCCTTAAACATCATTTTTAAATCATAAAATGATAATTACGCTTTAATGGTTACGATGGAGAATGAATCTCATCGCGTTCGTGGAGACGGTAGTCCGTACGTACGCACGAGCGACAATATCATTCTTTTGATATTAAAATAATATATAAATGGATGGTATATCATATATACAGAATCATTAACATGTTATATTTATTATTTACATGAGTTACACATCATTATTATACCCATCCAAATAATATTATATTGAATAACAATTACACCACGACGTGGAGACGGTAAGCCGTACGTACGCACGTATGGTGACATGTTATTCAAAGGGTGGATAGAATACTGAATATGATTGTACCATATTTATAATAACATCACAGTATATGTGAGATACTGGAGTTATTATTTCAGAATGGTAAGAACAAAGGAAGAAGAAGTGGAAGAATAAATGAACTTAGAAAAGGGTGGTGAAATCATTACCTCTTCTTCGGGTTCTTCCTTTTGATTTGATCAAAAGGGCTCCTTAGGTTGGCTTTCTGATCAAACTAAGGCCTCTAGGTTGTATTTAGGGATGTTGGGAGAGTATTTGGGCAGAGTTTGGCCGAACCAAAAGGCTTTGAAGGTGTGAAGAAATGAGAAGGAGGAGTGCCCTTTTATAAGAGGGGTGAGGGGCACCTTTGGAAAAGCTAGAAATATTAATTTATAATAAATTCATATTCGGTTTCTAAAGGCTCCAAAGTTGACTATTCAAATGATGAGGTGGGGATAGGTCGAAAGAAACTCATCCAATAGAATTTAGACAGGTTTGGGTACTTATATTAACCTTATCTTTAAGTATTAACTCTAAGTTAATTAGTTTCACTTTTACAATGTCTCTTTGTATTTTATATATTATGGTTAATAAACTTACTATATACATCGAAGAGACCCCCAAGTGGTCCATTAATGATTAACCTATCATGATATAAGTCTCTTGGCCGAACCTTAGATTTTTAGGAATTTAATATCAATTAATAATATAATATTTGTTTTAAGAATTCTTTTATGTCAATTTTGACACTATTCATTAGTTGATTTTTTTGAAACTCATAACAGATTTATTACTTAGAACAAAGTCAATTAAATCAATCCTAATATATCATATTATCCTAGAAAATTAGTTTAATTCATTAAAAGTTTCATATTATATTTATTTGGGTATTTATAATATCACTTATATTAATTTTTCACTATTATAGTAATTACTGCATCATCATTGTGTCATAAATAAAATAAATTATTTAATGTCTAAAAATTATAAGTAAAATATCTTTATGTAGGAAATCTTTTTAGCTTTCTAATGAATATTTATAATCGAAAATCCAACATGTATAACCCTATGTAAAAATTTTTCTTCTAAAAGATGTAAGCTTATGCCATTTTTATTTTTATTTTAACTTTATTAATATAAAGTGTCCCTACCACATACAAGTGGCTCCAAGGGGTCCCCAAATTGACCCAAGGATGCCCATGGTCGGTTATGTGTCCACCAATAAGGTTAGGACACGTTTTAGGGTAATTTAGTATTATTATAATATTATTTTTTTTAACCCTTATTTACCGGATTTACCCTTTAACCATGGTAAATAAAATATTTACCGCAGTAATTATTCAAAATGTGTAAAAATAAAAGTTACCTATTTACACAATTTGAACATCCTGATTCCAAATATGGAATCCATTTTCCTAAATTCAAAACACAGAAGTGGCAGAAATTAATTTAAAATTAATTCCCGCTGTGAAAACAAAAAGCGTGTTTTTAAGAGATAATAACTATCAAAAGATTGACACTTGTTTATGTTCGGTTTAATTGTAAAATTATGTCCAATGATAAACATTAAATTGAATGGTAAAAATATATTTTAAATATACTTTAAAACCACTCAAATTCATAATTTATCACTATTAATTATTTTGATTAAAAAAGTTGTTTTTAATTAAAATTTAGAAATTTTCACTATTCATCAAAATATGAAAGTTATCCGAAATGTACCAAAATTTCACCCTAGGCTAATGTTGATATTCCGAATCCAAAAATGAAGTCCATTTTGAAATATAGAATATATATGATTTCAAAAAGTAGGTATTACTATTCACAACGGCTAGTTTAATTAGTTGTGGTGTGTGTTAGAACTCGAGGTTGCGTACAACACACGCTATCGCATTATTCGAAGGGAAACGTACCGTAGAAGCTTGGGGTGTTACATTCTCCCATCCTTCAAATAATTGCATCCTCGCAATTTCTAGGGTATTACTGCATAAAAAGACTCGGGTGGTTCTTCATCATAAGTTCCTCGGGTTCCCACGTTGCCTCTTCCATCTTATGATTCCTCCACAAAACTTTTACCAGACGCGTCGTCCGGTTTCTCAGCACTTGTTCTCTCGTATCAAGAATCCTGACGGGCTCTTCACAATAGGAAAGATCGGGTTCCAGTTCTAATTCCTCATATGTGAGTACATGCGTTGGGTCAGGCATGTATTTCCTCAACAGAGATAAGTGGAACACATCGTGAACTTTGGAGAGACTTGGCGGCATTGCCAATCGGTAAGCTACAGCCCCAATTCGTTCTAGAATTTCGAAAGGTCCGATGTACCTGGGACTCAATTTACCTTTCTTACCAAAACGTATGACTCCCTTCCATGGAGATTCCTTCAGGAAAACATGATCACCGACTTGAAATTCCAAATCCTTCCTTCGATTATCGGCATAGCTCTTCTGCCTACTTTGAGCTGCTTTGATGTGATTTTGGATTACTTTCACCTTTTCCACTGTTTCCTCCACCAGCTCTGGGCGTACAAGTTTTCTTTCACCAACGTCATCCCAACAGGTTGGTGTACGACATCTCTTTCCGTATAACGCTTCATATGGTGCCATCTGTATACTCGAATGGAAGCTATTGTTATAGGAAAATTCTACCAGTGGTAAATATTGATCCCACATACCCTGAAAGTCAAGTGAGCAAGATCTCAACATGTCTTCTAAGGTTTGAATAGTCCATTCTGATTGTCCGTCTGTCTGAGGGTGGTAAGCAGTGCTCAAATGAAGTTCTGTATCCAGGGATTTCTGAAGACTTTTCCAGAATCTTGAAGTAAAACGAGGATCACGATCAGAAACAATTGATAGGGGTACTCCATGAAGTCTCACAACTTCATTAATGTATAGTCTTGCTAGACGTTCCAGGGGTAGATCTTCTCTTATAGCAAGAAAATGTGCTGACTTGGTAAGACGATCAACAATAACCCATATTGCATCGTTCCTTCTAGGAGTCTTCGGTAGCCCCATGACAAAGTCCATCGTAACATTGTCCCATTTCCACTCCGGTATGGGAAGAGGTTGCATGACTCCTCCAGGCTGTTGCCTTCCAGCTTTCACTTGTTGACAAACCATACCTCTTGACACAAAATCAGCAATCTCCCTCTTCATGTTGTCCCACCAAAAATGTTCCTTCAAGTCTCTATACATTTTGGTGCTCCCAGGGTGTATAGAGAAATTGGAACTATGAGCATCATCCAGCAATTCCCTTTTAGATCAGGTATATTGGGAACACAAAGTCTCTTTCCAAATTTCAAAGTTCCATCTTCATACACAAAGTCTCTCAATCTCCCATCATTCACAGCTTTAATCTTCTTCTGAAATTCTTCATCATCGGTCTGAGAACTCTTAATCCTTTCTAGTAAAGATGGTTTGGCAACCATTTGAAAAAGCATTGATGTTTCACCTTCCCTGGTTATTCCCATGTCCATCTTCACTAGATCCATGAAAATTGGATCCCTTTCAATTCTCATCATGTTCAAAACTCCATGGTCTTTTCTGCTCAAAGCATCTGCCACCTTGTTTGCCTTCCCCGGGTGGTAGTGTATCGTATAATCATAATCCTTGAGTAATTCAAGCCATCTCCTTTGCCTCATGTTGAGTTCTTTTTGTGAGAAAATATACTTCAAACTCTTGTGATCAGTATAAATCTCAAATTTTTCACCATAGAGGTAGTGCCTCCATATCTTCAAAGCAAAGATCACAGCTGCTAACTCAAGATCATGAGTAGGATAGTTTTGTTCATGAATTTTCAACTGTCGTGATGCATAAGCAATAACTCTATCATTCTTCATAAGGACACAGCCAAGTCCTTTCTTTGATGCATCACTATAAATAACGAACCCATCATTCCCCGATGGTAGAGTCAATATAGGAGCATTGACTAATCTTCTCTTCAGTTCTTCGAAACATTCTTCACACTCTTTTGTCCAAACAAATTTAACCCCTTTACGTGTGAGCTTCGTTAATGGGTTTGCCAATCGGGCAAAATTCTGGACGAAACGTCGATAATAACCTGCCAAACCAATAAAACTACGTACCTCAGTTATACTCGTAGGTGCTGGCCATTCTTGGATTGCCTTGGTCTTAGAAGGATCAACAGAGATTCCATCTTTAGAGACAATATGGACAAGAAAAGAAATCTCCTGAAACCAGAATTCACACTTGCTAAACTTCCCATATAATTCATGCCTCCTCAGAGTCTTCAAGATAATGCGCATGTGATTTTCATGATCTTTGTAGGTTTTGGAGTATACCAAGATATCATCAATAAATACCACCACAAATTCATCGAGATACTCCTTGAAAACTCTATTCATCAGATCCATGAATACAGAGGGTGCATTAGTCAATCCAAACGGCATTACAGTAAACTCGTAATGCCCATACCTGGTTCGAAATGCTGTTTTCGGAATGTCTTCCTTCTTTACACACAACTGATGGTATCCAGATCGAAGGTCAATCTTTGAAAAGTATTGAGCTCCATGCAGTTGGTCAAATAAATCATCAATACGAGGTAGGGGATACTTGTTCTTTATCGTTATAGCATTGATCTCCCTGTAGTCTATACATAACCTCATAGATCCATCTTTCTTTTTAACAAAAAGAACAGGGGCTCCCCATGGAGAAACACTAGGGCGAATAAATCCCTTATTACTCAATTCCTCTAGTTGTTTCTTTAGTTCGACTAACTCTACAGTGGCCATTCTATAAGGGGTCTTCGATATAGGCCTTGATCCAGGAATCAAATCAATGGAAAACTCAACTTCTCGTTCTGGAGGATGTCCAGGTAAATCTTCCGGAAATACATCTACAAATTCTTTCACAACAGGTACACCCTCTATTTGAACATTCCTTTCCTCACCGATAGTTACTTAATTCTCTTCCTCCCCAATAATTGAATTAAGTTGAGCTACTGGGGGTGGGTCTAAATAAGAATTAGGTGGTGACGATTCTGCTCTAAAAATAAGGTGTTCCTTATCATTATCATCGAGAATCGTAACCTCTTTCTTCTTACAATAAATCTTCGCATCATAGTCCGAAAGCCAGTCCATACCGAGGATTATATCAAACTCAATCATAGGTATGACGATGAAATCAGCAGATAAAGAAAATTTATGTGCTCTAATGGGGACTGATTCACAAAACTTTGTTGCAACGATACTTCCCTTAGGAGTTTTAACTGACAACTCCCTTATTAAATCAAATTGGAAATATCTAATTTTCTTAGCAAACTGGGAAGATATGAAACAATGCGATGATCCAGAATCAAATAATGCATTTGCTAAACTTGAGGAAACCATTAAATTACCTGCCACCACGTCTTTCGGAGTTTCTACCTCAGCATTAGTGATAGCATAAGCCTGGGCTTGATCCCTTGGCCTTTTCTGAGGTAAGTTCTCCTGACGCTTAGGAAATGCATTTGCATAATGCCCCATCTCCCTGCAATTGTAGCACTGAACATTGGTAGCTTCCTTCTTCCCCTTGCAATCATGAGCTTGGTGGCCTTTTTCACCACACTTGTAACAGACTCCCATTCCCTTCAGGCAAGCACCGGGGTGTTTCTTCCCGCACTTACCACAAGATGGATATTCAACCTTTCCCTTCTTCCCCTTATTTCCATTCCCAGATTGATCAGCAGGTCTCTTCTTCTCTTGCTTTGCTTTAAAGTCATAAGACTTAGAGAATTCCTTTTCGGTCTTGATAGCACATGAGACAATGTCTTCGTACGATGAAAAGGATTGTGAGACTAATGCTCGACGGAGAAATGGTTTTAACCCATCAAAGAAACGATCAATCTTACTTCTTGGGTTGCGAATATAATCACCAGCATACCTCGCTAACCTTGTAAAGTTAGCCTCATACTTTGTGACATTATCATCCTCCTTTTGTCTCAGACTCAGAAATTGCCTTTCCATATCTGCTCGATGGTCGCGAGGAAAGTATTTTTCTAAAAACAGATCTTTGAACTCCCTCCATTCCATGTTTGATACTTCATCATCTTCCTTCATGTTTTGAATCAATGACCACCATTGATCAGCATCTCCAGTGAGGCGGTAAACTTCCATGGTAACTTTTTCCCTTTCACTACTCCCCAAAGCCTGAAATATTTTCTCTAGGGAAAATATCCATTGCTCAGCTACTAAGGGATTTGTACTCCCATTGAACGTTGGTGGTTGTTGTCTCATGAATCGATCTAACATTGATCCTCCACGCTGCGGATCAGGGTGCTCCATACGGGTAAGGTTATTATTCATAACCTGAGTAAGTTGTCCCAGTACGGTGATTAGCTGATCAGCACCAGTTGCATCACCAGCCCCACTATAATTATCTTGAGCAGGAGGGAAATCCCTACATGGAGTGCGTGCATTGATACGGTTTCCATTTCTTCCACTAGGCGCCATTTCTAAACAATGGCATAAACTAGATCAGTTTATGAATCAAAATACATAATCCCATACTTATAAAACACTTAACATTAATTGAACTATCTATGGATATAATCCATAATCATAAATATGTTTTCTTTGAGGAAGTATATACTCATAAACCCTTCATAATGATTTGTAAAGAAAGTGAGAGTTATCCTAAGCATATCCCCCGGGAGTGTCGTAACCAAGAGTGCAGCAAGGCCCATTGTCGTGCACCAGTTCCCGTTCGAGTCTAGCTCAAAGCGGTGTTTTCGGGTTTTACCCCTAGGTACATCTGTGCCAGAGCCGCCTCTACCTGCTCGTATCCAGACAGGGATGTATTGCTCAGAAAACTCACAAAGTCTCTACAATACCAAAATTCTAGGAAGTTCTTCTATACTAATCCTCAAAGTTCATCTTAGGTCTACGTGCTCTAATCAGAGTTTATCTAAATCTAGCTTCCAAGGTTTGTACTAAACTTCCTCTGATACCAACTGTAACGCCCCGACCCCAGTTACCCAGAGTCGGTGCATTATTACATAACATTGGCATGATCACAAGAAAGATCAAATCTCGAAAGACTGATTGGTTTAGTAGCCTTGGAAACATTAGATATATTCATAAGTTTTACATTACATCATAAAATGAAAAACTACTACAACAACATAATGTCTCCATAATCCACACTACTATCCCCTCATAATATCCCTGCAGGTCATTCATAATTTACTTCTTCACATCCTGGGGAAAAAATAAAACATAGAAAAGGGGTGAGCTCAAATGCCCAGTAAGGATAACAATATAGCGGAAACTTTCATAAATAAGAATAAACATTTAAGGCAATGCATTACTAAAACAAAAGCCTTTTAAAATTGAACTTCAACATGGTATGGAAAAAGTAAAATGAAATAATGCCATTTACTTATTCACATGGATATTCTACTAATCGAATAATCACATGCAAAAATCAATAACCACTTTCATAATGTTGGAATGCATAATGCCAGACTATCATAACCACATAGCCAAGGCCTCGTGCCAAGACTAAAAATAAGATTTTGTCAAGGCCTTGTGCCAAGACACTAGTTTGTCTCATGAGACCTACCGATGCATCGAGGAGCTATAGCGGGCTCCACCCGTCACTTATTAAGTCAAATGCATTCCCATATGAAAAGGTTTAAACATAACATAAACATTCGTATTAAAACTAGCATACGAAATGTCAATACTTTCACAATAAACTATGAATGGTATAAAAATAGCACATCCATAGTCAAACATATCACAAAACCTTCAATACAATATAGAAGTTTTGTATCATAATAAATCAACTTCAAATAATCTTAAAATCCATCAAAGGATGTTGACATAGATGAAATCAAAATTCTTTTTAAAGAAATATCTCCTTTTATTTTGAAATCATTTAAGATCCATATAAAATAAAACATTTTCTTTGAAAATATTCTTATAAGCTTGTAAGGAAATCTTTGAAGATTTTATAACGGCGTAAAATAACCGCACCCGCCGTATAAGTTAAAAAAAACATTCTTACCTCAATTCTGTCGAAAAGGTTAAAAAGGACCTTGTTTTGAAAACGACGGAATGATTCCTTTATAAACCTCTTATAAAAAGTCAAACAAGGGTATAAATGACTTTAACCCATATTCTTGTAGATAGTAAAAATGTTTTGAAATACATTTCGAAGAAACATGGATGTGGATGATAAAGAGATCCCAGTAGATTATTCCGTATAATACAACCTCGGATAATGAAGAGATTGTGAAATAACCCTTACCTTGTACTTTTCCTTGGTTGGGGTAGGTTAACCTCCTGTATAATGGTGAAATAATTGTTATTAAATTATACAAGAATCATATATATTAATATGATATCATATTTGATCTTTTAACATTGATTTATTAATAATATCTTAGAATTATCATCGTTTCGGGTGTTAACTTACTCATTTTCTTTTATATGTTTTGTTACGTAAGACATGTTTGTAAAGGATAGGTTGTATATTATTCATATCCAGAATGATATCAAGTCCTTAAACATCATTTTTAAATCATAAAATGATAATTACGCTTTAATGGTTACGATGGAGAATGAATCTCATCGCGTTCGTGGAGACGGTAGTCCGTACGTACGCACGAGCGACAATATCATTCTTTTGATATTAAAATAATATATAAATGGATGGTATATCATATATACAGAATCATTAACATGTTATATTTATTATTTACATGAGTTACACATCATTATTATACCCATCCAAATAATATTATATTGAATAACAATTACACCACGACGTGGAGACGGTAAGCCGTACGTACGCACGTATGGTGACATGTTATTCAAAGGGTGGATAGAATACTGAATATGATTGTACCATATTTATAATAACATCACAGTATATGTGAGATACTGGAGTTATTATTTCAGAATGGTAAGAACAAAGGAAGAAGAAGTGGAAGAAGAAATGAACTTAGAAAAGGGTGGTGAAATCATTACCTCTTCTTCGGGTTCTTCCTTTTGATTTGATCAAAAGGGCTCCTTAGGTTGGCTTTCTGATCAAACTAAGGCCTCTAGGTTGTATTGAGGGATGTTGGGAGAGTATTTGGGCAGAGTTTGGCCGAACCAAAAGGCTTTGAAGGTGTGAAGAAATGAGAAGGAGGAGTGCCCTTTTATAAGAGGGGTGAGGGGCACCTTTGGAAAAGCTAGAAATATTAATTTATAATAAATTCATATTCGGTTTCTAAAGGCTCCAAAGTTGAATATTCAAATGATTAGGTGGGGATAGGTCGAAAGAAACTCATCCAATAGAATTTAGACAGGTTTGGGTACTTATATTAACCTTATCTTTAAGTATTAACTCTAAGTTAATTAGTTTCACTTTTACAATGTCTCTTTGTATTTTATATATTATGGTTAATAAACTTACTATATACATCCAAGAGACCCCCAAGTGGTCCATTAATGATTAACCTATCATGATATAAGTCTCTTGGCCGAACCTTATATTTTTAGGAATTTAATATCAATTAATAATATAATATTTGTTTTAAGAATTCTTTTATGTCAATTTTGACACTATTCATTAGTTGATTTTTTTGAAACTCATAACAGATTTATTACTTCGAACAAAGTCAATTAAATCAATCCTAATATATCATATTATCCTATAAAATTAGTTTAATTCATTAAAAGTTTCATATTATATTTATTTGGGTATTTATAATATCACTTATTTTAATTTTTCACTATTATAGTAATTACTGCATCATCATTGTGTCATAAAGAAAATAAATTATTTAATGTCTAAAAATTATAAGTAAAATATCATTATGTAGGAAATCTTTTTATCTTTCTAATGAATATTTATAATCGAAAATCCAACATGTATAACCCTATGTAAAAATTGTTCTTCTAAAAGATGTAAGCTTATGCCATTTTTATTTTTATTTTAACTTTATTAATATAAAGTGTCCCTACCACATACAAGTGGCTCCAAGGGGTCCCCAAATTGACCCAAGGATGCCCATGGTCGGGTATGTGTCCACCAATAAGGTTAGGACACGTTTTAGGGTAATTTAGTATTATTATAATATTATTTTTTTTAACCCTTATTTACCGGATTTACCCTTTAACCATGGTAAATAAAATATTTACCGCAGTAATTATTCAAAATGTGTAAAAATAAAAGTTACCTATTTGCACAATTTGAACATCCTGATTCCAAATATGGAATCCATTTTCCTAAATTCAAAACACAGAAGTGGCAGAAATTAATTTAAAATTAATTCCCGCTGTCAAAACAAAAAGCGTGTTTTTAAGAGATAATAACTATCAAAAGATTGACACTTGTTTATGTTCGGTTTAATTGTAAAATTATGTCCAATGATAAACATTAAATTGAATGGTAAAAATATATTCTAAATATACTTTAAAACCACTCAAATTCATAATTTATCACTATTAATTATTTTGATTAAAAAAGTTGTTTTTAATTAAAATTTAGAAATTTTCACTATTCATCAAAATATGAAAGTTATCCGAAATGTACCAAAATTTCACCCTAGGCTAATTTTGATATTCCGAATCCAAAAATGAAGTCCATTTTGAAATATAGAATATATATGATTTCAAAAAGTAGGTATTACTATTCACAACGGCTAGTTTAATTAGTTGTGGTGTGTGTTAGAACTCGAGGTTGCGTACAACACACGCTATCGCATTATTCGAAGGGAAACGTACCGTAGAAGCTTGGGGTGTTACAATACTTTCATGCCATATAAGTAAAAAAACATTCTCCTCTTACTTTTTTCGGAGAAGTCAAAAAGTACCTCGTATGGTAAAAAAAAATATTCCTTCCATAAGATGTAGTAAAAGTAAGAAAAAGGGTAAGAAATTATTTAAACATACATGGAAGAAATGTAAACATTTTATGAAAACATTTTGAGAACATATGGACATGGATAATAAACATAACCCTAGTAAATACTTACGAATAAACAATCTCAGATAAGAATGAGATTGGAATATTTATCCCTTACCTTAGGTCTAATATACTTCATACGTATCCGAACCTCCTATATAAGGATTTAAATAATTTCATTGACTTATTATAGAATGATATTCATTGTTATGATATCATATATGGTTCACTTATGACTTTATATTACCTGTTCTTTTGTAAATACCATGTTAAAGCAACGTTTTGGGTAAAATCATCTTATTTATCGTACGTGTTTGGACTTGTTGTTCTTGATGTTATTATTACTTATATTATGATTTACATACTTCCAGAATGTAAATAATGATTTATGTATCATATATATTCATTATATATCCAGCATATACATGTATTTATAATTGTACATAACATATGGAGGTAAGAAATGAAATGCACCGTTCATGGAGACGGTAAACCGTACGTATGGATGAACGCTACTTCCATTTATATTTATTATTTTAATGGAATATGTATATTATAATTATAGTATAATATCATATATAATATCATTAACTCCATCCTTTATACATTCCACATAAGGCATTAACGAATCACATCACTTTGAGGGGGCAGTAGTCCGCACTTCCTCAAATGAGATTACCGTATTTACCAACTATGGAAATCATAAAGGCATGATATAATTGGGAATTAAAGAATAATTGGGAAATCATAATCATAATATATATCATATATAAATATAGTTCCATCATAATGGACACCATGAGAGGCGGTAGGAGAAAATCGAACAATCATCGTTTCGTGAGGCATTAGTTTTCCATCCACAGAAACATTATGTTATTCATCCATTAGATGGAGGTGTGTGTAAGTTTAGTTCTAATACATATCATAACAAAATTCAAGTATTTTTAGGATACTGGTGTTGTTACAAAATAAAGTATTAAAAAGAGTTTATGGGTTGGAGAAGTAGAATAAAAGAAAACAACTTCGGAGAAACTATTATCTTTAATTTGGGTAACATCATTTGGTTTGAACAAATAGGACCTCTTGAAGTGCCTTATGCCTAATGTAAGGATTCTAGGGGGAGGAGAGTAATGTAGGGGGATTAATTGGGCATAGTTTGGACATGAAAAATGGTTTGATAGGTGTGAGGAATTGGATAGAAATGGTCTCCTTTTATTAGGGAGAGGAGGGGCTCTTTAGGAAAGTATGAAAACATTATTTTATTATAAACTTATCTTCGGTTTCATGGGGTCCAAAACACATTAATGTCGAAGATAAGATGACTCATATTTGAAATAAAATCATCCAATTATATTTGGACAGGTTTTGGATAATATTTTAATCATTATAATATTATTTATTTAAATCCTTTATTAATGAGGTAAATACTGCATCATTAATGTGTCATAAATAATTTAATTTATATGATGTCTAAAAATTATAAAAAAATACAAAAATTTAGGAAATATTTTTATATTTCCAATGAATATTTTTTGTTGAAGATATAATTTATATAACCCCTTATAAAAATTAATTACTAAATAATCTTTGTTAATTCCAATTTTGTCTTTACATTAAATTAATTAATCTAATGTGACATTTTCATTCATAAGTGGCTCCATGGGGTCCCAAAATCGACTCAAGGATTCCATGGCCGGACATTACACATCCAATAAGGTTTGGACTGTAGAGACCCAAAGCCTAACGTACATGAACATTAAATTACTTTTGCGGAATACTTAGTACATAAAAAAACACACACACAAGGATCGTAATAGTTTAGTGTCTTTGGAAACTCGGAACATAATCTTCTAATCGTGGTGAAAGATCCTCAATATCTCCCATAAAGATCTCCCTTTTTTTACCTAAAACCTTTATTTATATCCTGGGGAAAAGAAAACATAAAAGGGGGAGCTCAAATGCTCAGTAAGGTTAAACAAAAGAAATATCAATCACATCATATACATAAGAACACAACTTTTGAAAATCTTAACCTGCAAAAGAGCTCATAATATCATAACATGGGATAAATCATAGAAGTGAAATGTAATCCCAATAATAATAACATAAAACATGAAACTTTGTGGCATACACACATAATCATAGAGAATCATTTCTTGTTAGTCAAGACTCATTTTCAAGACTATCGTAGTGGACAAAGTCCCTTTCTGAATCGAGTAGCCCTCGTTTCAGTCCTGTTTCAATGAACCGGTATAACCTACCATTTCAGCCATGTCTATCTCATGATATATAAAATCTTTACCCAATTCATTGGAGGGAGATATAGGTCCCACCCATCTTATAATGAATCCTTTCTTATGTGTGCCACATAATCATAAATCATACATCATCGCATAACACATGTAACAAAAATGGGATTCTTGAAACATCATGACATCATAAAACAAACCATATAAGATAAAGGAATTCATAAAAATATTTCCATCCCAACATAATAAAACCAATGTAATAATAGGGATAAAAACAGAACCCTTTTATTATCTTAGATGGAAAATAATTTTTATAAAATACTTGAACTACATTCTTGAGGAAAATATCCATTCTACTTCAAAATCATTTTTCCTTTCTTAACATGTCATACAAATTTAAACTAAAAGAAGTTGATTAAATATAAACTTGAAAACTTTTAAAGGAAGATTCTTGGAAATAATTTTTAAAAAATCCATTAATGCCGTATAAGTTAAAAAAAACATTCTTCTTACTTTTGTCGGAAAAGTCAAAAAGTACCACGTACGAAAAAACGACAAAAGATTCCTTTCATACCTATTACTAAAAACTCACCGAAGGGTAAAAATGGATTTAAACAATTGTAGGTGGATGGAAATAATATTACATATTGATGAAACATGGATGTGGATGATAAAATACACCCCAGTAAATACTTACGAATTAACAATCTCAGATAAAAATGAGATTGTGATATTTCCCTTACCTTAGGTACGATTTACTTCGTATGTGTCCTAACCTCCTGTATAATTATTTAAATAATGTCATTGACTTATTACAGAATCATATTCACTGTTATGATATCATATATGGTTCACTTATGACTTTATATTACCCGTTCTTTTGTAAATTCTATGTTAAAGAAGCATTTTGGGTAAAATCGTCTCATTTGTCGTTCGTGTTTTTAACTTGTAATTATTCATATGATTACATAGATCATGATTACTTAATTCCAGAATATAAAACATGATTTATATATATATATTCAGAATATACATATATAATAAATCAGTAAATGGAATGAAATACACCGTTCATGGAGACGGTAGTCCGTACGTACGCATGAACGCTGTTTTCGTTTCCTTATTGAATTGAATGGAATTAAGTAGATGGAATAAATATAAATATAAATAATTCCAGTATCATTATTAGGTCATATATTTCATTAGTACTTATTATATATACTTTATAATCATTCATGAATGGTTAATCATTGAGAATGAATCTCATCGCATCGTGGAGACGGTATTCCGTACGTACGCACGAGCGATGATATTGTTCCCATGGTCGTGGAATTGTTTTGAAGTGTATGTATAATATTTCAGTATAAATATCACTTTATAATAATCATATATAGTTACTCATTACACCTTTATACCCATCCAATTAAGGTGGTGGAGGAAAATAGATTACACCACGGCGTGGAGACGGTATTCCGTACGTACGCACGCGCGGTGATTTCCTTTTTCCGTAGGATGGATAAGAGGTTAATTAGAGTTGTTTCATATTTATAATAACATATCAGTATATAATAAATACTGATGTTATTAATTTATCATGAAACAACTAAAGAATAATAAGTTGAAGAAGAAAGAAATTGAAAAAGATCGGTAATGGATGTTACCTCTTCTTTGAAGTGCTTCTTTGAGACCTCCTTTTAGGGAACTAAAATTGGTCATTTAAGAAAACCAGGACCTCTAGGATGATATTAGGGAAGTGGAGAAGAGATTTTGGCAGGGGTTTTCCGAGGTTGAATGCTCAAATTGGTGTGAGGAGGAGAGGGAGGAGCTGCCCTTTTATAAGGGATGAGAGGGGCACCTTAGGAATATCTCAAAATATTATTTTATATTAAAGTCAAAATCGGTTTATAATGGTTCCAAAGGGTCTTATTTCGAAGCTAAAGCGTGGATGGGTCGAACTCCTATCAACCAATAGGATTTAGACAAGTTTAGGTTATTATTTTAACCTTATCAATTAGATTTAACTCTAAGTTAAATAATTTAACTTTTACCGTGTCTTTTTGTTTTCTTACACTATATGGTTAATAAACTTACTATAACATGTCAAAAGAACCCCAAATTGTTTATTATTAATATATATATCCTTATCTAAGTCATTGGGCCGAACCTTATATTTTTAGGAATAAAATAACATTTAATTATATAATATTTGATTTAAAAACTATTTTGTGTCAATTTTGACAGTATTTGATATATGATTTTTGTGAAAGTCATAACAGAATTATATGTTCGAAAAAAGTTGATTAAATCAACACTAATATATCATTGTAACCTATAAAATTAGTTTAATTCATAAAAAGCCTTAAATTACATTTATTTTGGTATTTATAATATCAATTATGTCAAATTTCATTAATAAGATAATTACTGCATCATCTTTGTGTCATAAATAAATTAAATTATTTGATGTCTAAAAATTACAAATAAAATACCATCATGTAGGAAATGTTTTTATCTTTCTAATGAATATTTACAATCGAATTTATCTTATGTAAAACCCTATATTAAAAATGTTTTAGTAAATATACATTGATTTTAACTATTTTAACTCTTCTTTGAATTAAATAATAATAAATGTCCTAATCTAATCCAAGTGGGCCTAAATGATAATATTTTACACTTAAGGTTGTTTTTGGTCGAGATAAACTTGTCCAATATAATTAGGGCATTTGATAGGTTAATATCAATATCATTCTTACCCTTAATTACCCTATTTACTTTTAACCGTGGTAAATAAAAGTAAAAAGTTACTATTCACCAAAAATTATTTTCATCTCATTGAACCACATTTTACTTACTGACATCAACCGTGTCTCTCGGATTTTTGAAATTCCATTCCCAGAAGCGGTAAAATTATGTTTTATGAAAAATTCAGTTTTTTAACTACCTCTTAGTAGTTTCACTATTCATCAAAAATTGATGTTTTTCAGAAAAATGCCAAAATTTCATCCTAAGCTATATTTTATTTTCCGAATTAAAAAATGAAGTCTATTTTACCAAATTCATAACATAGAAGTTGCATTAATTAATTTTATAATTAAATCCCGCTGTTAAAACAAATAGTGTGTTTTTAAGAAACAATATCTATCAAAAGATTGACACTTGATTATGTCTGGTTTAAATGTGAAATTACATTCAATGACCAAAAATATATTATAAATATACTTTAAAACAACTCAAATTAATAATTTATCACTATTAATTATTTCGATTAAAAAAGTTGTTTTTAATTATAATTTAGTAATTTTCACTATTCATCAGAATATGAAAGTTATCCGAAATGTACCAAAATTTAACCTTAGGCTAAATTCGATACTCCGAATCCAAAAATGAAGTCCATTTTGAGATCTAAAATTTCTAAAATTTAAAAAGTGGTTATTACTATTCATAACGGCTAGTTTTAATAATATTTTAATAGCATATCATTGTTTCGTGAAACTCAATATTGTGTACTACACACGCTATCGAGGAAGGTTGCGATTGCGTGTAATGCAAGGTAAGTCAAAGATGCGTGTTGTGCAAGATCCTTTTTGTGTAGCGTACAACACAAGACATTAATAAAATTATAAAGAATATTTTTTTATTAAATCTCGGGCTGTTACATTCTACCCCCCTTAAAATGAATTTGGCCCTCGAAATTCGTCGGGGTTATAAATGGTTTACTATTCGAAAGTTTCTTTAATAGAAAACCACATCGTAAAAAGGAATACCAAAACCAATCTTTAAAAACAAAAGTATGAAACGTAATGGTTACCCAAATAAACTAATCACTGGGTTTCCACATAGGTGAAAATATGGATATGGAAGAAAAATCTAACCATCATGTTCTGATGGAGAGTGGTAGAGATCATGGCTATGGAAAAGACAACATTCACAAATCCATAAATTTGTGATGATCTAAGGTAACATCTGATTAATCAGATATAAGAGAACTAGGACAACATTTTTGGTTTTCAAGATCATTTCCCTAATGTTAAAGAATTTGAATTAGAATAAATACTTACTTTATTTTGGTACAATCTCACTGTTGTTCGTGCCTTTAACAATTTCGACTTCATCTATTAAATAAATGAAGTTGAATTTGTTATTCGTGAAGTGTTAGCAGATCATGTGATAGAATGACGGGTCATTCCATCTGTCTCAAAAGGTTAGCATAAGTCGATCTATAGTGAGATTAATCATATATGGTTCCTAAAATGGGCTTATACTTCATATATCAGACTGCTTAATATAATAAAACTAGTTTCTACTAAACATGGTCTTTCTGTAGGCCAGTGGTAGGCGATAAAGGCCAATCGCACTTCGGTTGTGGGTTCGATTCCAACAGCCTTGTCCGACGCGATGGGCTGTCGCCCGTTCTGCAGTTTTTCCTTTTTCTAAAACTATATTACTATAACATCCCATCAATAATATTGAAAAAAACTTCTATCCTTAAACAATACTAACTTATGTCCAACATAATCCATTCCAATCTTTAGGCTTATCCATAATACTGCAGTCCATTCTCATAACATAGTGAAAACGATTACCAGAGATTTAATACCATCGTTGATCCCCATATATCATAAGATATGTTTTGTTGGTCACATTCCAAACATTCAAAGGCCTTAATCATGTATTCTCTTGAATACCCATCGAACCATAGTGTAAACATGAATGCAGTTAAAATTTAACACTTTCCACATACCAAAATCCTCAGAATTCTATACACTCAAACCATGATATCACTTAGTCCTTATATCAATCATGAGGTCATGAATACTGTCAAATATTTAATTTTCCCATTTTCCCTTCATTATGCGCATATCATTCTTTTTACAAAAATATCTCAATCACTTTCCATGGTTATTGGTACTATAAAATTATTGAAAACCACAATAGACCAATACATAAATATTCCAATACTTTATGATACAACAGTATTTTGGAATCCCATTACATAAACACTTAATCATTCCACCACATCGTTTTCATATTCAACATCTCCAATAGTGATCGCATGTGACTTCCCTTTTTCCTTTTCCTTAAGTGGTTGCTCATGTTGATCATCACTAACCCTTGGATTAGGGCATTTATTAGCATAATGCCCCATTTCCTTGCACTTGAAGCATTGAAGTGTTGGTGGTGCGTTCTCTGCAGTGTTTACATTATTCACATCATTAGAAACCCTTTTTCCATTACTTAGACACTCAGCTGCTCGATGACCTTCTTTTCCACACTTAAAACATTTTCTAGTCCCTTTAAGACAATCTCCACCATGCTTCTTTCCACACTTTGTGCATCAGGAAACAGTCATCTTCTTTTCACCATTATTTTGAGATTTCTCCTTGAACTCCATCTTTCGTTTCTTTTCAAAACCATAAGATGGATATGTAACACCAACTTCCATTTCTACCTTGATAGCACAACGCACAATTTCTTCATATCCACTGAAGTCTCTTATAGCTAATGTGCTTCGAAGACTTGGTTTTAAGCCACTGAAAAATCGATCAACTTTACTTTCAGGTTGGATGATAATGCCAGATTCATACCTTGAAAGTCTTGTAAAATTTTCTTTTTATATACCAACAGATCCATCATCCTTTTTCTTTAGTTCATGAAACTCCTTCTCCATCTTTGTTCGAAGAATACGAGGGAAGTACTTACTGAAAAACAAGTTCTTGAACTCGTCCCATTCCATGGACTCAATTTCATCTCTTTGCCTCGTATTCTTGATAAGATTCCACCATTGATCAACTTCACCTTCCAAACGATATACTGCTAAGATGACTTTATCATGCTCAGAACATTGAATAACTGAAAATATCTTTTCAGTGGTACTGATCCATTGTTCAGCAACAAGTGGATCAGAAGACCCACTGAAAGAAGGTGGACGTTGCCTCATGAAGGACTCAATAGAATATTGTTCCCTTATATTCTCATTTGGAAGTCCAGAATGATTCCTAGCTTGTGTAAGTATAGCAATAAGATTTTGCACTCCATCTCCCATAACATTTGTTTGTTCAGGAGGGCTATCATTGCATTGTCCATTGCATTGATCAACACGGTTCCTTCGGGTTCCAGCCATCGTCTAAAACCCAAAAAGAATAGTTCGAGAGGAAAAAATCATGCTAGAAAAAAAAACATAATAAAGGGGAAGTACCTTCAATATCTAACATCTTAGGTTTAATTCTATGATCGTTAGCGTAATTCTAGTACTATAACCTATACGTATACTTAACCTTAGGGACATCCCTAGACATACCTTAGAAATATCTCTAGGGATCTCACTGAAGTTCTCGCATCCTAGTTTCCAAAGGTTGACTAAACCTTTCCTCTGATACCAACTGTAGAGACCCGAAGCCTAACGTACATGAACATTACATTACTTTTGCGGAATACTTAGTACATAAAAAAACACACACACAAGGATCGTAATAGTTTAGTGTCTTTGGAAACTCGGAACGTAATCTTCTAATCGTGGTGAAAGACCCTCAATATCTCCCATAAAGATCTCCCTTTTTTTACCTAAAACCTTTCTTTATATCCTAGGGAAAAGAAAACATAAAAGGGTGAGCTCAAATGCTCAGTAAGGGTAAACAAAATAAATATCAATCACATCATATACATAAGAATATAGCTTTTGAAAATCTTAACCTGCAAAAGAGCTCATAATATCATAACATGGGATAAATCATAGAAGTGAAATGTAATCCCAATAATCATAACTTAAAACATGAAACTTTGTGGCATACACACATAATCATAGAGAATAATTTCTTGTTAGTCAAGACTCATTGCCAAGACTATCTTTGTGGACAAAGTCCCTTTCTGAATCGAGTAGCCCTCGTTTTAGTCCTGTTTTACTAAACCGGTATAGCCTACCATTTCAGCCATGTCTATCTCATGAGATATAAAATCTTTACCCAATGCATTGGAGGGAGATATAGGTCCCACCCATCTTATAATGAATCCTTTCTTATGTGTGCCACATAATCATAAATCATACATCATCGCATAACACATGTAACAAAAATGGGATTCTTGAAACATCATGACATCATAAAACAAACCATATAAGATAAAGGAATTCATAAAAATATTTCCATCACAACATAATAAAACCAATGTAATAATAGGGATAAAAATAGAACCCTTTTATTATCTTATATGGAAAATAATTTTGATAAAATACTTGAACTACATTCTTGAGGAAAATATCCTTTCTACTTCAAAAACATTTTTTCCTTTATTAACATGTCATACAAATTTAAACTAAAAGAATTTGATTAAAAATAAACTTGAAAACTTGTAAAGGAAGCTTCTTGGAAATAATTTTTTAAAAATCCATTCATTTCGTAAATGTTAAAAAAAACATTCATCGTACTTTTGTCGGAAAAGTCAAAAAGTACCTCGTACGAAAAACGACAAAAGATTCCTTTCATACCTATTACTAAATACTCACCGAAGGGTAAAAATGGATTTAAACAATTGTAGGTGGATGGAAATAATATTACATATTGATGAAACATGGATGTGGATGATAAAATACACCCCAGTAAATACTTACGAATAAACAATCTCGGATAAAAATGAGATTGTGATATTTCCCTTACCTTAGGTCCAATTTGCTTGGTATGTGTCCGAACCTCCTGTATAATGATTTAAATAATGTCATTGACTTATTACAGAATCATATTCACTGTTATGATATCATATATGGTTCACTTATGACTTTATATTACCCGTTCTTTTGTAAATTCTATGTTAAAGAAGCGTTTTGGGTAAAATCGTCTCATTTGTCGTTCGTGTTTTTAACTTGTAATTATTCATATGATTACTTAGATCATGATTACTTAATTCCTTAATATAAAACATGATTTATATATATATATATATATTCAGAATATACATATATAATAAATCAGTAAATGGAAAGAAATACACCGTTCATGGAGACGGTAGTCCGTACGTACGCATGAACGCTGTTTTTGTTTCCTTATTGAATTGAATGGAATTAATTAGATGACATACATATAAATATAAATAATTCCAGTATCATTATTAGGTCATATATTTCATTAGTACTTATTATATATACTTTATAATCA
This sequence comes from Viscum album, assembly GCA_963277665.1. Taxonomy (NCBI): domain Eukaryota; kingdom Viridiplantae; phylum Streptophyta; class Magnoliopsida; order Santalales; family Viscaceae; genus Viscum; species Viscum album. The sequence continues at coordinate 1,579,728,568 of OY728142.1, forward strand.
TTCATGAATGGTTAATCATTGAGAATGAATCTCATCGCGTCGTGGAGACGGTATTCCGTACGTACACACGAGCGATGATATCGTTCCCATGGTCGTGGAATTGTGTTGAAGTGTACGTATACTATTTCAGTATAAATATCACTTTATAATAATCATATATAGTTACTCATTACACATTTATACCCATCAAATTAAGGTGGTGGAGGAAAATAGATTACACCACGACGTGGAGACGGTATTCCGTACGTACACACGCGCGGTGATTTCCTTTTTCCGTAGGATGGATAGAAGGTTAATTAGAGTTGTTTCATATTTATAATAACATATCTGTATATAAGAAATACTGATGTTATTAATTTATCATGAAACAACTAAAGAATAATATGTTGAATAAGAAAGAAATTGAAAAAGATCGGTAATGGATATTACCTCTTCTTTGAAGTGCTTCTTTGAGACCTCCTTTAAGGGAACTAAAATTGGTCTTTTAAGAAGACCAGGACCTCTAGGATGATGATAGGGAAGTGGAGAAGAGATTTTGTCAGGGGTTTTCCGAGCTTGAATGCTCAAATTGGTGTGAGGAGGAGAGGGAGGAGGTGCCCTTTTATAAGGGAGGAGAGGGGCACCTTAGGAATATCTCAAAATATTATTTTATATTAAAGTCAAAATTGGTTTATAATGGTTAGAAAGGGTCTTATTTCGAAGCTAAAGTGGGCATGGGTCGAAATCCTATCATCCAATAGAATTTAGACAAGTTTAGGTTATTATTTTAACCTTATCAATTAGATTTAACTCTAAGTTAAATAATTTAACTTTTACCGTGTATTTTTGTTTTGTTAAACTATATGGTTAATAAACTTACCATAACATGCCAAACGAAACCCAAATTGTTTATTATTAATATATATATCTTTATATAAGTCATTTGGCCGAACCTTAGATTTTTAGGAATAAAATAACAATTAATTATATAATATTTGATTTAAAAACTATTTTGTGTCAATTTTGACACTATTTGATATATGATTTTTGCGAAAGTCGTAACAGAATTATATATTAGAAACAAGTTGATTAAATCAACACTAATATATCATAGTAACCTAGAAAATTAATGTAATTCATAAAAAGTCTTAAATTACATTTATTTTGGTATTTATAATATCAATTATGTCAATATTTCATTAATAAGATCATTACTGCATCATCTTTGTGTCATAAATAAATTAAATTATTTGATGTCTACAAATTACAAATAAAATACCATCATGTAGGAAATCTTTTTATATTTCTAATGAATATTTAAAATCGGATTTATCTTATGTACAACCCTATATTAAAAATGTTTTAGTAAATATACTTTGATTTTAACTCTTTTAACTCTTCTTTGAATTAAATAATAATAAATGTCCTAATCTAATCCAAGTGGGCCTAAATGATAATATTTTACACTTAAGGTTGTTTTTGGGCGAGATAAACTTGTCCAATAGAATTAGGACATGTGTTAGGGTAATATCAATATCATTCTTACACTTAATTACCCTATTTACTTTTAACCGTGAAAAATAAAAGTAAAAAGTTACTATTCACCAAAAATTATTTTCATCTCATTGAACCACATTTTACTTACTGACATCAACCGTGTCTCTCGGATTTTTGAAATTCCATTCACAGAAGCGGTAAAATTAAGTTTTATAAAAATTCAGTTTTTTAACTACCACTTAGTAGTTTCACTATTCATCAAAAATTGATGTTTTTCAGAAAAATGCCAAAATTTCATCCTAAGCTATATTTCATATTCCGAATTCAAAAATGATGTCTATTTTACCAAATTCATAACATAGAAGTTGCATTAATTAATTTTATAATTAAATCCCGCTGTTAAAACAAATAGCGTGTTTTTAAGAAACAATATCTATCAAAAGATTGACACTTGATTATGTCTGGTTTAAATGTGAAATTACATTCAATGACCAAAAATATATTCTAAATATACTTTAAAACCACTCAAAAAAATAATTTATCACTATTAATTATTTCGATTAAAAAAGTTGTTTTTAATTATAATTTAGTAATTTTCACTATTCATCAGAATATGAAAGTTATCCGAAAAGTACCAAAATTTCACCTTAGGCTAAATTCGATACTCCGAATCCAAAAATGAAGTCCATTTTGAGAGATAAAATTTCTAAAATTTAAAAAGTGGTTATTACTATTCATAACGGCTAGTTTTAATAATATTTTAATAGCATATCATTGTTTCGTGAAACTCAATATTGCGTACTACACACGCTATCGAGGAAGGTTGCGATTGCATGTAATGCAAGGTAAGTCAAAGATGCGTGTTGTGCAAGCTCCTTTTTGTGTAGCGTACAACACAAGACATTAATAAAATTATAAAGAATATTTTTTTATTAAATCTCGGGCTGTTACATGGACAAGTTTTAAGGTAAATTTGAATTATTATAATATTCTTTTAACCTTGAATTACCCTATTTACTTTTAACCATGGAAAATAAAAGTAAAAAGTTACTATTCATAAAAAATTATTTTAATCTAATTGAACCACATTTTACTCCTTGATATTAACCATGTCTCTTGGATTTTTTAAATTCAACTCATAGAAATGGTAAAATTAAGTTTTATGAACAATTGCAAAAGCTCCTAGGAGGTGGGAAAAAGACGGTGAAAAGTTCAATACAATTTTTATAAATATAAAATTATTATATAATGATTATAATGAATTTAATTGAACTTATAAAAGTATTATGTATCTATTTTGACTTAAAATAAATTTAAATCAAATAAATTATTATTTAAATAAAAAGTTGGTTTTAACCAAAAACATAGTGTTTTTAACTATTCATCAAAAATTGATGTTTTTGAGAAAAATACAAAAAATTCAGCCTACGCTATATTTGATATTACGAATTCAAAAATGATTTCTATTTTTGAAAATTCAAAACATAGAATTTGTATTATTTAATTTTAAAATTAATTCTTGTTTCCAATATAGATAACGTGTTTTTAAAAAACAATAACAATCAAAAGATTGATACTTGTTTATGTCGAATTTCAAAGTGAAATTAATTCCAATGACCAAAATTTGATTAAATGGTAAAAATATATTATAATTACACTTTAAAACCAATTAAAAAGATAATATATCTATATAAATTATTACGATGAAAAAAGTTGTTTTTAATTAAAATATATTGTGTTTTTACTATTCATCAAAATATTAAAGTTTTCAGAATAATATGAAAATTTTATCCAAATAAAATTTTTATATCATGATTCTAAGGAAGAATTTTATTTTGTCAAAATGAACTTATAAACATGTCAAAACTAGATTTGATGTGGGTGCGCCATCAAAAGTCGGTAAAACTGTATTTTTTGAAAAATACTTATTTTACCAGAAAAAATTATTTTGTTCTTATAACATGTTCTATAAAATAAGTAAGATGAATAATAATGTTATAAAATTCAAAATGTAGTTGATACTATTTATAACGGCTAGTCCATAATAATATTATAACAATATATCGTTGTCTAGTGAAACCCGGTATTGCGTACTACACATGCTATCGAGGAAGGTCGTGATTGCATGTAATGCAAGATATGTCAAGGTTGCGTGTGATGCAAGAATCCTTCGTTGTTTCGTATAACAGAATCCAACCATATTTCATTTATACATTGAATATATTTATATATGTATATACACACTCAATGTTTCGTGGAATAACTACTATCAAAATTGTGTGTAACATGATCCAAGAATAGTGTTGCATATACTGCAAGCTAATACAGTGTTTGGTATAACACAAGGTAATCTTGGTGTAGTGTACAACAAAAGATATGAAGGAAATTAAAAATAATATATCTCATAAAATCTCAAGGTGTTACACTTCAGGCCAAGGATTGTGGTGTGTGCTAATGCAACAACAAGGGTGATCTCTTATGTGTCTCGACAATTACGTTCCCATGAGTTTTACTATGCCACACACGATCTAGAACATACAGCAGTGGTGTCCGCACTAATGTTGCACTGCATTACCTCTTCGAGGAGCACGTCATGGTCTTCACGCATCACAAGATATTTAGGTATCTCCTCTCCCAACAAGACATGAACTTGTGGTAGCAGAGTTGGATGGATTTTATTCATGAATACAACTTCTAAATATTGTACACTAATGGTATAGGGAATATGGTGGCCGATGACTTGAGCCAAAAGTCATAGAAGGATACAGTTCAAGAATTGTCAGATGGTGGATGGTGATGGATGATTTGGTCTCCCAAGACTCGGATGCAATGGATGAGGATGGTAGAGGATTTCTATTTTAGATGTTTGTACAATCATCTCTCTTTAAATAGGTTGAGGAGTCCCCATGGAGGGACTTAGAGTCAGAAGTGTTGTGTGATCATGCTTTCCAGTGCAATTCTTTGGGAGGATGGTTGAAAGACGGGCAGAATCAGATGCTGCTTTGTGAGAAGTTGTTCGTCCTGGTAAAATTTCACAATACATTTATTGTTGAGTTCAAAAAATCACCCATGGAGGTACATCCATTATTTTTCAAGATGTATCGGGGATTGAAGGGTCAGTTTTCGTGGCCCGGGATGAAGTGGGTAGTGGATGAGTTTTTAGAAATGCGGCTTATGTGTGAGCAGGTGAAGGCTAAACATTGTGTCCCATGAGTTCTGTTACAACCATTAGATGTCCCTGAGTTGAAATGGTATGAAATCTTGATGGATTTCATCGCGGAACTACCCATAGTTCAAGGGGGGTTTTGATGTTATCTGGATAGTAGTGGAACAGATGACCATCTCTGCTCAATTCCTTGAAATCAAGTAGTCGAGTGCAGTGGATGACTTAGCAAAGACGTACAGGGACATGGTGGTGTGGTTTCATGGAGTTTAGAGGTCCATAGTCTAAGATCGGGATACATAGTTTTCCTCATGGTTATGGAAAGGATTCTAACATTTTTTGGCACCCAATTAAGCCTCATCCAAACCTACCACCACTAGAAGTATTGGAAGATAGAGCAGACTGTCCAGATGTTGGAGTATATGATACGATCATGTGTTTTGGACATTGTATGATCATTGGTATGCCAATTTCATCTAGTATATTTTTACTACAAAAATGGTTTTCACATTACCTTTGGAATTTCTTAGTTTGAATCCTTGAACGAGAGGCCATCTCCCTCACACATGTGCTGGCCAGTGGTTGGGAAAGCATGCGTTCTTGTCCCAGAGGTGCTGTAGAGCATCACAGAGAAGGATCAACATATATGGGGAGGATGAAGGTGGCTCAAGATCAGAAGAAGTCATATGATGATCAAAGGAGGATACCGTTGGAGTTCTAGTTTGGGGACCACATCTTCTCGAAGTTCTCCCCTCGGTGTTGAAAATAGAGCATCGACAGGGGATGTAATCTTTCTCCCAGGTTTATCGGGACGTTTTAGGTGTTGCATATGGTCAGAAAAGTGGTTTATCAAATGGTGCTACTACCGCCAATACGGAGGGTGCACAACGTCTTCCATGTGTCTCAACGATGGCAGTATCTACACAATGATTGACACGTCCTCGACTGGGGAGAGAAGTATATCAACGATGATGTGATATTGGTAGAGCGACTAGTGAGGTTCGAGGATCAAAAAGAATAAGGTGCATCATGGACAAACCATCCCCTTGGTTTGTGGGTTAAGGAGGAATGGTGGCATCAATGATAGTACCTGGGAATGGGAGGCATAAATGCATACCGAGTTCCCATAGTTGTTTTTTGTTTTGTTTTGCTTTGTTTTTTACGTGTTTGTGATGTAGATCTTCACCTTGTTAACTACAAAATGTACTGTTTCCCTTGTAATCTGGATGTGTATGACTGTACTATCTATGGGGAGGAGAGTAATGAGTCCCTAAATCAATACAAATTAAAGTGGATTAGGTTAAACCCATTCTGGCGATTCAGTGCCTCCCAAAGTGTATTGTGTCTTAACATGGAAGAATGTAGTCTCTAAACAATATGACTAGATAGTATGACCTTTTCATGTTTGTGTGGTTACTTGGGAGATATGATTTTAGTGTATTCGTGGTTTTTCGTAAGATATATGAGGCATAGCTATTCTTAAATTTTGAGAAAGATTACTCTTGAGATGAATATTTTGAGGTGGTTGTTTGGACTCCTCCTTTTTCATAGAGCCTAGTTTTTGATTTTTGAGGGTTTCTAATAGATTGAGAGGTATTTGATGTAATCGCCTGGACAGTGACTCATTAACAATTTTTCTAAAAACATCTTTCCATCAATCGATTCCCCAGAAATAGCGACACCGGTAATGACGGCACCGTGCTAGTGGCACCAGTCACGGTCGCACACCAAAATAGTGGCATTGCGGATGGTGTTCCACTGATCCTATGGCACTGTTACGGTGGCTCCACTTATGGTGTTCCCCTGAACCAGTGGCACTGTGAAGGTGGAACTAATTACGTTGTTCCACCAAACCGGTGGAACCATGACAGTAGCACCGTAGCGGTCGCACCGTCATGGTCACACACCAAAAAAGTGGAACCACATATGGTGGAACCATGATGGGGGAACCGATTATGGTGGAACCATCATGGTGTCTCACCAAATGGTGTCCCACCCTTTGTTTTTTTTTTTCAAATTTCCGACTTTTTCCAGTTCAACCCCTGTAACGAATATTTTGATGTAAATGTGTTTTATTCCCCATTTCCATGCAATTAAAATACAATAAATTATATATAAAATACATCAGGATTTTTGTGAGCTTTGACTTACCAAAATGTTTGGATTTTTCCTTAGTGTCACACCATTTTAGTGTACTATCTAGTTCCACCTGGGTTATGCATTTTACTCTATTTAAAGGAAACCATTTAAATCGCAGCCATTTTGACCACCTCTCTGATGAGAATTATTAAATGGAAATTAATTCCATCATTTGTAACCTCCCAACATCATCGAGAAACCATGATCCTACATTAAAGAAATTATTGAATTCATATCCCATAACTCCACGATATAACCTTTCATCACATGAGGATTCTTTATTCTTCTTGGCAAGTCTCTTTCCCTTCCTTGATGCGTTTGGAGTCACCAGAGTTCCTCCCCTACAAGTCATGCATCCCCAATTATTTGCACGTGGAGAATAACATTGATTATTGATCATCTAGGTCAGGTTTATCCTTCATCACTCTTTACTGTTTATCGTGTGGGGTGGGTATGATAATATTCTTCTAGGTATGGATGAAACCAAATCTTAAAAAAGATAATAAATTGGTTTTAAAGGATGAAGGGGTGTGTTTAATGATGTATTTTTGTTCTTTTGACTTTGTTTATATGTTGTGAATTTTATGGGATTATGTCCACTAATAATTATGGCAGTTTATGGTCCCTTATTTCATACCAATGAATATCAGTTTTCTTGATAATTCTATGATTTAATGGTCATAACAATGAAACTAGTTAATCACATAAACTCGGCTGATTGAATGGATTCCCATGAGTAATAATCCTTATGTGGTCATCTTGGTTAACTAAACCTAATGATGGATGTAATGAAGTGGTGTGTTTAAATCTAAAAACTCCCATACACTATTATAGTGATGTGTGTGGTTGTTCTGATTGATGCTGGTGAGGTGACATGGATGGGGATGGGATCCCCCATCATGCAGTTGTTAGTTTGTTGATTTGGGGGAATATGGGGCTATATGTTGGAGGTTTGTTTGGTTATAGTACTTTGAGGTATCTCACAGATCCCTTTTGTTATTGTGAATTTACAAGAGAACCGGCTGTGAATGCTTAAATTGCTACATGTATTTTTTCCATTCCTTGGATTGTCGTAATGTGTGTTAGTTTATCGGTAGTGAAGAATTATTTAAATTGAACAACATGTATGTGATAACTAGAATGGGTTCAATGTGGAATTATTTTTAGGGAATGACTGGTGACATAGTAGTAGCTATTGTTCTTTTTATGAATGAATAATAACAAGGGTGTTTCTGCATGTTTTGGAACCCCTATGTTGGGATGACTGTTTATATATGTATCTGTATAATTTTTCCCTTATGTTTCTTATCCACTCTGACCAAAGTTAAGAACTTCGTGACAAATAATTCCATTTGAGGGTAGAGGATGTTTTTACCAACACTCATATGAGTGGCTTGTTATTAAACCCTTTTATGCTCCCATTCCAAAGTATCCCAATAGTGTACGTGCAGATTGTGATGGCCTAAATTCTATTATATACCATGATTTTTCACGTAGTGTAGTTTTTGTGGTTGGACCAGGTGTGTCCATGAATTTTGTTTCCCAAGTGTTTTCAGGATGAGGCCCATGTGTCTTTGGGCATGACGGTAGTGGTTCTAGCCCATGTTTCTTGGAGTGTGGCAGTATATGTTGTGGCACAGGTGTCTGTGGGTTGGTATGTGTGAGTTTGTTGTGGCCAAGGTGTCTGTGGGTGGAATGAGAGGTTGTGGTGGCCCAAAAGGGTTTTTTTGGGATGGTAGTGAGACTATAGTGGAAATGGCGGGGGGGGGGGGGTCTGATGCGTAGGATGTCTTCAATAACTTCTCGGAAAGAAGTGCATGGTACCGAAACATCATTGTTTTATTACTATTAATTTACTTTTTTTTCATTATTTGTGGAGTGTGCCTTGGTGAGGTTTGGGTGGATAGTTTGTTTTCTAGGTGGTATGGGTGTCTCTTTTTCTCAAGGGACATTAGAATGTCTTCCAACTTGTGCATGAGGGATTTTGGTTTTCCCTACCTAGTATACTAGTATACTAACCCTATGTATATATATATATATATATTCAGTATTCCAAGAGGACATTGGGGACCGTGAGGGACCGTATCAGCTCGGATGCTGGGACTGTTAGTTTTTCTATATTTCTTTTCTCTTGGTACTTCCATTTGGAGTTTTCTTGTACATTTAGCACTTTATATTGGAACATGCATATGGTAATGGACTGTTTTTGTCTTTAATTTTACTTATGGTTTTGGTGTTTTTTGAGATTTCCTATATTATCTCACGATCCTTTTAAAAAAAGGGGTAATGCCTTCTATATCACATATGATTTTATACCCATGGTGCCAGTCGCCACTTCGCGGCCTATTAAAGGATGTTTCTGGCAGTTTTATGTCCCTTCCCTCATATTGGTGACATAGGGTCATGACATGATGGATGGTACCACATGACCACTTATAAAAGATATATTATTTTAAAAAAATAACTTCTATGTGGGCTGAAACGGTGTACAAAACTAGAGAGTTATAATGAAGATTGTGTATATTTTCTATTAACTACCATACTTATGATATGATGATCAGAATATAATTATTTCTTAAAGAAGGGTCTATATAAAATAGATTTTTCTTGTATAATATTCCCCTACTCACTTCTGAATAAATAATTTAACTTTTTTTTTGTGAATATATTACTCCACAATTCTATGAGTTTAATCATCAACCAACACTCTCCCTTGATGAAAAAATTTTATATAATCAAGACAAGAGATGTAAGTGTAATTTGATTACCTCTATATTTAAATTATATAAAAATGACACGAATTTATAGATAATCATGAAATAAGTCTTAAAATGATAACCATTATCTTTAAATCAATAAAGGGGAGCACTCTCTACAAATTTAATAAGTATGAATTGCAAAAAATAGTCTTAATGATGTTCAAATTGATGAACCACCATTGTGGAACATATCAATATTTTATCAGATATTTAATATTCTGTCCCACTTATGTATTCTACATTGGTTAGTTACTTACCATTATGGAAATTATGAATATATTCAATTCCATAAAATTTATGAACAAATATTACACATGAATAATAGAATAAGTTGAAACATTTATTATATTAATCGTAAAATAATCATTTATGGAAATTATTACCCAACCTAGATAACCCTTTCCTGTATCTCTAAATTGTCTAGTACTCTTCATACTTGTGTCTCATTTATATTTAAAATTCATAGCTTTATTCATTATCATAGACTCTTTTATTTAATACAAATTTATTGTGTATTGATGATGTATCATCATATATTTTATTATATTAATAAATTCCCAAGATTCTTGTTTTTTATAACAATTATATTCTATTTTTGAGAATCCATATGAGTCATTTAATATATGTAATTCGGTATATTTATCATTCACCATCAACAAAATTATAGAGAGACAATAGAGTGTTAAATTTTTATAATATATCATTATATTTTAAAGTATATTAATGTATAAAAATAACTTTTCTTTTTTAATTTTATATAGTGTAGTGCCCTAAATTCATACTTATCCATTTCTCCAGCATATTAGAATTGTTCGCGAAAAAATATACAAAAATTGGTCTTATCATTTTCTATTCTTGACAATATAAATTTATACTTCATTTTTTTAGAGTTAATTTTCTTGGGAATCATGTCAAAATATTATCCATGAATGTCTCTTATCAATGTTCTCTTGTAGTTTATCTACTATATTGATTTCGTTCTAGATATTAGCTTGCTTCCATTTATTTAAAGGGTATGTATTCCTTCAACTGTTTGATGATCTATGGTTCCATATATAATCTTCATTCGTGGTTTTAAATAAAATTCCAAGAATCCAACATATCATTCTTCTTTGGATTAAATTTCTTCACTATTTAATTTTCTATATTCATATTCTTATTCACAAAGAAATTATTTGATAATTTCTTTTGGATTTCTTCAACATTTTTCAGGTATAATATTTTCATCATAAAATTCATAATATATAGTATTTATGTAACATAAATCATTAAAAAAATGACCACATCTGTATCCATAGTCATAAATTTCATCAGATGAACCAGAAGTTTTATTATTATATGGACTACTCTTAATTGTTGTTTTTGTGATTAGTTATTAAGGTTTCATCATTTAATAACATTAAATCCCCAAGAATGATTGGAATAACACATTTATATATACTGAAACATTATTCCGACAATCAATTTATTGATTCCCAGCATTCCAATAGCCCCCACAATAACAAACAAATAATATTCTCTTAAATTTAGTAAATGTTTGTAATGATTTAGTTCCATGTTGTTTTGGGGTTGTCTTTCAATATTTGGAGAAGTTTTTTTATTTCTATTTTTATTTATATACACAGCAATCGCACATTATGTTTTAGAGTATTTATAAACATTTTTATATCCCCATATATTCCATTATTTTAGCTTTTGACCTTATGGTAGATGATGGTGCTAAATTAATAGAAATTGAATTATATGGATTATGAGTTTTTTCTTTATTCCTCTTGTAGAAGGATGATCAATATGTTATTTTTAGTTTCATTATAGAAATACGAGTATCTTTAGACAAATTATTATTATATATATTTTTCAAGATAAAACATCACTTTTTAGGATTGATTCTCTTGATATGGTTGGGTGGATTATTTATTCTTCTTACCAACTCTTGATATTATAGTATGGTTCTCTATCAAATTTCAGAATTCAATATCATGTTCAATACATTTCTCGATTAAGGAAAACATAATTATTTTTTCCTAATATCCACCAACATTTCCATTCATTTTTAATTTTATTAATCTGGTCATCAGGTTGTTTTCTAATTTAAATCAAATAGTTTCCATGATCGTTGATTCCTTTATCAATGAAATTAAATTCCACACCCAATAAAATGATAGTAGTTTGATATTTATTTTATATAAAATGTAATGTATGACAACCCTACTTTTTATTAAAACTTAAACATGATTTACTACATAAAACTTCACTTGATAAACAAATAATATCGAGATTTTTAGTGTCTTTGGGGTTTAGGATCATTACATAAAAACATAAAACATGAAATAAAACTTCTTTATTGAAAACTTCCTTTACATGACCACTACATTACCTCATACTTAGCATTTCATGGGATAACCTGAGGACATGCATAAGAAAAGGGTGAGCTATAAAGCCCAGTAAGGGAGTACACATGGAATAACATGAGGAGTACAATACATGTTAGAAAATAGGCATATCAATAGATCATAAAAGAAACATGAACATAAAGGCATGATAAATCATGATAATCATAACATGGAAATGTGGCAACAATACTTAAGATAGAATTAGCATGAGCCAAGGCTCATTGCACATAAAGAATGAGTAAACCCTCATTGCACATGAAGCACGAGTAAACCCATGTTGCACTTGAATTAGCATGAGTCAACAATCATTGCACATGACGTATCATGATACTATACTTTACCCAATGCATTCGAGTGCTATAAGGGTTTACCCTTCTTAAACATTTCATTTCATGCATAAGTGTGCCACATGGATCATAAAACATGGATTCATAAAACATAATCATTTATTCCACGATAAAGTAATGTGGAATTAATAATGAAACATTATTAATAAATAATTAAATTTTCATAATGGTGAATACCCATTATGGAGAAATGGGCATGGTATTCACTACACAATGACATTGGCTTAGAGAATCGGTGCGATTTCGGCAGTGCAACGGCGTGACATAAGAATTCATAAAAAAGGTTGATGAGAGAGAAAGGGTTTTCTCATCATATTTACATGTAATGGAAAGTAAGGAGGTCATATAGATACATGTCCCAACAATTTTAATGGAATTTAGATTCATGATACAAAATTATTTGCTTGAATGTAAAAGAAGAGAGTGAAGTTTCTTTCGGAATTTCAGCATAGTAACGGGTGTACATGGGAGGAATTTAATGAGAGAGAAATGTGTCTCCCATAATTCAAACAATAATAGGGATGTATGGGAGAGGTGCGAAACCATACCCTAACATTCATAATTTAAATTAAAATGGTAAAACAACTTAAAGAAAATTAACAAAAATTAGAAAGGAAGAAAAAACCCTTACTTGGAAGTGTTCTTCCAAAGGCTAGAGAGAGGCTTGTGAGAGGCTTCATGGGAGATCGGGGCACCTTGGGAGGTTTCTAGAGAGAGTAGGTCAGAGGTTGGACGAACTCCAAGGGATTTTAGTGAGGATGAAGTGGGAGATTGGGTGGGTTTATATAGGAAAGGTGAGGGAATTCTTTATTATTTAGGTTTGTGTCCCCTTACATTAAATTAATCCAATACACAAACCATACCATGGTTATTTCCAATGGTTTTTGGAAAAGGGAAGAGAAAAAACATTATTTTATAAGGCCAAAGTCCGAACGTCTTAAAATATTAGGGTTTCTTATGTGGAGGTGAGTCACACTCCCAGGAAAATTAATTTAAAAAGGCAAAGTGTTGAATATGTCTTGAGGGGTACATTAATGCTTTGAAAAGTAAGTCAAACAAACCCAAAATAACATTATTTTAATGGTAAAACATATATTGGCCGAACATAAAGATTATATTATTTTATTACATCACTATTTGGTCATTATGATGTCATAAAACACATTATATATTTAAACGATATTTAATTTTTAACCAAAAATTTGACTATCTCAGAAAATTATGAAAAATTTACCATTGGATAATTTCATCGTCCTGATTCCAGAAATGACATTTATTTTATCTAATTTTTTTTTTAATATGATAATTTTCAATTTTAAAATAAAAACCAACATTTATCGAAAATTCACGGGTTTTGACAAAAATGGCTTTGAAACCTTAATAAAAAAATTCATTACATTCATAAACTTATAAGATCATTTAAATTTAATAAAAATTAATTTAATAATGATATTAATATTTTATTAAAATATTATATAATTAAAAAATCTCTTAATTTAATAAAATCGATTTCTTAAATAAATAATAACTAAAAACACCATTTGTACATTAAAAACTATTTACAATGTATCAAAAAGGACTAGAAATCATATTCATTATTATATAAAAAAATAATTTTCATGAACATAGTCCTAATTATTTGATACATAACCCCTTAAAACAGGCACATAAGACCTATGGGTAAGGTGTGCGATGAGGACAGACTCTTGAGGTAGCTCAGATAACATCGCTCGAGTGGTAACTTCAATCAACTTCCACTTTTCCTGTAGACGGTCACGTTCGAGCGTGACATGATGAAGCTCATATTGGGCTTGGTCAATAGAAAAGCCCAAGGATACCACATCTTTTCCAAGCTCCGACAAATGGGCTTTGTATGGAGCAATTCTACTGGACGAGGCCATCGCTTCTTTTTTCTGAGTAAATTGGATTTGTTAAAGTCCTATATTTATACTAATTATGTGATCACTGTTCAACAGATAAATTATCAACGATCAAAATTCATAAAATAAAACCAATGAAGTTGACATCTTATAATAACATTTTTCATAAAGATATATTTAATTAGATCAAGAGAGATTTCCATTAATTAAACTTCGGGTCGTTACAATATTCTCCCCTTAAGAAATTTTTCCCTCGAAATTTTTCTTTTCCCACACTAAAAAAAATGTGGGTAACTCAGCTTCATCATATCCTCTGGTTCCCAAGTCTCTTCTTCAAACATGTGGTTTCTCCACAACACCTTAATGAGGGTCATTGTCTTATTTCGTAGAACTTTTTATCTATGGTCTAAGATCATCACTAGTTGCTCCTCATAAGAAATATCGTCTTCCAATTGTACCACCTTAGATGAGAGTACATGTGAAGGGTCCTGTATGTACTTCCTTAATAGGGATACATGAAAGACATCATGCACCTTGTCCATGGTTGGTGTAAGTGCTAGTCGATAGGCCACTGCCCCACCACGATCAAGAATCTCATAGGGGCTGATGTACCTTGGACTTAACATCCCTTCCTTTCCAAACCTCATGAAATTTTTCCAGGGAGATATGCGTAGAAAGACCATGTCTCCAGCTTTAAACTCAAGGTCTCGTAGATTATTATCTGCATAACTCTTATGTAGACTCTGGGCTCCCTTGATATGCTGCTAAATGGTTTTCACCTTCTCCACCATTTCGTCGACCATTTCTGGTCCAAGAAGCTTATGTTCACCGACCTCATCCAAACATGCCGATGTTCTGCACCTTTTCCCATACAGGGCTTCATATGGTGCCATTTGTATTCTTGAGTGGAAACTGTTATTATAAGAGAACTCAACCAAAGGAAGATGTTGATCCCATCCTCCTTTAATGTCCATTGAGCACACTCTCAACTTATCCTCAATTGTTTGGATAGTCCGCTCGGATTAGCCATCCGTTTGAGGATGATAGGCCGTACTGAAGTTTAGATCAGTATTCAGAGCATGTTGAAGACTCTTCCAAAACATAGATGGGGATCTTGGATCTCGGTCAGACACAATAGATAGTGGTACTCCATGAAACCTTACCACTTCCATGATATATATCTGTTCCAGTTGATCCAAAGAGAAATCCTCCCAAATAGAAATGAAGTGCCCAGTCTTTGTAAGATTATCCACAACAACCCATATTTCATTGATGTATTTTGATTTTCTTGGAAGTCCGGTGACAAAGTCCATGGTGATGTTATCCCATTTCCATTCTGGTATGGGCAATGGTTGCATCATCCCCTTAGACTTCTGCCTCTTTTCCTTCACTTGCTGACACACCAGGCACTCTGATGTATATTCAGTGATATCCTTCTTCATTTTATCCCACCAAAAGTTTTCTCGGAGATCTCGATACATCTTTGTGCTCCCTGGGTGAATAGAAAAATTTGAACTATGTGCATCATCCAAAAGTTCCTTCTTCAGCTCCAGACTTGATGGAACACATAGTCTTTTTCCAAACCGCACAATTCCTTCTTCATTAACAGTAATCTTCGAGGATTTCCCTTTTTCGATAGCTCCCACTTTTTCCTGAATTCCCACATCATCCTTTTGAGCATCCTTTAACCTTTCCAAAATAGATAGTTGAGCAATCATTTGTGAAAGGATTGATGATGTTCCCTTCATTATGATTTCCTCGCCCATCTTCATCAAGTCTATGAAGATTGGATCCTTCTCAATTCTCATCATTGACAGAATTGTTGGGTACTTTCTACATAGGGCATCTTCCACCTTGTTTTCTTTCCTATGGTGGTAATGTACTGAATAGTCATAATCCTCGATGATCTCTATCCATATTCTCTGGCTCATATTAAGCTCTTTCTGTGTGAATATATATTTAAGACTCTTATAGTCAGTATAAGTCTCACAAATCATTCCATAGAGATAATGCCGCCAGATTTTCAAGGCAATGATCACAGTCGCCAACTCCAGATCATGCGTTGGATAGTTTCTTTCATGGATTTTCAACTCCCTTGAGGCATAGGATACCACTTTATCATTATGCATCAGCACACATCCTAAGCCCTTCTTCAAAGCATCACTGAATACCACAAAAAGCTCCCCACTTGTGGGTAAAGTGAGCACAACTGTAGTGATAAGCCTCCTTTTCAACTCCTTGAAGCTTTCTTCACACTCATCACTACAAGAAAACTTTAATCCCTTTCGAGTTAGCTTGGTAAGATGGTTGGAAAATCATGAGAAATTTCTCACAAATCATCGATAATATCCAGCTAACCCCAAGATGCTACGGATATCAGTTATCGATGTTGGCCTCGGCCATCCCTCAATTGCATTTATTTTGGAGGGGTCCATAGATATCACATTGCTTGTGATGATACAACCCAAGAATGAGACCTCCTTCAACCAGAACTCACACTTGCTGTACTTTTAATAGAGTGTCTCCTTGCGCAAAGTCTCTAGTACAGTTTTTAAATGCTCTTCATGATCCTCCTTGGTTTTGGAGTATATAATAATATCATCTATAAAGACTACCACAAATTTGTCAGGGTAATCTCTAAAGACTCTATTCATCAAGTCCATGAATATTGCTGGGGCATTGGTGAGTCCTAAAGGAATTATTATGAATTCATAGTGCCCGTATCTTGTACGAAAAGCAGTCTTGGGGACATCTTCCTTCTTCACCCTTACATGATAATATCCCGACTGCAAGTCCACCTTGGAGAAGTATTGTGCTCCACACAGCTGATCAATCAAGTCATAGATTCATGGGAGAGGATACTTGTTCTTTATCGTGATTTTGTTAAGTTCACGGTAATCGATGAAAAGCCGCATTGACCCATCCTTCTTCTTGATGAAGAGGATTGGTGCACCCCATGGTGAAGCACATGGGAATATAAACCCTTTATCCAGATTCTCTTGTAGTTGTTTCTTCATCTCTTCAATCTCTAAAACATCCATTCTATATGGAGTCTTTTATATTGGTATCACCCCAGGTATAAGTTGAATTGAGAACTCAACATCTCTTCTTGGAGGAAGACCGGGCAGTTCCTCGGGAAACACTTCAGCGAATTCCCTCACAATAGGCATTTATTCAAAGATGGTTTCTTCCTTGGACTCAATCATCTGAGCCAGATATGCGTGCTCATAAGGCAATAATATCAATTCATGAGATGATGGAGCTAATGTAGATTCATCTTCCTCCTGACACTTGTAAAGAATCTAGGGTCGATTCTCCATATGGAGTGTGATTTCCCTCTCCCGACAATTTATGTTGGCTCTATATAAGGATAGCCAATCTAGGCCACGAATTGAATCAAATTCCACTAGAGGGATTATGATGAGGTTCGCCAGGAAATTCAATCCACATATTATAATAGGGGAGGACTTATACTCATGGGATGCAATGATTTCCCCATTTTCCGTGCTCACCGACATCTTTACTTTCATGATTTGTGGTCGTGGTGGGATTGTTCTACTAAACATTCGAGATATAAAAGAATGCATAGATCCTGAATCCAAAATTACGTTTTCTATTATAGAATTAATAACTATCGTACCTGTCACCACTTCGTTGTTGGGGTTCACTTCGGCAGAAGTGATGGAAAAAGCTCTTCCTTTTTGTCTTGGAGGTTATTGGTTGCCTCTGATAACCCTAGGATTAAGGCACTAATTTGGAAAATGATCTGTTTCTTTGCATTTGTAGCATTGAACAATGCGTTGAGGTTCGAACGGAGTGTTCCTCTCTTATGTCGCTGCCGCGGGTCCTTTTTTCCGACAGTTAACAGCTAGGTTCCATTCTCTTCTACACCTGAAGCATTTTCTCGTCCCCTTAAGTCAATTTCCAGGGTGTTTCTTTCCGCCATTTTGCCAAGTGGGCTGCTAGATCATCTTAGCACCGTTGGATTTATCCATCAGACCACCAGCATTGAAGTCCACCTAACGCTTCTTGTCCCCATTATACCCTTGTGATTCCCCGATCACCATTTCGACCTTGAGGGAACATCAGACAATTTCCTCATAGCCGTCGAAGTCACGGATCGCTAATGCTTTCCGCAAGCTTGGCTTCATCCCACCAAAGAAGCGGTCAACCTTGAATTCGGGGGTAATGAAAATGCCGGAAGCGTATCGTGCATGACTTGTGAAGATTTCCTCATACGCTCCAATAGATTCTTCATCTTTTTTCTTGAGGGAAAGGAAGTACCTTTCCATCTTAAGTCGGAGGGTGCGCAAAAATTTTTTATCTAAAAACATCTTCCGGAAATCCTTCCATTCCAACGCCTCGATCTCCTCCTTTGGATTCATATTTTTGATCAATGTCCACCATGGATCAGATTCACCCCCCATACGATAATCCTCCAGGAGAACCTTCTCTTGTCCAGAATATTGGAGGATGGAGAATATCTTTTCAATGGAGTTGATCCATTGTTCAGGAATCGTGGGATCATATGATCCACTAAAAGTAGGAGGCATTTGCCTCATTAAGCCCTCTATATAAACTTTTTCCTTCTTAGGGGGGGTTTAGACGTTCATCTTGAACTGTGTTTCTATTCAAAACTTTAGTTAGCTGAGTGAGAAGCATGAAAAAGTTCGCAATTCCTGCTCCCATTGGATTGGGCATCTCATTAGTACAGTCATCACACTGGTCTTCACAACGATTGTTAGCCCGAGTCCTCCTATTACTAGCCATTGGATGGAATAAAAGGAAAGATAGGGGGATAACATAAAGGGTAATCCAAAGACAAAAGATGATGACTTATAAATGAACTTTCATTTCCATAACTCATGAGTCTATAGGCTTAAATCTAGGATTTTCATGATCTACTTTCTAACATATATTCATAGGGGCATTTTTTTTAATTCCCATAATAAGGGTTCATACTAAGCATGTGAATTTATCAAAACATATCCCCCGGTCATGTCGTAACCAAGAGTGCAGCAAGGCCCGTTCCCGTGCACCATTTCCAGTTTGAGTCTAGCTCAAATTGGTGTTTTCGGGTTTTACACCTAGGATACATCTGTACCAGAGCCGCCTCTACCTACTTGTATACAGACATGGATGTATTTGTTTGATAAACCACATACTCAGCACTTGAAAAATCTTAGGGATGTTATTATTTTAATTACTCTTGTATCTAAGGCTTTTCTAGGGTTTCCTAATCCCAAAAATAACTAAACATATCCTCTGATACCAACTATTACAACCCTGCTTTTTATTACAACTTAAACATGATTTATTACATAAAACACCACTTTATACAACAAATAAGATCGAGAGGATTAGTGTATTTGGGGCATAGGATCATTAAAAAAAACTTAAAACATGAAATACAACATCTTTATTGAAAACATCCTTTACATTACCACTACATTCCCTCATACTTAGCATTTCATGGGATAACCTGAGGACATGCATATGAAAAGGGTGAGATATAAATCCCAGTAAGGGAGTACACATGGAATAACATGAGGAGTAAAATACATATTAGACAATAGGCATATCAATAGAGTATAAAAGAAACATGAACATAAAGTCATGATAATGCATGATAATCATAACATGGAAATGTGGCAACAACACTTAACATGGAATTAGCATGAGCCAAGGCTCATTGCACATAAAGAATGAGTAAACCCTCATTGCACATGAAGCATGAGTAAACCCTCGTTCCACTTGAATTAGCATGATTCAACACTCATTTAACATGATGTATCATGATACTATACATTACCCAATGCATTGGAGTGCTATAAGGGCGCACCCTTCTTAAACATTTCATTTCATGCATAAGTGTGCCACATGGATTATAAAACATGGATTCATAAAACATAATCATTTATTCCATGATAAACGAATGTGGAATTAATACATTAAAAATTATTAATCAATAAGTAAATGTGCATAAAGTTGAATACCCTTGATGGAGAAATGGGCACGGTATTCACTACACAATGACATTGGCTTAGAAAATCAGTGCGATTTTGGCAGCGTAACGGCGTGACATAAGAATTCATAAAAAAGGATGATAAGAGAGAAAGGGGTTTCTCATAATATTTACATATAATGTAAAGTAAGGAGGTCATATAGATACATGTCCCAAAATTTTTAATTGAATTTAGATTCATGATACAAAATTATTTGCTTGAATGTAAAATAAGAGAGAGAAGTTCCTTTCGGAATTTCGACATGGTAACGGGTGTACATGGGAGGCATTTAATGAAAGATAAAGGGGTCTCCCATCATTCAAACAATAAGAGGGAAGCATGGGGGAGGTGTGAAACCATACCTCAAAATTCATAATTGAAATTAAAAGGGAAAAACATATTTAAGAAAATTGACAAAAATGAGAAAGGAAGAAAAAACCCTTACTTGGCATTGTGCTTCCAAAGGCTAGAGAGTGGCTTGTGAGAGGGTTCTTGGGAGCTTGGGGCACCATGGGAGGATTATAGAGAGATTAGGTCAGATGATGGACGAACTCTAAGGGATTTTAGTGAGGAAGAAGTGAGCGCTTGGGTGGGTTTATATAGGAAAGGTGAGGGAATTCATTATTATTTAGGTTTGGGTCCCCTTACATTAAATTATTCCAATCCACAAACCATCCCATGGTTATTGCCCATGGTTTTTGGAAAAGGGAGGAGGAAAACATTATTTTATAAGGCCAAAGTCAGAACTTCTTAAAATATTAGTGTTTCTTATGTGGAGGTGAGTCACACTCCCATGGAAATTTATTTAGAAAGGCAAAGTGTTGAATATGTCTTCAGGGGTGATTTAATGCTTTGAAAAGTAAGTCAAACAAACCCAAAATCACATTATTGTAATGGTAAAAAATATATCGGCAGAAAATAATGATTATAGTATTTTATTACATCACTATTAGGAAATTATGATGTCATAAAACAAATTATATATTTAAACGGTATTTTATTTTCACCTAAAAATTTGACTGTCTCAGAAAATTCTGAAATATTCACCATTGGATAATTTCGACGTCCTGATTCCAGAAATGACATTTATTTTATCTAAATTTTTTTCTAAATATGTTAATTTTCTCTTTTTAAATAAAAACTGTCATTTATCGAAAATTCACGGGTTTTGACAGAAATGGCTTTCAAACCTTAGTAAAATTTTTTATGGCATTAATAAAATTATAAGATCATTTGTATTTATTAAAAATTAATTTAATAAAAAAATAATTATTTTATTAAATTATTATTTATTTCAAAAATATTTTAATTTAATAAAATAGATTTCTTAATTAAATAATAACTAAGAACACAATTTTTACTTTAAAAACTATTGACAATGTATCAAAAATGACTAGAAATCATATTCATTATTATATAAAAAAATAATGTACATGAACAGAGTACTACATATTTGTTATATAACACTTTAAAAAACCACATAAGACCTAAGGGTAAGGTGTGCGATGGTGACAGACTCATGGGGTGGCTCATATAACATCGCTCGAGTGGTAATTTCAATCAACTTCCACTTTTCCCGTAGACGGTCACGTTCGAGCTTGACATGATGAAGCTCAGCTTGGTATTGGTCAAGAGCGAAGCCCAAGAATGCCACCTATTTTTCAAGTTCCGACAAATGGGATTCGTATGGATCAATTCTACTGGACGAGGCCATCACTTCTTTTGTCTATGTAAATTGGATTTGTTAAAGTCCTATATTTATACTAATCATGTGATCACTATTCAATGGCTTTATTAGCAACGGTCAAAATTCCTAACATAAAACCAAATAAGATGACATCTTATAAAAATATTTTTCATAAAGAGACATTTAATTAGATCAAGAAGGATTTCCATTAATGAAACGTTGGGTCGTTACATAATGTATGAATAAGCTCTTCTTCTATCATGTTATATTCTTAAAAAATAATTATAATATCATTGAATTAAAATTATTTTCCTTAGAACTATGATTCACTTACATTCATGGAATCCAAAAAAAAATATCTCATGTGTAATGATTATGTAGAAAAAATATTCAACTAATAATACTCCAATAAAAATTACATTGATATAGTTCTAATTTATTGAAAAAATTTTACTATTAAGAGTAACATATTTATTATTTTATTCAATGTGGAATGTAAGAAAATTTTATCTTTTATATTTCCAAAAATGTTCATGCTATTGTATTTTTATATCCACATAATGTGTGTCTCCATCATCATAAATATCCTTGAAATAAAAATTATTTATAAAAACCCTTTTTAGGGAAAGTTAATATTATATATTTTAAATTGAGAGTAAATTCATTATATTTTTTAATAGACCTATATTCCCAATTATCTCCATAGATACAATATATTTTATTAAGGGGATTATTATCAGATTATTAGAAAACATATTATTGATCATTTTCTTATTTTATTAAGATTTTTTCAAATCACATTAATTTAATATTGTACCAATTTTTCATATTTCTTGAAGTGAACCTTTATGTATTATTTAAAAGGATTGGATATTATGTAATCTAATTTAGGTACTTCAGAATAAATATATAGTCTAAAATTCAATTAATCACTATAAATAACATAGGATAAATCAATAATACCACCAGAAGTAGGCATATGCTTTAATACAACTTGTATAACCTCGTAGATCATGTATGGGTACCAAGAGTATGGTAAATTTTTGTACCCAAATTATTAATGAATTTATGCTTTCTTCAACAATTGGGAACCTATTACTCTCAAAACTATACCAATTAATTTTGAATGTATCTTATATTCCCTCTCTACAATGAAATATACAACTGAAAAAAGAGATATAAAAGACATAGATTTTTACAAGGTTCGTTTAAAATCCACACTCTTTTCTATGATAAATATATTCTTATTCCATTTATTCTCTTAGAACTATAATTTGAAGGCATTAAATACACATAGAATTAGAGAAAAATTGTGTAATATAAATTTACAATCATCTTATGTAAATGTTGTTCATTATAATGGCACGCCCAGTCTTCAACGGAGTTTTTTTACTAGAACCACCAATCATTAAAATATATTCAATGAATATTCCTCACAAGATCTATTGTACTCCACTAGAAAACATTTAAAAAATAATAATCATGTTCTTAAAATATAGGTATTTTATTTCTAATGAAACATCAAGATTATATAAACTTATGACTACAATACTATAATAATTTGAACATAAAAAATCGAACATCAAATTATTATTCTATTATAATGATAAACTAAAAGATCTAGAAAAAACACTGTATTTTTTCTTCTTCCTTGACATATCTACTTCATCAGTAGATAAGTTTAATTTGATGGAATCAGTAGACAATAATCTCAAATATTACTTTATTTAAGATATCATCTTTTTCAAAAAAAATTGAATTTTCAAATATTACTACTTGAATGTTTATTGAATGGACTTTATAAATAAATGCCTATTAGAAAAAATTCATCATCATTATTATTTTATGTCTGAACTAGAATATTATGTATGAGTTGCTCCTTTTATGTGATCCTTAATATACTGATTTTCTTATTCACATCCCACTATAATCATTCAATATTATTCAACAACAACACATACACCTCACACAATCATGTTTACAATATCATTTATTTGGTGCAACATTTTCATAAAAAACTAATATACATGTGAGAATCATGAAATTAATTATCATTATTTCAACATTCATTATGTGTTCTATGTGATATTATATCTCTTCATGTAAGGGGGAGCCAACGAGCCCATACCCGGGTGGTAAGGGCTCCTGCTTGGCATCCAAGAGACCCGGGTTCAAAATTGGGTGGAGGCGAGTTTCCAGGTACTGTAATAGTATTGCAGCAGTTACTGTTCGGTACTATAGCAGTCAGAACTATTCACCTGATTTGGGCCTTCGAGCCACCAGTTTGGGCCTACGGGTCTTCAGGGCCTTCGGGTCATCAAAGGCCTTCGGACCATAGGGCCTTCAGGGCACGTAGACCATAGAGTAGCTCAGTTCAAACGGAATAGTCCCCATAAGAGGACCAGAGAAACAGAAGTAGCAACCACAAGATGCAAAGCTAACCGAATTGGAAGAATTAGAGGGTATGACAGCCACCATTGGGACAAGGCACCATGCAGCTTTGTACATGGAAATGCTAGCCGATCACCAATGCAAGGTGGGGAGCTAGGTGATCAATGACACAGAAATCTTGGGAGGGGTAGTTCAAGTGGGCTGGGCCTATAGGTCATGTATTGGCCATGGTATGCCTCTGGGCCTTTGGGTCAATTATTGCAGGTTTTCCACGACTTCATCCTTGGGCGTATGGGCC
The DNA here is from genome assembly GCA_963277665.1 of Viscum album. Lineage (NCBI taxonomy): Eukaryota > Viridiplantae > Streptophyta > Magnoliopsida > Santalales > Viscaceae > Viscum > Viscum album. Next base: position 1,579,753,106 of record OY728142.1, read on the forward strand.
ATGTATGGGTTCCCCTTCGACCATTAAAGGGGGATTATCCATAATAAAATAAAAATAAGGCCTTTAGACGTAAGGGGGATGAATTACAATCAACATCCACGAATTAACAGACATTATTATCTCCTATAAGAAGTAAATAAACATTCTTTGCATAAGAAAAATTACCTCTCATTCTCCTTTATAAATTCAAGTTTAGTTTTTTGTAAGGGTATAACTCAAAAAAAATTCATAGAACCTGTTCGTCAGAAAGAACATAAAGTGTGTACCAAAATTATAATGATTATAGTGTTATTCTCTTTCTCATGCAAGAAAATGATGTGTGAAACCCTCATCCAGGATAAAAAAGTATTCATGATGGTACAATATATTTGGAAATGATATATGTATTAATAAAATCTCACAGATCATGGTTCATTGATATTTTTTGAATAACTTCACCACCACTTTTCCAAAATACAATGTCTTGTCAAGAGTTGTTTAACATCTCTGATTATCAGGGATAATTAATGATATCACATGCATGGTCCCAAAAAATCATAACTCTTTTTCATGTAGTATTATATTTTTTGATTTGAATACATTTTTTTAAAGTCTTTACTTTATTAAAATAAATTAACATGAACTTATCAGGAATAAAAACATCTATTAAAAATCTTAATCGTGATGGCCAACTACAAATTCCATCATGTATTTGACAAAAACATTATTCACTGAAAAAAATAATTCAATTTTCATGCTTGATCATTTTTATAGTACTAGTGTATTAAATAAAATATATTCCTTCATCCGATACAAGATTTCCATTTTTGATAAGAAGATATGATTAGAAGACCATCATCTCATCAGGAGGTAGGAGATGATGACACACCTTTGATCGGACTGTCGTGATCAACAGGATCAGTTTTCCAATAAGATTTATATGCCACTAAATAATGTTTAACCAAAATATGGCTCACACATCCCATATCATATTCTATATTTTTCCTTTATTTCACATTGGTAATAAACTTCTCCCTTAGCCACATAATTATAGCGGCATTTGATCATCACCTTAAAATCACATTCTCACACATTGTCCTTCATTCCTAAAAAAATACAATCCATCTGAAGAGTACATAAAAAATAAATACATCCATATACGTCGGATGATTCATATGAAATAATCTTTATGCTTTATATTTCTCTATATGAATTTCTTCTGATAATCCTTTTATTGGGGTTTACATTTTGGTACCATTATACTTGATGTCGATCTTGGAATTCATGAGCCAGTGACTTCAAAAAATAATTTACATAAGTTAGTAATAATTTAAATTGAATTATTTTATTAATAAAATTAAATTACACAACTAAATATAGAATAATTCTCTAAATTTAAAAATCCAATTTATCATTATCACAAAATAATCTTGTCAAATATGAATGAATATATTTTTTTTCATAGCCTTCAATAAAATATAAAACATCACTCTATGAGATCTCATTATTCAAAATGAATGAATATATTTTTTAATGAAACCACCAAATTTTCCTCGTTAAATATATTTTTTGACTCTTCCATGAGAAACATAATTTCTTATTCCACAATTAATTCTTCCTAAAAATGAATATTTTCATCATCTTCATGTATGTTCCTGATGATTTTCTCATGGAATATATTTATTCTTATTGATGAATTCAGGTAATAATGTGATTGTTTCATGCATTCATGAAAAATGTTCTTCCTGAAAATAAGTATTTCAATAGTCTTCACCTTATAAAAAATTGATGACAATGTAAACTCTCCTAGTGAAATTACAATATGTTTATGAACTTATGAGTATTTCAATAAAAATAATTGTTACATGGAAAATTTTTAAAGCATAAAATCTTACGACATTTGAGGAATCCATAAAAATTCTATCATAATAATGACCATTCATGTTGATTTATCATAAAAAAATACAACCAATGATTCTATAACAATAATCTAGGAATCAACAACAATAATTTTGAATATATATATAAATCCTTCAAACTTAATATTTTAATGATTAATAATGTATCATACTGGAAGTAATAATTATTTAAATTATTATTATGTTATATATTGTACTAAAAATACACCCATGCAAATGGGATTTAGAATTGTTTTTTTGAATTTTATATTTTTCCATTTGCAGTAGAGCCTATAAAACCACCCTACACATTTTCTCTAAATCTATATATGAAACTACCTATAAAGTAGTTTCATTAATTCTAATAGTTGGATTGATCTCAATGGATTCATGGTCTCTAATAAAAGGGATGACATAAGTAGTGTTGTAGAATAGGTTAAAGAGATAGAAAATATACATTTTACATTGGAAGAGTAACCAAATGAGTTCCAACATCAACAGTGACAATATTCATGGGTATATCACCTAATTGGACATCATGAAATATGACTAGTTAGATGATTCAGCATAATTTTTTTTAATCAAGTGGAAACAACTATAGGAGAACTTATAATAATTAAATAATTAATATAGGGAGATATCCCATTATAGGTGTCTTAGTTTATGAGATATCAATATGACACACATGCACATGTGAATTAGTGAAAATAAATTATCATGAAATATCACTATGTAATTATGGGATCACTCTTACACTTTGAAATATCAATTTAAAAACAATATGTATTGCTTAGATTTTTTAGAGTTATTCTATATCCATATACATATTTTTTTAGGGGAATCCTTATAAGGGAGGTTACAGTTTTCTTTACAATAATATTCAATAACATTATTTAGTAGGACATAAACAAGTTGGAGGAAATATTTCATGAATATGAAATTAATTATGATTTTATTACCATTTACACATATATTTAGTAGGGATAATATATTTTTTACGGTCATTTGATACTTCTACAGAATATATAATAATTAATTGTTCATTGATGTTGTGTGTGATCATTTCATATGAAGAACCCCGCATAGATTTACCACATCCACCATTCTATACATCCAAATAATACATTATCAAAGACCATATGATAAATAATTATCCATAGGATTCAACAAAATATTCCAAACAAGGGTTGAAACCCACAATTTATAAGAATTTTATCACATCTTCATCCAAGAAAAAATTTCAAAATTTCTCCAAATAACATGTATTAGGAAAGATGTATTATTCCAAAAATTAATTATCATAATAATCCACAAGATATACTAATAATATCTATAAATAACTTGAATCATAATAAATTCATAATAAAATCATATATGATTCCAAAATATAATTCATCCATTATTTGACAAAAAATACCTTAGTAATTTATTTATGTAAATTATTATTTTGTCCCGAAAAAGTAATAATCTTCAAAAATAATAGTATCCAGTTAATCACAAAATAATTTTACAATCCAAATATTATCTATTTGATAAAAAATATGTTTCAAAACTTAAATATTATTCTCCAATAATATAATTTAACTAAAAATATAAAGACATACTAAGAGGGACATCACAGAAGCCCATGGTAGGTGATTCAACCATATCACTATTAAGTTTCGTGTTTTATACCCAGGTCCTTAAAAGAGATGATGAATTTTTAATTATGCAGTGGATTTTCCATTTTCTAAAACAATATACTTCTTATAACATTATAAAAATATGACAAAATACATAATAATACCAATACCATTTTTTAACCTTAATGGTTATCTTATACCTCTCATTTTAGTCCAAAAACATAATATCACATAATTACCTATAAATAAACGATCATATAAACAATAATTATTATCAATACAAGTATAATTATTTCAAAAACTAAAAATATAATTAAACCTCAATTAAAAATTTCACATAACAGTAATAAGGGTGAAAAATAGCATAAAGTGAAATGTTATTCCAATTTAATCTTATAATAAAAAGCGATTTAATACAATTAAGAATTTCAGCACCATTATATCTATTATGACTACTGAATTCATAGTCTATATAAATATTAATCATTAAACATTTTTCATAGTCCCTAAAACATATTTTTTCACTATATTCATTTATATTTATTTTTTATAATAGAAAATATGAATTATAACCTATGATTTAATAATTTTATAACATAAATGAAGACATTATCGATACATTCATATATAATTTTTCAGTTTCTTAATATTCAAATATATTGTAAAAAGATATTACAAAATAGATATATGTAGGGTACTGATGATCAAATTCATGAACCATAATCTAAATACATTTATATTCAAAATGACCTCATTCTTACATTTAAAAAAAAATCAATTGATAACTAAGGAATAAATTCATTCCTATTCATGGATTCAAGTGAACACTTCATTTTTTCGTGGAATTTTCAAAAGTGATGACAACCTTAACCACATTAAAAACATCATCCAGTAGTTTAAATATATTTTCATAGGTTTTTATTTCCACATTCTTGACTAATATTTCATAAATTACATTTAACAATTTGATCATTATTACGGGAATGACAATTGGGATTCATTTCAATCCTATATGATTCAATAAAAAACTCAGCGAGGTTATTGTGAAAATTAATTACTCAAGATAGTAAGTTTAGATTTACCACAAGTTTTCTCAATACAACTCCCATTCCATTATGTTATATATTCATAGAGCCAAAAAAATTCTTTAACATCCTTATTTACAATGGTTCCTTATGGATCCAAGAATTTAAAGAAGCAAAAAATGTTTTTATGAGTAATATAACCATAATATAAATATTTTTTAGGATGATAGAAACTAAAACAATCTTATTCATGTTATCTAAAACATTGTAAATATATCTAAAATAATAATTAATATCACATACCTGCTAACCATTGTATCCTTATAATGCTTGTAACTTATGATTAATAAAAACATAACCTCAAATGTCATCTAAACAATCAACTATTACCAAGTGTAATTACCTTGAAATAAACATTATATATAATAGTATTATCATAACATGAATTCATATTCATAAACAACCAAGATTTTTTCCTTTAATAGTTTTATATAAATAGTAATAACTCTTAAAAATTAGACCCATACATAACAAGTGGACACCAATACTCAGTAACCATTTTCCCAACAATTAGTGGTATTTTTAATGAAACTCAGTTTTCCTTTATTAAAAATATTCACAGTTTTATCGTTGATATTGTCCTTGTCCAAAATCTATCATAAACCATGTTATTGTTGTTTTTGAAGTATGATTATGAAAATTCCAAAATGGTATGGATAATGAATTTAGTAATACTATTAGTATCTGAATACTTATAAACCAACGATTTTTTCACCCAAATAAAGGTATCTTGTGTCATCATTTCCATATCACTCTTTAATTTACTTTCTCTCTCACCAATACATTGGTAGTAACTATAATGCTTTCATTTTTAATAACCACCACACCATATTCCTTAAATCTCTTAGGAGTAACCCTACATGTTAACTCTGTCACAATACACAATGAATTCGAGATCTATGTTGGTAACCCGCAAACATGGATTATCATATAACCAACAATAATCATAAATAATTCCCTTAAACCATAACATACCGAGGATAAATAAATCATGATGAATAGAAAAATAACCTTTCCACATTGATATAACATTTAATTTTTATAAATCCATACACTCATAAATGAATACAATTTATTTGAAAATAGTTATAAAATTTATAATTAACAATTATATTATTAAAGATACTTGAATGTGATAAATTAATTTCAGGAAATATATCTTGGAAAACATTCATTTATGATTTTTTATAATAGTTGATATATTTAAATTTTATGATGTTTTTAAAATAAATTCCCTTAGGTGGAGTCATATTAGTGACCAACAATATTTATATTATTAAATAATAAAAATATGGTAATTATTTACATTCATTGTAAAATTTTAAAATATTATAATTACATTTATACCGCTTAATATTACTTTATATCTAGTACTTAATTACATAAAATCACGTCAATCATTTTTTGGATATTTGATACAAGCTTCCAAAAATTAATTTGAAATGATGAAAATTATCCATGTGGATAGAATTCCATCAAATCAATAATAATATTAATGAAATTTTTTTACCATTCATTCATTACTTATACTTTTAAATAAATAAAATGTCTATGTTACTGAATAATGAACTATGTTATAATCAAAAAGACAATAGGTCGTACCTATGCATGAGTAACGATTTCATTTTTCCACGATTATAATGGAATGATGTTATGTATAATTTTTAATTTACATAATGATTATTATATCATTAATATAAAACTAATAATTTAGATATACATTTATATATCATCCACATGATGTGAGGATGAAAAAAAATCACATCACTTTGTGGAAGCGATAGTTCACAAGTTTTCACAAATGATATTATCAATTTTATTCACGAAAAAATAAGAACTAAAAATGGGTTATTATATTATTTTAATGAAAAAAATTTCATTAAATCATATATAAACATTAATTTCAACATCATAACCAGTCATTATAGATGGTGATGGATAATAAACTTCATCGGTTCACATGGCGGTAGTCCACCATAAATATGAATGAAAATATCTTTTCTTATTTGATAGATGGGGTGATTGATTATTGTGATTATATTGATAAAAAATATCCTATTATATAAATGACATTGGATTTATTATTTTTCAATGTTTTAAATATTATTTTACTAAAATATATGAATAAATAAATGAAATATACTTGTCTTAAACAATATCGCTTCATCAGATTATCTCTATTTCCTAAAATATAATGATGTCTAAGGGTGGTTTTCTTCAAGAAATAATATCTCAATAATGATGGTAGGGATTGTATGAAGGTATTTAGTAAGATCATGGATTATAAAAATATGTTTTTATGTGGTAATAAATAATAATTATTTCATATCCCAATGGATCCTTTCAGGAACTATGACATAGTAACATCCAATATTACACTTGACCCATCCCATGGAATGGTATTAATGACATTACTGATCCCCAAGGTTATGAAAATACTATTTTGTTATCAACAAAATTCATTGGGGATTATTTCACCTACTATTATAATCATAAAACCTAAAAAATAACAACATTAGAAGGCTAAAAACCCCCATCAAAAAAATGGAATAAATATTTCTAGATTCTTTTATACAAATTTGAATAAAAATACCAGTGGTACTACAGAAAATGTGATCAATCACTATCCCAAAAACCAATATGTATCCGATAAAGCCACATACTCAGGCCATCACCACCACCAACACCGCACATGGAAGAACAATACCAACCAAATTAAACAACTCCCTATATCATTCATTTACCCAATGCTATCATAATAATATCTAAATACCCCAAAAGGATTATATAGGGTGTAACCCAATGATAAGAAGGCTTCTGTATATAATGTTATTCCATTATAAAAACATTATAAGACAATTTAAACATGATTTTTGATAGAGGTAAACAATAAAATTTTTTATAAAAATTATTTTACAAAAAAACATGCATTCTATTTGAATGACCAAAATATTATATTGTACACTAATGGTGAATTCCATATCACAAAATATAACATTTTCAAGGTGAATTACTGAAAGCACAATCTGGAATTGGGATTATAAGATCATCACATCTCAAGTAAATTTGGTATAGAAATCATGATCTACAACATTCTCATTCATGAGTCAGTACGAGGGGACAACCAATGGACCTAGTGGTCTCCAAAAATCATCATAATTTAGATATAGTTAAAATCATCAATACATCATGATGAACTGAGGATCAATGGATTTAGTGTCTTCTAACCTAATATTCATATTCCTCCTACCTATGTACATAGGTTTCCGTTTTTTCTAATTTCACATTCCACATATCACATGATACATAATTTTCACACAATCAGAAGCCAATAAATATCACACACATGATAGTACACTATTAATTAACCCAGTGCATGTTAAAAATATAAATGAATATCAAAACAATTTAAAAATGTGTTCCAAATTACTTGAAAATTTATTTAATCATATTTATGAATGAAACAATGAACCCCATACAATATGATCATGGAACATTATCCAATTACTCTAGAAAAACAATTTTCATCAAAATGGCACCTGGAATCATTTTAAAACCCCATTTCACACTCATTATCTATTTAAAAATTATATATCATAATTTTAATACACGTTAAAATATACCCACAAGGGATCACATATAGAATAAAAATCATTAGAATTTTTTTTTCTATTCATATGAATCCCAAAAACATTCAAAACAATGTTTCTACCCTCACACACCATCCATATTATATACTGAAGTGGAAAATAAATCCTATTAAAATCACTAAATAATGTTAAAGTATTGAAAAAACTTCCTCTGATAGAGAATCATTGAGAAATTGATGATAAACTACGACATCAACACAAGAGGACCATAGAAAGGAAATATTGATCCATAAGGATTATGATCAAACCCTATTAAACAATATTCATCCCTAAAACCACTCACAACGTATTGGAAATGTAAGGCCCTAAAATAGAATGACAAAAACCCTAGAATAGATGGAGAAATCAACGAACATGGACTAAAAAGAAGAATATTGAGGATTCACTTCAAAACCCACAAATGAAAAAGAGATACAAGGGGGATAGAGAGAGGATTAGAGGCTTCCGAGATGAAAATATGGAGTAGGAAAGAATAAGAGTAGATTTGTTGTTAAATAAAAAATTGGAAAATGGTACAATCAAAATTTTTATGGTCGTGACAGGTTGAAATAATTTCCCTCCCCATTATACAAACTTTTTGATATCAATAGAGTCACCACAGTCCCCAAGGGACATTTCATATAGAAATCCTAATGTTTTAAAAATTATTTCCCAAATCATACGATTTAGCTCTATAAAAATATTACATTTTGGAGCATGTTTTCCTGGGAATGGTGCACAATTTTACGTTAATGTGCACAAAAAATTTCCACCTGCTATTCACCAAAAAAATTTATTTTGATCACAACTGAAGGAAAACCGCATAGATAATCTATAATTTTAAAATAACAAAACAAATGCCTCGATATTTTCAACTTGTACTAATTGGTTTATGAGATGAATAATTGAGATCTAAAAAATAACTAGATCCATGAATGGAAATAAAAATACTAGTGTGACAATTCTCCCCACCACAATGCTTTCCACCATGAATAATCTAAAATAAGTCTTGATATAAAAAAAACAACCAATAATCATCCACATATTATAGATATTCCCAACGTATATAAAATGGGGAGAAATGGACAGAATTACAAAAAGAAACTTGAATTCAGAAATTCAACTTGGCAGGCCAGAATGGGTACCTCACCACATACATTCAATCCCTTGTAATCCAAAGCACCACCAGTTTATTGATCAAGATAAATTGAATTCACACATATCATAATACAATATCAAAAGACAAGAACACTTAATACATTACCAAACTAATCTGAAACAACTTCTCGAATGAAATGGAAAACCCTGATCCAAAATTATTACAATCATTAGTAAAAAACGACCTTTCGTCGCAATATAAGATCTCAAAATAGAAATCATAAGGTAGATGTGGAGAAAAAATATGGAAATTAATCATCTTTGTTCTATTTTAAAGTAAATATGAAACTTAATTATCAATGTATTTATACCCAAATGGACTCACCTCCATGAGAAACTAACTAGTACCAATTTTCCACATCCAAATTATTAACTAGACCAGCAGTGGCTCTACTAAACATAAGATGAAAATTTCATAATCATGCAGAATGGATAAACCCATGAAACCCTGATATTTCACATCATAGGTACATCATTCACAATCCAAAAAAACATAAGAAAACAATAACTTCCAAAAAGAATCCAATGAGAGGAACTTCAAACTAAGTCGAAAACATAACACACTTCACTATACCCATGTGAAAAAGATACCTCTATATGGGAATAAAACTAAAACAGAAACAAATCCACAAATTTCATCGAAATGTGGACTATAGTATATAGATTCATATAAAAAATGAAAAATCAATTGGAATAAAATAGAGGTAAAATCACTAATAAATTTTCCACTAAAACATGTAACAATATGAAAAACAACAATGAGGAACCATAAACCACCAACACCAAAATTATGGAAACCAATGTTTCATCAATATTCCCCATACCATTGGTTTTTTCTTGATTTCATACAAGTTCCACTCTAGGGATTAGGGCTAGAGACCAATCGATTGATGCATCTATTGCTCCGCAGTTAGGAGATGTTGATCCTGGATAAAAAATCCTTCCTTCAATACCATAACCATCACACAAAAATCAAGGCAGGACCAATAGAATAAAACACACAATAAATCACATTTTTTACCAACATGGTTGAATCACTATGAAATAAATGTAGAATATGAACACACATAATCCTATTTTATATATTAATAAGAATGATCGGAAATATAGAACACATAGAAGACACCTTCATTTAGAAAAAATAAATTCAAGATCATTTAAAGGAAAACACATTCCTTATTAAATTTATATTCCAAAAAGAGACAAATTATACCTCTTAAATCAAAAGACAAAATGATAACATCATGAAACACCACTAGAAAAAATCATTACATCAATGAGGCATTCTAATATAAGAGGATTTAAAACCACTCCCCAAACCATACATTACTCCTTAAACCAGGGGGGTTTCTATTAAAATTGGAGGACATAGATCCACAAAACATCCTAGAAATACATCAGTTGGACTTGAACAAGAAGTGAGGAGTCCATATATATAAACGTCCTTTAGAGAATTCAGAAGGAACACCCTTTTATGACCATGTTTTCCATAGATACAGAATAAGATTATCCTACACCTAAAAGGATATAATGTATGATCACGAACATTTTTTAATTTCATAATCCAACACCAACAGCATCAAAATTATTCCCCATCATAATAATGGAACTCCACTTTCGGCTTCCCATGAATGGAGAAAATTTAGCTTCCTCACACACTCCTTAGCATAGCCCCAACACAAACATTAACACCTCAATCACGAAGGTAAAAATATTCATATTTATATTCTCATATAATTATTGGAAATTGAGAATCCTTTCTATTTCAAAAACGACTCTTGTATACTATAGGATTCCATTAATTGAATAAAAAAGTGATTTTGATTAAATTTTTGAGACTCAAGAAGAAAGTCCTTACATTAATCACCATGAGGGTCTCCCAATGGTGAACCACACATAGTTGGACATAAATCATTAATTGAACCATTTATGGATCACACTATCTAAATATATTACCTAGAATGATGCCAAAATAACCCACTTGATAAAATAGACCAGAGAAAACTACAAACCCAAAATAAAAAAACAAATTTTTTACATGGATTTTTGAATAAAAAACCACTAACTATTATGTCAAACAAATACCCCTGAAAAAACTCAAACATAAAACATCATTTAATAAAAAACAGTTATCACGCTCAAAAACAAATTAAACGAACAACCCAACTCAAAAAAGACACACAAAAAACTCTAATTATCAATTCATCATATTCACTCATAAAATAAATTGTGAAAGAAAAACATGACTGGTTGGTTTCACACTCACCATTTTTCTTCTATAGAGTCTCACACATGAATATTAAGATTCCATAACAGGCATGAATATATTCATTCTAATCTGTTAACTCACCCATGTTATCCATTATCCATAAACATTTCCATTTATCTATGAATGGGAATGACCATCAAAATACCCAATGTAATTTTTTTTTAACAATTTCCATGTCAAAAATTTCATCCCACACATTCAATATCTATTTCCACAAGAATATTTTATAAATTCACTAATAATTTTAAAATCACACGACACATAAAATGAAAACCCATTTCAAGAACCATACATCAATCCAACACATATCAACACATTTAGACCATTCTCAAATACCAATACTCCACTTTAAGAACATTTTCTGCAACACTTCAAATCTCATTCCATCAAAATCCATTTTAATTAAAGATATTTATTCTCATTTTTAATGGAATCCCAAAACCTTCACAATAATATGTTCTTTTACTCAAATAATAAAATTCAAGTAACACTAGATTTTGGTTAAAAAACATAATTTCCAATTAAATCATTCATACAATACAAAAAAAATCATTTCCAAAAAATAATATTTTCCAAATATTTTATAAATGTTATTCTGAAAAATCATTTCCCATCATTCCAAAAACCCATTTTTTCTTTGATTTTTTTTTCAAAATTTAAAATACAATGGTTCATAAGAATTTTTTCCAGAATTAAGGAAGACCCAAAAAAGTCCAAAAAGAGAATCTAGTTTCGATGGACGACTTAACCATATTATTGGTAGCCATATGCCAATTAGACCACCATCATAAGAATTCTTCATGGACCATGTCCCTGCAACAACAAGGAATTCCAAGCCCAACGATGTCACTATGATCATTATCCCAACACTCTTTTCATTTTTCAAATAGGAACAAATCAAATAAAAATCCATGGTGCCTAACTAAAAAACATCCCATGGAGTCTAAATTCCCATCGCGATGTTTAATGGCCTAAACCATACTCACAATAAGAATATCAAGCCACATAAATCATTCTCTGTTATATATAGAATTTTCACCAAATAACATGGAACAATATGGGAATATCCTTTTATGATACTATTTTTTAATGAAATAGTCCAAAATTTCATCTATCATGAATCCCGAACCAATCCATGGCATGGATTGAAGGGAATTTCAGATCCCCACAATCTAGAGACTAGTGACTAGTTATCAAAAAAATACTTCAGGAATGATTTCAATCGATTTAATTAAAATAAATAAACAATAATAAAATACAAATAATTATGCCAAAACATAACCCAACATTGTATAAATATTTTCATATTCATGTTTAAAAGATTAATCAAAATCCCAAAGGTTCTACAACAAATGGGAAAAATCACTATCCAAAAAATATAGATTTGAATGTAGGAGCAACATACTCAAGACATGACCACCACCAACATCACACTAGGAAGACCAATATAATCCTAAATCACCATTTAACTACATCATTTCATTATAAGAGTCAGACATAACATGATATAAATACATCTAAAGGTGTGTATAGGGTATGAGAAAAATCCAAGTAGGATGAATATAATAAAATAGATTCAAAGATAAAATCAAGAAAAGAAAAATTGACATTCATGTTTTTCAAAAAAAAACCTGGAAAAATTTAATGAAAATAAATTTAAAGGAGGAGAAGATTGTTTTTCAAATAACAAACAATCTATATTGTATATTGACCTTGTGAACAACATAAAAATAAGATCTATGTCAGAATATATCTCTAATTGAACTTTCTAGTAATAGGACACTAGGAATATTTTATATTATTGTAATTTTGTATAGAAAACATGAAAAAGTAATCTCATGTGTGAGACACTCGGTGGTGTCAACCCATGGGCTAAGTGGTCTCTGATCATCATCATTGTTTAGTTATAATTGTAATCATCATTTTTAAAAGATGAATCCAGGATGAACCCATTATAAGTCATCCTGCGTACTAGGCTTCTCCCATCCACCAAGATACCCAGGATTTTCCATTTCACTCAATTCAAATTCCATATATACCATGAAACAAAATTTTACACAATTATAAACCAATAAATATCAAACACATGAGAAATATTTTTTTTATAATCCAAAAAATATCCAAAAATCAAAACATACAACAAAAACATTCAAAATGTGTTCCTAACTACCAATAAATTTTATTAAACACATCAATGAATTAAAAATAGTTGTAAACATAATATACACATCCAACATATAACACATCATTTGAAAAAATAATCCTCAAAAATTCACCATGAATCTTTTTAGAATCCCATTTTTGTTCTAATGCCCAATTTTTTAAGCATATTATATTAATTAAAAACACATTCAATTATCACTACTATAGAGAAAATGTGAAATGAACTAATTTACTTTAGGAAAACCATTTTCATGTCATATACATTTATATAAAATTATGAAACATTTTATCCACCTAATTTACCATCGGAAGAATATAACCAAGGGGATAAGCATGGAAATTAAAATATAAAAACAGTGATTACGAATATACAGACCTACCTATAATAGAGAAACATTTTGTAATTGGTGTTAAACCACAACAGTGCCTCAATCAAACCCTATAAAAGAATGATCTAACCCTAAATATCAATATCATAACCCATTAAATGATATTGAAACTTAAAAAATACACACAATCAACTAAAAAATTAATCTCCAAGAAAGAAGAATAAAAACCCTAGAAAACATGGAGAAACCATAGAAATATGGACATTCATGAAGAATCTAGACCATTTTCAACCGAACCACCAAGATTAAGGATATAGAAGTGAGAAATTGGAAGAATTTGAGGCATATAGAGATGTAATTCACATGTCTGGAAGATTAGGGAATGATTTATGGTTATAGATTAAAAGGTAAGATGGTAAAAATATAATTTATAATGATCTGGACATGTTGAATAGGTTTCACGCATCATATTTCAAAAATTACAGAATCTATGAAGTCTACACTCTACAGAAGAGAAATTCTACTCATTCTCCTGCACATTTTAACAAATTGTGCACCAACTATGTTTTTCGACCCTATCCAAAAATTACAACATGTAAAACAATTTTCTAGACATAGAGTATGGTTTCCCATAACTGTTAAACAATCATAAACCATCATATGTTCACCAAAAAACATAAATTTATCAACAAAAATAAACGGTAAAACCCATCTAAAAAATATAGTCTCAAAATAATGAATGAAATAACTTGAAAATTAAAATATATTACATTTATTTCTCTAGAGGAAAAACTTTGTTTTATAATTAAAACAGATTTAAGAACGAAAATAAAACCACAACATTGAAAATCTTACATGAATTGTTTAAAATATAGAATTATGTTGGGTCTAAATTTAATCATACAATGAGAATTTCATAAGATTATAATACTTTTAAATCATAATACATTGTATTTAAACCTGATTTATATTCTTTTTCACTTTCTATGATATGAGGTAAATTAAAATTTAAGAGATACCTTAATTAAAAATAATCCAAAATGCCAATAAATGTGTCAATAATGACATTTTATTCCTACTCTAAATAATTATTCCAAATATGATAATTTTATAAATTTTATTTTATTTTAAAATACCATTAATTTTAATTAAAAAAAGTTAATATTTATTTTAAAAATTAACTATTATATCATCATTTATATGAATTTAAAATAATTAACACTCTTAGAACAATTAGAAAAATTAAAATGGTGAATATAATGATTTTCTATTTTAAAGGGGTATTATTGTCGAACATTATCATGTATATAATCCCATATTAAATATTTTTCATAAAAATCATAATTTTGGAAAAATTGTCTTCTCTTTGAATAAAATACTATATATGTATTATAGATATAGAAGTGGATAAAAATGCTTTGAAAAATTTCCTAAAGAAGCATTTGGTGAATAATCACTCATTCAATATAACTATTAAAGTTGTTTGGACAATTTTTTATTAATAATAATATTATATTTTACACTTAATTACATGATTTACCACTGATCACTATTTAAAAAATTATCAGTTACGATTCAAAATTTTCCAAAAGTAAAAGTTAACTATTTAAAAATATTTAACTTATAATTCCAAATTTAGAATCTATTTATCCAAATTCAAAACATATAATTCGATAAAATTTATTTAAAATTAATATCGTTGTTGGGGTGATAAAACATTTTATTAAAATGATAATATTCAAAATACTGAATTGTTTTTATATCAAAATTCAATATGATATTAATTAGAATGTGTAAAAAAATTAATTGATATAAAATCGATCTTATTATACATTAATACCAATTTAAAACCTAATTTTATAGTATAAATGTCTTTCTAACAAATCATAATTCAATTAAAATCCAGTATTTTTACTATTCACCAATGTAGATAAATTATCAATAAAATATCAAAAATTGAACAAAAGTACTTTTATTTTATTAAATTTATAAATAATAATTCTATTTGGTAAAATATAATTTCTAATACTTTAAATACTATATTTTAAAAATTTTCTCCCCCAAAAGCCAACAAAACTACCTCTTTAAGAAAAACCATTTTTGATTAGTAAAATTAAAATTGTTCTTATATAATGCCATTAAAATTCATAGGATTAATGATAACCATTATACTGATTACATTATAAATTTTATTATTATAATATGGCCTGAGTAATTTCATTATTTATTCTTATGACAAAAACATTTGCACTTTTAAATTGATTCTTTGAAAAATATTTTATATTTTTAAAAAATATTGATTTATTTATATTTATAATTAATTGTCAAATTAATTAATTTATTATAAATAATTATAGAATATTTTCATATTTTATTTAATATATTTCATACCCTCTATTCTATTGGTTGTATGATAATGGTATAAATTCAATAATAATATTTACTTTTTTGTTTAAGCTCGATGTAGTGTATCATGTACACTATCAAAAATTGCGCTTCATCCATAATATATTTGGATGTTACAAGAAATATGAGATGAAAATATTATAAATTTAATAGAAAATTAATATATAATTATTTATCCATTGTTTTATAAATTTCCAGATGTATTTACACACAATAAAATAATTATTTTTTGGGGACTTTTTGTGATTTACATCATTGACACACGGATGGTTCTTAATAAATTGTTATCAATAATTTTTCCATAAATATTTTGAGACAATATCCTTGTATTAAAAAACATTAAATGATATTTTTTGTGTAAATAAAAATAGGTTATTGGAAAATTGAATAATATTATATTTTTTTTCTCATGATTATTAGATCTATTATGGCTTAGTAAATTTATATTGTAGTATTATTGGTAATATAAATCACGGGTAACACCTTAAACATATTTATTTATTTGAAAAAATTAACTACAATGTATTGTTGTGACATAAAATTAATATTTGGATATATATTAATAAATTATTTATCATTTACTATATTTAGTTATCGGAGTTACTAAATAAAATTATTATTATTTATATTTGATATTTATATTTTTTTATATAAAGGTTAGAGAAATATTATTATTATAAATTCATCTTGATTGGTGATGTAATTATTTATAAATATTTAGTATATTATCATTGATATATATTTTAGTTTTTAAATAGTTTTAGAATAAGATTATTTTTTAGAGAATCTTTCTTTCCTGTAGTAAGTGATTATAAGATATCTTTTTTATCATGTTTCATGTGTATTATTATAGTTTGGGTGATGTTTTCATGGGTTACCAGTACAAACTGAATTATTTGATGATAGATTAAATAAATTAAACATTAAATACTATATGTGAATGATAAATAAACATTTAATATTGAATTTATTTAATGATTGATGTTGTCATAATTTTAGTGGGGTAATATTTGATAAATTAATAATGAAAATGAAGATGAATAACTTGTGGATGACGATATTTGATAATTTGTTTCATTAACTAATTATATGGTATTTTTTTGGAGATACTATATTAGAAAGAATATTTATTATTATTTAATGATATTTTAATCCTTCATAGTTATTAATACTTGAAATAGATTAATAGTTAATATTGTTGGGATTTATGGTGGTGTATTAGTAGTTTGGGTGTACTATTTGGATATTGTTTGGTGAGGCATGTATTCAAGGATCATTTTTGGGAAATTTAGACGTTCATATTTTTATATTTAGTGTAAATTATTATTTTTGGATATTATATGAGGATTATACTATTTTTTATTTTATTTATACATTATATTAAATATGGTTTTTGGATATGTTTATTTTTTTAACTTATATGATTTTATAGTTTTCAATTATACTCTTCATGCATCATATGTTTTGATTTTGATTATAGTGGGATTTTTTACTCACTAATCTTAATGTGTTTTGTTGGATGAAAAATTTGATAATGTTGAGGCACTACATGGATGTTATATTTTCTAAAAGATAATTTTGGTGCAATAATATTTATATATCTAGATGGGTTTTCACTATTGTTATATGTTATTGATACAATGATTAATAATTGTATTAGTTGTATCTACCAATTTCTGGATGGAATGTTCTTTTTACTATTGTGCAGGTTGTGTAGTTGTGGTGTTGATGTATATACGATGAAATAGATAACTTAAATGTATATACGTTTTTTTAAAACTTTCTTACTATTTTATTATTAAAATATTAATAATAATATATTTAAATAATAGAGGATATAATATATATATTAACATTATGTGTTATATGATATAAGAGTAACCTACTGATCATACATATATAGTCATAACATTATTCTTTTTCATTATTATGACAAACAATATTATGTTTGTAATGAAAAAATATATTATGATTAGAGAAATATATATCCTATAAATATAAATGTTGTTAATCTATTGTATGCATTATATAAAAATAATAATAAATTAAATCCCATTTTTCTACAATAGTATTTTTTAAAATTTATCTTAATATTAATTAAATAAATATAAACCCTATATTAAACAAAAGTGAAACTAAAAATCCAACCATTATACCAGATGGAAGAAATGATGGCCTGGGGAATCCACCATAAAATAACCCATATACAAAAACGAAAGAGTCTTCAAATCATTAAAGATCGAAAAATCATTAGTAGTATCCCACATTAATCATGAGACTCAACCGTGATATTATATTATATCAAACCATGAGTTACAATGATACCATATTCCATCCTAATAGAGTAGAACCAAATTTTGTTGGAAATAGATCAGTGGGATGACTCTATAATTACCTGGAAAATCATAATGTCAGATAAATCCATTTTAATTAAATAATGATACATTATTCTATCATAAAACATGTTTATACTATGGTCTATTTCCATATATTACTTTAGTAATGAGTATCCAATCAAAAAAAGTGGCAGTGAATCCCATCCCCAAAGAATCAGAATTGATATGAAAAATTCCCCCAGAACACTACCACCACCATATTACAATTTCATAATGATTTATCAATGTTTTGCATAATATATATACATGGATGATTTTGAAAATATTTATTATCATTAATTCACATTAGTATTTTGAGATATTATAAGAAGAAATTCTAAATGTAGTTAGTGAATAAGTTATTGTAAACATACATCCTTAATATATAACTCTAGGCTCTATATGGAACTAATATTTTTAAATATAGTATTTATTAAAAAAACATATGTGGTGAGACCATGTTTTAATAAACTCAATCACAGACACAAATAAGAGACATTGAAATATATTAAATGAGGATGAATACAATGATTATAAAAAAAATAAAGAAAAAATTTACTAACGAATATTTCAAATGATTCCATCAAAATGGTACAAGACATTATATTATCCGAAAAAATCCATAGAACAACTGCTGATTAGAATTCAATTAATTTTTGATCCATGTATTAAACATTGTGAGAGGAAAATAATCATTTTTAATCCATGAAATAACTCTAGATTATTAAAATATTCATATTAATTTTATTCCTCCCAAACTATAATATAATAAATATAATTTTTAATAATAAATTATTCATTATATAAGATAAATACATAATAAAAAAAAAATATATATATATATATATATAGACCACCATTAGATGATATGTATCTATAGAAAGAGAATAACACAAATTTAATAACTAAATACACTCCCTAAAACTTATTATATTGGTGAATAATGTTCATGAATGTTTTCAATATATAGGACATCATTGGGGACTATAGGGTATGATAGAGCATTCATAACTATAATTTTCTATATGAGACACCTTCTAAAATGTATTTGACAGAATGACCGTTGATCATTTTAAAAATATTATCTCAGGTTCCCACAATAAAAAATTACTTCTCAGTATGAATATTACGGAATAATTCTTTCCCTTTCCGGATTTTTTATTCCACCCGATGATTGATATAAAATATTTAAAATATAAAATGATATAGTGGGGAAAAAGATTTAGAGAAAATGTCTAAAATTTAAATTTATTTTATATCATGGATACTTATAATTATCACATGTGTGAAGAAATAAAGAATAAAAAATAAAAAATTCAATACAATTTCATATTTTTCCCGAGAAATTGGTAAATATTTGAGTAGATTAATATTTATGTAAATAATATATATTTAATGTGAATAGTGTTTTTTGAATTAATTAAGTATTATAGTGGTAAACATACTTTATAATGGTCCATCGTTTGATTTATATTATTTTTATAATTATATATATATTAGACCCAATCTAATAATTCTTAAATGGGTGTCACTTTGATAGTAATTTCTTGGTATCCCGAATACTAATAATATAGATAAAATTCAGATAACAATTTTCATCCATCGAAACCAATTATTTGATATGAAAATATAAAGGAAGGTAGTTTTGAGGGGTGTCAATATACCTGATTAAAATTTCATGAATAATTATTGATATTAAGAACATTAGTTGTAAATTATAATTAATATACTTAAATATTATTTGTAAAATAAAACAATAAAATGAAGGGAATGATATTTATATTGTAGTTTGGTCTAATATGAACATAGTTGTGTATTATACCTCCATACACATTGAATGATATGTTTTAACCAAATTATTTTTTATGGGGAATGATTTTCATATTATGAAATCATTTTCTATGATGTGGATTAATAATCACACTGATACAATGAATTTTTAAATAGTAATAACTACTTAATTTTAACAATTCCTTTATAATATAGGAATGAAAACCCCAATTACGAAATATATAGAATATATAATTCATATGCAATGAAAAAAATAATTATTCTCTTTATTTTAAAACAAATAATATAAATTTAGACTCTTTGTGATAGTTTTGAATAAGTGGTAAAAACACATTAAACCAAAAATAAATATAGATAGAAAGAATAAACATTAGGTAATGGATATTATTTTTTTATTATAATAATGTTATTATAATGTTAGAATAATAATTCCTAGAAGTAGTTTTTTGATCCTTCGAGATATTATCCATCTATAGATTGAATTGAGCCCACATGACACAGTTTGTATAAAAAATCCACGATCTTTGTAATCATTAGTTTGGAAAACATTTTGTTTCTCATAAACTATATATATAATTTAAATAATTCCAAAATCATTTTAATACAATATGGGAAAATTAACAATATAATATCGAACATGGTAAATCAATTCAAATTTAAAAATCATAATTAACCTGGAGAGAGAAAATTACTGTCTCTAGAAAATCATATAAAAAAAGTCAAATTTTTGAAATAAATATTGTTTTCAAGAAATTTTCATTTCAAATGATGTAACTCGTGGAAAAAAATAATATTTCATATAAATATCATTAAAAACATAATCATTTGTAATATTAAATTCATGGTATAAAATAATTCATAACTTCATACAATGCATGAAGTTTCATAAATTAATATTTAAATAATAAGTATAAAAAATAATCTTTAATATTTTCAATCTAATGGAATCTTATGTAGGAAAATAATATAAAAAAATTATCATCAAATAAAAAATTTTTAAAAATTTTAAATATCTAATGTCAACATATATGTAAATGAATAGTAAATTAAATATTTTTTTGAATAAAATATATATTTTAAAAACACTTCACATTGATTTTAAATTTTATATATTGGTTTTATAAAACATTAAATCTAATAGGATAAATAATATTTTCATGTAGATAATCATATTTTATAAAGCTGAAAATAAAACTAGAGAATTATTAAAATGATTGTTTTTAAAGAATATTAATCTACTATAAAAACTGAATGCATATTATAATCTCATTGTTAGTATATCATAATAAGATGACTTGTTTTATAATTTCACCCATAAAATCACACCCTTCATTATATAATGAATCTCACAACCATTTCACATAGTTGAAATTAAAAATGAAAAACACCATCCACTATGGGTTTTATAGACCCCATAGTCCATTAAAAATGCGAAGAATATGGTGTCCTCGTGCATAGAATGATAATTTTAGGGAACCCTCCCTAAAGCATGCAAAATAGATTCTCCATAACCGCTATCGTTCCATGTACTATGACACAATGTGTCCTAGATTAGACAAATATTTTATGTAGCCCTCAAAATGCCTCCAACCTACCTTTCAACTCCCCGTTCAAAAAAATTCCAATGTAATGAGAAATAATGATCATGTAAATTAGATATATTTATAATGAAAATATTATATTATATTATATTATATTATGATATTGAATAAATATAAATAAATTTTTTTTAGTTAATACTGGAATTAATGTGGAACCATCCCTGGAGAATCTATAATAATGGACTTTATTATGGGTGATAAATATATCATTGATGATGGTCTGATGAATTATGATGTCATTATTTAATGAAAAGGGTTTAAAGATTGATTGATTACCCTAATACGAGTATATTTTATGAGAAGTGACATGAGAATAATTTTAAATGATTTGTAATTATTCTAATAATTTATTTAATTATTTACCTAATTTTCAGTTGATTTAAATATACTTAAATATAAATATATTATTTATATGTTAATATTATATTAATTAAAGAATTATAGAATTTTGAATTCGTAACAAAAAAATTGTTAGCTAAATGAATTTTTATAATGATTAGTCTACACTATGTAAAGATAATTTTCCACTTTATATATATCATTCCAATGTTAATAAGGATTATTATTTACATCATAAGGATACATTTAATATTTATAATATCATAATAGAAAATGTAAAAATGATATATGGATATCATAAGGATTAGTAAACAATATTGTGATTAATATTTATTATTTATGAAAACCGCCTTTTTTAAGGACGACTAGATTTTATATAAATGTCATTTTTGATAGGAAGGATAACAACTATCTAAAAAGTGGTCACTTATCTATAATTATCAATATATGATATTTTCATGAACCCTTTAAATTTTCATATATTTCATACAGATGATAAAAATAGAAATGTGATATCTTTATATAATTTATATAGAATATAATTCATAATGAAACATCTTATAGTTGATTTGATGATGTGTTCACGAATTTAGTGAATTCATGAACCCTATGTTGTAAGCCATATTATAAATTGAGAATTCACTGAGTTTTGAGATACAATATTAATGGTATAACTTAATAGATCTCAGCTTTATATTGTTGAGCCCAGAAGTTTCATATAGTAGACTGTAAATATCATATTTCTCAACACATCCTGAAAATTTGTGAAAAGGAAGATTTCAAGAATATTTAATATTTTGATGACATAAAACTAGTCTATAAAAAATATGAACAATTTTGAAATTATAAACAAAAAATTTAATGGTGCGTTTTTTAAATAAAATAATTGAGAATAACATCAAATTTTCCCTAGAAATATAGATCAATAAAGAAAAATGTTCAATGAAATGAAATATCCTTAAAGATAATAAATTATGTGATTAAGATTCTATAAATTTAATATAATGATGTATATATTAAACCTTATTGTAATTAAATATCAAAAAACAATGATTCAGAATGGGAATCAAAAAAATATGAGTAGAAATTGGAGAATCATAAATTCTACCTAAATTATTTTCAATTATTTTTAGGTTATCTTATACTGTAAAGGATAGTGTCCCACCACAACATTTGTTCCATTATAATTTTAACACAATTTTCAATGATCATGTTATTTTTGGATACTATCTATATTTCTTGTACTGAAGATCCTAAAAAATTCTTCAAATAATAAAAATAAATTATAATTTATCCATATAAAATTTATAATTCAAATAATAATGGAAGACAATGATTCTCATTGGATATATACAGTTGAGTCTAAAATAATAATTGTGATCATGGAGAAAACCCCACGTACTATCCATGAGAAAAAATTTAGAGATAACATGAACACGCTAACATGGATTGATTGGGTAGAATTATATATAGGATCACAAAACAAAATATTAGTGATTCTTTTTACATATATATTTAAGAGAAAATATATTATAAAAAATAATATTAAATAAAACTATAGAAATTAAATAGAACATATATTAAAAAATAAATACTAAGTTGGGATGAAAAATCCTTATGTATAGATGAGGAAGAAGACTAAAACATTGCAATTTTGATAGTGTAATTTTACTCATTAAACATGAAAATAAGAAGAATAACATGTGATACTATGTAATATATATTCAAAGAATATGAAATTAGAATTTGGAAATTCAAAAACATAACAACAATAATTATTTAATTTTATCCTAATTATATTAATACATTTTTTGGTTATCTGGATGGATATTTGACGATAATAGGATATCAATAGTGATATAAGCCTGTAAAAATTTTATTTTATGATCAAAATGAAATTATTTAATTTAGAAATCATGTTGTATGGAATGATTAATTAATTTCAAATAGAAGTAAATAACTCTTTATTAAGGAGGGTTATATTAGATTATGATGATTAATTGTTATACTATACTAAAACAAGATGAACTTAAATAGTATTGAAGTCTGTAAAACCATTAATGTTAATTGATAGCTCATGAGTTGCAGGAAATAGAATCATGATAGGATGTTTTGAATTTTTACTATAATGACCCATACTTTACATAAATTGTTAATTCTTCAAAATTGAAGCATACTTATTACAACATATAACAAAACCATGAAAGGACTGTATAGGTATAGTGTCTTTAGAAACTTGGAAACATAAACAACTAGTTCATAATGCATCTACACTGTCTCCTATTTATTTCATCATATCTATATTCCATTTTGGAATATCTTACTTAATAACCTTCTTCCTGACCTGGGGAAAGAAAACATACAAAAGGGTGAGCTCAAATGCTCAGTAAGGGTAAACAAAAGAAATATCAGTCACATCTTATTCATAAGAACATAACATTTTGGAAATCATAACCTGCAAAATAGATCATAATATAATAACATGGGATAAATCATAGTAGTGAAATGTAATCCCAATAATCATAACATAAAACATGAAACTTTGTGGAATACACAAATAATCATAGATAATCATTTCTTATTAGTCAAGACTCATTGCCAAGACTATCTTAGTGGACAAAGTCCCTTTATGAACTGAGTTCACTCCTCGTTTCAGTACTGTTTCACTGAACCGGTATAACCTATCGTTCCAGCCATGTCTATCTCATGAGATATAAGATCCTTAACCAATTCATTGGAGGGAGATATAGGTCCCAGCCATCTCATATTGATACCATTCTTATGTGTGCCACAAAATCAAAAAACCATACATCATAGCATTACCCATGTAATAAAAATGGGAATCTTAAACAATGTGATATCATAAAACAATTCATATAAGATAAAGGAATTCATAAAAATATAATTCCATCACAACATAATCAAATAAATGTAATACTGGGGATAAAAACAGAACCCTTTATTATCTTATATGGAAAATAATTTTGATAAAACACTTGAACTCCATTCTTGAGGAAAATATCTATTCTGCTTCAAAAACACTTTTCCTTTCTTAACATGTCGTACTGTTATAAAATAAAAGAATCTGATTAAAAATAAACTTGAAAACGTGTAAAGGAATCTTCTTGGAAATAATGTTTTAAAAATCCATTCATGCCATATAAGTTAAAAAAACATTCTTCCCATACTTTTGTCGGAAAAGTCAAAAAGTACCTCGTAAGAAAAACGAAAAAAGATTCCTTTCATATCTTTTACTAAAAACTCACCGAAGGGTAAAATTGTATTTAAAAAATTGTAGGTGTATGGAAATAACATTACATATTGATGAAACATGGATGTGGATGATAAAATACACCCCAGTAAACACCAAAGTATAAACAATCTCGGATAAAATGAGATTGTGAAATTTTCCCTTACCTTAGGTCCAATATTCTTCGTAAGTGTTTGAACCTCCTGTATAATGATTTAAATAATGTTATTGACTTATTCCAGAATCATAATTATTGTTATGATATCATATATGGTTATATTCATAGCTTCTTATTAGTAATATTTCATTTCTACTTGTTATTCAGGTGTTTATAAATTTTTGTTCTTATGCGTGTTTTATCGAATAAATTCTTATTCTTCTCTTTAGGATATAGATAACTCATTTACATAATGGTATTAGTGTAATATATACCATATTAATTCATTAAATTCATTTATATAATCATTATGAAATGAAGATCATGTAGAACGAGTCGCATCACATCGTGGAGACGGTATTCCGTACGTACGCACGAGTGATGATATCATTCCTATGATCATTGAGTTGTATTGGAGTGTATGTATAATATTTCATAATCAATATCACTTTATAATAGTCATATATAGTCATTAATTACACCATTATACCCATCCAAGTAAGGTGGTGGTGGAAAATAGATTACACCACAGCATGGAGATGGTATTCTGTACGTACACACGCGAGGTGATTTCTTTTTCCGTAGGATGGATAGATGGTGAAATAGGGTTGTTTCATACATATAATAACATATCATTATATGAGTGATACTGATGTTATTACTTCATAATGAAACAACTAAATAAGAAGAAGATGAAGAAGAAATAAAGATGAATGAATTGGTAACAGACATTGCCTCTTCTTTGAAGTGCT
Organism: Viscum album; assembly: GCA_963277665.1. NCBI lineage: Eukaryota > Viridiplantae > Streptophyta > Magnoliopsida > Santalales > Viscaceae > Viscum > Viscum album. The sequence goes on from OY728142.1 coordinate 1,579,779,909, forward strand.
TCTTTGACACCTCCTTTTAGGGCACTAAAATAGGTCTTTGAAGAAGACAAAAACCTATTGGATGTTTCTAGAGAAGTGGATAGGAGAAATAGGCAGGGTTTGGCCGAGCTTGAAGGCTCAATGTGGTGAGATGAAGAGTGGGAGGAGGTTCCCTTTTATAAGGGAGGAGCAGGGCTCCTTTGGAAAAATTAAAAATATTATTTTATTATAAAGTCATGTTCGGTTTTAAATAGCTCAAAATTGATTTATTTCGAAGCTATGATAGGGATGGGTCGAAATCCTCTCATCCAATAGAATTTAGACAAGTTTAGGTTCCAATTTTAACCTTATCATTTATATTTAACATTAAGTTAAATAATTTTACTTTTACTGTGTCTTCTTGTGTTCTTACACTATAAGGTTAATAAATGTACTATAAAAAGAAAAACGAATCCCAAGTTGTTTATTATTAATATATATAACCTTATCTATGACATTTTTCAGAACCTTAGATTTTTTGGAATAAAATAACAATTAGTAATATAATATTTGTTTTAAAAACTATTTTATGTCATGTTTGACACTATTTAGTAAATGATTTTTGTGAAAATCATAACAGAATGATTAGTTCGAACCAAGTTACTTAAATCAATAATAACATGTCATATTAACCTATAAAATTAGTTTAATTCATAAAAAGTCTCAATTTACATTTATTTGGGTATTTATAACATCAATTATGTCAATATTTCATTAATAAGATAATTACTACATCATCATTGTGTCATAAATAAATTAAATTATTTAATGTCTAAAAATTACAAATAAAATACCATTATGAAGGAAATCTTTTTAGATTTATAATGAATAATTATAGTCGAATGTATCTTATGTATAACCCCATATTAAAAATGATTTACTTATTAAACTTTGATTTTAACTATTTTAACCCTTCTTTAAATAAATTAATAATAAATGTCCTAATCTAGTCCAAGTGGGCATAAATGGTCATATTTTATTCCTAAGGTTGTTTTTGGTCGAATTACACTTGTCCAATAGAATTAGGACATGTGTTAGGGTAATAATAATATCATTTGTACCCTTAATTACCCTATTCACTTTTAACCGTGGTAAAAAAAGAAAAAAGTTACTATTCACCAAAAAATTATTTTCAACTCATTGAACCACATTTTACTTACTGACATCAACCATGTCTCTCAGATTTTCTAAATTCCACTCACAGAAGTGGTAAAATTATATGTTATGAAAAATTCAGTTTTAAAACTACCACTTAGTGGTTTCACTATTCATTAAAAAATTGAATGTTTTCAGAAAAATACCAAAATTTCACCCTAGGCTAATTTCGATATTCCGAATCCAAAAATGAAGTCCATTTTGAAAAATAAAATTTATAAATTTTCAAAAAGTGGTTATTACTATTCATAATGGCTAGTTTTAATAATATTTTAATAGCATATAATTGTTTAGTGAAACTCGGTATTGCGTATGACGCAAACTATCGAGGAAGGCCGCAGTTGCGTTTAATGCAAGCCAAGCTATTATTTTGTGTAGTGAAAGATTCCTTTGATGATTTATATAACATAAAAACAAAATATTTCACATAAAAGTCTCAGGTGTTACATTCTACCCCCCTTAAAATGAATTTCACCCTCAAAATTCTTCACTTTGTAACAAACAGATGAGGATACCTCTCCCTCATCATATCCTCAAGCTCCCATGTAGATTCTTATAATTGGTTGTTCTTCCATAAAACATTCACCAATCAAGTGGTCTTGCTTCGTAGGACTTTTTCGCTACGATCCAGAATCTCTATCGGCTGTTCTTCATAAGAAAGATCTTGCTCTAGCGGTACAACTTCTGAGCTAAGTACATGTGAAGGATCAGGTATGTACTTTCTCAGGAGAGATACATGGAACACATCGTGAACTTGAGACAGATTCGGTGGAAGCGCCAATCGGTAAGCTACCTTCCCAACATGATCCAATATTTCGAAAGGACTGATATATCTAGGGCTCAACTTCCCCTTCTTTCCAAATCTCATGACCCTCTTCTAGGGAGATATTCGTAAGAACACTTTATCACCCACTTCAAACTCTAGGTAATTTCTTCGGTTGTCGGCATAACTTTTCTGTCGACTCTGAGCTGCTCTTATGTGTTGTTGAATAGATCTGACATTTTCTGCCATTTCATCAATGAGATCAGGTCCTAATAGCATTCTTTCCCCAACTTCATCCCAGCAAGTTGGAGTCCTGCATTTCATTCCATAGAGAGCTTCATAAGGAGACATCTGAATACTGGAGTGAAAGCTATTATTACAAGAAAATTCCACCAAAGGTAGCTGTTGATCCCAACCACCATTGAAATCCATATAGAAAGCTCTCAACATATCTTCTAGAGTTTGAATTGTTCTCTCAGACTGACCGTCTGTCTGAGGATGATAAGCAGTGCAAAAACTCAACTCTTTATCCAGAGTATGCGGAAGACTTCGCTAGAACTTCGAGGTAAATCTTGTATCCCGGTCAGATATAATAGAAAGTGGTAATCCATGTAATCTTACCACTTCCTTTATATATATCCTGGAAAGCTGATCCGGAGAGAAATCCTCTCTAATAGAAATTTAGTGTGCAGACTTGGTAAGACGATCAACTATGACCCAGATAGCATTATTGCCTTTGGATGTTTTAGGAAGTCCTATGACAAAGTCCATAGTGATGTTTTCCCATTTCCATTCGGGTATGGGTAATGGTTGTAACATCCCCTTAGACTTCTGTCTCCCAGCTTTAACTTGCTGACAAACCAAGAATCGAGAGACATATTCAACAACATCTCTTTTCATTCCATCCCATCAGAAGTACTCTTTCAGGTCTGTATTCATCTTCGTGCTTCCAGGATGAATAGAGAATGAAGAACTATGATCCTCATCCTGCAGCTCCTTCTTTAATTCCGGGATGGGAGGAACACAAACCCGATTCCTGAACTTTATTATCCCTTCACAATCAAGGTTGAATTCAGGAACATTTCTCACCTTCTTTTGTAACTCTACATCTTCTTTCAGTGCCTCTTTAATATTCACATGTATAGATGGTTGAACATTCATTTGAGAAAGATAATATTTTTCCCATTCGATTATAATTCCAAGATCCATCCTTTGTAAATCCATAAATATTGGATCTTTTGTGATCCTCATCATGGAAAAACTGGCATGGTCTAGTCGACTTAATGCATCTGCCACCTTGTTTGCTTTCCCAGGGTGGTAATGGATTGAGCAGTCATAATCCTTAATCAGCTCCAACCATCTTCTTTGATTCATATTCAGCTCCTTTTGTGTGAAAATATACTTTAAACATTTATGATGAGTATAAATGTCACACCGTTCTCCATAAAGATAATGCCTCCAAATCTTTAATGCAAAGATTACTGCAGCTAACTCCAAATCATGTGTTGGGTAATTTTGCTCATGTATTTTCAACTGTCGTAAAACATAAGCTATCACCATATCATTTTGCATAAGAACACACCCCAATCACTTCTTGGATGCATCACTGTAGATCACAAACCTTTCTCCACTACAAGGCAGTGTGAGCACAGGTGCACTAGATAACCTTCTTTTCAACTCCTTGAAATTCGCTTCACATTCCTCCGTCCAAACAAACATAACTCCTTTCCGAGTCAACTTGGTGAGTGTATTAGATAATCTTGAAAACTCTTTCACAAAACGTCAATAATATCCATCCAAACCAAGAAAACTTTGGATCTCAGTTACTATTGTTGGTCTCGACCATCTTTCGATAGCTTCTGTTTTTGCTGGATCCACAGATATCCCGTCTTTTGAGATTATGTGACCCAAAAATGCAACTTTTTGAAGCCAAAATTCACCCTTGGTAAATTTGGAAAAAAGTTTATCCTTTATCAAGGTCTTCAATATAATTCTCAAGTGATCTTCATGTTCTTCCTTTCACTTTGAATAGACAAGAATATCGTCTATAAAGACTACCACAAATTGATCAAGATAGTCTCTAAATACTCTATTCATCAGATCCATGAAGATAGCAGGGGCATTAGTAAGACCAAATGGAATCACTATAAATTCATAGTGTCCATTACTTGTACAGAAAGTTGTCTTTGGTATATCCTCCCTTTTGACCCTTAATTGATGATACCATGAATGAAGATCAATCTTGGAAAAGTATTGAGCTCCGCGTAGTTGGTCAAATATGTCATCAATGTGTGGGAGAGGATATTTTTTCTTGATATTGATCTTGTTAAGTTCTCGATAATCAATGTAGAGTCTCATTGATCCATCTTTCTTCTTAACAAATAGAATAGGTGCTCCGCAAGGTGACGCTCTAGGGAATTTTAATCCCTTATCAAGATTCACTTGGACTTGCTTCTTCAATTCCTGCAACTCAATTGGGGCCATTCTATAAGGTGTCTATGAAATGGGCAAAGCACCCAGTATGAGTTCTATTGAAAACTCAACTTCATGATTTGGTAGAAGACCCAGTAACTCCTCCGGAAAGACATCATCAAACTCTCGTATAATTGGCATATTCTTAATCGTGAGTTTCTCACCAACCATTTGAGATAAATAACCTTCATTTAGTGGAATCAAGACCCATAAGGTAGAAGGAATTTCCACTGGAAGGTTATGTTCATCCTTGCATTGATAGACGATCATAGATTGATCTGGAATATGAAATGTGACTTCCCTTCTTTGGAAATTGATATGAGCTTCATATAAAGAAAGCCAATACATGCCAAGAATCGCATCAAATTCCACTATAGGAAGGATCACAAGATTTTCAGGAAGCACTTTCCCACAAACTTCGATCGGAGAAGAATTATAAACTTTTGATGCGACTGTTGTGCCATTAAGTGTTGTTACAGCTAACTCAACATCTAATTGTTGAGGTAATACAATGATACCCTTATAAAATTCTTCAGAAATAAAAGAGTGGGTGGATCCAGAATCAAATAAAACATTTTCTACTTTAGAGTGGATGGTAAGTGTACCTTTCACCACGTCGTTATTGTACTCCACATGGCTGATAGAAATTGCATGTGACATTCCTTTGTCTTTAGCCTTAAGTGTTTTTTGACGTCGACCATCATCATCAACCCTTGGATTATGGCAATTATTGGCATAATGTCCCATCTCCTTGCACTTGAATCATTGAATTGTAGTAGGTTCATTCTGTGTATCCCTTCCTTTGTTTGCATCATTAGACCTCTTCTTCCCTTCATCGCGACATTCAAATTCCCGATGACCTTCCTTTCCACATTTGAAACATTTACTTGTCCCTTTAATACAACTCCCTACATGTTTCTTTCCACACATTGAGATTAAGGGAAAGCTCATCTTCTTTTCAGTGTGCTCTTTAGATTTTCCTTTGAATTCAATTTTCCTCTTCTTATCATATCCATATGACTAATGGGTTACTCCAATCTCCATCTCAACTTTGAGTGCACATCAAACTATTTCCTCGTAGCTATTGAAGTCCCTTATGGCTAAGGCCCTTCGAAGACTTGGTTTTAAGCCACTAAAGAATCGATCAATCTTACTCTCAGGTTGGATAATAATACCAGAAGCGTACCTTGCAAGTCTTGTAAAGTTTGCTTCATAGGTACCAACAGATTCATCATCCTTTTTCTTCAGTTCAAGAAACTCTTTCTACATCTTTGTTCGGAGAATACGAGGGAAGTACTTATTAAAAAATAAGTTCTTGAACTCGTCCCATTCCATGGACTAAATTTCATCCCTTTGCCTCATATTCTTAATAATATTACACCATTGATCAGCATCACCTTCCAAACGATACACTACTAAGATGACATTATCATGCTCAGAACATTGAAGAACTAAAAATATCTTTTCAGTAGTACAAATCCATTGTTCAGTAACTAATGGATCAGTAGACCCGCTGAAAGAAGGTGGACGCTACCTCATGAAGGATTTAACTGTATATTGCTCCTTCCTTTGCTCGTTTGGAAGTCCTGCATGATTCATAGCTTGAGAATGTTGTGTGAGAATGGCTACAATATTTTCATTCCAGCTCCCATAACGTTTGGTTGCTCAGTGGGACAATCATTTCATTGCCCGTCGCATTCTGCATTAACACGGTTCCTTCGGGTTCCATCCATTGACTAAAAACAAGAAGAATAGTGTGAGCAACACTAATTATAATAGGAAAACCACATAATCAAGAATAAAATTTCACACTTAAGGTCTTATCCTAGGTTATTCATGGCCATTTCTAAAACACTAAGATTGTGTTCTATGCTTAGACTTATCCTTAGGGTTCTTACTAAGGCTTTCACATCCTAGTTTCCAAAGGTTGACTATACCTTTCCTCTGATACCAACTATAACCACCCATACTTTACATACATTGTTAATACTTCAATATTGAAGCATACTTTTTACAACATATAACAAAACCATGAAAGGAAAGTATAGGTATTGTGTCTTTAGAAACATGGAAACATAAACAACTGGTTCATAAAGCGTCTACACTGTCTCCCATTTATTTCATCATATCTATAGTCCCTTTTGGCATATCTTACTTAATAACCTTATTCCAAACCTGGGGAAAGAAAACATACAAAAGGGTGAGCTAAAATGCTCAGTAAGGGTAAACAAAAGAAATATCAATCACATCATATTTATAATAACATAACATTTTGGAAATCTTAACCTGCAAAACAGATCATAATATCATAACATGGGATAAATAATAGTAGTGAAATGTAATCCCAATAATCATAACTTAAAACATGAAAATTTGTGTCATACACAAATAATCATAGAGAATAATTTCTTATTAGTCAAGACTCATTTCCAAGACTATCTTAGTGGACAAAGTCCCTTTCTGAACCGAGTTCACCCCTCGTTTCAGTCCTGTTTCACTGAACCGGTATAACCTACCATTCCGGCCATGTCTATCTCATGAGATATAAAATCATTACCCAATGAATTGGAGTGAGATATAGGTCCCACCCATCTCATAATGATACCATTCTTATGTGTGCCACAAAATCAGAAAACCATACATCAAAGCATATCCTATGTAATAAAAATGGGAATCTTAAACATCGTGACATCATAAAACAATTCATATAAGATAAAAGAATTCATAAAAATATAAATCCATCACAACATAACCAAATCAATGTAATAACAGGGATAAAAACAGAACTGTTTATTATCTTAGATGGAAAATAATTTTGATAAAACACTTGAACTCCATTCTCGAGAAAAATATCCTTTCTACTTCAAAAACATTTTCCTTTCTTAACATGTCATAATATTTTAAACTAAAAGAAGTTAATTAAAAATAAACTTGAAAACATGTATAGGATGCTTCTTGGAAATAATGTTTTAAAAATCCATTCATGTCTTATAAGTGAAAAAAACATTCTTCCCGTACTTTTGTCAGAAAAGTCAAAAAGTACCTCGTTCGAAAAATGACAAAAGATTTATTTCATATCATTTACTAAAAACTCACCGAAGGGTAAAATTTGATTTAAAAAATTGTAGGTTGATGGAAATAACATTACAGATTGATGAAACATGGATGTGGATGATAAAATACACCCCCAGTAAATACCAACGTATAAACAATCTCGGATAAAATGAGACTGTGATATTTTCCCTTACCTTAAGTCCGATATGCTTCGTAAGTGTCTAAAACTCCTGTATAATGATTTAAATATTGTTATTTACTTATTCCAGAATCATACTTATTGTTATGATATCATATTTGGTCATATTCTTAGCACTTTGTTAGTAATATTTCATTACTACTTGTTATTCGGGTGTTTATCACTAATTGTTCTTATCCGTGTTTAGTCGAATAAATTCGTATTCTTCTCTTTAGGTTATAGATACCTCATTTCCAAAATGGTATTAGTGTAATATATATCATATTCATTCATCCAATTCATTTATATAATTATTATGAAATTAAGATCATGTAGAACGAGTCGCATCACATCGTGGAGACGGTATTCCGTACGTACGCACGAGTGATGATATCATTCCTATGATCGTGGAATTGTATTGGAGTGTATGTATACTATTTCAGAATCAATATCACTTTATAATAGTCATATATAGTCATTAATTACACCATTATACCCATCTAAGTTAGGTGGTGGTGGAAAATAGATTACACCACGACGTGGAGACGGTATTCCGTACGTACGCACGTGTGGTGATTTCTTTTTCCGTAGGATGGATTGATGGTGAAATATGTTTGTTTCATACCTATAATAACATATAAGTATATAAGTGATACTGATTTTATTACTTCATAATGAAACAACTAAAGAAGAATAATTGGAAGAAGAAATAAAGATGAAAGAATTGGTAACAGACATTACCTCTTCTTTGATGTGCTTCTTTGAGACCTCCTTTTAGGGCACTAAAATAGTTCTTTGAAGAAGACCAGAACCTCTAGGATGTTTCTAGGGATGTGGAGAGGAGAAATTGGCAGGTTTTGGACGAGATTGAAGGCTCAAAGTGGTATGAGGAAGAGAGGGAGGAGGTGCCCTTTTATAAGGAAGGAGGGGGCTCCTTTGGAAAAACTAAAAATATTATTTTATTATAAAGTCATGTTCGGTTTTAAATAGCTGAAAATTGATTTATTTCTAAGATAAGGTGGGGATGGGTCTAAATCCTCTAATCCAATATAATTTAGACAAGTTTAGGTTCCTATTTTAACCTTATCATTTATATTTAACATTAAGTTAAATAATTTTACTTTTACCGTGTCTTCTTGTGTTCTTACACTATAAGGTTAATAAACTTACTATAACCAGCCAAATGAACCCCAAGTTTTTTATACTTAATATATATATCCTTATATAAGTCATTTGGACGATCCTTATATTTTTAGGATTAAAATAACAATTAATAATATAATATTTGTTTTAAAAACTATTTTATGTCAATTTTGACACTATTTAGTAATTGATTTTTGTGAAACTCATAACAGAATGATTAGTTCGAACCAGGTTACTTAAATCAATAATAACATGTCATATTAACCTAGAAAATTAGTGTAATTCATAAAATGTCTCAAATTACATTTATTTGAGTATTTATAACATCAATTATGTCAATATTTCATTAATAAGATAATTATTGCATCAACATTATGTCATAAATAAATTAACTTATTTAATGTATAAAAATTACAAATAAAATACCATTATGTAGGAAATATTTTTAGATTTCTACGGAATATTTATAGTCGAATTTATATTATGTATAACCCCATATTAAAAATGATTTACTCATTAAACTTTGATTTTAACTATTTTAACCCATCTTTAAAATAATTAATAATAAATGTCCTAATCTAATCCTAGTGGGCCTAAATGGTCATATTTTATTCCTAAGGTTGTTTTTGATCGCATTACACTTGTCTAATAGAATTAGGACATGTGTCACGGTAATAATAATATCATTTGTACCCTTAATTACCCTATTCACTTTTAACCGTGGTAAAAAAAGTAAAAAGTTACTATTCACCAAAAAATTATTTTCATCTCATTGAACCAAATTTTACATACTGACATCAACCGTGTCTATCGGATTTTCAAAATTCCACTCACAGAAGTGGTAAAATTATGTTTTACGAAAAATTTAGTTTTTTAACTACCACTTAGTGGTTTCACTATTCATTAAAAAATTGAAAGTTTTCAGAAAAATACCAAAATTTCACCCTAGGATAATTTCGATATTACGAATCCAAAAATGTAGTCCATTTTGAAAAATAAAATTTATAAAATTTAAAAAGTGGTTATTACTAATCATAACGGCTATTTTTAATAATATATTAATAGCATATCATTGTTTAGTGAAACTCGGTATTGCGTACGATGCAAGCTATCGAGGAAGGCCGCAGTTGCGTGTAAAGAAAGACAAGATAGTGTTGTGTGTAGTGAAAGATTCCTTTGATTATTTATATAACATAAAACCAAAATATTTCACATAAAAGTTTTGGGTGTAACATTTATGATGCACTGTTGTATTTGATTTTATGACAATACCGTTAAAGTGTAAGGTACAAAAAGGTTTATAATATATTCCTTCCTCATATTACATGTCATGGGTGATATAATTACTGGTGTATAATCATGGATACAATGATAGTTGATCAAAAAATGTAGTGGGTTTCCCATAGTGGGGGAAACCATGAAAAATCACAATGTTTTACTCTTCAATTTCCATAAAATTTTCCATGTATTTTTTCTTATTTATTAAGGATATAGATTTATATATTTAAACTGAAAATATTTTGTCATACATTAAAGGTTTTAATATATTTAAATGAAAATTAAAATTTGGAAAATGTTTTTACACACATGATTCACCCCACCTGTTCTATTGTTTTCAACAATTCATTTTGAATATAACTGTTGTATCAGATAAATTTATACATTTTATTGTATATAATATTTTATTTACAATTTCATATTATCATATTTATTATATATATATGGTATTATTTTATAATATAATCATAAAGAAAATTATATTTCCAACCCAGTTAGAATAGACTTTGAGGTTTCAAAAAACACAATGAGAAATAACAAAATGTATTTCAAATATAATTTAAGAAAAATACTATAATTAATGATGAGAAACTAATAAATGATGGTATCTAAAGTGTTATTTTGACTGATAAATTTTATCGGGAGTCATAACATAAGTTATAGTATATTTTATAAATTAGATGTCTCCAATAAATTATATTATTATTTTAAATATATATTAAAAGATTATTTGACGAATTATGTGGTTTGTAATATAATATACATAAATTTATATATTCAAACATTTTCGGGATTATTAATGAAAATTAAAATATAAAGGTTGAATATGATGTAATGAAAAAATTATTTGATAAAATGGTTATCACTACTAACACCCATATGAAATAGTTGAACAATAATTAAGAAACAATTTTAATTTTTAATCAAAATGTTTATATAAATCTTGAATAATTATAATGTATTTTATAAGATGGTTTTGATTAGTATTTTATTTACTAAGGTAATATTTTCGTTTTTGAACATACATATAGTCTCTAATAATATCGAAGTATCTCATTTGGAAATTAAATGTATGATAATAATAGAGATAGATAATTCTATATTAGTTTGCATATAAATCATGTGGATCATCTAAAGAAGAAGGAAATTTTATATGAAGTGTTGATAATATACCTTGAATATAAAAATTATATGTATAATAAAAAAATTTAGTTTAATATATGAATATGTGAAATATGAATAGAATAAACAATGAACCAAAGAAAAATAATTGATAAGAGAAGTGTCACAAAACTATTGTTTGAGAAAATCATTACATAAAATAGGAAAATTATTAGTCTGAATAATAAATTTTAATGATATCATGATAAATAAAATACAATTTCTTGTATAATATATTCAAATCATGATATTATTTTTTATTGCCGTAATTCAGTTTTGATACCTAATTTTGGATGTAAGTCAAAATATTTTGAGAAATAGAAGAAGAAGAATAATTAAAACCCATCATTTAACAACCAAGGAAATGATAAGATAAATTATTTTTATGTATTATTAATATTTATTTATTATATTTTATAGTTATATATTCAAAACAAGATTATTGATAAATTTTATAATTATAAAAAAGATTAAATTCGTACAATGTTTTCGATTCATGAAATGTAAATATTTATTAAGAAGAATTTTTTTAATTAATCAAATTTTAATATAGTATTGTCAAATTTATTTTTGAATTCACAATTTTTGAATTATACTACGATAAATAGTTGTGAATTTTCTTTGAAATAATTAACTTTTTAGTGAATATAAAAAAATACTAGTTTTTATTGAAATTTTTATTTTTCTTTTAATAATTTAATATGATATAGATTTTTTTAAAATGGTTTCAAAGAAAAAAAATTCAATAATATTATTAAAAATTGAACTATGTGAATCTAGAGTGAAATTTATATTTTAGTTTTTTTCACAACAAATTCAACTTATAAATAATTTTGTAGAAAAACATTTTTTAATCCCGTTTTATGTATTAATTTTATACTAAATATTATCACTGACATAAATGGAATTTCATATAACATATTCAATATATGAAATCATTAAAATTAATAGGATTTAATATTTTCAACATAATATATATTCATACTTAGTTGTTAAATTACTAAAAAGTTAATCAATGATAACATTAAAAGAGGCTGTATAGGTGATCAAACAAAATTTTGAAGGGTAAATAACATAGAAACGTGTTTAAATTCTATTAGATGGTCGTATTTGTACCCTATATCATATAATATACAGAAAGTTTCTCTTTAAACACATATTTATTGATTACTACATTAATATATGTTATTATATTTAAAAATATCAACGTGTTTCATCTAGATATCTTATAAAAGGACACACCATCACATCTCATCTAAACAATTCAAATTCAATTTGGATTACAAAATTATTATCCCAATCAATTAATAACATCAATACCAATTCCCTATAAATTATATTTTTATCATAAAACCATCATATAGATGTTTTTGGTATAAACTTAAAGATGATGTCAGAAAAAGTGTTGTATTTCTTAATCTAAGCATTTTCTAATTTATTCAACAGCCTCCCCCATAGATTCATTAATTATAAAAATTTTATAAACCAACTATATTTCATGTTATTATATGTTAAATTAATAATGTAATTACATGTATCCTTTTCATTCATTCATATAATGTTAATCTAAACCATTATTCAAATATACGATAGACAACTGACTCACAAACTGATGTAATTTGTCTTCCACGATAATGTGTTATAGCTAGTTATATTGATAAATATAATCACATATTTCATATTAGTGACATAATTATCATTATTTAAATATAAAATATCATATTCATTGTATTGTTTCTGATTTTCCATTTTTTATATATTGATATTTTCGAGACAAGGCCCTAGGATGTAATGCAATTCTGAGGACTAATATGTTTTGAATGAATTATTGAAAATATTAAAAAATATAAATAGAACATTCACACAGATTTCCTGCAAATGTGTTATAACTACCTAAAGGTGACATGGATCATATATTTGAGAACATTATTGAGATATGAACGTCAGTTTTACCCTAGGAATGACATAATATTAGTTAGTACACTCCATTTTTTTAAAATCCATAACAGGTATAATTAAATTAAATATATTAAATAATTATTATTTTTTGACTATTTTTTATGTAGAAACTGAGATCTATATAACTTATGAAATTATATAAATTATCTCATGGTTGGATGATACACCCTAGATACATAGGATCCCTTGAAAGGGATATTTCATGGTGACATACGGTGGATTTGTTCTGAATCATTGACTATTGGCTCAATTGAGTTGGGGGATACCATTAATGAAAAAAACTGAACCGTTCATCATTAATGATCATTCCATACTATAATTAGTATTTTTTATCTTTATTATTTCAATCTAGTATCATAATCACAGACAAATATGGATCCATTTCAAGATCATAAATGATATGTTCATCATCTATTGAATTTATTTTATAGTACAATTGTTTTTTGATATATTTTTATTCATTCATATATTCTACGATAAAAAAGTGATGATTATTAGATAATGGGTGAGGTTTATTTCTCACATTTAGGGATTTTGAATTTCTACCCATGTTCTTATCATGTTCATCGTGGTGTTTTCATTGTCCCATGGTTTGATGAATACCTGGTATTCGATTTTTTTGAGAAATCATCATCTCAATGGATCAATACTGTTGGTGTGATTTTTGATTGATGGTATTTTCAAGGTTCAATGAAGGTAGTAGATGATCCGGAGCGGATCAAATATATTTATAGTCCCTCTGCATCCTTGTTTTGACCAATGGTGATTGTTTTACCCAATGAATAGTTTTATTAGATTATTTAGAGCCTGAAATCCTTCAATATGGAATCTTGAGGCCCAAATATACCTTGAACTATAGAATCCATCAAGGGTGGCGAACCTTGTAATTTGTATGACTGCATATAATCTCTTATGGAAATCACTAGAAAAAAACATGTAATCTAGTGCTAGACATCATGTGGGCCAATATATTTTGCACTAGGGTTCAATAGAGAGTTTTATATCACATGTCGTCTGTCCCAATCACATTAACTATAATCCACATTCACGAGGATCATCATGTAATTCTTGAGTACATAGACATAAGAAAATTTACATGGCCAAATGGAATGTTTTGTACATCGACATGGACATAGATTGGAATAGTTGTTAGAATTCATGAACACAACCACCATACATGAACACAGCTAGGTTAATTGCACAGGGTTCCACTTTTATCTATGTTTTATGTAATACATCTATACTCTATGCCTACATATACTTATAAGCCCTATTATGATCTTCTACTCAAGTAGATATATGGATAACTGGACACATCATGTACCCTTCAATACACATTGTTTACCCCTTATGTATTGGTTATAGCTCATAATATTCTTAGTTTGTATCATTATAATTTATTTTTCTTCCCTTAGACCCTTTGCTGAATGGTTAAATGTTAAATTATATCAATATCATAGGATTGGGATCCCTTATTGTGTCCAAGTATCATATATAGTTGTTGTGTCCCTCAATGAGACTGGTGTGCAGTCAACTATCACCCTTTATTCCTTAGTTTAGGTTTTTGGATTCTCTATGGCCTCCATATGCAAGAAATTGATTATACATCTTGTTTAATCTATCATTAGTATTTGTGTTATCATATACATATATCCCCCTACATAGTGTCTTACTCAGGATTGGGTTCATGGTGTCCCTCGATTGTTTTGGCAATGACCCCGTATATGTTATCAAAGTCTTATTACACCATTGAGTAGTCATTGGTAGGGACTAATGATCCATAAAAAACTATGAGAACTCTATAATAAATGTTTGGATCATGGAGTATACCATACCTAAATAAGCATTACATCAAGAATAATATTATGGTTTGAAGTTGGTTATGACTGCCTGGTAGAGTAGTGTATTTTCTTAGTATATTTAGGAGTTTTTATTATAATTTTATTATTACATCTCAATATGAACTGATTATAATTGGTTCTTCAGGTCCATTAATTGTTTGGCGTCCTACTGGGTGTTTCAATACACATCACTGACTGGTATTTTATGACTTGTGTGTTGTCTTAGGTAGAGGATAACCCATTTCTATGTGACCTAGTAGAATAGAAAGCAGGTGAAGCATAGCTGGAGATTATAGTCCTTGGTTTTTTACTGGGAGTATGAATTTGATTTTACTCATGTCCCTAGGAGTCAGTTAGAAACATTTCATTCATTGTTTTGGCTTTTATTTTTCCCCATTATCGACTTTTAGTACATTGTTGACCTAATATTTGTGATATTATAGATATATGCATATATAGTTTTAGTTTTTTTAAAATTTCATTATTTGTGTATACATGGATATGTGTGTATGTAGTGGTCAATTAGGGTAATTCCTACCATTTTTGGGAAATTTATACATGTCACGGGACACCGTCCCTTGGCCAGTTGGAGGTAGGAATGGGGTAGTCATGGGTTAGATCCCAATGGGCTAGGTCATTATAGAGTGTCGTCAAATAAAGAATCTACCATCAGAATACATTTATTTAGAATGGTTGGGTAAATAGTATATTCTTTTCGGAGTGTTAATTTTAGGTCATGGAGTCCAATGTTCATGCACCAGTTGACATTGCCAAACATGAGTAATATGATCACCATCATTTCAATTTGGTACATAAAAATATTATATGTAGGTAAAAAGTAATTTGTGCATGAATCATATATTAATTGTTCTATTTTTAATTTACTTCAAGTGTAAGATTCCCAAATATACTATTTTGATAATTTAACATTCTATTTCAATTTCTGGTTTCCACCACCTAAATATAGATCTAGGATTCACTTTCATGATCATGAGGATGAACCTCCTATTAATGATACATCAATATAGTAGAATGTATGAGATAAAACACATCCATGTGTTTTACCAATTATACCACCACCCATTGAGAAGTAGAAAACACTCAATGTACCTTCTGGGGATTCACATAGGCAGAGTGTGTAGCATAATTTTTATAGGAAATGAAGACCCATGTTTTTAGGGTGAGGCAATGCACCAAGTGTCTGTGGACTGGAAAAGGGCAGTCAGTCATGTTTCAACCTTCTAAGGATGCTTGTGAATCAAATATAAGTCCTCAGTGTGAGTCTTATTTAGGTATCTTTTGGGTGATGGTGTATCCTAGTGACTTAGTCAGATGATGATATGAATACCTTCTAGTCAAATATTTTATATTTCATTAAAGTGGAGTACCATCAATCCTTGATGCGATCAGAATGCATATAAGATTTTCATACATCTGGATTAGGGGAGTATGACTATGGCAGTGTAATCTATGAGGATTACTTTTCTCTCACATTACATGTTGGATATAGTGTGGGGCATGTTCAACATATATATGACCTTTTACTAGGTCTTTTCCATGAACATAAGGTTTTCATTTGTATCAATTTGTATTATCTTATATGATAGCTTGTGTGTGTGAGACTTGTTTGTTGATATATTTTTGGTAGATCAGGAAACAGAAGTGGGAGCTATTTTTGGTCACCTAGTCTCTATGACCACATCCAAATGAAATCAACAAAAAACTATTGGATCTATGAGTTTCAAAAATTTCAATAGGAATTCACAAAACCAAGGGATTTCAGAAGTTGTCTCTTGGGGTGGCTTGAATCAGCAAATAGACCATTGATGTTTCTACTATAACGGTTAGGGAAATGTGGATCATTATTGTAGGGCATGTCTTATAGATTATTGTATGATGTTTGTGGGGCCATTGAGATAGAGAATCGGGTAGGAGAAGTGTTTTCCTAATGTTCTTGGTTGTGGAAGTGGTTCTGATAGGGTTGAAGGATGTGTTATGAGGTACAAACTATTACCACCTCGACCACTTTGTGGTCTACACTGGGCTTAGGGAGATGGTGGATATGGGAAATTATGGCTAAAAAATACATAAGAATTTGACCTCATGCATATATGGATGATTTGAGGTTAGATTTTTTTATTTTATACATTTTCTAAAATATTAATAGACACTTGTGTGATTTAACCATTCCATTCAACTTTTATGGTTTCATACATAGGGATTCTTGTAAATACATTATGTTGAACCTCAGGATTAGATACACTAATTTGATGTGACTTAGAAATTTTGTAGTTATTCCGAATATGGGATCTAATGCTTGGTGGACAATGTTTCGTATGGAATCTCTTCATATATGTAATTAGGTTATATAATGACATCATTGGTATGATATTTATATCCAAAGTTCATGTCGAAATGACATTTAAAATAAACGGATGAAATGTGTATATTAAAAAGGAATGAGGTTTTCTTTTGTTGGTCAGAATGAAATATTGGTAGAGTACGATTAAATAAAACATATGACAGTGTAGTGAGTTAATAATGAGTTTGATTGAGTGACTATTAGAGTAGATAATTCTTTGGACAGTTATTTTTCTATAGTTGTGGAAGATTATGAGGATTTCTTTCATGAGTATTTACCATGTTGACCTCCCATGTGAGAACTAGAAATCTTTATAGACATGTATTCTGAGAAAACATTGATATATAAAGTAGAATATCATTTTCATCCTGTATAACATTGACTAACGAGGGTTCAATTAGTGTAAATGGATGAGAAAGGATTTATAAGACTCAGTTCATACCCTAGGCATCTGTAGTGTTGATTTCAATGATGGTGAATTGGGGTATAGGTTTTGTTTTGATTACCTATTTTTGAATAAGGTGATTGTAAAAAATAAGTATCAACTATCATAGATTGACAACCTATTCGATAATTTGTTCGGTGTGAAATAGTTATCAAAGATTAACCTCAGATTAGGGTATTACCTACTATGAGTACATGACAAGGATATAATAAGGAATAAATTTCAATTTCTCAATGTCTAATATGTGTACAAGGTGATTTTGTTTAGAATGAGTAACCCTAAAATTGTGTTCAAGGGATTCATTAACCAGATCATATATCCCTTCTTGGACTAGTTATTGTTACTCTGCACTAATGTCATTTTAATGTATTCCAAATCCATATAAAAGAATATGAGACACTTTAGGATGGTCATGGACACAATCTATGATTATATTCATTATTGAAATATACATAAGTGTTATTTTGGAATTTGTGAGTTCAACTTTTTATGAAAAGTAATCTAATAGGATGTATTTCTAATGGATATAACAAAAATCGCGGAAGATGATTCATTGCATCGACCCTATAATTACTTAGGTGCTGATTTTTCCTTGATTTTAGCGTACTATAGAATTTTTCAACTAAAATTCTCTAGGTTGGTATCACCCATTAAACCATTCAACGGAAATGGGAATCCTTTTATATTGATGGAATGGTTCTATCTATGCTTTCCAAAGCCGAGGAAGAGGTTACAGAGTGGTCCATTCTTGAGATTTACTATTGAATTAATTGAGTATGTAGTGTTCTGTGATGCATCCAAGATCGTACATGGTTGTGTTATAATGAAGAGTCAAGTGGACACTACCAATGGTTCATGTCAGTTAAGACTAGATTAGTGAAATTATGTAACATATGATCTACATTTTTTAGTGTTATTCATTGAATTGAAGATGTAGTGACCATACATTTTGGTCATCAAATTTATCATTTACATTTATCATAAGAGTCTCATGTATATATTTTCACAGATGGATCATCACATTAGGTAGAGGTGATGGATAGAGTTCCTCCAAGACCATGACTTTGGGATTTTCTACACTCCCAAGAAGGGGATAATGCTGGAGAATGCAATTAGTAAGATATATTTATGTCAATTGATGGTTGAGTCATCAAAGAAGTTAGTCTCATTGTACATTTCCATCATATATAAGGCAAGTTCTCCATATATTTTGTTGATGATATTTACCCCTTTGCTTTTTTATCATGTAAGTGAGAATGATAATGAAGATAGTAAAAATGATACCATATATACTCATATATCTACATGACCTACTTCTGATGGGTATTCTGAAGGTTAGGACAACACTATCATTTTCATAGAGTGGGTTATGGTACTATTGATATTTCATCAGCATGTGTTATGTGGGTCTCATTCATCCCATTTGGAGGTACATACTAGTGTGGAAAAGATGTACAAAGACATCAAATGTCTATTTTTGTGTTGAAAAATGAAGAAGTGAGTTGAAATGTTTTCATACCAGTGCCTCACTTGACAAAAGGTGATGGATAATCACCATATTCCAATTGGTTAACCCTAACCCATTGAGATTTGATAGTGGATGTGGGATGGGATATCCTTGGAAATCTGGATGGTATTACCTAGTATGACAATGAGAAACATTTACATCTGTGTGATCTTAGTAAAACTCACCTAATCAGCCACTTCCTTGTAATTCAAAATAATAATTAAATAGAGAGCATGCTCTCCCTCAATGTGAATATATAGTCTGAATTGAATTGGGTTCCCTTTAAAATCATATTTAACCATGATTTATATCTCACATCTCAGTTTTGGAGGAGATTGATATAGACAATGGATCTCAATTGTGTTTTAACATAACATTTAACTCCAAAACTAGTATCTTGAAATATTAGAACATTCATGTATTGGAGAAAATGATACATGACAATATGTTGGAATTTGGCCGTAGTTTGGATGATCTCCTACTATTTGAGGGGTATTCCAATGACAACTACAACCATTCCATCATTGTATTTTAATGATTTGGGGCTTTATTCTAGAATCCCTACAATTAACCACTTTGTGGGGCTAATCTGGGTGATTCTACAGTCATGGTCCCAGTGTTTGTGTGTCCTACCACAGAAAATGGGTAGATCATCTTAGAGATGATGAAGACACCCTAGATCCACCAAATGACTAATGGGGTCCAATGATGGAAACCTCTAGTGTACGAGGAGGGAGGTCATTGGTTCATGAGAGACTCACCTCAATGTGGATGATGAAATTTGTCTGCTAAAACATGTAATATTCAATATTAATTGGTCCATTCTGGATTCTTCGAATATTTGGTGAGGTGTTGTGACACATATCTGGACACCTTTTGTTAGACTAGGTACACGAATTCTTCTTTTTTTCTCAATAGGGAAGGTATGTGCATGACCCATCACATGTTATTGAATGGGGAAAGCATTCCATCGATAATAGAGAAATTTTTTCTAAGTACCCAATAGAGTTATAGGACTGGTTGAAGAGTACAATTCTTGGGAAATTGGTTCCCTTAGGGAATATCAAGTGGATGAATGATAATTTCAGCAGAGCACATGGTAGACATATGATCATATTCATACTGAGTACCGACATCTCTATTAGTAGCCCTTGTTTTGGCCTTTTGTGATATAGAGACCTATGTCATTGAGAATTTAATATCTCTAACATTTCATTTATAATTATTAGATATTATTTTGATTATTTTTTATACCATGCATTGAGACGATATGATATTATAACCCCATGTGTTCCTGTTGTAGATGTTTGAAATATTTTTAAAATAATAACTAGAATAAATGAACAATTTTCATAAAAATTATTAATATCTCTCGAATATGGGAATGAATTAGAAATCCATGGTCACTATTGAGTTGATAATTCATGTTTTTTCACAGTTTAAAAATAATATATTTCGACATAGCCTGAATGTGATAAAATTTACCAAACGAATAATTAAATTTTATAATTTAAATAATAAATTTTTTGATGGAGAAACTACAATATAATTTATGTATAAGGAAATCTATATTTTTGATGAATTTTCTACAAAATCATATAGAAATATTTGTTGTTGGAGGGGACCATTACTTCCTAACGGCGATGAATTAGAATTGGGTCATGTATTTTTGTGCAAATGGAAGTAGTTTATCTTGACTATTTTGAAAACACAACAATTATTCATCAAAGATCAATCCATATTCCATTTATGTCTTTTTGATTCATGATTTATATCCCATTTATTATTCCAATAAAAACAACATCAATTCCATATACAGAATTATTATGTGCTTAATCTGTAGAATTAATATAATGGAATAATTATTTTCATTATTTATTTATACATATTCATTATTATTTTCTACAACACATAATTGATGCAGAAAAAAATAGGTTGAATCCTTACATTTATGTATAATGTATTTCATCCCCTATTATTTTCATGTTCATCACATGTGTTTTCTCAATCCCTTGGTTCATTGAATAATCAAAATACTATCATTGATAAACTTTAATTAGGTGAAAAAGATCAATAAATAAAGTTTGGTTTATTATTTATGGTATATCCAAATTGTGATGATGGATTTAGATGATCAAAAGTGATAAAATTGATTTTTGGTTTATGTTCTTACTAGTCATTTAAAACATGATGTATTTTCACAAAAAAATATTTTATAGAGCTCATTCCATGCCTAAATTCCCTAGATCATGAGAGAAGAGGCATGGCCGAACAACATTCTTTTGGTTCTAATAAGTGAAATTTCTCCAGTAATGTGTCAGATGAAATAAAAAATGATATGGAAATTAAGATCAACATGCCATTTTCTCCAGCGTTACTCTCCATGTGGGATACATAATTATATAGTAAGGGTTCTAGGAAATTATACAGGTTTCACACCATGTGATTCATTAATAAGACTTGTGAAACCAATCTATGAAGATTTTTCTGTACTTCAGAGAGTATGTAGTCACCTGAAAAAGTCGATTGTTAGATGGTATTATTTTCACATGGACAATGAGTAAGATTCATGTACATGAGGTGGTACATGGAAATTACCATTAGACATGGTCATGGGTAAGATAATAAATAAAGGTATGTTGTGTCTCCACATAATATGATCATTTTCTACACACCCTATATGTGGATATTTACATGTCCTCTGGGGATCTTCTGCAAGGGTAGATATGGGGACAGCTAGACACATAGTGTACCCTCTGGAACACATCATGTACTAGATGGTACACATTTTGGACCCCATTCAAGAGTTATTTTGGATCTTTGTTCCATATTTTGGTCCAATATTGGTTGATATTGTTCTCTTTGTCCCTTCCCTTGAGGATAAAGTGTGGTATTATATCCAAATCACATGATTTTCATCCCATCCATAATACGAGGCTCAAGTATAGTTGAGGTGTCTCTCTGTGACTCTTGAGTGTGGTATTCTATATTCATTTTTCCCCCTAGGTAGTGTTTTCAGAATCGTCATGACTTACCTGAGAAGTAAGTTTATCCTCTCTCTATCTGACTATATCAATAGGGTTTATATTATCATTGAAATATAATACCATATTTAGTAGCTTGATCTATGTTGGGAGCATGGTGTCCTCCAGTAGTATTGGGCGTGACCTTCAATTTGAATATAATTGTCTGCTTGTATTAGTTAACATTCTTGGGTGTGGACCAATAATCTAGAAATCATCGTCAATTGTCTCTAACGATAGTGTAACTTATAAACTGTACACTTTTCGAAAGATAATTTCATTGAAAAAAAATCATAGGGCTAATAGTTATTTATGACCAACTAGTGGAATGGTGTATTCCCAATGTATATATGTGTGTTTATATTATACCTTGATTTTTATATATTTTAATTAGATAACTATAATTTTGGCATCAGATTTTGTGTTTTTTTGGTGTCTTAGTGAGTATTGTTATACTCACACATACATGGGGTTTTGTGAAACATGTCTTATATTATGAATATAAGAACCTATTTGAAAGTTTCTTGGGAGGACATAGAATTGGTGGTGAATATCTATATTTTTCATACCAATATTTTTTACATGGACCTTAAATTTCACTTTAGTCATCACAAATTGAACAGGTTGGGAAATTTATAGTATTTGGTTGGGATGGTGTTTATCCCCTTTTCCTTCCTTCAATACATTACTGCCATACCCTGTCATAGTATATTATATGTATAAATACATTGATTCAGTTGTTTTATAGTACAATTTTTTTTGTTCTTGGAGATGGTTTTGTGTGTAGTGGTGTGTTAGTGTAGTGGATCCCATTTGCTGGATGTGTCTACATAGCACTAGCCACCAAACCCAACCCAAATGGAGTTGGGACTATGTTTGTCAAGGGTCAGACCATGGTGGGTCGGGTAACTAAATTCATTCGTTTTGTTCCACACATTGAAAAATGATAATTTCATTTGGGAGTATGTGTCATTTACAAAATCTATGAACATATGTTATTTTTTGCCTTCCCATATCTCATGGAAACTATATATAAGTTTATATAATGAAATAATAGTATATTTTCGATATAAAATCATTTAGGAATGAAAAATATTATATTTAACTTCCTTCCATCACACTAAATGTATAGTGAAAATGTTACTCTAGCATACACATGACCTACCGACTCCCTAATTATAACATATTTCATTTTCATAACATATTGCATGGTTTCTTTTAAAATTATAACTAATTTATAAAAATGAAAATTATTCCCTGATTATTATCTTGGGAATAATTTATCAATGATCACTGTGATCATATTTAACTTAGTAAAATTATATTGGACATATGAGAAGAATATCTTTAAAACATCCAATGTATATATAAATGAAATAGTTTTTATATATAACTCGATAATAAATACATGAAAAGGAATGATAACATTGAAATATAATCATAAGAAATTAAATAATTAATATACCATTATTATTTTATATGATAAAGAACATAATTGAAGATTCATAATAGATGTATGGTATATATTACCTTAATATTCATTTTTAAATGTTTTAAAGATTAATTTCTTAAATTTTCACCATCCTTAAGCACATTATTAAAATAAATTTATGGATGAATTTCTATGTATATAAAATAATTATAATTATAATATTATTTAAATTTTAACATTCCAAATATATTTTTTAAAAGAATTAATTTTATTATTATTTGTTAATTTATTTTCTGAAGAAAAGTAAAAAAGATTTTACGTTCTTATTTATATGTAATAAATTGTTCCCCATATCACAATAAGAATTATTATTAATTTTTGAGAACATTAATTTTTCCAATGACTTGATGGCCTTCATTTTTATTGATTTTTGATAACCCACCTTTCAAGGGGTGAGGTGGAACCCTTACAAGGCCTGTAGGCATAAGTATTACATGACCCGCAGGACTTAGAAGAAATTAGTGCCCGTAGGCTTGAAACATTACATACAACCTAGACTAACTACATGAAACTTATCATCCCCAACATCTTCATCGTGAGATCATATCTCCACCTTTGCATGGATGTTTGGCTTGGCATTCCCATGCATGGACAGGCTTGTCCCGATGATAGGTTCTATACCCTCTCATTATTGAAATCTATTTAGATTTTTCACTGGTGAAAGCTCTCTGATCATCCTCCTTCTGAAACTTGTTCCATGTAGGTTTTCAGGTTTGTATTTCTATTTATGTTTTCCCGATGGACTTGAGGTCTCCCAAAGGACTTACTGACCCAAAGGTTTGGGTGGCCCGAAGGCCTTAAAGGACTCGGGGACGAAATAGGTGCCCCGAAGGCTCAAATGGGTGAATATTCCCAGCTGCTATAGTGCCTAACAATACCTACTACAGTACCTGCTTCAGTACCGCACAGTTCCTACTATAGTACTCCTACAATACCTGGTACAGTTTAGGGGTCATCACCAACTGGGCTGAGGCTCATGTGCTTTATTAAATTAAATTATTTTTTTTACTTAATGAAACCCCATCATTCCCATTATCTTATGTATTTTTTAAAATAGATGTAAATTGGATGGATTTTTAAGTATCAAAATGCATTTCATAATGGGGTCATAGAACATTTTTTTATGTATGATAATTGAATTTAAATATTTCATGTATTATTATTATATGACGGTTCTTCATAAGTTTTTATGATTATAATAAATCCTTATATTACTCATGATGATATGTGATATTTTTATAACTCTTAATAATGGGTGAGACAAGTATATCTCTCAATTAAATTCAATAAAGGGAATTTATTAACTATGTATAGGTTTATCCTAATAGATAGTGGTAATTTATTATGATTTTTATTCAGTTTTATGATTTTTTATAAGTGATTTCAAAAAATTATGAACCATGTTACCAACATTATATATATATATATATCAATTATATAGGATTTCATATAAATATTATTATTTCACATAGTAAGAAAATGAGATTATATTTAAACTCTACATTATTAAAACACCTTAATGATCATATATAAAATGATAAAATATTTCTTCCCTATATCAAAGAAAGAGTTATTATTTTTGTGTGTATATATGATTTAATATTAAATTTTTAATGAATATTTTAGGAAATTTTTTATTCTTTCATGGGAATGAGAATATTTATTTTAACCCCATATATTATTATGAAATAGTAAAATTTCTATGATTATTCAAATAGTAATGAGTTTATTTATTCTCAAATATACTATACATAGGATTTTCATCTCATCCTATGTTTTTAAATGTTCTTTCTCTAATTTGGAATGATTGGAATAGACAATGATGAGTTAATGATGGAAATTGTGAAGACATGTCATTATTAGAAAACAAGTTTTAGTTTAAATATTTTTTATTGGTGATAAAATTGATACTAAGTTGTACATTTAACTTTGTGATATAATATTTTTAATGAAATTTCAGTGATATAATTATCATAAACTCTAATAAAAATGATCTATATAAATATTGAGGAATGATTTTATTCTAGATAATAAATTTTAATGATTTTTTAACTTCATGTCCCTATAGTTAGTATTATATAAATTGTTTATATAATTCTAAAATTTAGGATATTTTAAATAAATACCATTAAATTATTTAAAAGTAAAATTAAAATTATATCGATTTTTTTTCTATGTTTCTTTATCTAAACTATGGCTATTAAGAGTGGATATCCATAGATGAAATATTTAATTTGATGTAAAAATACACTAAGAGTTCATTATAAATACTAATAATTAACCTAGATTAGATAGAATTGGAAATGTGAAGATTATTGTTTTGATGGATTTATTAACAGTCTACAAATGAATGTGTTATTTATTCAAGAGTGAAACTAGATCCTCTTTAGAATATAATATATATAGTGGAGAAATATATGTGACAACCAATATATATTTCCGTAGATCATGTAAATCGGTGATAAATCTCTAGAAATGATATTTGAGGTCATAGGTTTTCCAAATAATTTAAAGAAAACTATTTCTTATTACAATTTATATAGATTAGGTGACAAATGGTTTCTGTAACTCCCCATAATTTCATAGTATGTAATTTATTCAAAGTATTTTAATAACATGTAATACACACAACAATGAGTTTGATCGCTCCATGAAATACCATAAAAGTCATTCAAAAAGAGGTGATGAATAGTATTAACTGCATTTTGAATTTTTACACTCCTATTTTGTGTTTCCTATATATAATATAAGAACAAATTCATTTTTTCAGATAAAAGAAGTATTTGTTTAAAAATAATTTTTTTTCTTCTTTTTAATGGAGAACCCTTTTTAAAACAAATATTTGACACTTTTATATATTAAATATAATGAAATTAAATTCTTCTTTGTATGAAGGAAATAAAACTTACTTTCGGATAATTTTTGTACTTTTCTAATAACCTTCATATTTTGACAAATACTGAAAAATAATATGTTTTAATTTAAAACAAAATTTTTAATCGAAATAATTTATAGTGTTAAATAATACATTTGAATAGTTTTGAAGTATAATTATATTATATTATTATCATTAAATACATTATAGGTCATTATAAGTAATTTCATATTTAAATTTGACATAAACACATGTGAATCTTTTGATAGTTATTACTCTTTAAAACATGCTTTTTTTGTTTTGACAATGAGAATTAATTTTAAATTAACTAATACAACTTTAATGGTTTTAATTTTGTAAAATAGAATTAATTTTTTATTTCAGAATATAAAAATTATATTAGGGTGAATTTTTTATATTTTTCTGAAAAAATTCAATTTTTTATGAATAGTGGAAAACACCATTATATTGTTTAAATCCAACTTTTTATTTAAATAAATATTTTCTTTAATTAAATTTATTTAATGGAAAAATAGATATATAATACTTATAAAAGTTTTATGTAATTCATATTATTGATTTTATAATAAAATTAGATGTAAAAAATTTTTATTGGACTTTTTACCGTCTTTTACCCACCTTCTAAGAGTATTTGATAATTTGCATAAAACATAATTTTTTCTACTTCTGTGAGTTGAATTTCCAAAATCCGAGAGACCCGATTGACATTTTTAAGTAATATTTGGTTCAATAAGATAAACATAATTTTTGGTGAATAGTAACTTTGGACATTTATTTACCATGGTTAAATGTAAAAAGTGTAATTAAAGATTAAAATGAAATTATAATTACCCTAAAAAATGTCATATTTCTATTGGAAAAATGTAATTAGACCAAAAACAACCATAGGAATATAATATTATTATTTTTCCCACGTGTATTAGAATTGGACATTTAAAATTACTTAATTTTAAGATGAGTTAAAAGTGTTAAATTAAATGATTAATGACTAAACCATTTTAATATAGGGTTATACATAAGATAAATTTGACAATAAATATTCATTAGAAATAATAAAATAATTCCTACATAATAGTAGTTTATTTATAATTTTTAGACATTAAATATTTAAATTTATTTATGACACAATGATGATGCAGTAATAACCTTCTTAATTAATGAATCAAATAAATGGTATTATAAATATTAAAATAAATATAATTTCAACGTTTTTATGACAAAAAAAAATTTTCAAGGTTAATATTACATGTTAAGTTTGATTCAATGTATCTTTTTATAAATTATCACATTGTGATGACTTTCAAAAATACCAAATACTAAATAGTTTTAAAATTGACATAAATGAGTTTTTAAATCAAAGATTATATTATTAAATTATATAATATTCCTAAAAATATAGGGTTTGACAAAAGGGATTAAATAATATTATATTTTTCATTAATTAATCTCTGGATTCTCTCTTGGATTTTAGATTAAGTTTATTAACCATATAGTGTAAGAATATAAGAAGACACGGTAAAAGTTAAATTATTTTACTAATAGTTAAATATAAAAATTTTGGTTAATATGGTGACATAATCTTGCCTAAATCCTATTGGTTAATAGCATTTCGACCCAGTCACACGTTTTGTTTCCAATAAATAAATTTTAACCTTTAGAAACCAAAAATGACTTTAAAATAATATAATATTTCAATCTTTTCCTAAGGTGCCCCTCACCCCTCATGTAAAAGGGTGCATCCACTTCTCTCAAAATAACACACCAATTCCATTTGGATCGCCCACACACTGAAACAATATCATCCATTAATCCTTCAAAACAACCTAGATTCCTTAAATTGATCATAAATCCAGCCTAACTATCTCATTTGATAAACTCATAAAGGAAACACCCGAAGAAGAGGTAATAATTTCAGCCCCATCTTTCAGGTCCTTTTCATGTTTCAGTTCCTATTTCTTTGTTTTTTACATACCAAAATAATAAATTCAGTACATCCTATAGACTAGGATGTTATTATAAATATGGTACAACCATATTCGTTATTCTATCCATCCTCTAAATGAAAAAGTCACCATATGTGCGTATGTACGGCTTATCATCTCCATGTCGTGGTGTAGTTTGTTATTGAAACACTTCATTATGTGGATGGGTATAATAATGAGTATAACTGATGTATAAAATATATATTACATTTTTATAGTTCTGTATATATGATATACAATCCAATAACATAATATTTTAACCATCTATATACTAATATTGTCGCTCGTACATACGTACGTATTGCCGTCTCCATGACATGATGTGATTTATTCCCACGTTCACTATTCAATACTGATTATTAAATTATATATTATTAATAAGTATGTAATACATTAAATAAAAATTCACCTATATATATATGTACTTACATATATCTTATTCACTTACTTTCGTTCAATACAATATGAAAACAGAAACATTTATTATTCGTACGTACAACCAACCTTCTCCATAAGTGGTTCATTCCATTTCATATACCTCTCTATTATATAAATTTATATTCTAAATATATATTATATATAATCAAGTTTTTTCTTTTTTATGTATTTAAATCATGATATAAATGATATGATCAATAATAACAAGTTAAAACACATACGATAAGAAAATAGGTTATTACCCAAAATGTTAATTTACCATCGAAATCATTATTTAAATGGGTAGTATAAAGTCATAAATGAATCATGTATCATGTATTAAATATGAATATGGTTCTGGTGTAATTTAATAACATACTATGGTCATTATCAAGGATTTTAAATGTACTCTCGACCAAAGGAATGTCCATGGTAAGGGTTAATCTCACAATATCTTTATTATCCGTTGTTGTTTTTACGTAAGTATATTCTAGTACATATTTTTTATCCATGTACATGCTTCATAAAATAGTTTTCAAAGGGATTATTTTTAAGGGAATTTTTTACTGAAAGATAATTTTAAATTTTTAAATAATTAATTCTTATAAACCTTTCTCATTAATGTCCATGTTTTCAAAATAGTTTTAAGGATTTATCTGTATGGACATGATTGTTTTAAAATGTTCACTTGATTCAATAGTTTTTAAGTGGTATGTGACACTTTTATTCAAATCTATATTTTAAATGACTTCCATTATAAATTATGTGACTTTTAATTTATTTCATGAAAAGTGATAATTCATTCAACAATTTTTACTGATCATTTTCAACTCTATCAATATCCTTTAAGGTATATTATTCTTGTTCGAGGTTGATTTAGTATGATAAAAAATTTCCATATCATATTGATGGTTTTGTGATATGTTTGGAAATGGATGTGTTATTTTTATAGCATTCATGTTTTATGGATAAAGTATTGATATTTCATATGATAGTTTTAATACGAATATTTATGTTATGGTTAAACCTTTTCATATGAGGATTGAATTTTAATTAGTAAGATATGGGTGGAGAAAAAAATATATCCTCAATGCATCGATAGGTATAATGAGACAAACCACTGTCTTGGCACAAGGCCTTGACAAAATCTTATTTCTAGTCTTGGCAGAAGGCCTTGACTATGTGGTTATGATGTCTGGCATTATGTATTCCATCATTATGAAATTATCTATTGATATTACATGTGATTATTTGACTAGTAGAATATCCTTGTGAATAAGTAAATTGAATTATTTGATTTATCTATTCCATATTATTCTTAATTTGATGTTTAAAAGGATTTTGTTTTAATTTTATACATTGCCTTAAATGTTTATTCTTATTTATGAAAGAATCTTCTATATTGGTATCCTTACTGAGCATCTGAGATCTCCCCTTTCTATGTATTAATTTTCCTAGGATGTGAAAAATATATTATGACTGACATGCATGGATATTCTAAGGGATGTGAATGTGGAAAATGGATGCAATGTTGTTGTTGTTTTCATTTTTACAAAGTAATTCAATGTTCATGTATGTAATCTATTTTCCAATACTGCTAAACTAATCTATCATTCTAGACATGATTCTTTGTAGTAATGAAAATGTATTAAAATAATGCACCAAAACTGGGTAATTGGGGTTAGGGTGTTATAGTTGGTTTGAGAGGAAGTTTAGTACAAACCTTGGAAACTAGATTTATATATGCTCTTATTAGAGCACATTGAGCTAAGATATAATTTGAGGATTAATATAGAAGAACTTCCAATAATTTTGGTAATGTAGAGATTTTCTGTGTTTTCTAGATATACATCTATTTTTGTATAGGATCCGGTAGATGCGGCTCTGGCATGGTTTTACCTAGTAGTGAAAACTCCAACCAAGTGTTTCGGGATTGACCCTATGTATCCTAGTACATGAAAATGGGCTTTGTTGCACTCTTGGTTGTGGCACTCCAAGGGGATATTCTTAGGATAACTCAAATTTTCAATACAAGCCATTATGAAGGATTTGGGAGTAAATAATTTCTCAAAGAAAACATTTTATGATTATAGATTATTTACTTAATTATTGAAATTTACAGTAGTTATTTTACAAGTTTGGAATTATGCATTTCGTTTCATAAACAAACCTAGTGTATGCCATTTTTTAGAAATGGTTCCTATTAGAAGGAGTGGAACTCCAAAAATACTCATGATCCAAAGATAAAGAAGGGTCATATCATTCATGGATTAAGAAAACATTTAAAAGGGAAATAGTCTCCAATATATTAAAATCATATGATGAAATAGGATCTTGTGTTAATATGATAAGTAAAGAATTCTCCGAGTATTATGGCTTTGATGGGAAAGAAGAGAAGAAAAAGGATGGAAGAGAGAAATATGGATAATGGGAAGAGGGGATAGAAGAATTTTCCCATATATGATATCTATGGAAAGAATCATTATGGAAAATTATTGAAGGTAATTGGATTTTGAAATAAGTGTGTGTTAAAAGGACACCATGTACGTGATTGCAAGGGTAAGAAAAAAAATTTCAAATGTATAATGCTTCATCTGGAAGGTGTTGGGACAATACACGAATCGATGTACAAATCAATATATTATACCCCAAAGCTGCTATTGGATAATAATCAAGAATGATAATATAGATGATGAAGAAGAGTGATTAGATTTCTTATGTTGTTATTAATGTATTTAGTCATTTGATTATTGTATTAATGATGTACATGTTATATTAATTATAAAGTATAAAATGATTGTACTATACTACTATTTCATTAGGGAAGTGAGATTGTGTGGATCCAAGAAAAGTGACTTAATCGTGCATTATATTTGATGGAAAATATATGTTTGTGAGATAGATATACCATAATATGGCTCTGACCCTGAGGTAGTGATTTTAGAATAATATATGTTTGATTTGTATATGTTATATTGGATATTATTGACTACCTTGAAACTGATTAATGATTTTTATATTCCATCATTATTTGAGTTCACAACATTTTTTTATAGAAGGATTATATCGATAATTATATAAGGAATAAGGGAGAATGATTCTAATAAATAAGGTTTAGTGGTAATTCACGGTCATATAGTGCTTTAGAATAATACATAATGAAGGTATTCACATTTAATTACATGAAAAAAAGATCATCATTGTGTTTACATTCCTTATAAATTTTGGACTTTGAATTTGGAAAAAAGTATTTTGGATAAGTCTAAATGTCCGAATTGACTATGTTTGAAATTTGATACTATTGTTAAGTTTAAATAATTTCTTGAGATTATTTTTTGGATTGTCCTAAAAAGGACAACCCCGAGGTCGGTCGACATCTTGTCGCGTCCGGGAAATCTGTGAGACATAAACCCGCAACCGAAGGGTAATGAAGGTGGATCACCTACCACTGGCATACATGATGTCCTGGTTTGTATAATTATTTTTTTAATTTGACAAAAAAGTGAATTATAAATTTAATATTTTTGAAACCCTATACGATTACGATCAATAGAATATTTTTAAATTCTATTTTATTTTGGACTGAATGATGAGTCAGTGATAGGAATTAGTTGAAGGATGAAACTCTACATTTCAGAAATATTATTTTCCTATTATACTATGAATAAATTAATTCAAAAACTTTAGGGAAGGGATCATAAAACTAAAAATGAGTAATCCTAAAATCATATGTTTTGTTAAAATGATGATATTTTAAATCATCATATATTGATGGCTTTGAAGTCCTCAATTTTACACTTGTTTGTGATTAATGGCTTCAATAACTCTTTATAAATATTTATGTTTTCAGCCAATTATGTGTCTATAATTTCCACCAATGTTTTTCTAATAAAGATCATAATTTGGGGGTGACTTTTTCATTACCTTTTCCCTCTTATTAAGACTAAATTTTATTAAACCAATTTCCTGTTTGGGTTTTACAAAAAGGTATTATTCCATTTTGAAAATTTTATTTCTGAATATCAATTTTTAATTATGAGGACACATTTTATTGAAAGATGGGAGAATGTAACACCCCCTGATTTCATAGTATGTTACCTCTTAAAAATAATTCAATAACTTGCGCTACACGCAACAATGAAATCGAGCGCACCTCGACATAAAAAACTAGCCAATCGAAAATTGGGTATGAATAGTACAAACTACATTTAAAATTTTAACATTCATAGTTTTTATTTCTTATATGTAATATAATAAGAAATTCCTTTTTCATATAAAAGATGTATTTTTAAAAAAAATGCAATTTTACTGCCTTTTAATGGAAAACCCTTTTAAACCAAAATATTATACACTTTTATATATTCAATTTAAAGAAATAAAATTCATCTTTAGAAGTAGGACATAAAAATTTAGTTTGTATAAATTTTTTGTACATTTCTGATAACATTCATATTTTGAAGAATATTAAAAAATACTATTTTTTAATTGAAAACAACTTTTTAATTGAAATAATTTATAGTGTCAAATTATGGATTTGAATGGTTTTTAAGAATAATTATATTATATTTGTATCATTTAATACAATTTAGATCATTATAATTAATTTCACATTTATATTTGACTTAATAACATGTCAATCTTTTGATAGTTTTAACTTTTTAAAACCCGCTTTTTAATTAAGACAATGGGAATTGATATTAAATAAATTAATGCAACTTCTATGTTTTGACTTTGGTAAAATATAAATCATTTTTTAATTTGGAATATCAAAAATATATTAGAGTGAATTTATGGTATATTTCTGAAAACATTCAATTTTTTATGAATAGTGAAAACCCCTACATTATTGTTTAAACCTGATTTTTTATTTAAATTTTTTATATTTTATTTAAATTTATTTTAAGTCAAACTAGTTATATATTAGCTATATATCTTCAA
The DNA here is from genome assembly GCA_963277665.1 of Viscum album. Classification (NCBI taxonomy): domain Eukaryota; kingdom Viridiplantae; phylum Streptophyta; class Magnoliopsida; order Santalales; family Viscaceae; genus Viscum; species Viscum album. Next base: position 1,579,813,993 of record OY728142.1, read on the forward strand.
TGTAATTCATTGAGTCATTTTATAAAAAAAATTAGATGTATAAATTTTTATTGAACTTCTTACCCCCTTTTACCCACCTTCTATGAGTATTTGCAAATTTGCATAAATCATAATTTCACCGCTTTTGTTAGTTGAATCTATAAAATCTAAGAGACACAGTTGAAATCAGTACATAAAATGTAGTTCAATAATATGAAAGTAATTTGTGCTGAATAGTAACAGTTGACATTAATTACCATGGTAAAATGTAAACACAATAATTAAAGGTAAAAATGATATTATAATAACCCTAAAACATGTCCTAATTCAATTGGATAAGTGTAATTTGACCAAAAACGAACGTTGGAATAATATATAATCCTTTTTTACCACATGGATTAGATTAGTAAATTTATTATTATTTTATTTAAGGAAGAGTTAAAAGTGTTAAATTCAATGTTTAATAACTAAAACATTTTTAATATAAGGTTATACATAAGATAAATTTGACTATAAATATTCATTAGAAATATAAAAATATTTTCTACATCATGGTAGTTTATTTATTATTTTTAGACATTAAATAATTAAATTTATTTATGTCACAACGATGATGTTATAATTACCTTATTAATGAATGAATCAAATAAATTGTATTATAAATATGAAAATAAATATAATTTAAAAGTTTTTATGACATCCATGAATATGAAAATTTATTATGACTTGTTAGGGTTGATTCAATATATCTTCTAATAAGTAATCATGTAGTAATGACTTTCACAAAACCCAAAAACCAAATAGTGTGAAAATTGATATAAATGAGTTATTAAATAAAATATTATATTATTATATTATATAATATTTCAAAATATCTATGGTTCTTCCAAATAGAATAAATAATATCATATATGTAATTAATGAACCAATTTAGGTTCTCTTTGATGTTTAGAGTATGTTTATTTACCATATAGTGATAGAATACATGAAGACAAGGTAAACTTAAACTATTTATCTAATAGTTAAATATAAAAGATGAGTTCAATATGATGACATAAACATTTCTAAAACCAATTGTTTATGATGATTTAGACCCATACCCACCTTATCATAGAAATAACTCAATTTGGATACGTTAGAAAACAAATATGATTTTGTAATAAAATAATATTTCATGGTTTTCCTAAGGTGTCCCTCACCCCTCTAATAAATGGGCACTTCCCCTTCTCTCAAAATCTCGACTCCCAAGCCATTTGGCTCGGCCAACCACTGCTCCAATATCCTCCAAAAATCTCTCACATCATTATAGTGTCCTTACATTGATTAAAAGGCCATCCTATGAAGTCCTTTTGATAAACTGAATAGGAAACACCCGAAGAAAAGGTAATAATTTCACCACCCTCTTTCATGTTCTTTTTATCATCCACTTACTTTTTCTTTGTTGTTTCCATATGAAAATAAGAACTACAACACTTCTACATGTTGTGATGTAATTATAAATATCTTACAATCAAATTATTCATTATATCCATCCACTATATTGCAATGTCACCATATGTGTGTATGCACGGCTTACCTTCTCCACGTCATGGTGTAGTTTGTTATTCAAACACTTCATTATTTGGATGGGTAAAATACTATGTATAACTGATTTAAATAATAAATTTAACATACTAATTATTCTGTATATATTATATACCATCAAATGAAATATGATTTCACTATCAATATAATAATATTGTCACTTGTGCGTACGTACGGATTACCATCTCCACGATGCAATAAGATTAATTCCCATGTTTAATATTCAACGATGATTATAAATATATATATTATTAATAATTATGTAATATATTACATAATAATGATACTAGAGATATATATATATCTATGGTTAATAACATATATCTTATTCACTTACTTCCGTTCAATATGACATGAAAACAGAAACAATGTTTATGCTTACGTACGGCCTTCCGTCTCCAAAAACAGTGCCTTCCATTTAAAATATATATCTCTTATAAATATTTATATTATTAATATTTATGATTTATAAATCAAGGTTTATATTATGGATGTATTTAAATCATGATTTAAATGATACAATCAAAAATAAGAAGTTAAAACATGTACAATATATAAAGCGATTATTACCCAAAATGTTAATTTAACATGGAAATCATTATTAAATAAGTAGTATAAAGTCAAAAATGAATAATGTATGATATAATAAATATGAATATGGTTATGGTATAATTTAATAATATTCTATGGTCATTATAAAGGAGGTTCAATGTACCCTCGACCAAAGGAAAGTGCAAGGTAAGTGTTAATATCACTATCTCTTTATTATCTGAGCTTGTTTTTACAGAAGTATCTACTGGGAAATATTTATTAACCATGTCCATGTTTCATAAAATAGTTTTCAAAGGTATTCCTTTTAAGGGACTTTATTAATAAAACATCATTTTAAATTATTTAACGATTTATTATTCAAAAACTTTCTCATTAATTTCCATGTTTTCCAAATGGTATTAAGTATTTTTTTTTATATAGACATGAATGTTTTAAAATGTCAATTCCTTTCGAAAGTATCAATATTTTATGAGTAAATATGATTCAAAACTATTTATTAAATGGATTCCTTTGTCCTGACATGTCCCCTGGGGACCGTGCCGTAACTACCCCTAGCATGCCTTCCATAGGCTAGGGGCTGGCAACTAACACCAAAGATGTAATTCCCTAATACTGGGAAGGCATTGCTTTTATAATCTGTAAACACACCCACAAGCAATCACACAGATGGATACGAAACACAATGTAAAATTCTATGACAAAAGAGTGCTAAAAGTAAAAGGGGTCGGAATAAAATCCCAATAGTAAAGTACAAGAAACTTAATGTACATGTAGAACTGAAGGAAAAATGAAAAGAGAAACTGATTCATCCTCCAAGGTTCCTACCTTAAGGGTGGGTATAGATCACCTTCTAAGAATTGTTCATCCATCCTTCTCCTCTATGTACTGAATCGTCGTTAGGTCCACCTCCGGGTAACGTCTATTCCTAGTACTCTCAGCCTTAGTCAGTACTGTCAGTCGTCTATATCCAATACAACAAGGTGTGGGAATAACCCATGTAGTGGTGAGTATTACGATACCCAGTAGGGACCCCAAGACCCTATAGGTCTCACAAAATCTGACAAGGATAAAACACAAAGTATAAAATCAATAGATTACCTTACTTAGAAATATGCTCATACATATTCCTATGTTATCAAGTAATCTATCTCAATCATGAGGAAAACACAGAGGTTCTGACTCAGCTCACTCCATGATTAATTCTAGGGGTAGTGTTAAGAAACATTTCTAAGCACACCATCGAACACCTTAGTTACTGGATAAATCCTTCTCTATCGAGTATAGTGGGCCTTCCGCATCACATAGAGTAACTTTCCACAAACCTTAGACTGTCTAGGTACTCCTCTTATTGAGTACGGTGGGTCAGCCACGTCACACAGAGGTGCCCCCCACCGTTTTTCGACCCCGTCACATAGAGGCGCTCCCCCTTGTAGCCAGCTGAGGTAATTCTCCTGTCGAGTACTATGGGTCTACCGCTTCACCTTGGCACTACCCACTATTGTTCTACCGTGTCACCAAGGATCTCCTCATGAGGCAAGTCAAGTCACTCTTTGTCAAAATGGTCAACAGTCATCAAGTCTCAACTACACACTAGGTCTCTACACAATGCTCAATCGTCTCTGGAAGGATCCTCTCCACAAGATACCTTTCGTTACTCCATCTTCTATGAAAACCCACAAAGATGTTTCTCAAAGGTCTGTCACATCATAGGGGTCACAACGTAAGAGATAATGCCTCAATCAGACGATCGGTATTTGACTTATTATCCTTTCTGTCCCGGGGCCCGGTTAGATTCGTACTCGATCCAACGTGAATGTACCCCATCACAATCCAAAAAACATTGGGTTATCATCAAAGGGGCTATCTTTGTCCATGATTTCCAACCCCGCTAATATTTCATCAAATGGACTTCGGTGCTAATTTTATGGCCAAAATTATATAAATGGGTCGGAATTGGCCCGGGTCGGGTCCGACCCGGTCAGACTGACCCATCCCGTTGGGTGGCTCGACCTGTTGGGTTCAGCCTGACCTATTGGGTGGCATGGCCCATTGGGTTCGGCCTAATGGTCGTGAGGATCTGCGGAGGCTTCATGGCCTTGGAGGGTGCGGCGTGGGTGGCTTGGCGGTGGGCCGACTTGGCCGAGGGCTGCTCGAAAGGCCACAGTGAGGCAGCTCAGGTTGCTCGGAGGGCAGTGGAGATGGAATGACGGCAGCGACTACTCGTCTTGGCCCGGATAGCAGTTCGACATGGCGGCGGCGCGGCTCGACTCAGTTCGGATGGCAGCATAGATCAGCCGATGACGACGCATCTCGACGGACGGCGGCATGACTCGGCGGACGACGGTGGTTCTATGACTTGGCAGACAGAGGACTGGCCTGGCAGACAGGGGCTGCATGACGGCACTGTGTCGAGGGGGCTCGGGTCGGGGCGACACGACGACTCAGTCCGGCCGCGGGCATCTCAGCCGGGCAGGGGGCCTGTGCGGGTGAGAGGGCGTAGCACCACAGGGCGGCACAGGTTTTGGAGTTCACGGGTGGTGGCGTCGTTGCCTTCGTCACCTTTGTCTCCTTCTTACATTTCAAAGAACACAAAAATGAAAACGATGTAGGGGTCGGGCCATGTTCGTTTGACCCACACCCTCCGCGTTTAGAGTGGTAGCAAGTGGTTCACAAAGAACTAAGCATGAATGTGTATGGAAGATATTTTAAAACAAAATTTCCCACAACCCATGTCAGTCCATATTCCCAATCATGAAAACAAATTAGAAGGGGATAACATGGAAAGTGATAATAAAATAGAAATAAACCCCTAGCTCGCCCACTTGATAACATTAGCACAAAAATTTAGTACGATCATCAATTCACCATAGATGATGATGTCCCACTTCGGAAGAAGTCTCTAGGAAGAAGGTCAAATGAGGGTCGTCATTCTTCATTGGATGAGCGTTCTTCATCGGTGGAGTGTTCTTTGTAGAAGAACACAATCTTCATTGAAGATCATTCTCCCAAGAGCTCCTTCCTCCCAATTCCACAAAATATTCAAATGATAATAGATAAAGTTCTCAATTTAGTTCATTGGATCAAATTCAAAATATCCTAATCATATAACTAGATTCACATATTAAAGGTATGTGTGTTGGCACAATTAATGTGGAGGATGTTAAGAGGCTCCTTCACATTAATGAGGGGGGTTGAGATGTTTTTCTTCATAATTACGGGAGTTCAAGATGTTTAGGCCTTGGGAGGCCCCCCCTACCATAACCTCTCATAGGAGGTTAGGTTAGAGAGTTCCCCACCACTAAACCTCTACAAGGTGGTTTAGTTCCTATGGACCCCACCTCACAACACCCACATGGGTGTTTCAAAAAATATAAATTTTTTTCACAATTTTTTATTCCTTCACGAAAAACCCAAAAACTGACTTTCACCCTTGAACAATTGTCATTGAGGTGAAAGTCTTCTTAAGTGAATACTAGTGCATCGATTTCAGTGGTGCCCTCATATTTCAATTTCGAGCAATGATTTCAATGTTATAAAAACACAGTCATACGTTTAATAAATGTAACTGAAATAAAGTTCGGATATTAATTCCGGGCACTCCAGGCCTTAGAATCATGTGCTATAAACTTTTGAGGACTCATAAAATTCCCATTTATTTAAAATAAATTACATCGAAATTTTTGGTCTTTATATTCTCCTCACCTCAGGGCTTTACGTCCCTATATTCAAGAACTCAAACTATGTAAAAAAGTGGAGGTACGGAGCACGCATCTGAGCCTCTCTCTCCCATGTCCTTTTCTGGAGGTTCCTGTGCTGACATTGAATGTGAAAAAGAGGTATCAACCATCCATGAAGGACCTACTACCGACGATCCTCAATCTCTACTAGAACCTCCATAAAAGTCTCCCCATCATCAACGTTCAGCTCTCCATGTTCGATGATGTGAGAAAGGTCATGCACATATATCCTCATCTCAGACACGTGGAGGAATTCATGCACACAGTGCAACTTAGGGAGAAGAGCTAAGCGGTATGTCACCTCGCCAACTCTGCAGAGGACCTAAAAAGTTATGATAATCCTCGTAGATAACTTGTCACCTCGACCAAATTTTTGTAGATGTCATCAGGGTGAAACCTGTAGAAAGATGTGGTCGCCATCCTTGAACTCCAGATGCCTCCGTCTCTTATTGGCATATGAATTTTTCCTGCTCTTTGAAGTCATCATCCACTTCTGGATGATCTGCACCTTCTCTGTGGTAGTTCGTACCATCTCTGGTAGCACTAGTGCTGACTCCACTGGGTCAGTCCAACACAAGGGTGATCTATAAGGTCGTCTGTATAATGCCTCAAAAGGTTCCATCTCAATGGTGGAGTGATAGTTGTTGTTGTATGAAAACTCCACCAAAGGACAGTGATCCTCCCATGCATGACTAATGTCGAGGAGAGATGCGTGGAGAATTTCATTGAGGGTATGAATAGAATGCTCATTCTGACCATCCATCTGTGGATCGAAGGCAGTTCTGAAACAAAGATGTGTCATGAAAGCCTCCTGCAACCACTTCCATTGCCGGGAAGTAAATCGTGCATCATGATTCGAAGAAATCATAGATGGTACACCTTGGATCCGCATAACCTCTTGCATATAAGGGCGTCTCAATATCTCTACTGAATCCTTCTCTCTGATTGGTGTGAAGTGGGTCGACATGGTGAGTCGGTCGATAATCACCCAAATAGAGTCATGACATCTAGATGTACGTGTAATTCCTATCATGAAGTCCAGGGACAACCCATCCCACTTCCACTCTAGGACATCTAAATACTGAACCAAGCCTCCTGACACCTGATGATCCACCTAAACTTGTTGACAAGTGAGGCAACGAGAAACAAACTATTCTGTTGCTTTCTTAATTCCCAGCCACAAGTGCCATCGTCAGAGATACGGGTACATCTTCACCACTTCTAGATGTACCGATAGAGGGGATATGTTGAACTCCCTCAACACCTCCACCTAAAGTGACACTGATACCATGGTACATCCCTTGAATAGGATGATATGCTCCTCACCTTCATAAATTCAATCAGGTGCATGTCTTGTGGATATCTGAGAACGTCAACCCTCACAGGTAGAATCCACACATTGTGCCTCCCTGACTCCTTGATGAATTGGGGGAGTGACTATAACTGACTGTAGAAATCTGCTCCATCTCTATCCACAAAGGATATCAACAAAGCATCCAGATAATCCTTCTATTTGCCTAGAAGCTGTATATTAGACCTCCTGCTGAGTGCAACTGCTACAACATTCCCCTTCCCAGGGGTATAGACTATCTCGAAGTCATAGTTCTGGAGGAACTGAAGCCAATGTTGTTATCTCAAGATCATGTTATTCAGAGAATAGATATACTAAATACTCTTGTAACCTTTGTGCACTGTAAATTTAAAGACAATCAGATAGTGTCACCACATCTTCAATACGAAGACCACAACTGCTAACTCCAGGTAATGTGTAGTGTAGTTATTCTCGTGTTGTCTCATCTGTCAAGAATCATAAGAAATCACTTCACGCTCTTGCATTAGGACACATTCGAGCATGGTCCCTGATGCGTCACATTAGACTATGTACCATATTCCATCCTCTGGAAGCCTCAAGATGGGGGCACTAGTCAACTTATGCCTCTACTCCCAAAAATATTACTATCATTTCTTCGACCAAACGATTGGTTTCCCCTTCATAGTCATGGTTGATAGCACTGCTAAAACTATGGAGAAATCAGGCACAAATATCCTGTAGTGTCCGACCATTCCCAGGAAACTACGTACCTCCGTCACACTCATGGGTGGATCCCAAGAATGTACCGTCTCAATATATGCTGGATCTACTACAACAATAACCTCTGATATGACATGATCTAGATTGTGAACCTCTCTGATCTAGAACTGGGACTTCAAGAGCTTACTATAAAGCTAGTGCTCTCGGATTTTGTCCAGTACTACCTAAAAATGATAGGCATGCTTCTCATCATAAGTGTTGTAGATCCGAATGTCGTCAATGAAGACCACTACAAAGTGATCAAGGAGTGGATGAACGAACATTTTCATGAGTTCCATGAACACTGTTGGAGAGTTGGTAATGCCGAATGGCATAACCAAGAAATCATAATGGCTATACCAACATCTACAAGACGTCTTCGTCACATCCTACACTCGCACTCTGAGCTGGTGATATCTTTATCTATGGTCTATCTTTGAGAACCACCATGATCCCTTCATCTGTTCAAATAAGTCTTCAATCCTCAGGACTGGGTACTTGTTCTTTATGGTCACCTGGTTCAAGCACCAATATTCAACACAATGCCTCAAGATCCCATCCTCCTTCTAGGTGAACATAATCGAGGCATACCATGGAGAAACCCTGGGCATGATGAATCTACTCCCCTGTAAGCCCTCTAAATTTACCCACATCTCACGACCCTCCACATGAGCCATATGATATTCTAGAGTAGATATCGATCTTTTCCAAGAGTACACTTCAATGTAAAAGTCCACCTCTCTGTGTGAAGGTAGACCAATTACATAAACAAGGAAAACATTGGCGTAATGGTCCACCACTACAGGACAACTCAGACTCTCCACATCAATAAGTCCAATGGTACGACTAGCCTATTGATATGTAATCGGCTTCACCCTCCTCTGGTTAAGTGCATCCTGCATTTCATAGGCCCCCTTCATGCTGGTGAAGGTAAACCCATTCCCATATCTCTGAACACATGGAACGTTTTCACATAATAAAGTCAATATGATAATGGAGTGTAGATAACCAGTATATACCCAATATGATGTCGTAAGGCCTCAACACCACTACTAGGAGATCCCCGCCGAAGCTCTCGCCTCCTATAGTAAGCTCTCACTACCGGAACCAGTGCATAATAGTCGAATATTCTCTCATAGGTGTCTCTAGTTGTAAGGATTGAGGAAATGGATCTGTTGGAATATATGTGTTCCAAATGAGGGTAGTGGAAATGAAAGAATGGCAGGCACCTGTGTCTATAAGTACTATAACTAAGGTGGTGTAGACACAAATCATACCTCATATCATTTACAAAGTTCCATGATCAAAGGTCTCATCTGCCTGGAGTTGTGATTTCCCTTGTACACCTTCTTCATGTGGTCGTGGTGGATCTCATAGTGGTGGTGGATGTAACATCTCAAATTGTCTCCCCCTAATAGCTGCATGACCAGCTCATCTTCCAGGTCCACCTGCTCCATGCAGACCACCTCGGTTGAACCTTGTACTCTGCCAGGGTATTACTTCGACTATATACTAATCATCCGAACAACTGGTCGGACAATCACGAGCCATGTGATCCCGCCCACCACATATGTAACACTGCCCGCTCCTCGAATGACTAGCTCTGCCACAGGTGCTCCACACAACTGATCCTACATCATGCAGCCGTCCAACTATAGGTTTGGTCCTCTTGGACCTCTACAACATCTGTCGGCTTCCAGCTATCGAATAATCTACTACACGATGACTGGTAGAGGGTCTCACTGCTGGTGACTACTCACCAAGGAAACTCCCCACCAATATGTCACTCTCTAACAACCCCGCCTGCATCGGGATGCTAAGTGAGATCACTGGCACCCTGATCTCACGCAATAATTCCTTCTTGAAGGTCTGGGCCCAGAAGCTTGGGTCTCACACCATATCTGTGGAGTAGCGTGAGATTTTAGTGAACCTCGCTAAGTAATGAGGCACAATAATTATGCCCTATTGCAGATGAAGAAGATCTTGTATGCGCACTGTGCAAATAGTCGATGGGACAAACTCTGCCCGAAACATCCTCTCGTAGTCTGCCTAGAGATGTGCCACCTCGTCGTGAACCTGTAGCATCAAGATCCACCATCTACCTAATGCTTCCTATAGAAGGGCGATAGCATGAACCATCATTAGATCAAATTCTGTCCCTACTAGTAGGATAACTCTCACCACATCCTCCTGCCAATCCTTAACTGCTTGTGGGTCCGTCTCTCCCCTGAACTTGGGAGGTCTCTGGCACTAGAACTTGTGCAATGATCTCAAGCGGCATGCACCGTCTGTTGTTGGGGATGGTTGAATTAGTGGCCCAATAAGGAATAGTACCACTGGTTCCTCCGCTGGTGCCTCTACTAGAAGAGGGCCATGCATCGAGGCCTCATCGCTCGGTGGGATATATGTGCATCCAACTCTTAAAACTCTAGTTGGTTGTCTGTGTAGAGGCTTCTTGAAATGAAACATGTGTGTTGTGGTTAAAACGTTATAATTATTGAGCTGACCTGGTGAGCTAACTCAATGGGTTCACAAAAAAGACCCTTGAAAACACACACGCAATCGGTGTTTTCATGCACTAAGTCAGAAATCATAAGTCTGTGTCCTGTTGTATGGATACATCAGTCGTTTCACCAACACTGGTTTCCATAAAAATATAACCACAATCAATACACTTAACACTATTGTCATTAAAAATAAATATCAGAGTCCTTTGTTCTACGGTAGACCCGACTCCATTGATTCCAATTTATCCTGAACCATTCCATAGGGCTCTTGCTGTGACTAACCCAAGACCTCATTCCATAGGTCAGGGGCCAGTGACTAGCACCATAAGAATAATTCCATAAAACTAGGAAGACATTTCCATTATAATTTGTAAACACACACAAGAAAGAACACAACTGGTTACGAAACACCAAGTAAAATTGTATAACAAAAGAGTGATGAATGTTAAAGGGGTCTGTAATACAAGCCCATCAGTAAAGTACAAGAAAATGAAAGTACAAATACAACTGAAGAAAAAAGGAAATCAACAATTGGGTCGTCCTATGAGGTTCCTACCTGACAGGTGGGTACAGATCGCCTCCCCACCACTCCTTGTCCATCTGTATCCTCCATGTACCGACTCGTCGTAAGGTCCACCTCTGGGTATCATCCAGTCCTGGTACTCTCAGCCTCCTTACATAGGTATATAACCATATAAACGTATGTTATCAAGTAATCCATATCAATCATGATGATAACATAGAGGTTTTGACTCAACTCACACCAGGATTTTTTCTAGGGGTATTGTTAAGTGACATTTCCAAGCACAACGTCGAACACCTTGGCAGCGGGAGAACATCTCCTATATTGAGTAAATTGGACCTGGTGCATCACATAGAGGTGCTTTGCACTAAAATTTTACTGCTGAGGTACTCCTCATGTCATGTACCGTGGGTCTACTGCGTCATACAGAGGTGCTCTCCATCGTGGGTCTGCAGCATCAAACAGGGCGCTCCCCCTCGTAGCCTACTGAGGTACTCCTCATGTTGAATACCGTGGGCCTATCTTATCACCCAGGAGCTCCCCATCGTGGGTATTACGTGTCACCAAGGCACTCCCCACTGGGCCAGTTATGTAACAATGAGTCGAAATAGTCAGCAGTCGTCAAGCCTCATCCAACCACTAGATCTCTGCACTATGCTCAATCGTCTCTGGGAGGATCTGATCCACAAGCTACTGTTCGATACTCCAACTACCACGATGTACCCCAAAGAAGTTTCTCAATGGTCTGTCATGTCATAGGTGTATCAACATAATAGATGGTGCATTAATCAGATGCCCGGTCTGTATGTTATAACCCTTTTTTGTCCTGGGGGCCGGTTAGATTCATGATTGAATCAACCTGACTATACCCTATCACATTCCAAAACACAGTGAGGTATCGTTAAAGAGACTGTCTCGCTCCAATATTTCTAGCGGCAATGAAGGTTCATCAAACAGACATCTGGTGCCAATGTTTAGTAAAAAAGTATGTAAATGGGTCATTGTGTGCCCGAGTCTAGTCCAACCCGGTCGGACCATCCTGGCCCATTGGGTTCGGCCTGATAGTCGTAAGGGCCCTGTAGAGGCGGCTCAGCTCTGGAGGGTGCCTTCAGTGTAACTTGGCCATGTAAAGGCTTGGAATCTGGTCGTCTCGGCTCATGGTCGCTCGCAATGTTGCGGTGATGGTAGATCAGAGGGCATCAATAAGGGAAAAATGAAAGCAGCGGCTCATCATTTCCCATATAGTAGTTCAGCACGGTGGTGGCATAGATCAGCTTGTCCCAGATAGCGGCGCGGCTCGGCAGATGCCGGTGGTGCAGTGGCTCGGCACGCGGAAGGTGGAGGTGCACTAGATCGTCATGCCATTGGCACGACGAGGTGGTTCGGACCAGGGCAGTGCGATGGTTCGTGCTGGTCACAGGTGGTGCGGCCAGGCGCGTGCTCGGTTCAACTGAGAGGGAAAAGTGCCACCAGGCGGTTTGAGTTATGGAGGTTGCGTGTTTCAGAGACGTTGCCTTTGTCGCTATCACCGCCTTCCTCAATTTTGAAGAACACATCAAATAAAAACTATGGAGGGGTTGGGCCATGTACATTTGGCCCGCACCCTCTGCATTTAGAGTGGTAGCAAGCGGTTCACAAAGAAAAAAGCATGAACATGTATGGAAGATATTTTAAAACAAAATTTTCCACAACCCATGTCAGACTCTATTCCCAATCCCAAAATACAAATATAAGGGGAGAACATGGAAAGTGATAATCAAATATAAATAAACCTCTACCTCATTCTCTTGACGACGTTGATGCAAGAAGGTAGTACTATCATCGATTCTCCGTAGATGAGGATGTCCCTTGTTGGAAGAATCCCCAAGGATGAAGGTCAAAAGGGGGTTGGTGTTATTCATTGGTGGAGCATTCTTTGTAGGTGGGGAATTCTTCGTGGAATAATGGGTTATTCATTGATGAGATTTCTACCAAGAGCTTCGTCCTACCAATTCCACCAATAATTCCATGGATAATAGATTAAGTTTTCTTTTTAGTTCAGTTTCACTAATTAAAACTAGCCCTATCAAATTACTAGGTTGTCATATTAAAGGTATGTTTGTTGGCACATTTAATGTGGAAGAAGTCAAGAGGCTCATCTACATTAATGAGGGGGGTTGAGAGGTTTTTTTATAATGAGGGGTGTTCATGAGGTTTAGGCCTCTGGTGGTCACCACCACCATAACCTCTCATGGGAGGTTAGGTTCAGGTGGTCCCCACATCTCAACATCCACATTTTGGTTTAGTTCCGTTGGACCCTACCTTCCAACATCCACATGGGTGTTGCAAATAAACATAAAATTTTTCCACAATTTTATTTTGATTTTTATTCCTTCACAAAAAAACCCAAAAACTAACTTTCACCCTCGACCAACTTCTGTCAAGGTGAAAGTCTCCATAAGAGAATATCGGCACTTCGAGTTCAAAGGTACCCTCATATTTGAATTCTGAAAAACAATTTAAAAGTTATAAAAACCCACTCATACATTTACCTATCGTGCCCATAATAAAGTTCCTAAATTAATTCCGGGAACTCCAGGCCTCAAAATCATGTGCCATACACTTTTTCAGACACATAAAATTACCATTTATTTAAAAACGTTACATGGAAATTATGTGTATTTAGATTCTCCCCACCTCATGGATTTAAATACCCATATGCCACAACTCAATTTAGGTAAACAAATCGGGGTACTGAACATGAATCTGAGCCTCCTGCTCCCATGTACTATTCTGGTTGTTCTCGTGCTGCCAGAGAATGAGCACTAGAGGTATCGACAATCCCTGAAGGACCCAATCAATTCGATACTCAATCTCTACTTCAACCTATATAAAAGTCACACCATCGCCGATGTCTAGATCTCTATGGTTGATGATGTGAGAAGGGTTGTGCACATATCTCCTCAGTTGGGACACGTAGAAGACATCATGCACTAGGTGAAACTGAGGTAGAAGAGATAAGGAGTACGTGACATTTCTAACTATACTGAGGACCTAAAAAGGTCCGATGAACCTCATAGATAACTTTCCTCATTGTATAAATCTTTATAGACCCCATGGCGGTGAGACCCGTAGAAAGACGGGATCTCCATACTCGAACTCCATAGGCCTCCATCTCCTGTTGGCAAAAAGATTATGCCTTTTCTGTATATCCTTCATCTGCTCCTGGATGATCTACAACTTCTTTGTGTTAGTTCGTACCATCTATGGTCCCAATAATGTTGACTCCCCAGGGTCAGTCCAACACAAGGGTGATCTGCAAGGTTTCCGGTACAATACCTCGAAAGGTTCCATCCCAATGGTGGAGTGATGGATGTTGTTGTATTAAAAAACCACCAAAGGTAATTGATCCTCACAGATGCAACCGAAGTCAAGGAAACAAGTGAGGAGCATGTCATTGAGGGTCTAAATAGTCCTCTCAGTCTAAGAAACCATTTGTGGATATTATGCATTGCTCAAACCAAGCTGCATCCTGAATGCCTCCTGCAACCCCTTCCAAAGCCGGGATGTAAATAGTTCATCATGATTTGATACAATAATTGAGGGTACTCCATGTAGCTGCAGAATATATTGCACATTGAGGCATCCCAATCTATCTACTAAACCCTGCTCTCTGATTGGTAGGAAGTGGGCCAAATCGGTGAGTCGGTTGATGATAACACATATAGAGTCAGGAACTCTCTATGTATGTAGAAGTCCTATCACGAAGTCCATGGATATCCCATCTTACTTCCACTCTAGGACCTTTAAAGGCTGAACCAATACTACTGGAACCTGATGCTCTACCTTCACTTGCGGACAAATGAAGCACCGAGAAACAAACTCTGCTGCTGATTTTTAATTCCCATCCACCAGTGCTATCGTTTGAGATATAGGTACATATATTCCACTCCTGTATATACCACTAGAGGGGATGTGTGGAACTACCTGAACACTTCCATTGGATGTGACAGTCGTACCATGGTACTACCCCTGAAGAATGTGACGTGCTCCCCACCTTCATAAAATCCATCAGGTTCCTGTCATGTGGATATCAGAGCACATGGATACTCGCAGTCAGCGTCCCCATGTTGCACCTCCTTGAATCACTAATGATTTGGGGGAGTAAAAGTAAGAGACTATAGAAAATATTCTCCTTCTCAATCCACAAATTGTATCGGCAAAGCGGAAAGCTGATCGGTCACCTCGCCTAGCAGTTGTATACCAGAACTCCTGCTGAGTGCATCTTGAACAATGTTCTCCTTCCCAAGGGTATAGACTATTTCGAAGTCAGAGTCCTGGATGAATAGAAGCCAACATCACTGTCTCAGTTTTAGGACCTTCTATGTGAATATATGATGGAGACTCTTGTGATCAGAGCACACTATAAAGTGCTCACCCTTCAGATAGTGTCAGCACACCTTCAGTGGGAAGACCACTTCTGCTAAATCTAGTTCATGGGTTGCATAGTTCTGATCGTTCTTCATCAACTATCAAGAACCATATGCGATCACTGCTTGATCCTACATCCGGACACATCTGAGAACTATCACTGATGTGTCGCAGTAGACTACATACCCTATACCTTCCTCCGGAAGCCTTAATATGGGGGGGGGCATGAGTCAGACTCTTCCTCAGCTATCAAAAACTACGCATTCATTTATCAATACAAATGAAGTGACGCCCCTTCATCATCAAGGATGATATTGGTGCTTCCTCTCTAGAGAATTTTGGAACAAATCCCCAATAGTATCTGACCAAACGCTAGAAACTCTGTAACTCTTTCACACTCCTGGGTGGCTCCCAAGAAAGTACCGCCTCAATCTTCCCTGCATCTACAGTAAATAAAGCATCTGATATGACATTAACAAGAAATTGAACCTCTCTGATCCAAGACATTCACTTTAATGGATTACCATAAAGCTGGTGCTCTCAGAGGGTATTCATTACTACCTAAAAATGATAGGCATTCTCCTCCTTATTCGTTGAGTAGATCAAAATGCCATCGATGATGACCACAACAATGTGATCAAGGTATGGATAAAAGATCCTATTCATGAGTCCCATGAACACTAATGGTGATTTTTTCATGCTGAATGACATAACCAAGAACTCATAATGGCCATACTGACATATGATGTCTATCTTTTGCAAATCCTTGTCTCACACTCTAAGATGGTGATATCCTAATCTGAGGTCTATCTTCGAGAACCAATGTGCTCCCTTCACCTGATCAAAGAGTTCGCCAATCCTCAGGAGTGGGAACTTGATCTTCATGGTCACCTGGATCGGGCGCCGATAGTCAACACAAAGCCCCAAGCTACCATGTGCCTTCTTGGCAAACTGAATTTGGGCTGCCCAAGGAGAAATGCTAGGATGGATGAATCTATTCCCCTGGAAGTCCTCTAACTTTACCCGTAGCTCACAAAGCTCCACGGGAGCCATCCAATATGTTGGAGTCAATATCTGTTCCATCCTAAGGTACACATCAAAGTATAATTCCACCTCTCTATGATGAGGTAGAACTGGAACATCAACAAGGAAAACATCTGTGTACTGGTCCACCACTATAGGATAGCTCAGACTCTCCACACCAATAGCTCCAAGGGTAAGGATAGCCAACTGATGTGAAATCGGCTAAACCCTCTTTCGGGTATGTCCATCCTACATTTCATAGGCTCCCTTCTTGCCCGTGAAGGTAAACCAAGTCCCATCAGTGAGGACACACCGCACTTTGCACCTAATACAGTCAATATGAGCATGGACTGTAGATAACCAGTCCATACCCAAGATGATTTCATAAGGCCTCGACGTTGCTACTAAGAGATCCTAGCCGAAGCTCTCACCTCCTAGAGTAAACTCGCACTACTATAACCAGTGCATTACCGTATAATATATTCTTGTAGGATTCTATAACCATAGGGATCAATCCAATGGCTCAATAGAAATTTATGAGCTCAGAAAGAGGGAAGTGGCCATGAAATAATGACCATCACATGTTTCTATAAGTACTCCAACTAAGGTGGAGTAGACACAAATCATAACTCATAAAATCTCTAGATCCCCATGATCATAGGCCTCAGCTGCCAGGAGTTGAGGTCTTTCTGATCCACCTTCTCTATTCGATTAGGGTTGACCTCTCGGTGGAGGTGGTGGTAACATCTCAAATCGTCGGCCACCACGAGATGCACGAATAACTCCTCCGCCACGTCTGCATGCTCCCTACAGACCTCCTCGGTCAAACCTCTGTCTCTTCCTGGGATATCCTTCAACTATCTGTAGATCATCAGAATGACGGGTTCGACCGTCACGGGCCATGTGACCCTACCTGGCACATGCGTAGCACTGCCTGCTCCTGGAATGACTAGCTCCGCCTCAGGTGCTCCTCAAAACCGGTCATGAGTCATGTGGTCAACCACCTATAGGTCTGGCCCTCTAGGACATCTTCTAAATGTGGCTGATACCAGCTATCGAAGAATCTTCTACATGATGACTAGTATTGGGTCGCATTGCTTGTCACTTCTCAGCAAGGAAACTCCCCACCAGGAGGGCTCTCTCTAACACCCTCGCATGCATCAGGATGCTGAGGGAGATCATCGAAGACATGATCTCTTGACTGAGTCCCTGCTCGAAGGTTTGATCCCTAAAGAA
Source organism: Viscum album (assembly GCA_963277665.1). Taxonomy (NCBI): domain Eukaryota; kingdom Viridiplantae; phylum Streptophyta; class Magnoliopsida; order Santalales; family Viscaceae; genus Viscum; species Viscum album. The sequence goes on from OY728142.1 coordinate 1,579,831,615, forward strand.
TGGGTCTTTCACCATATCTATGGTGTAGCATGGGAGGTCAGTGAACCTCACTGAGTAATGAGCCACAGTCATACTGCCCTGCTGCAGATGAAAATTAACCTCTATGCGCACTACGCGAAGAGTCTCTTGGACAAACTCTGACCGAAATAGGCTCTCAAATTCTACCCAGAGAAATGTCACCTCGTCGTGAACCTAGAGCTTCAAGCTCCACCATCTTCATATTTCTTCCCGTAGATGTCTAGATGCAAGAATGAACATGAGTTCGGCTGGTGTCCCTACCAGTCAGAAAACTATCACCACAGCCTCCAGCCAATCCTCAGCCACCTGTGGGTCCGTCTCTCTCTTGAACCTGGGTGGTCTCTAGTACAATAACTCATGAAACATGCTCAAGAGGCATTCAACATCTGCTACTAGTGCTGGTGGCATCGATGGCACAACGTGGAATAGTACCGCTGGTGCCTCTGCTGATGCCTCTACAGGAAATGGGCCATGCACAGAGGCCACGTCACTCGATGGGATATCTGTTCATACAACTCTCGTAACACTAGTTGGTTGTCTACTTGGAGGCATCCTGAAAAGAAACAGGTTTGTTATGGTCAAAAAGTTATACCTTCTAAGCTGACCAGGTGAGTTGAATCAAAGAGTTCATAAAGAGGACTCTTCAAAACACACACAAAATCAGTGTTTTCGTGCACTGAATTGGAAATCAGAAGTCAGGGTCCTTGTTTTTTCATACGTCAGTTGGCGCACCAACACTGGTTTCCCTAAACTGTTAACCACACTCACTACACTAAACACTAGATCCATTAAAAATAATGATCAGATTATTATGTTATGCGGTAGAACTGACTCCGTTAATACCAATTTGTCACAACCCGTCCCCCGGGGCCCATGCCGTGAAAACCCCAATCCTGCCTTCTATAGGCCAGGGGATAGCGACTAGCACCAAAGTGGTAATTCCCTAAAATTGGTAAGGCATTGACTTTATAATTTGAAAACAAACACACATGCAAGCACACATCCAGATACAAAACACCAAGTGAAAATTTATAACAAAAGAGTGTTGGAAGCTAAAGGGTGCCTGAATACAAGCCCAATAGTAAATTACTGGTCACTAAAAGTACAAGTACAACAGAATAAAAAAGGAAAAAAATAATTGGGTCATCCTACGGGGTTCCTACCTAAAGGGTAGGTAAATATTGCCTCATCAGCACTCCTCGTCTGTCCATCTCCTCCATGTAATGATTCGTCGTATGGTCCTACTCCGGTTATCGTCTAGTCCTTATTCTCTCAGCCTTAGTCAGTGTTATCCATTATCTGCATCCAACACAACAAGCTGCAGGCATAACCCATGTTGGGGTGAGTATAACAATACTCATTAGGTACCCCGAGACACTCTAGGTCTCGTAAAATCCAACAAGGAAAAACACAATGTATGAAATCAAAAGATAACCTTACTTAGGTATAATCCCATACATATACCAATGTTATCAAGAAATCCATCTCAATCATGAGGAAAACATAGAGGTTATGACTCAGATCGCACCAGGATTAATTCTATGGGTTCTGTTAAGTAACATTTCCAAGAACAATGCCGAACACCTCGTCTGCAGGATATATCCTCCTCTACCAAGTACAATGGGCTTTCTACGAAACACAGAGGTGCTTCCCACTAACATTGTAATATTGAGGTACTCCTCCCGTCGAGTACCATGGGTATGCCATTTCACACAGAGGCGCTCCCCACTGTGGGTCTGCAACATCACATAGAGGCACTCCCACTCATAGCCTGGCGAGGTACTCCTCCGGTCGAGTACCATGGGTCTGCCGAGTCACCAAGACTCTCCCCACTGGGCCAGTCAAGTCTCTCTGAGTCCGAATAGTCAGAAATCATCAATTCATAGCCAGCCACTAAGTCTTTGCACAATGCTCAATCATCTCTGAGAGGATATTCTCCACAAGCTACTGGTAGATACTCCAACAACCACGAAGTCCCATGAAGAAGTGTCTCAATGATCAGTCATGTCATAGGGGTCTTAAAGTAACAGACGACGCGTCAATCAGACTCCTGGTCTGTGACTTATTAGCCTTTTTTTCCTAGGGCCCCTATGGGATTAGTGTTTGATCCAACCTTACCATACCCAATCACAATCCAAAACATAGTGGGGTATCATCAATGAGATTGTCTCGCTCCATGATTTCTAGTGTCGCTGACAGTTCGTCAAACGTATGTTCTGTGCCAATGTTTTGTCTAAAAGTATGTAAATGGGACATTCTGGGACCGCGTCGGGTCCGACCGGGCTAGACTGTCCTGGCACGACTTGTTGGGTTCAGACTGACGGCTGCAAGGGGCTGAAGAGGCGGCTCATCCTCAGAGGGTGCTGCGAGGGTGGCTCGGCTCGAGGCAGCTCGCAAGGGCGGCTCGGGTGACTCGGAGATCTGCGATGATAGAACTGTGGCAACAGTATCTTGGCATGGCCCGAACAACATTTTGGCATGGTGGTGGTCCAGCTCGGATTGGCCTAGATTGATGCATGGCTTAGTGGATGGTGGAACGACCCCGAGGATGGCGGTGCGACTCAGTGGAAGGCGGAGGCACGACAGCTTGGAAAGCCGGATGGTGGTAGCACGGCGGCAAGACACGGCGATGGCCCGACATGGGGGTTGGTGCCGGGGAAGGGTGTAAACTTAGTCCCGCCACTGGCGGCTTGGACGGACACGAGGTTTGTTCAGCTAAAAGTGAGAAGGTCCACAGGGCGGCGCGAGTTGAGAAGGTTAAGGGTGGTTGCGCCGTTGCCTTCATCACCTTTGCCGCCTTCCTCCATTTCGAAGAACAGATCAAAGAAAAATGGCATAGGGGTCAGGCCATGTTCTTTTAGCCCGAACCATCCGCATTTAGAGAGGTTGAAAGAAGTTCACAATGAACGAATCATGAACGTGTATTGAAGATAGTTTAAAATAAAATTTCCCACAACACATTTCAATCTCTATTCCCAATCCCGCAAAAAAAAATTATAAGGGGAGAACATGGAAAGAGATAATCAAATAGAAATAAACTCTTACCTCGTTCGCATGATGACGATGGTGGAAGAAAGTAGTACTGTCATCGATTCACCGTAGATGAGGATGTCCCATGTCTGAATAATTTATGTGGAAGAAGGTCGAAGGGGGGTCTCCATTCTTCATTGGCAGAGTGTCCTTTGCCGGTGGAGCATTCTTTATGGAGGTACATGTTCTTCATTGATGATCATTCTCCCAAGATCTCATTCCTCACAATTCCACCAAATATTCCAAGGATAATAGATTAAATTCACTATTTAGTTCATTGTCTTAATTTCAATATAGCCTAACGAAACATCCATGTTGGAATATTAAATGTATATGCATTTTCAAAATTAATGTGTAGGAAGTTAAGAGGCTTCTTGACATTAATGAGGGGTTTGAGAGGATTTTCTCCATAATAAGGGGAGTTCAAGAGGTTTAGGCCTCAGGTGGTCCCCACCACCATATCCTCTTATGGGAGGTTAGGTTCGGGTGGTCACCAATTTTCATCTTCCACATGGTGGTTTAGTTCCAGATAACCCCACCTTATAAAACCCACATGGGAGTTGAAAAAAAAAAATTGCACAATTTTATTTTTATTTTTATTCCATCACAAAAAACCCAAAAACTAACTTTCACCCTCAACCAACTGCCATCGAGGTGAAGGTTTTCTTAAGAGAATATGGGTTCTGTGAGTTCAGTAGAGCACTCGGATTTCAATTCCAAGCATCGTTTTAAATGATATAAAAACTAGCTCATACATTTTTTGAATGTACCCAAAATAAAATTCAGAAATTCATTTTGGGCACTCCGGTCCTTAGAATCATGTGCCGTCAACATTCACGGACTCATAAAATTTCCATTTTTTTAAAACAATTACATGGATATTCTGGGTCATTATATAATTTATAAGATATAGAATTTTTAAACTCTTTCATGAAAAAGGAACATTTCTTTTAAATATTTTTACTGATCATTTTCAACTCTGTAAACATCCATTAAGGGATATTATTCTCTATGGAGGTTGATTTATTATGATACAAATCATCTATATTGTAATGATGGTTTTGTGATATGTATGACTATGGATGTGTTATTTTTATTCCATTGATGGTTTATGGATAAATTATTAATATTTCATATGCTTGTTTTAATATGAATGATTAGGTTATGTTTTACCCTTTTCAGTTGAGGAATGTGTTGGACTTAGTAATTGATGGGTGTAGCCTACTATAGATCCTTGATGCATCAGTAGGTTTTATGAGTCAAACTAGTGTCTTGGCACAATTCCTTAAACAAACCTTATTTGAATTCTTTTCATAAGGTGTTGACTATGTGGTTATTAAGTCTGGCATTATGCATTCCATAATTATAAAATTAGCTATTGATATTACATGTGATTATTCGACTAGTATAATATCCATGTGAATAAGTAAATGGGATTTTTTAATTTATATTTTCCATATTATGCTGAAGTTTATGTTTAACAAGATTTTAATTTGGTTTTATACATTTATTTAAATGTTTATTCTTATTTATGAATGTTTCTGTTATATTGTTATCCTTACTGATCATCTGATCTCACCCATTTCTATATTTTATTTTACCCAGGATTCAAAGAAGTATATTACAAATGACATACATAGGTAGTCTAAGGGATATGAATGTGGTCGATGGAGACAATGTTGTTGTTGTTTTTCATTTTATAATGTAATGTAATGATCTTATATATAATCAATTTTCGAACAATTCTAATCTGATTTTTCCTTTGGGACTTGATTCCTTGTAATCATGCAAATGTATTAAAATAATGTACCGACTATGGGTAACTAGGGTTGGGGCAGTACAGTTTCCCATGGTATATCATATCAGTGATATATATGATATTGATTCAATGGATGAGGATACATTTATGAATCTATTATCTATGTAGTTTTGTTATATGGGTTTTTGACATAGTATGGAAAAATGATCATATTATTGAAAAAAGTAGGACATTTTATTGTTTTTTATGATGTTAAAATCTCTCATTTCAAACGGTGTTCTCTAAATTCTATTTCGGATCATGATATTCCAATCAATAATCTTTGGTATGGAAGAAATTTAAATTAATGGAGAGATCTCACCATTTAAAAGTTTAAATTTTATATGAAACATGATCAATAGGATGAGATGATAGAAATGGTGTTTTATGATTACCATGTTTTACATGAAAACATATAAAAATGGAGATCTAGGTGTTATAAAAAAATTTATAATACAATGATGAAATAAAATGGTCATAAAACATGTTTTTAGGGTTGTGATATGTGTGATAAAATCATAGGGAATATATTTCTAATTATGTGAATTTATTCTGATGTAGAGTGTTCAGGAATTCAGTTCGCGATTCAAAAAAAAATGATCATGGTAGTAGTATGACCCATTATGATAAGCAACCATAAATCTATCGTAAATGGAATGATATTAGAAATTATTTGTATTGGATTCTAAATAATAGGATGAATGATGGGAAGTAACAATACTCTAAGAATTTTTGTAAGGTGATATCATAAGAATGTACATTAGTAGATGAAGGGTCATTGAATGAAAGGGTGATATTTATATTATTTGTTTATTCAGATTATACAAAACACTAATTTCAATTCTTCTATACAAATAAATTCATTTCTATTTAATTTTAATGAAAAATAAAAAATTTACCTTAAAATGTAGAATGAATTTTTAGTAAAAACACATTGTGTAGTATTATAGAAAATAAAATTTAAAAAAACCATGTTATATTCATTAGATGTAAATTCCTTATAAACCATGTTTTCATTCCCATTAAATAATTTAATGTGGTTATGTGTATATATTTGAATTTTTTTATCATGATAATATATATTTAATAGATTAGGAATATATTTTGCACAGTGAATTTTTTTGTATGATAATGATTTCATACTATTGAAAACATATTCTGAATCTTTGAAAATATTAAGAGAAATAAATGATTGAATATTTTCTCATGTTATTGAAAAAATGGAACTTATTATATTAATTATATCATGGTAGTAAAAGAATAAGAGGATGTTTTATAAATTTATCAAGTATTATACATTATCAAGAAGATGAGATTTCAACTAAATTTGTCTGTGATTATAATATAATTTCAAAACCCTATTATTGAAGGAATCTTGTATAATATTTGGAATAATAAATATCTTTAAAGAGATTCAAGAAAATGATTTCATTCATCCTAGAACATCAAAATGGGGTTCTCTAAAATTTCATAAAATAAATATGGTCCCCAATTTAATTGATATGATTTAAAATAATTGATTAAATAAATTTTATGAATAAGTATCAATTACCTCATATAAATTAATTCTTTGAGAAACTACGAGGAGCATAATATTTTTCTAAAGATGATCTAATTTATCGGTACCATTTTATGATTTGGATGGAGGATATCATACATTAGACATAATTTTATATTTTTTATGTGCATTATGATTTCTTGATTATAATTTTCGATTTATTAATTTCAATGATAATTTATAGAATATTATAAATTGGTATTTTCCCAAATACATGGATACATTTTTAGTTGTGTTTATGGATGATAGATTTTTATTCTAAAATTTATGAGGATTAAGATAAAAATATATATATTTATCAAAACACCCTAAATGAAAATAAATTATATATAAACATTAATAAATATGATGTTTGATTATATATTATTTCACTGTTGAGAATTTTTTATATATATTTATTTTATTATTATCGATAAAAAAACTAAATTGTATGGTAAATGTAAAAGACCCAAAAATATTATTTTTATTTAATGAGTTAAATGGACATTACTATTTTTTTGGAATAAAATTCATGGTTACGTAGACAACTAAATATATTAGGACAAATAGTTGGAAGATTATCTAGGGAATCTAATTTGGTTAATATATCTACAAATTAAAATAAATATTATTGAATACTACATTTCAAGTCCCACCATTATAAAATAGTGACATTCAAATATATAATGAGGCAATATTTTGGGGACTAGGTTATGTTTTAATGAACAATAAAATAGGAATTTCATATGCTTCAAATCAAATAAAACACCATTGCTCAAATTTTCTTTTACACCACCAAGAAATACCAACTCTTGTATTCTCATTATAAATATCAAGACATCATTTATATTGATTAAAGTGTGAAATATATAGTGATCATAAAATATTTATATATATATTCACATTGAGATAATTGAAAATGATTTATAAGTGGTGGTTGGGTTTTATAAAAAAATTACAACTATAATATTGAATATAATCCAAGTAAATAAAACAGTGTTAGTGGTTCATTGATATGAAAATTTACTACATCATTAACATTACTACATATAGAACATGATCTTCTAGATAGTTAATTTTTTAATGATGAATATAAATTTTGTATGTATGAAATAAATATTTTTTCTTTTAGATGGTAGTATAATTAGATTTGTTATAAAATATCAATAAATCTCTGATTAAATTTATTATTTTATAGGTAAATAATTATAATTAATTTATTATAGTAACTTAATTAAATTTAATATTGAATGATATGATGTTTTTATATTATTAATTTTGGGATTATGTGAAGATATGTTCTGCAAATTACTATTTATTAAGGCTAATAGATGTATATTTTAAATTAATCTAGGTATAAAAAAATTTAAATTATATTATGAAAATTTCTTGGTGTTGGAATTAAATAATATATAAAAAATTTAAAATAATATATTAGAATATGAATGATTTTGATGTTCATATATAATTATCAATGGATATGATTTACCATTTTCATATTAATGGGTGGTATTGGGAGAATACATCCAAGGTCATTTGGGGTATTATTATAAAATACATCTCAAGGTAAAAAATTCTATATGGTTTATTTTATGATTATTTAACTATATCTATGTATATTCAAATCATTTGTATAATACGACCTTAAATCAAAACCATCGATATTATGTTATTAAAATTATTATATTACAAATATTCCTAATATATAATTTATGATCATGATCATTGGTCAACCTATAATTTTTTGAAAACAATTTATATGTCATTGGCTATTGAATAAAATTTTATTACAGAATTTAATCCTCAATATGAAGGAAGGATAGACAAAACAATTATAAATTTGGATTATATAAATCATGATTATTCAAAATAGTATCAGGGAATTTTGAATCATCATCTATCCATGGTTTAATTTTCGTACTATAATAGTTTCCATTCAATTATACAAATAATTTCTTTTCATGTATTACTGAAAAAGTGGACTAAGACTACATGTCGTTGTCATGAAGGTGGGGAATTAAAGACGATGTGGTCAGAACAGGTAGTGGAAATGGTTGAGAACATAATGTTGATTCTGTATCACATAATGATAGCACAGATAAGACAAAATGTAATTTACATAACCATAATATGTGTATTTATTTTGAGTTAGGTGATCATGTTTTTCTCAATACATTTGAAGGTAATAGTGTTGGAAATTTGTCTAATATGGAATGTTGTGTCTTTTGTTTTTTACGTTAGAAAATACTATAATAAATTGGTTCTATATTATTTCAAGTTCCCTTTCCTTCAAAAATAACTATGTTAAATGGCAGATTTCATTTTTAATTTTTAGGAAAATATAATACAGTTCGATCTCACGTTTCGATCCCTGATGTTGTTAATTTGAAAAAACCGTAAAGAAATTGAACAACAAGTAATAATTATTACCATAAAAAATAAAGGTTTATAGAATAATTTTATTCACCATGATATGATTATTTAGATACACAACGTGATTGAATAAGAAACAGGGGATTAAAAATATACAAGAATTAAAAAAATATACTTGTTTAAGTAATTAATAAAATTTTGAGGACGTAAATAACAATAGGGGGAAGAATGAAAAACCCCTGATATATTAAGATATATCATTTTTAGGTATTAATTTTATTCATTAAAAATACTTTATAGAGTTATATTCAATATTATAATATTATTAAATCATTCACTCATAAGGGAAAAAATTTGATCCTAAAAATAATGTTTTCATATATTTTATGGTTTTGTAAAATATTTATTTTAAAATTAATAAATATTCATATATAAAATATCTAACATCATATTTATATTCATCATATTAGAATTATTTGAGGATTAGATTTTAATAACCATCCATATGTGTTTATTTGTCATTGAATAGTAAAAAATTTATTTTTATTGAAAACAGTATTTTCATCACGATAGTATAAAATTTTATATTTATATAAATATTTTACAATAATAAAAAGTTCACGTATATTATTAAAAATCCAATAAATATATTTATATTTATATTTATACTTGAACTTTGTTTTAAAAAATTTGTATACTGAAGAATGATTTTTTTTAAAAAAAATGCTTATTATCTTGATTCTTTGGATTAAAATTAAATTTAGTTATTCCACTTATATTATTTGAATTTTAGTAATTCGATTACATTTTTTGAATCATCATAATTTATATTTTGTTATAATATCAACCGAATTTTTTTATTATATATATTAGCTGATTTGGGGTATAATTTTATTAAAGATGCACACATCACACCCATAAGCCAGAAAGGTAGGCCATAACCCCACCATGGATATACAAACCATCACGCATTATTTATACATTACATTGACCGATTGCCCAATTAAAATGAATCCCATTACATTTCACAATTTCCTAATAACTGGAATGAAAGTCCCCTTCAGCATCAAGCCGACATCATGTCTGCACCACAATCTACATGTGTCACCACTTACCTGTGTCATGCCTGAATCTCCACCTACTTGTATTATGCTTGTGTCACCACCTAAATTCATCATACCTACATAATCATATTCTTAGAGTAATTTTCTACCAAATTTATTTGAAAGGATGTCAGGCTGAGGAATACAGGGAGCTATTACAACTCAAGAGATCCATCAAATGAAAATAATTTTTGATTATAATTATTAGAAAAATCCGTAAAAATATGTTATAATTGATATGGTTAAAAATAGGTTTATTAGGTTATTAATCATAAATGAAATGTGAAAAATGACCTATATACATGTAAAATTATATTTTATGATATTATTTCAAATAAATATTATCATTGTTAATCATTTTAAAAATTTAAATCCATTTTTTATGATTAATGTATGAATACATTGTGGTAATTTTAAAAAAATATAATTCTTTCCTCTCCCACGTATATAAATGGATACACCTTATCATCCCAAATAAAAACTTCAAGAGCCTTTTAGTTTACAAAATATTTTGATAAATATAATAATTACATCCCTAACAATGTCATAGGTGACTTGGTTTAATCTTAAAACCATCTTAGGAGGTCTTTTTGTGTAATCCCCAAGAGGTTTTCTAAAGAAGAGGTATTTAATTTAACCATTTATTAAATTTATTAATTCATAAAAATAGTTAAAATATATTTAAAATATGTTTCATTGATAGAAAATTCCATATAATGACATGTTATTAATTTTATTGATTAAAATGTATCATTCTCTCCATTCCTTCAAATGGTAAACAAAACCATCATTCATGTGTATAAAAGACATCCACCTCACAGATAGATATTAGTGTTTTCCCTCGCTTCTTCTCACGGCTAGTTAAAATGATATATTTATGGAACATATATCACATAAATTAAATATTTATTATTATAAAAATTTAATATATATATATATATATATTCTTTCTTTCATTTTCATCCATTGACATATGATAATGTCATTCAGGTGAAGGTCTTGATTACCATCTCCACAATGGGATAGGATTTTTTATTCCTAAAAACATCAAATGGAAACTATTCACACACACACACACATATATATATATATATATAATGAAATTATATAATAATTATTATATAAACATAATTATAAAATCATAAAATTCTTTTTAACTAAATTCTTTCAATCTCATTGAAAAATGAAATCGTTACTCATCCATATCTATGACCTACCATCTCTATGATTTTAGAGAAATTTATTTTTCATAACCATAATTCATGGTTGGTTATCAAAGAATAATTATTTTATAAAATTAATTTTCATTTTTTGATGATGGAATTTTGACCACATAAAAATATAATCAACATAATGAAGTGATTTTGGAATTAAGTGTTAAATATTAGAAAAACATCATATATCAGTTTTAAATATTACGTAATAATATATAATATGGTAATCAATAAAATAAAAGTAATAATAAAAATGAAAAAGGTTTTTAATAATGTAAATAATTATGGTTGTTTTATTTTTTAGGATCGTAAACGATGTACATGATGAGTCTGACTCGATGCAGGGTATAATTTATATTAATACATCATTCTAAATGTGTTATCGATTTTTTTTTCTAATCCTCTTAATTATAAATGAATAATATTAAGATACTTTTATGAATGCATTCTTAATGACTTAATTTAATATGCAGATTCCATTAATTTCACTTTACACATTCTTTTAATTATTTTAGCAAGGAATATTGTAAGTAATTAACAAGAACCATTTTTATTAAAAGTCAAATGGAATGTCCAATATTATCATATTAAATGTTAATGGTAATTCACAACACCCATATTGAAATTATTTTATGAATTGATTCATTTTTAATATATATTATTTTCAAAAAATATAAACAAAATATCCCATTATTCTAAGTAATTCCAAAAATATTTCTTCATAGAATGGATATTTAAATATTATTAAATGACTAATAATGCATGTGAAATAATTTTAACAAAATATCAATGAAAATGTAATAATTTACATATTATGATTATGATATGGTTTATAAGATTATTTTAAAATTAATGGTCACCCATATATATCTTCTAATGATGGATGATCATGAAATTTCATATGATTCTGGATGATATGGATATAACTATACAATGAATTTGGTAAATGGGAATGATAAAATAATGTATTGTTTTCTCCATATATATTGTTGAAATTTTTTTGGTTGTTTCTTCTATTAGATTGAGTGATTATAAGAGTGAAATTAAAATGATATATCATCAATCATACTTTATTTATCTATGCCTTCTATGGGGATTTATTAAAATCATATTCTTCCACATTGTGAGACAAAGATATTATGTGTAAATTTATTTGTATGGTATATCATAATGTAGAATTTAATAGTGATATTTTAATGATTGAAGTTAAACCATCATGAAACTAATTTTCTATTGACATTTATTTTGATATGTTTTATAAAATTATTTAAATTATATGTTTTTATCCTCCATAATAAAGTGGTCTTTAGTACCAAAAACAACAATGACGATAATCTAGGTAGACTATGCCTCAAATAATTTTTTTGAGATTGTTTTTTTTCTTATTGGGGATTGAGATTAAAGGTATTTTATTACTCAAAAAATAAAAAATTTAATAGATGTTATGGACAGAATAGAGTAAAATGAAACATTTATAATCAGAATATTTGTTTTATACTAAAAAAGTGAACATCAATAATAAAAAAATAAAAAATAAAAAATTTATTTGAATAAAATTATTTTTTACAAATATATCAATAGATGTGGGAACTATTATGAAGTGTGATGGTATATAAGTAAAAATAATGTGGAATACATTATCGATAAAATAAGGCCATAATAGAAAAGAAAAAAGGGTTGATATTGAAGTTAGACACATTTTGTGGTGTAAATAAGAGAATAAATTGATAAAATAACTTCTATGAAGTCATAAAAATGATTACTATTTTTAATGAATGTTTGGAAATGTTTCAGTTATTTAAATAAATGATACATTAACAATTATTCTAAAATGTAAATGTAAAATGTGAATGTTAAATGGTTCAAGATTGAATATAAAATAAAATAAATTTATGATATCAATATCATGATTTGATTAGTTATTTTTATTATTAATAATGATTATTAGAGGAGAATCAAGTACTAAAAATAATGGATATTTAGGTTTTGTGCCAAGGGTTAAAAAATATAGATACACAAGTAAAAACAGGTTTGACATGGCTTCCATAAAATGTAAAATTAATCAAATATAGTGAATGATAATAGAGTATTATAATGATAAAAGTGGTTATACTAGAGAAGAATCTCCACCAAAGAAGAAGGATGACCATGTAAATGGATAAAAATTAGAAATAACGATTCCATAATCGAAAATGATAATGTATATTGATCATGTTGAAAAGAATGATTTTAATTTTCTTTTCAAATAAACTACTTTTACTCTTAATAATATTGAAGTTTTTAATAAACCAATTCATGTTTGTTAATAACGTACATATATGGAGAGGTGTGGTTAAAGAATGTCAGATGAGTGTTTAACATTTTTTTTTAATTTGAGTAATTTTTTTTAGATCCATATCAAAAAATTATTTCTCATATATTATAGATTATTCATATTGAATATTTTTCGAATAATTATTTTTGTTATTTTTTCATGTAATTGAAGTTGAATCAAAAAATGGGATTGAATATATGATGTGATTCATATAATATGATAAGAACAAACATTATATATAAATAATTGATTATTTAAAAGGGAAAAAATACTTAATAAATATTATTTAATGGAATCCATGAGTGTTAAATTTGAATAGAATGATTACATATTTTTATTATATGTTATTATATATATAATTCTTGAAATCACTAAAAAAATATGACGTGTTTTGATTTCCATTATTTAAATTCAATTTGGATTATTTTAAATTTTGTTACTGAAGGTGGAGTGAAACTTTAATAAAGTTGTGAAAAAATACATTTTCAAGGCCATGAAAATATTTTAATTCAAGATTAATTATTGATTATAATATTTAATTTAAATATGAACTTACAACCACTAAATTAGTGAAGATATATTTTGAGTCATATTTTGCCTTGTATATCTACATGTTTGATGTCAAAATTTATTTGTCATTTTTTCTGAAGAAGCTACACCATATAGATTTAGAGTTCACAAGATGTTGTTAAACTAATTAGGAAATATTTCTTAGAAACATTGTGTAGAGACCCATATCTTGACATACATGGACATTACATTACTTTTGCGGAATACTTAGTACATAACAAAAACACACACACAATGATCGTAATAGTTTAGTGTCTTTGGAAACTCGGAACGTAGTCTTCTAATCGTGGTGAAAGATCTTCAATATCTCCCATAAAGATCTTCCCTTTTTTTTACCTAAAACCTTTCTTTATATCCTGGGGAAAAGAAAACATAAAAGGGTGAGCTCAAATGCTCAGTAAGGGTATACAAAAGAAAAATCAATCACATCATATTCATAAGAACATAACTTTTTGGAAATCTTAACCTGCAAAAGAGAGCATAATATCTTAACATGGAACAAATCATAGAAGTGAAAATGAGATCCCCATAATCATAACATAAAACTTGAAACTTTGTGGCATGCACACATAATCATGGAAAATCATTTCTTGTTAGTCATGACTCATTGCCAAGACTATCTTAGTGGACAAAGTCCCTTTCTGAACCGAGTTCACTCCTCGTTTCAGTCCTGTATCACTGAACCGAAATAACCTTCCGTTCCAGCCATGTCTATCTCATGAGATATTAAATCATTACCCAATGCATTGGAGGGAGATATAGGTCCCACCCATCTTATAATGAATCCTTTCTTATGTGTGCCACATAATCATAAAACATACATCATCGCATAACACATGTAACAAAAATGGGATTCTTGAAACATCATGACATCATAAATCAATTCATATAAGATAAAGGAATTCATAAACATAATTCCATCACAACATAGTCAAATCAATGTAATAATAGGGATAAAAACAGAACCCTTTATTATCTTAGATGGAAAATAATTTTGATAAAACACTTGAACTCCATTCTTGAGGAAAATATCCTTTCTTCTTCAAAAACATTTTTCCTTTCATAACATGTCATACCAATTTAAAATAAAAGAAGTTGATTAAAAATAAACTTGAAAACTTTTAAAGGAAGCTTCTTGGAAATAATGTTTTAAAAATCCATTCATTCCGTATAAGTTAAAAAAAACATTCTTCGTACTTTTGTCGGAAAAGTCAAAAAGTACCTCGTATGACAAAAGATTCCTTTCATAGATATTACTAAAAACTCACCGAAGGGTAAAAATGGATTTAAACAATTTTAGGTGGATGAAAATAATATTACATATTGATGAAACATGGATGTGGATGATAAAATACACCCCAGTAATTACCAAAGTAAAAACAATCTCGGATAAAAGTGAGATTGTGATATTTCCCTTACCTTAGGTCCGATTTGCTTTGTTCGTGTCCGAAGCTCCTGTATAATGGTTTAAATAATGTTATTGACTTTTTACAGAATCATACATATTGATATGATATCATATATGGTCATATTATTAGCTTCTTGTTAGTAATATTTCATTGTTACTTGTTACTCAGGTCTTTATAACTTTTTGTTCTTATGCGTGTTTTGTCGAATAAATTCTTATTCTTATCTTTAGGTTATAGATAATTCATTTACAGAATGGTATTAGTGTATTATATACCATATTCATTCATTCAATTCATTTATATAATCATTATGAAATGAAGATCATGTAGAACGAGTCGCATCACATCGTGGAGACGGTATTCCGTACATACGCACGAGTGATGATATCGTTCCTATGATCGTGGAATTGTATTGGAGTATATATATATATTATTTCAGTATCAATATTACTTCATAATAATCATATATAGTTACTCATTACACCATTATACCCATCCTTGTAAAGTGATGGTGGAAAAATAGATTACACCACGGCGTGGAGACGGTATTCCGTACGTACGCACGCGCGGTGATTTCTTTTTCCGTAGGATGGATAGATTGTGAAATAGGGTTGTTTCATACTTATAATAACATATCCGTATATGAGTAATACTGATGTTATTACTTCATATTGAAACAACCTAAGAAGGAGAAGTGGAAGAAGAAATAAAGATGAAAGAATTGGTAACGGTAATTACCTCTTCTTTGAATAGCCTCTTTGAGACCTCCTCTTAGGGAACTAAAATTGGTCTTTGAGGAAGACCAGAACCTCTAGGATGTTTCTAGGGAAGTGGATAAGGGAAAATTGCAGGGGTTGGCCGAGCTTGAGTGCTAAATTTGGTGTGAGGAGGAGGGGGAGGAGGTGCCCTTTTATAAGGGAGGAGAGGGGCACCTTAGAAATATCTCAAAATATTATTTTATATTAAAGTCAAAATCGGTTTATAATGGCTCCAAAGGGTCTTATTTCGAAGCTAAGGTGGGGATGGGCCGAAATCCTATCATCCAATAGGATTTAGACAAGTTTAGGGTATTATTTTAACCTTATCAATTAGATTTAACTCTAAGTTAAATAATTTAACTTTTACCATGTCTTTTTGTTTTCTTTCACTATATGGTTAATAAACTTACTATAACATGCCAAACGAACCCCAAATTGTTTATTATTAATATATATATCCTTAGCTAAGTCATTTGGCCGAACCTTAGATTTTTAGGAATAAAATAACAATTAATAATATAATATTTGATTTAAAAACTATTTTGTGTCAATTTTGACACTATTTGATATATGATTTTTGTGAAAGTCATAACAGAATTATATGTTCGAACCATGTTGATTAAATCAACATTAATATATCATAGTAACCTAGAAAATTAGTGGAATTCATAAAAAGTCTTAAATTACATTTATTTTGGTATTTATATTATCAATTATGTCAATATTTCATTAATAAGATAATTACTGCATCATCTTTGTGTCATAAATAAATTAAATTATTTGATGTCTAAAAATTACAAATAAACTACCATCATGTAGGAAAGATTTTTAGCTTTCTAATTAATATTTACAATCGAATGTATCTTATGTATAACCCCATATTATAAATGATTTACTTATTAAACTTTGATTTTAACTGTTTTAACCCTTCTTTAAATAAATTAATAATAAATGTCCTAATCTAATCCAAGTGGACCTAAATGGTCATATTTTATTCCTAAGTTTGTTTTTGGTCTAATTACACTTGTCCAATAGAATTAGGACATGTGTTAGCGTAATATTAATATCATATTTACCCTTAGTTACCCTATTTACTATTAACCGCTGTAAAAAAAGTAAAAAGTTACTATTCACCAAAAATTATTTTCATCTCATTGAACCACATTTTAGTCCTTGATATTAACCGTGTCTCTCGGATTTTCGAAATTCCATTCACAGAAGCGGTAAAATTACGTTTTATGAAAAATTCAGTTTTTTTTAACTACCACTTAGTAGTTTCACTATTCATCAAAAATTGATGTCTTTCAGAAAAATGCCAAAATTTAATCCTAAGCTATATTTTATATTCCGAATTCAAAAATAAAGTCTATTTTACCAAATTCATAACATAGAAGTTGAATTAATTAATTTTATAATTAAATCCCGCTGTTAAAACAAATAGCGTGTTTTTTAGGAAACAAAATCTATCAAAAGATTGACACTTGATTATGTCTGGTTTAAATGTGAAATTACAACCAATGACCAACATTGTATTAAATTGTAAAAATATATTCTAAATATACTTTAAAACCACTCAAATTAATAATTTATCACTATTAATTATTTCGATTAAAAAAATTGTTTTTAATTATAATTTAGTAATTTTCACTATTCATTAGAATATGAAAGTTATCCGAAAAGTACCAAAATTTCACCTTAGGCTAAATTCGATACTCCGAATCCAAAAATGAAGTCCATTTTGAGAGCTAAAATTTCTAAAATTTAAAAAGTGGTTATTACTATTCATAACGGCTAGTTTTAATAATATTTTAATAGAATATCGTTGTTTCGTGAAACTCAGTATTGCGTACTACACACGCTATCGAGGAAGGTTGTGATTGCGTGTAATGAAAGGAAACTCAAGGATGCGTATTGTGTAATCTCCTTTTGGTGTAGCGTACAACACAAGACATTAATAAAATTAAAAAGATTATTTTTCATAAAATCTCGTGTTGTTACATTCTACCCCCCTTAAAATGAATTTCGCCCTCGAAATTCGTCGAGGTTATAAATGGTTTACTATTTGAAAGTTTCTTTGATAGAAACCCACATCGTAAAAAAGGAATACCAAAACCAATCTTTAAAAACAAAAGTATGAAACGTAACGGTTACCCAAATAAACTAATCACTGGGTTTCTACATAGGTGAAAATATGGATATGGAAGAGAAATCTAACCATCATGTTCTGATGGAGAGTGGTAGAGAACATGGCTATGGAAAAGCTAGAAATCACAAATCCATAAATTTGTGACGATCTAAGCTACCATCTGATTAATCAGATATAAGGTCACTATGACAACATTTTTTTTTTGGTTTTCAAGATCGTTTCCCTAAAGTTGAAGAATTTGAATTAGAATAAATACTTACTTTATTTTGGTACAATCTCACTGTTGTTCATGCCTTGAACAATTTCTACTTCATCTCTTAAATAAATGAAGTTGAATTTGTTATTCGTGAAGTGTTAGCAGATCATGTGATAGAATGACGAGTCATTCCATCTGTCTCAAACAAAAGGTTAGCAAAAATTATATACATAAGTCGATCTATAGTGAGATTAATCACATATGGTTCCTAAAATGGAATTATATATCATACTGCTTAATATAATAAAACTAGTTTCTACTAAATAGGGACTTCCTGTAGGCCAGTGGTAGGCGATAAAGGCCAGTCGCACTTCGGTTGTGGGTTCGATTCCTACAGCCTTGTCCGACGCGATGGGTTGTCGCTCGTCCTGCAGGTTGTCCTTTTTCTAAAACTATAACATCCCATCAATAATATCGAAAAAACTTCTATCCTTAAACAATACTGACTTATGTCCAACATAATCCATTCTAGTCTTTAGGCTTATCCATAATACTGCAGTCCACTTTCATAACATAGTGAAAATGATTACCAGAGATTTAATACCATTGTTGAACCCCATATATCATAAGATATGTTTTGTTGGTCACATTCCAAACATTCAAAGGCCTTAATCATGTATTCTCTTGAATACCTTAGTGAAAACATGAATGCAGTTTAAAGTTAACACTTTCCACATACCAAAATCCTCAAAATTCTATATACTCAAACCATGATATCACTTAGTCCTTATATAAATCATGAGCTCATGCATACAATAAAACATCTCATTATCGTCTTATCCCTTCATTATGCGCATATCATCTACTTTCCAAAAATACTGGTACCATTCATCACATACTTTCAAAACTTAAGGAAATGCAACAATGTAACAATCCTTAGATGTCTCTTTATCCCATAGTACCATGAGATTACTTATACAACATTACACTTGATAAACATGTAATCATTCCACTACATTCTTAAACCATTGACTGAGCTTCAACAATTCTTTCATCTCACATATCATTTGTAGTCTCTTCATCATCATCCACATAAATACATCCCATACGAACATACTGATTATCTTCATGAGACTTTCCCTTAGGGCATTGGTTTGCATAATGCCCGTACATTCCACATTTAAAACATTTAACCATTGTTGATGTCGTAGCAATACCATTATCCTCATCCCTGGTGTTAACTGAACCTTTTCCTTTGCACTTACTGGCTTTGTGTCCTTCTTTTCCACACCCAAAGGATGTTCCAGTTCCTTTGAAACATTCTCCTTGATGTCTCTTCCCACATGATTTACATAGGGGAAATTGAACTTTCTTTCCTCTATGATCATCATGAAATTCCATCTTTCTCTTATTAGCCGAGTCCGGAAACTTACCAAATTTTACTTTATTGATCATATTATGAGATTGCTGATTCGGCATAATAATGATGTTTGGACTTCCAAATCCCATTTCATTTGGTTTCTCATGAATAATATCATTCCATTGTCCATCATATCCTCCATTATCGTGAATCACCTTATTTCCAGCCATTTTCTAAAACCCAAAAAGAATAGTGTGAGTGGCAAAAATCATAATAAAGGGGGAGTAACTTAAATATCTAACATCTTTGGTTTAATCTAATATCGTTACCATAGTTCTAGGACTATATCCTATACGTATACTTATCCATAGGGGCATCCCTAGACATACCTTAGAAATATCTCTAGGGATATCACTAACGTTTTCGCATCCTAGTTTCCAAAGGTTGACTAAACCTTTCCTCTGATACCAACTGTAGCGGTCTAGAATTACTTCCAGTGGACTACAATTGATACCTATCAGGGAACTCCATGGGCGGCTACACCCCCTGGGCGGGACACACCACCATCCCCAGTGGCAGCCATTTCCTCATGAAGCCCTTGGGCGGAGAGCCATGCTTCGTCCAACGCTCACATGTGAGAGTTCCCAAGGATCGGATACATTCCTACCTCCTTTGCCTCTGATACCAACTGTAGAGACCCATATCTTGACATACATGGACATTACATTACTTTTGCGGAATACATAGTACATAACAAAAACACACACACAAGGATCGTAATAGTTTAGTGTCTTTGGAAACTCGGAACGTAGTCTTCTAATCGTGGTGAAAGATCTTCAATATCTCCCATAAAGATCTTCCCTTTTTTTTACCTAAAACCTTTCTTTATATCCTGGGGAAAAGAAAACATAAAAGGGTGAGCTCAAATGCTCAGTAAGGGTATACAAAAGAAAAATCAATCACATCATATTCATAAGAACATATCTTTTTGGAAATCTTAACCTGCAAAAGAGAGCATAATATCTTAACATGGAACAAATCATAGAAGTGAAAATGAGATCCCCATAATCAGAACATAAAACTTGAAACTTTGTGGCATGCACACATAATCATGGAAAATCATTTCTTGTTAGTCATGACTCATTGCCAAGACTATCTTAGTGGACAAAGTCCCTTTCTGAACCGAGTTCACTCCTCGTTTCAGTCCTGTATCACTGAACCGAAATAACCTTCCGTTCCAGCCATGTCTATCTCATGAGATATAAAATCATTACCCAATGCATTGGAGGGAGATATAGGTCCCACCCATCTTATAATGAATCCTTTCTTATGTGTGCCACATAATCATAAAACATACATCATCGCATAACACATGTAACAAAAATGGGATTCTTGAAACATCATGACATCATAAATCAATTCATATAAGATAAAGGAATTCATAAACATAATTCCATCACAACATAGTCAAATCAATGTAATAATAGGGATAAAAACATAACCCTTTATTATCTTAGATGGAAAATAATTTTGATAAAACACTTGAACTCCATTCTTGAGGAAAATATCCTTTCTTCTTCAAAAACATTTTTCCTTTCATAACATGTCATACCAATTTAAAATAAAAGAAGTTGATTAAAAATAAACTTTAAAACTTGTAAAGGAAGCTTCTTGGAAATAATGTTTTAAAAATCCATTCATTCCGTATAAGTTTAAAAAAACATTCTTCGTACTTTTGTCGGAAAAGTCAAAAAGTACCTCGTATGACAAAAGATTCCTTTCATAGATATTACTAAAAACTCACCGAAGGGTAAAAATGGATTTAAACAATTTTAGGTGGATGGAAATAATATTACATATTGATGAAACATGGATGTGGATGATAAAATACACCCCAGTAATTACCAAAGTAAAAACAATCTCGGATAAAAGTGAGATTGTGATATTTCCCTTACCTTAGGTCCGATTTGCTTTGTTCGTGTCCGAAGCTCCTGTATAATGGTTTAAATAATGTTATTGACTTATTACAGAATCATACATATTGATATGATATCATATATGGTCATATTATTAGCTTCTTGTTAGTAATATTTCATTGTTACTTGTTACTCAGGTCTTTATAACTTTTTGTTCTTATGCGTGTTTTGTCGAATAAATTCTTATTCTTATCTTTAGGTTATAGATAATTCATTTACAGAATGGTATTAGTGTATTATATACCATATTAATTCATTCAATTCATTTATATAATCATTATGAAATGAAGATCATGTAGAACGAGTCGCATCACATCGTGGAGACGGTATTCCGTACATACGCACGAGTGATGATATCGTTCCTATGATCGTGGAATTGTATTGGAGTATATATATATATTATTTCAGTATCAATATTACTTCATAATAATCATATATAGTTGCTCATTACACCATTATACCCATCCTTGTAAAGTGATGGTGGAAAAATAGATTACACCACGGCGTGGAGACGGTATTCCGTACGTACGCACGCGCGGTGATTTCTTTTTCCGTAGGATGGATAGATTGTGAAATAGGGTTGTTTCATACTTATAAAAACATATCCTTATATGAGTAATACTTATGTTATTACTTCATAATGAAACAACCTAAGAAGAAGAAGTGGAAGAAGAAATAAAGATGAAAGAATTGGTAACGGTAATTACCTCTTCTTTGAATAGCCTCTTTGAGACCTCCTCTTAGGGCACTAAAATTGGTCTTTGAGGAAGACCAGAACCTCTAGGATGTTTCTAGGGAAGTGGAGAAGAGAAAATTGCAGGGGTTGGCCGAGCTTGAGTGCTCAATTTGGTGTGAGGAGGAGGGGGAGGAGGTGCCCTTTTATAAGGGAGGAGAGGGGCACCTTAGAAATATCTCAAAATATTATTTTATATTAAAGTCAAAATCGGTTTATAATGGCTCCAAAGGGTCTTATTTCGAAGATAAGGTGGGGATGGGCCGAAATCCTATCATCCAATAAGATTTAGACAATTTTAGGGTAATATTTTAACCTTATCAATTAGATTTAACTCTAAGTTATATAATTTAACTTTTACCATGTCTTTTTGTTTTCTTTCACTATATGGTTAATAAACTTACTATAACATGCCAAACGAACCCCAAATTGTTTATTATTAATATATATATCCTTAGCTAAGTCATTTGGCCGAACCATAGATTTTTAGGAATAAAATAACAATTAATAATATAATATTTGATTTAAAAACTATTTTGTGTCAATTTTGACACTATTTGATATATGATTTTTGTGAAAGTCATAACAGAATTATATGTTCGAACCAAGTTGATTAAATCAACATTAATATATCATAGTAACCTATAAAATTAGTGGAATTCATAAAAAGTCTTAAATTACATTTATTTTGGTATTTATATTATCAATTATGTCAATATTTCATTAATAAGATAATTACTGCATCATCTTTGTGTCATAAATAAATTAAATTATTTGATGTCTAAAAATTACAAATAAACTACAATCATGTAGGAAAGCTTTTTAGCTTTCTAATGAATATTTACAATCGAATGTATCTTATGTATAACCCCATATTATAAATGATTTACTTATTAAACTTTGATTTTAACTGTTTTAACCCTTCTTTAAATAAATTAATAATAAATGTCCTAATCTAATCCAAGTGGACCTAAATGGTCATATTTTATTCCTAAGTTTGTTTTTGGTCTAATTAAACTTGTCCAATAGAATTAGGACATGTGTTAGCGTAATATTAATATCATATTTACCCTTAGTTACCCTATTTACTATTAACCGCTGTAAAAAAGTAAAAAGTTACTATTCACCAAAAATTATTTTCATCTCATTGAACCACATTTTAGTCCTGGATATTAACCGTGTCTCTCGGATTTTCAAAATTCCATTCACAGAAGCGGTAAAATTACGTTTTATGAAAAATTCAGTTTTTTTAACTACCACTTAGTAGTTTCACTATTCATCAAAAATTGATGTTTTTCAGAAAAATGCCAAAATTTAATCCTAAGCTATATTTTATATTCCGAATTCAAAAATAAAGTCTATTTTACCAAATTCATAACATAGAAGTTGCATTAATTAATTTTATAATTAAATCCCGCTGTTAAAACAAATAGCGTGTTTTTTAAGAAACAAAATCTATCAAAAGATTGACACTTGATTATGTCTGGTTTAAATGTGAAATTACAACCAATGACCAAAATTGTATTAAATTGTAAAAATATATTCTAAATATACTTTAAAACCACTCAAATTAATAATTTATCACTATTAATTATTTCGATTAAAAAAATTGTTTTTAATTATAATTTAGTAATTTTCACTATTCATTAGAATATGAAAGTTATCCGAAAAGTACCAAAATTTCACCTTAGGCTAAATTCGATACTACGAATCCAAAAATGAAGTCCATTTTGAGAGCTAAAATTTCTAAAATTTAAAAAGTGGTTATTACTATTCATAACGGCTAGTTTTAATAATATTTTAATAGAATATCGTTGTTTCGTGAAACTCAGTATTGCGTACTACACACGCTATCGAGGAAGGTTGTGATTGCGTGTAATGCAAGGCAACTCAAGGATGCGTATTGTGTAAGCTCCTTTTGGTGTAGCGTACAACACAAGACATTAATAAAATTAAAAAGATTATTTTTCATAAAATCTCGTGTTGTTACACATTCTCTCAGGGATGTGGATTTATTCCCTTAATAAGGGGGAAAAGAGAATGGGTGAGAAAAAAAATAGAGAAGATGTTTTTTCATGTTGATAAAATTTACAAAATTAAAATTGATTCCCCTAAACTTATTGTATTAATATTCTTGAAAAAATCTTTTATATTTTATTTTATTATAATTAGATAGAACCATAATATATTTTTGAGAAACAACCCATATTGTGATCAATTTTTATAATGATGAATATAACATTGAGAAAAAAATAAAATAAAATATTTTCAATAGAACAAAGAGTTTTTTGGTTTATATGTTTTTAATAATTATTTAAATATGTATTCCATGGGGAACATGCATGAAAATGTCAGAATCAATCCAATTAAGAAGAAAAATATGGTACCTAATAATTGATGTTCAAACCAATTAAGGATTCCATTGAAAACAAAAAAGGAATATCATAAAATGTTTTTTCAAATGAACCTGGAAGAGTTTGACACTCCATTTTGAGAAGATCAAAAACAAAATATTGATTTTGATGATCCTAATGTTGAATAACTATGCTAATTATCTGTCAAATAAATTATTAACCACTTAAAATTGAATTAGACTATGTTAACATAGAATGTTGATGCATAAACTCTACATTATGATAAATTTGAGAACCAATAACATATATAAAAATAATTATTGAGGTTACTAGTGTTATTATTTGACCATTCCGATATTAAAATGCATGGGGTCTATTATAATTCATTAATATTAAATAATACATAAAGGATTGGAGAAACATGACATAATATTTGAATGAGATGATAGATCAGTTTTTTAGTGTAATTAATCATCAGTATATATGATTCAATTATAATGGAAATAGTTCAAAAATGGATAAGAATTATACTTGTAATTACTATAAATAATCCAGTCTATATATATGCATGTTGATGATATTTAATAATTACATAGATTACATGAAGTGTAATTGATATTATTCAAATGATTCTATAATATTTATGTTCTAATGAAAATTTCATTGAGTCCAATAATATCCATAATAATGATTCCATAATAGGTTAGGATCAAGAGATACTTTATAATGATCATAGCAGTGTTCGTTAATATGAACTATGGATTTGGAAGGATCATTATCCAAATAATAATTATCATCCCATAAAATATAAGGTTCATAAATGGACTATGTGTTGATGTTATTGGAATGTAAAGTTTGATATTTGTTTATATAAGGATGAGCACTTGCTTCATATGTATAATGAGTTTCTATGTTGGGAGCATTCCATACAGCATGGATAAGTTATATATATTTTGGGTTGATTCATAACATTATTAATGTATAATATTATTTAGATGAATCAACATAAAATTAATTACTGATCCATATTAAAGGTTTATGAGTTTAAATAGATGAAAAAATTGTGAATTTATATATTTATATATTTAATAGACTTTGAAGGGTATATTAAAAAATTTTAGAGTTGGTTCAAAGATATGATAATGAATGGGGAGATGTCATAAACCATATATTTTATTTGTTATCATATATTGTGTCTATTAGGTTTAGTTAAATATAATTCATATGTTGAAACATTGTAGATTTCAAATTCATCAGGTATAGCTACAAACCATAGTAGAGTTGTCTTCAAACATTATAAAATTTAACACTTTCTGAAAATTTATGAAAATTATTATTTATATAATATTTAATATTTTGATGAATTAAAACAATGTGGTGTATAATAAAATATAACTTATCATTTTACATCACCAACTCTTAAAGGGTGTGTGCGTAATGAAAAATAACTACGACTATGAACTTCATTATTTTGGAAGTAATGGTTACAATTAGTGAAAATTATGGGAGTTCAGGTAGACCAAAATTTAATAATTCCTACAATAAATTTTTTTATTAATTAAATATTATTATGAATATATAAAACATATATATATTTAAATATCTTAAAGACTTGTTATTTAGACATGGCTTGATAGGTAATGGGTAAGATAAATTATGATAATTATAAATTATATATGAAGAATGTGAATTTATTTAACAACATTATTTTTCGTAAATGCTGGTAACATACCATCTATAGTGTTTTATTATAATTATTTTAAATTTTTTATAGATTTAATTATTTTTGAATTTGGTGGAAATTTTTGTTTTTTTATTTGTAATAATCATTATGGAATAATTATAATGGAAGGATTTTTTTAGCCCCGTTTATTGAGAAATAAATGAATAAGGGAACTCATTGAATTTTAGTGGCGGAAATGAGTTTATAAAATCATAACAATTGTCACCATGGGGACCAAAACATGTGATTTACATGAGAAAAATCAGGATAACGTGGGAACATACACAAATTAGTTAATTATGTAGAATTACTTGGAGGAATAGGGAACAAAAACTCATGAGTGTATTTTCCCTATAAAATATATAGAAATTTTATTTATTTGACCTATATAAAAAAATAAGAATATATGTTAATGATGTAGATATATAATATAAAATAATAGGAATATAATATTACATTGTGATGAAAAAATACTTATATATCAAAGAAAAATAAGAATATGATAATGAAAATAGATATAGTAATGTAACAAACCAATGAAAAATAAAAGAATATGAACATAGAATAAAATGTATTATTGATCTAGTGATAATGATATAAGAATAGAAAGTTTCATAGATAAACCATCAGTCTGGGTAAAAGTTTTTAAATTTTCTTGTTCAGCTATTCTTTTTGAGGGGCTAATATACACTTGAAGATCATAAGATCTCAATAGAGAGGGAAACCCAAGAATTTATTTCGTATAATGTCATGAGGTATGGATGTATAATATATATTGTGTCCAAAGCCACATTAGTTATACATCTAAAAAATTCAATGACATTTTATTATGTATGAATATATAAAATGATATTTTAGATTTAACATCATGTGATAAATAAAGATCTATATCTTTTGGATGAATGTCTATAACACCAATTTTAAGTAATTATGTCTTTTAGGAAACTGGAAGATGAAGAAAAATATGATTTTTTATAATTGTGGTATTAACTATATTATTATATGATATTACACTATAAATGTGGAATATGATAATCACATGTGTACATGATAATCCCTAACCGACCCAATTTCATTTTTAGATAAAATTTATATTGGATATTCATATTCATGATGGGTTTTAAATAAAACAAGGAAGTGTTTTCCCAATTCATGTATTTAACTTGTAAAAATATTATACAATTCTCTTTAATTATTTTACTCCAATAAATTTTTTGTTTCTTAGTGGCCTATGTAAATATATTCATATGCCTAATGAGAAACAATTGTTCCAAAAGTAAATATGGTACAATATTAAAATAAAAAAATTAAATATAGTGAGTTTTTATTCAATACCAATTCAATAACCAATATAGATACCTAGTGTAGTTCAATTGAATTAAAAATAAGATATTGTAATATATATAGTTATTTAATGGGAAAATAGAAATAAAAAATATTTAATAAAAGTAAATAATTATTCTCATTTCCAATATTCTAATACATTAATATTGATGAATATTTACTAATTTTTAAAACTATATGGAAATTTTAAATCCATAACATCATAAATGATAATAAAAATATAACATTTAGCATCAAGAACATAAGGAACAATTAAAAATTATCCACACACTATGATAACTACAATGTATCTTTTATTTATCCATGAATAATAATACATAATATATATATATTTTGAAAATATTAATATAATAAAATGATAAAACATGAATGAAATTTTTTATAACAAAGAAAAAAATATTAAAAATGATGATATAATATAAATTAATTAATTGTACTTGAATATTGATATTTTTTTTATTGTATCTAAATATAAATTTGAAATGATTAAAGGGTTCATTCACTCTCTTTTTAAATATTATGGATATGTTCTCTATAAAATATATCTATCAATCTTACCATTTTAAATTTAAAAAATGATTCTTTTTTTATTTTTTTATTTTTTGACTTCCCTCATTTCTCTGAGAATATACAAGTTTTTCTAACCCTCTTATAATCATTTGCATTAAATTTAACACGATAAAGGGGATGATTCTAGTTCTTATTATTTTCTATGGTGCACTTACTTGTTACATTTATATGATACTTTAATAGCACCAATATTTTAATATCAAGTATTTTGAGTCATTAATAGTTTTTGGAAAATAATAAAATATCATACCTTTTTAGTGTTTTTTATTAAATTTATTAAAACCATGATAATGGTTTATAAATTTATAACCTTATTATCATCATTTCTTATGATTTATCCTTGAAATTATGATAGAATATCATGAATTATGATTCTTAATTTAGAATGTACTTCCAGAATTCCATAAACTATTAATTTTTATATATCCTATTATATACCTAAATATTTAATGATTTATTAATTTATCATGACACATAATTCATTTACACATATTCCTTTAATGTTTATGATTTATGTATATTTTTATCATATATTCCACCGATATGTATCACATCATATGATGAAGGGTGTTTGTCATTTTCCAAATCAGTTTATCTAGGAATTATGTCTCATGACCACATGTGTGTCCCCACATATACAATAGTTCAACCACTAGGGATGATTGTTTGGATGGTGAAGTGGTGATACAATCACCATAGTAACATTATCCATGCACTATAGTCATAATGATAAATAAGATATATCACAGAATAATATGGTGGAAAAAATAATTTAATAATAATATAGAATAGAGGTCTTAAAAAGATAATGAACTATATGACTCATTACAAATTATGAAAAAAATTATTGATAACGAAAATATATAAACTGTGTGATTAAAAAAATAAATTGGACTCCATCCTATTAATTACTCCATCTAAAAAGATCCACATAATCAACCCCATTATGTGGGTAACTTAACAGGATATAGATCCCTAACAATAAAATCCTTACGTTCATCAAGATGCCTATGTCGGGGACGAGTATTAAACAAGCATGAAATGAAAAATTCCTCATTAAAAAATATCACATGTATATATGTTGTATGAGATGATGAAAAGTATATATTAAATCAAGAAACCAATAATATGTATGGTGATCATGTTCTAACTACAAATCCATTACGACTATCCAAACCTACGTTCTCTCTATACCAGAATGCATATCATATTTCAGTGTATATCTGGTCAAGAATAAAAATAAGTCATGTCTTAGTCCAAGGATCTTATGAAAATAATCCATTATTCATGCAACTATTTTGTAATACCCCAATATCATTCTTAAATATGTCTTTATATCCTTTGTTCTCTGGTTATTATGGGTTTTTTAGAATGTTATTTTTAACCCTAGCTCTACGTTGGGCCAAAATAAAAAGTTCTTTTCACATCCTATATTCTAGTTCAGTCCACAAGGCCTCAAACACATTATCTTTCATTTGGATTCATCATCAACATAAGTAATATGTGACACTAGAACATGATCTAGATATATGAGATAACCAATCCATGATAACAAAAAATTCATCATGATTCCATATATAATCCTCCACTAGACATGATTTCACACATAATATGGAATCTATTTTATCGAACAACCATAGATTATAATAATGGAAAACATATGCATGCCATATTAAAAATTATAATAATACATTATCACCTACTGGTTCTAATGTATGGGAAAACATTGAAATATTCATCATACAAATTCATTATGATGTAATGACTTCTTTCCTAAGGTGTCCTGATGTCAAATTTCAAGATCCCACAAATAATCCTATATGTGAAATAATGATTTCTAGAACCATTCCCAAATCATCTCAACTAGAATAATATATTCATTATTCATGAATGGGAATTTCTTCTTGTGTTTTATATAGATCCAATATCTTAATGAGATCAATCACAAATTGTATATTTAAATTCATTAATGGTAAGATGGTAATTTCAAAATGTATCCACCTAT
The DNA here is from genome assembly GCA_963277665.1 of Viscum album. Taxonomy (NCBI): domain Eukaryota; kingdom Viridiplantae; phylum Streptophyta; class Magnoliopsida; order Santalales; family Viscaceae; genus Viscum; species Viscum album. Next base: position 1,579,862,146 of record OY728142.1, read on the forward strand.
CTGATTTCAAATTCATAATTCCATGTTAGAACAAATTAGACCACATATATCTATCAATGGTATCATATATCCCTAATTACATCAAATAAAGTAATTGTATTTCTATAATAAAACACATAATGGAAGAGAATAATATCATTCCATGAAATCTCATGATCTCAAGAATCATGTCAACTAGAATTTGTGTATGGATTGATATTAATTTCCAGAAACTAGCCCCAAAGTCTATATGTTCAAGATAACTATTTATAGAATTAATATTGTGTATATTAACACCTTTTATTATTAAATATAAATTTCATAGATTAATGAAAAATCCTTACACTGTTTGGTCTCTTATTTTTTCAATATGTGTGAAATCCTGTCACAGTTCAAAGCCACTTTTCGATACCTTAATGGTTTGGATTGATAGATTAGTAATCCATATATCAAATACGAATTTTTACTATTTATAAATATTATATTTTTATATAGGTGTACACATGGATATATATAACCATGAAAAAATTGATGTTAACTTTATATACCTCACAAACAAGTCATTAAGTATCCTAGGGAGTATTGCATGCTTTTCTCCCATCACGTAGAAACCATGGACCATGATAAAAACTCTTAAAAAACTACAAGAATCTAAAAGACACCTTAAGATCAACCAATAAATTAATAACTCTAAATCATAATAAATGGAACAAATTGAGGCATAAATTAGTGGAAAATATTGATCCATTATAATATAACCCTTTAAGGACATCATATCCTTAAGAAGCTTCTTTAGGGTTGTAGCTCAATAATAAAGGTCCATTGAGGCTGTACAAAATTATACTCCCAAGGATAATATTGGATTAATATATTCAAACACATAAGGAAAAAGGGGGTCAACTTCCCCGATATAACCTTATCAATATATTATATATTTTGTATGACGTCATAAATGGGTGGTAATCAGTTACCACTAAACATATTTTCTTTTGATCACATACACATGTTAATGAACATAAATCAAAAGATGAGACACATGGACCACATTATGAATAATATGAAACCATGGAGAGAATTGTTAATAGCATTTCAATACATCAACATGCTTTATAATATCAAACATTTCCAAAAAATTTTGCACCAACATTCATTTTATTCTTCATATATTAATTCACCAAATGTGGTGGCACCCATAAGGAAACCCAATTTCCTAACTTGTTATATAATGTTAATGTAATATAGTTTATATATGACCAATTCCTTCTGTAATTGGTAATAAAATAATTCCATGTCAACTATATCTGCTCATAGATCACTTTTACCCTACTCAACCAGAAAATATTTTCTACTCCAACCACATTCCAATATGGCGGTGAATGGAATAGATGACCAAAAAGATCCACATGCATTTCCATACGTATCGATGTTTAGTAACTACTATTTTTTGTAAATATTTCCCAATAAAATTGATTGATTCAATATGAATAAAAATCTAGGACACATTCTTGAAGAATGTATTCCAAATTCATAATCGATCTACTTTCTTCTTGTCAATTTTTGGATAGTACACCATACACATCATCAAATAATTCTCCATCAACATCTTTAAGAAGTTATAAGTCAATTACATGAATTCAATTTCTGAACAAGATACTATACACATATGAACCCCATGTATCCATATTATCGATTAGAAATAATTTATCCTCTACTCATAAATATGAAGTGTCTATTTAATAACCAATAATTTTGATACATTTTTACGTCGTATAGCTTAATATCAAATATAAAATAATCCTCCAAAGGTCCCAAGAGTCCTCATAAGATATTACATCATTACTTTTTCCCATATCCACAATGTTTTATGAATTGGCCGTATCAAATAAAATGGACTTGGAATAATAGACTTTACCATTTATCATGTTAGATAATGAGAGACAATGCCCATAATATCCCTCTTCGATCATGGAAAATAGAACCATCACATGATATCAGTAAAAAAAATTCATCAAATATGTTGGCACTAAATACAAGTTTGTAAGAGTGTCCCACAAAAACTCTTATATCATTGAATTAGGAACCACTGAACATATATGAACATATATAATATTTTCACTATCCGTTAACCATATTGTAAGAGGTTCTCTTCTCACCAACCTTTCCCTTATATCTGAGTATTTGGGATAAAATTTAAAGTTGAAATTTATCAGGTTTTCAAATATTGAAATAATAATCCATTATAATAATAAAAAATACTCAATAGTACTCTAATACATTCAACATCCACTCAAACATTAATATCATAATTCGACATTCCTCATTTGATTGTTTATTTCCATGCTCCTTGATGTTACTAATAACTGTATATGTTATGAAATTTATGTTTTAGTGGAATAATAAATATAAACATAGAATGAATATAGATAATCGGAAAACATTTTATTTTATATACTGATGAAAAAAATATAGGAGATAAACCAAATTCTCTTTGGGGTTGTATAAATGAAATATATCTAACTGAAGAGATTGTTTTGGAACAAAATCCATTTAATGAACAACCATAAATTTTTTTTGATCATGAGTGGGGTAGTTACAGTTATGAGTCATAGTCGATAAGAACCATATTCTACCACATGAACTGTTTTTTCTAAAAATAAATTCCCTAAACAAACAGTTGGTGCATCATAGTAGTCAATATATCAAATCCAATGCTCGGGTAAGGTAAACATCAGATCTAATGATAATCCTCGATTCATCTAAAACAATTCCTCTTATCCATGATAATTATTATAAAATATAACACCCTTAATTTAAATTATAGCCATAGGTTCCTTCATGTTAGTGTAATCCTGAATAATTATCCCATATAACATGACCAAACATGAAATAATTTTATTCATGAACACATTTCTAGGTAATTTCCAACACCTCACCTCTTATAACTACTCTATATCAACAATGAAATATAACATCAAAAAATTACAACATAAGATCATATCTTTAATAAACATGTTCTAATTTGATGTAATTATATGAAATTTTCATTTTAAAACGTTACTGATAATTATCATATGGATTTTAGTGTTCATTTCTATGTTACATTAGTATATCAGGATATTATAAGCTAACACACTGTAAATCGATTCCATATATGGATGGAATATCATGTTCATGAGATACATTAAATTTTTTTGAGAATTCACCATATTTATGTTCATGAAAACTTAGTCATTAAATTTATATATACTATTATGCGCTATACTAAGTATATCTTTCTCTATCAAATGGATTTTGTTGTAAACTTATCATAAATCAATAATAGTTTGGGAAATGAATCCCAAGAACTAATCAAAAATTTCAATGAACCCCAACACATTTATTTGTTCATCACCATGACCTAATTTGATATCCCATAGTCCATGCATAATCAAATCCTTCTTCCAATCAACCTAGAAAAGAACACTTTATCACCCTAAGGAGAAGTTTCCAAATTAATAAATCCATTCACCTCCAAAACCTCAATCTGAACTATGTGTTCCTTCAACTCGGCCTATTACATACAGTATGGAGGGATGAATATATGTTGTGATATATTCATAAGTTTGGCCAAAAACTCATTTACACTATCGATAGAAATTCCTAAGAGTCTTTCATAATTTCATACCTATTATTGACAACTACTAGAAGAAATGACGAGGGAACTGTTTCATGATATATCATAGTAATGATCCCTACTTAATATTATATAATAGATAAATGATTAATGATTTCTAGTTCCATTATTCATTCTCAAAAAACCAAATCAACTGAATATTAAACATATACATGTTTTTAAACTCAATGGATGGTCCTTCCAAGTAGAAAAAAAATCTTTCCAATATTACGTTGACCATACCATTCCCAAAATCATAGTGAAGATAGTCATATATATGACCATTATTCCTAGATGTTTCCAAAACTAGATACTATCATCGGAAACATTTGATATCTCTAGAAACCATAAACATTCTTCCTCAAATACATTCAAATATAAATCACATTGGAAGATTACTGAATTTTTAATTACGAACAAATAATTTATCGAGAAAATATAATATAATTAGAATCTCATGAATCAATAATGTAGTTAAATGTGTAGAGGTAATCAGAACCATATCATTATATACTGTAGGATAAAAAGGAACATCAGTATGAACATGGTCTATGACATGAATTATACATATTTCTTTCCCATGACAATGTCACCATGACATGTTTTGCATATAATTCACTAACTCTATTGAATATTGGAATACAAATAATATCCCATGTTAGTCCCACAACACATAGTTTTCATCTTCCCAACACCACTATATTAATATACTTGAATCACCCTAATGGAAAAATGGAAATGTTTAACAATCATTCAAAATTGGTGACACTTGATAATAGATTATGGAATATTATATCTATAATTATTGTTTGACCATAGATAATTTTCATTAGATTACTTTATCCCTATATTGTGGTGAAGAATACAATCCCTCTCTGATTGTTGACTACCACCCTTCTTCGTTGCCTCATCACCCCTCTTCCAAATACACGAATAAGTGTTCACAATATATCTATATGTCCTACTCATAGTTTTACTTTGTTTTGAATAAATACCTTCTATTCAATCATACTCAGGACCCTCACCAATCATCAGGTCCATATGTAATGACTTATAATGATTTTTATAGTAAAAGATCCATACTAGGTGTGTCATCTCCTATCAAATTCCGATCTTAATATTCAAATAAATTTTCACTACATTACTATAAAAATAAGATCAGAATAAATTAACACTATAAAATTAACAGAATTGAATGAAACCTATATCATCCTCTTTTTATTTGAAAAATATATTCAACTATACCAAGTTTAATTTTATATGGTAAAATTTACGCAATTAACTAAATAGAGACTGTCTCCCAAGCTAGAATCTTGTGGTTACATACTTTGAGAATATGTTTAATTGGGGTTGTATTAACAAGGACCTCCTTCCCGGGGTCATCCCTTCTCTAGTCCAAGAGGAAGAAAATGATTATATCTTGGGCATCCCTCTTGATCATGAGATCAATGACACTGCTTTTAGCCTCAACCCTGAAAATGATTCAGGACCTGACAGTTTCAACAATGGTTTCTTTCATCTTTATTGGTATGTTCTTCATATATATGTTTGAAAGCATGTAAGGACCTTGTTCTCTTATGGTTTCATTCCCCGTGGTATTAATGCTCAATTCCTTACCTTAATACCTAAGGTGCACAATGCCACATAAATTCACATGTTTCAGCCTATTTCTCTCATCAACTCTATTTACAAAATTATCACAATGCTCTTAGCCAATAGGATCTCCACCTATTGAAACAAAATTGTTTCATAGAATCAATTTATCTTCATCAAGGGTCGGTCTATTCATGACAACATCTACCTTACTTCTGAATCTACCAATTCTCTCAATAAAAACTCTAGAATAGGTAACATTTCTATTAAACTTGACATTCATAATGATTATGAAACTATTGACTGGGGTTTCATTTTCACGGACCTTCGAGCATTTTGATTCAATAAAATATTTATTAGTAGGATCAATTCTTTATTCAACTCAGCTTCTATTTCTATCCTCATTAATGGCTCTACTAAGGGTGTCTTTAAATGATTAAAATTGGTACGACAAGTTGATCCTCCCACTGCCGTTATTTTATCCATTTCAGAGGATTACCTTAGTCGTGCCCTCACCACTTTGGAGCATTCGAACAAGCTTAAGCCCATACAGGCCGCCAGAAACCTCAATGTCCCGACCCATCTCCTTTATGCGGAAGACATTGTCCTCTTCCTTAATGGTGGAAAATGTAACATCACTAATGCCAATGTTGCCCTATTTAATTATGAAGAGATCTCAGGTCAATTCATCAATTAGATAAAATATTTTATTTTCTTTGGTAAATCATCCCCTACCTCTGGAGAAGTCAAATCATTGAGAGTATTGGGATTAAAGAAGGTTCTTTTCCTTTTACATATCTGGGTGTCCCTATCTTTTGGGGTCAGCCCTGATCCATTTATTTTAATGTGCTTGTAGATCAAATCATTAACCAGCTTTCGACTTGGAAAGGAAAATCTATGTCTATGGCTGGTAGAATATTCCTGGTTAAAGTTTCTATTGTCTCAAAAATGGTTTATTGGATGATGATTTATAGATGGACTATTAGTCTCCTTAAGAAAATTAATACCTATATTCAGAACATTGTCTGGATGAGGAGTATTCTGGATTGTAATTTCTTCACTATCACCTGGTCCACCTGCTGTAAACCTATCGATAAGGGAGGGCTTGGAATAAAAAATATCAAGTCCTTTAATGAATCCCTCCAGGCCAGACTCACTTGGAAATTAATTAACAGTAAATCTGACTCCATTTCCTTCCTCAAAAATCACATCCTGGATAAGATCAAATCCCGGAACATGAATTATGTTAGATCTTACCTCTAGACGTCCATTAGAAATTCCATTATCAATATAATTCACTATTCTAGATGGATGGTTTCTTCTAACTCAACTCATAAATTCTGTCTTGACAACTAGGTTGGCTTTCCCCTCAATTCAATGAATTCATCAAATGCTGCTCCAGATTCTATTAATTCTACCATAAAGGAATTTATTCATCCCCACCTCTTAGTGCTCCCTGATCATATCAAGCATTTAGTTGAGGGCTACACCTTCTCAAATGATGAGGACAGTCTTATTTGGGAGCAAGCTCACAATTGGATCTTGGACTCGAAAGCCTATTACAAGCATCATTTATCCTCCTTAAAATCCAATTCTATTGGTTTAAAACTTTTGATAAACCCTAGATTATGCCTTCTAGGCTTAACCTGGTTTGGCTAATTGCGCAGAAGGGACTAACCATGTATGTTTTCCTTCAATATTTTGGTGTTCAACTCAGCTCTAGATGTCCCCTATGTCATCAACATAGAGAAGACATCAATCATTTATTTTTGTCTTGTGCCACAGAATATTCTCTTTGGAATTATCTTACTGACATGTTTGATTGAAGATGGTTAAATGACTACTCTATTTGCTCTTTACTCAAAAACTGTGTGGAGATGGATCTCTCGCCACAGATTAAAAACCACTCCCCTTCCGCCATTGCAGAGCTCCTCCACATTATCTGGTATGATAGGAATGATATTATCCATAATGGTGTCTCACTTAATCTTAATACAGGTCGATTGAGAATTCTGATTGTTATCATGGAAACATCCTCTATTCAGAAATCCACATGTGCTAACTCGGTTGGTGACATTGGGATTCTTCATCATCTCGGTATCAATGGAATCTACAATCAACTGAAGCGCATGTTTGATGTTTTCAGATAGGATCTGATCCCTGGATGGATAAATATTATCATAGATGGTTCCTTGAAAGGAAACCCTGGTCCCGCGGGCTGTGGAGCCATTTTCAGAGACTACCTTGGTCAGTTTCTTGGATGCTTTTTGGGAGGCTGTGGTTCTGTCTCTTCCCTAGAATTAGAAATGTTGGCAGTGACTCATGCAGTCATCTCTGTCAAGTAAAATAGCTGGGACAATATTTGGATTTAAAGTGACCCACCAACATCATCCAAGCCATTTGGAATGGTGTGGTTCACTATGCTTGTTCTCTTACTGCTCGTTGGAAGAATTACCTATGCTCAGTCCAAGAGAACATATACATTTCCACCCATAACTACAGAGAAGGAATCATGGTGGATGATGGGATTTCTAATAAAGAAATCATCCAGGCCATTATGTGGAGTGATACATTGCTGTTTGATCTCCTTCTGTTTTATGGAAAATATTGTAATATAATTTCCTCCGTCAGACTTTTGTAATATTCCTTTCTTTCATTTATAATAATTTGAGTTTTGGTCTTTGACAAAGACATTGACTTTAAAAAAATCCTCCCAAGCTAGAGCCTAACGTATACCTTTTGGTTCAAGAAACTCTGCCATCTTATTTTGGATCCATGAAGTATAAATACATCCTTAAATAACTCATTGATTAGTTGGAATCTCTACTAGTTCAGATATTAACTCGAGGATGTCAATCCAATCCTCAACATAATGAGGTCCTCATATACCCTATAATGTTTGGGATATTGAAGATGGAAATCCTAATAATTATCATGCATCGGAATGTGATTTCATTAAACTTGAATATGAAATATCCACAATTCTCCAAGATAATGTTTGTCACGACCCTGAATAGGATGCCACATAACGGTGCCCCGATCCCATTGGCCTACATGGACTCAATCACATATTCCCAAATTCTAGAGGCTACCGATTAAAAATGAGGACCTAGGTAGTTGATTTGGGAAGACTATGTCCTCCTTAGCAGAGTGTAGCACAACTGATGAGATATGAATTCATAGTTAATAGCTAAAGAAAACTGATGCAATAGATAAATAAGAAAAACAATAACTTCATCGACTACAACCTTGATAATGTAATTTCCATTAACTTGAAAACTAGAAAGTATGGATAAGATACAATAAGTATAATATAATTCAAAATGTAAAAGAAAACAAAGTCAACTCAAATCATCTCATGATCCTACTCAGTCATCTGTTATCATGCTCTTTCTTATCAGCATACAATCAAGTATTGGATGCAACATGCTTCCATTTTCCAATAACTACTACCATGTAATCTACTCCATGTACCAAATGGAAACTGAAGAGGGTGTGAGATAAATCTTAGTGGGCCAATACCAATGTTGTCTATAACATCTGTCTCGAGTAATGGAATATAGAAGTGTGCATACATATATATATATAATAGAGCATGATGTACAAAATAACTAAATACCCAACCACCTGCTTCAGCCCAAGGATGGTGTCTGAACATATAACCTATTCATTAATTAATCAATTACCATTTAAATTTAATTTGTCACATGAGGGATATCCAGTACTGACATCATCTAATGATTGTATATGTAGGGAAAGTCCAAAAATGTAATAAGGAGACCAAGTAGTTTTATCCAGTGAGGGAGTTAGAGGGTAAAAAACAAGATAACATAATCTCATGGGATGAAAACAAAGTTATATCTGAGTCCAGACAAGGGGTAATAGTTTTATCCTAGGAGCGTACTTCATGAAATTCAAAAATAAGGAACATATTGAGACCATGGTGATCGAACTAGGTAAAACGGGGCTTAGCAAAGACATGGGCCCGATGGGTGTTCACCATGGCACCTAATAATCAATGCTAGGTCGAAGGACTATATTTGAGGCATCCTATAATAAATAAAGGGGCACAACAATAGTGTACAAGGAATCTATGGAATAAATCATAATTATAATCTTGGTGGGTATCATCCTAATAAAACGGTATCTTTGAATCAGAATGGGGTTTTCGAGACACAAGCTATTATCGTTTAACAATCCATTTTGAGAACGAGTCAGTTCATTCCTATTTGATATTTTTATCATGAAATAATTAATTTGGATCATGTATTTCATTCCATTAGATTGGATAGATCAACTAGAGTTGAAACCATTAGTCCAAGCTCTGTCTTTCATTAGTGTGGATAGGCCAATTAGCATGGAAACCATTTAATCAAGTTATTGTTAGTCCTTTAGGAATCTTCAATTATTGAGGTTTGCTACATTACATTCCATCATAATGGAATGGGTTTATACATACTTGTAACCTATATTCAAACTCTCTAAATAAGGTCCAATTATATACTTAGTATACATGCCATTTTACTTTTCACATTTCACTTTTAATAACCATTTAGAAGAACTTACCATAGGCGGGTCATGTGGTGATCATACATAAAACATTTCATAATGAAATTGTCAATAATGGTAAGACGTTTTTTATAAGATGTATCACCATTAGAATTTTCATCCAAAGGCGCACCAGCATGGTGGCTCAATCATTTTGAATCACAAAAACCCATGTATGGCATAACATTATACATGAGGCGGATTGTGTTGTGAGTGTAACCACTAAAAACTAATCACATAATTGGAAATATAATAACCCTAAGATTCAAACAAGTATAATCATGTCAAGTTACTTTAAGAAATGATTTCCAACCAAACTGGTGGGCACCACACAAACATTCCAAAAACAACGAACATTAGAGATGAGTTATAGAACCCCCACCTTAGGGTTTTATAATTCTTCTCCTCCAGTAGTAGCACATGATTTTCCTAGAATTCGAGTAGTTATATTAAATGGTGAAAAAATCTCACATAGAGATATCTAGGTCTAGAGTAAAAGAGTTGAAGAATGACTAAAGAGATGTTGAGTACTTACAATTGCATATCTAAGAGGATGAAGAAACACTCTATCAGAATCAAGACAAAGAGGATCTATTGATTACAAGATTTATTCTTCAAAAACCCCCAAAATTTAGAGGGAACTAGGTCAATACTACATATACTAAGATTTGGGAGAAAGGGGAAATATTAATAGACCGTTAAGGGCATTTTTGTGATTTTACATATTTTTTATCCCACACACGGTTTTTCCGCATGGTTCATCAAAACATGTAAGAACAATTCAAGAGGGTTCTTCACGAATCTGGAAAAAATGGTGGCTCGCATGGTTATGTTTCATTGTCATGCAAAAACCATGTGCTATGACACTATCCAAAAAAACAAATAAAACATGTTTATAAAAACTATTTGCAGAACCATGCGACATGGCCTTGGAAAAGGGTGTTTTCATGGGTAGGCTACATGGCCGTTGGAAAACCATGTAAAAATACATTTTCCAAAATAACACAACCAGCATGGTTAGGCAATCCATTTGCAATCCATGTGAAAACCATGAGACTAGGCCTGTTTTTTTTAGAAGTGGTGTTTCAAGCTTCAAACATGCCACGTACACCCTCAAAACCTTTTCTAACTCATTAGGAATCAATATTAGGATCAACGTAATGATTTAGAATGAAAATTAAAGGATCCATTCCTAAGTGAAAAACTGGGTTCTTACAACGTATCTCAAATAATTGAACCACTAGTGTAGGGTTTGGCCTAATCTCAAATGCATCCCATGCATGTTTGATATATGGAAATTAATGTTTTATATTGACTAATAATTCATAACTAGTACCATTTTTTTTGACCATAATACAATTACCATGAATTATTTTTTTAAATATCAACTAATCTCTTAGAAACAACAATAATAGCTCACTCATGTAAAATATGACTATAAATTATAAGTTCATAGAAGGTATTTCAACCATGATACATGTATAAGGAGGCTACACACATAAACAAGGAACAACTGCCATTTTTATACTATAATACATGTTTAAGAAGTGAGATGGTACTTTTGAGATACCCCACTTGGGTTTGGGAGAAAGATGAAGTATGACAGGGTTGGATCGTAACTAAATCCAACTGCGCCCCCAACACTAAAATCCCAATAACCCACAGTCTGATCATCGGGATGATGCCCCATCTATTTCATTAGACCTATTATGATATGTAGTTATTTTGGGTTAATAAATCGTGGAACTTCATAGCAGTTGAGGCATGACCGATATTCATAGGAGCAGATATTACGGAACTATAGCACACTGGGTGCGGGGGAATCATGTAGATGGTTATCATATAAGTGGATACCTTATGTTTATGAGAATCATAATGAACCTATGTGGATTAACATATAGATACCATGTTTGGTTTAGTAGAAAAGAGATCCTATGTGGATCAACATCTAGCAACCCTGTGTGGATCATCATCATAACTACCCTCTGTGGATCAAAATTTTAGCGACCCTGTGTGGATCAGCAGTGTGTGACCCGATGAGGACAATCATTAGAGCGGCCCATAGTGGATCCTCGTTATATGTACCTATGTGGATCGATAATGGAACAACTCCCACATTGTTCAGTTGTGGAAATATCCAAACATAATAATATGATATAGCTTTGGGCTAATCATCTTTATTTCTGAACTCTGATTAGATTACCTAGATTGAACTGAGTAATTTTATATATGCATTGTGATTGAGATCATGCATTGTGGTTTTCCATTGTGGTTTTCTATGATATCATTGGTGGTCTCAGGGTCCTTAATGGGTATTTTTATACTCACCCCTACACAAGCTTCACCCTTACAATGTTGTTTCTTTTACAGACGACGAGAATCCTTGAATGAGACTTGGGGAGCAAAGACCTGATGGTTGATGGAGGTGACAGTTGACGTGGAGAGATGTGGAGACATGTTAAAGCTATCGTTCAGGTAAGAACCTTAGTGGAAAATTCTTGTAGATGTTTACTATTTTCGGTTATAGTTTTATCTTTCAACGGGACTTGTATTATGGCCCCATTACTTTCAGTACACACATTAACTACAACACTTTTACTACATTGTTTCATCCTTTTGTGTTCATGGGTTGTGTGTTTATACTAGTTTAAAGGCAATGCCTTCCAATTTTAGGGATACACCTTTCTAGTTATAGTCACCATCCCCTGGCATATGAAAGGCGGGCTTTGGGTTGTTATGGCACGAGACTCAAGGGATGGGTTATGACAATGTGGAATCAAAGGAGTTAGTTTTACTGAAGAACTAAGAGCCTGATCTTTCCAATAGAGGAATAGTTTTAATTGAATTAAATATGGTTTCCATCTTGGGGTGTATTATGTTGGGGTCATGGCCGATTTATCCATACACGAGGACCCTGAATTCTGATTTCAAAGTAGTTACATGAAAACACTGATGGCGTGCATTTGTGAATTTTTTTACTTTTGATCACTTTTGATTCAGCTCACCAGGTTAAAAAAAATTCTATGGGGGCACCTGTTTCTTTTCAAGATGCCTCCACATAGATATCCAACTAGGATTCCTATGGGAGTTCATGTTGACAGCACACAGAGCGACGAGGCTTCTGTACAGGTCCCTCTTAAAATGTCAGAAGCTTCAGGTGGTGTACTAGTAGCACCACCACTCGTAGGGAAGAAATTACAAAAATCCCCTATAGCAGAACGTGCAAGCTGAATGAGCGTATTGGATGAGTTCTTGAGATAGATGCCTCCATCGTTTTGAGGAGAGACATATCCCCAAGCAGCTGAGGACTGGATGGAGGCTATGACATGAGTTTGATGTTTATTTGAGATGCCAGCAGAGATGATTATGATTCTATCTATAAGCCTTCTTCCAGGAATAGTATGGAGATGGTGGAGTCTAGAACACTAGACTCATTAGGAGGTGACACCCTCCACGTTGGACATTTAAAACCACTTTAGGGTGGAGTTCATACCGGAAAAATTACACTATGTGTGTATCCTGGAGATACTACACTTACAGTAGGCTATTCTATTAGTGGCCTAGTACTCGGCGAGAGTCACTGACCTCTTACACTACTCAACCTACATGCTTCTTGACCCTTTTTTCAATGCCCAGACCTTTAAACATGGTCTTAGGTGGGATATCCGAGTGTCAATGATAACATTCAATATCCCAATATAGGCTGGAGGAATCGAATGAGCATTATTGTTGAGAGCTATTTTTAGCTGATCATGCACTAACAGTGAGAGCCACCACCGGTCGACATGTTTCGGAGTCATCTACAGTAGGTAGAAGGAATATGATTTAGTGGTCCAAGAGGGTCAGTCCATCTGGTTGTTGAGCCAAGGATGTTGGGTCAGAGGTGTAGATCTCTCAAGGAATAGGGGGTCAGCTGGGAAGAAGAATGTGCTTCATATGCAGCAGGTAGAGCCACATGGAGGGAGAATGCCCGACCCACCGTATAGGTGATCAGTAGATGATCGAGGGACCACCAATGTAGTGGATGTGGTTCAAGAGATGGGTTTAACTGGGCGGATGGCCTGGAAGAGTAGGAAGTGGTTCTGTAGGATGTGGATGATGATTTGAGGTTCTACCACCACCAACAACCCGATGTGGTCCACCCCGACCATAGGGATCAGATGGACAAGGGTGAGCATAGCTTCAAGTGGTTGAGTCCTATAACCACGATTCTCCATATCTGATTCAAGGTATGATCTGTGTCTATTCAACCCTATATATTGTTCATATAGACACATGTTCTAGTCACTCTTCTATTTCCACATCAAACATTCCGGTCTTAGAGATTTTGAGGGAGCAATTGGATCATTCTTTATGATTATATAATCATATGGGAGATGATACAATGATTACCCACTAGTGTAGAAAATGTGAGTTCTCTCTAGGAGTCGAGCGATTTGACTGGGATCACCCACTTTCGGCATTGAGGCCTTATGATGTAATATTTGGTATGGACTGGTAATCCATAGTATATTCTCAAATTGACAGTTTTATGTGAAAAGTGTGGTGTGTCTGTGAGGTTGGGACCATTTATTCATTCACTGGTGAGAAGGGAACCTCTTTAGAATAGGATGGACATACCTGGAGTAGGGTTCAACGGATCACTCATCAGTTGGCTAGCCTCACCCTCAGAGTTGTTTCCATGAGGAGTCTAATTATCATGTAGTGGTGAACCGTTATGCTACTGTCTTTCCTGATGAAATAATAGGAATACCTCCATGATGATATGTAGAATTCTATATCGATCTATACCTCAGAAAGACACCAATTTCTACACCAACATATCAGATGGATCTCGCGAAGCATTGTGAGTTGCATATATAGTTGGGGGACATTCATGGGAAGGGGATCATAAGGCACAGTGTTTTTTCAATGGTCATTTCCCATTTTTTTCGAGAATGAAGATGGGAATATATGGTTTTTAATGGACTATGGGTTCCTAATCCATGTGACTATGATGAAAAAATATCCTCTCTTGAGGATTGATGATCTCTTCGACCAGCTGAAGTGATCTCAGTGGTTTTTGAAGTTAAAACTCAGATTAGAAAAACATCAACACTAGTTATGAGATGAGGACATACTAAAGATGGCCTTTAAGAATCGATATGGCCATTATGATATTTTTATGGTATTCAGCATGACCAATGCACCAAAATTATTTATGGGGATCATGCATAGAATCTTCTAGCCTTACCTAGATCGCATATTAGTGGTTTTCATTGATGACATGGTGAAATACATTGAATCAGAGAGGGAGAATGCCACAAACATATAGATAGTTATGGATACACACCGAGGGAACTATATCTATGATATTCTCTCAAAGTCCTAGTTCTGGATATGAAATGACATTATTTTAGAGGAAATTTTCTTAGAGGCTAGAGTTGTAGTGGATCCAGCAAAGATAGAGACAATGCTTTCTTAGGAGACGCCTAGGAGTGGGACAGAGGTGCAGACTTTCTTTGTATTGGATGAATACTACTAGTGGTTTGTACCTAACTTTTAGAGGGAAGTGGAAGATTTTTCAGATTTTAAAAAGAATGGAAAACCCTTTGTGTGGATGGGGAGATGCTAGTGATGTTTTCAGGTGTTAAGGATGAGGTTGACGAGTGCTCCAATCATGAAGCTACAAAAAGAGATGGATGGGTATGTTGTCTACTATGACACATAAGAGACCAGACTAGGTTGTGTCCTGATGCAGGAATGAGATGTTCACCTATGGCTCACATTAGTTGAGACAACACAAGAATAACTATGCTACCCATGACCTGTAGTTAGCAGTAATGGTATTTGGGATGATGATGTGGCATTACTATGTGATGAGTGATGATTTTCTATTTAATATGATAACAAGAGTCTTAATTATATCTATTCACAGAAGTACTTGAACCTAATACAACAATTATGGATGGTGTTTCTCTTGGACTATGACATTGAGATAGTCAAAACTCTTGGGAAGGGGAACGTCGAAGCAGATGCACTCATCAAGAGGTCTGGTCTATAGTTTTTGAGTGAGGCGATAGAGAAGATATCCGTCTTTTAGATATCCTTTATAGATATAGATAGATGAGCTTTCCTCCGGTCTATGAACGTCACTCACCCATATCAATAGTGAGTTCTGGGGGCACAACATAGAGACATGGATTGCGAGGCCCAACGAGCTCATATATCCTCAAGATAGACTACTAATAGATTTTATGAAGGTGGGGAGCACAACATATACTTTGGAGGATACTCCACGGTACTAGTGGTGCTTCTAGAGGACATTTTGAGGGTGTTATACACATTCCAATTGGAAGTAAATCTGGGAGTAGTGAATATGTACCATGATCTTTGGCATAAGTACAGGTGTCCAGGGTTTAAAGAACAAGTGGTAGAGTTAGTATCCTAGTGCCTCACTTTTCAGCAAGAGAAAGATGAGCATCATGGACTAGTGGGATTAGCCCAGCCCCTCGTGCTACCAAAGTGAATGTGGGATGGTTTATCCATGAACATCATGAAATGGATACCACATATGTCCAGGGGCCACGATTTAAATCTTGGTGATCGTTGATCGACTCTCCATGTCTGCCCACTTATACACATTAGACAGGATGGATTAGTAAAGAGAATATGATTTTTTTTACATACATAAGATTTCATGACTTCATGTGGTTCCCTTGAAAATCATATGATATTGTGATGAATTTTTTATATCCCATTTGTGGAAGGGTTTATAGGAGAGATTTGGAAATCAGCTATGCTTGAGCAGTGCCTTTTTATCCTTAGAGAGATGGTCAGATGGATCCGACCATTCAGACACTCGAGGGCATGGTTCGTGCCTGTATCCATGATTTTGGCCATAGTTAGAAGGACCACCTAAAATTGGTGGAGTTATCTTAAAACAATAGTTATCCCTCCACCATCATCTTGGCACTGATTGGGGCCTTATATGGGTGACAATGTTGGTCACCACTATGCCGGATAGACCAAGGGGAGTCAGCACTTATTGGACTAGAGTTGGTAGAGGATTCTGCGGACAAGAGGTTGATCATCCCGGAGTGGATGAAGACATCGCAGAGTAGGATGAAGTTGTATGCTGACAGAAGAAAGAGACCCTTGGAGTTCAAGGACGGAGACCATGTCTTCCTTTGGGTCTCACCCTAACAAGGATTACCAAGGTTTGACCAGGGCAGTAAGCTATCTCCGAGGTTCGTCAGACCTTTCCAGACCATCAATAGAGTAGTCATGGTGGTGTACAATCTATATCTTCATCCACAGATACACTAGGTGCATATTGTTTTATATATTTCATAGCTGAGGATGTACATGAATTATCCATCGCATGTTATAGACTGGGGTTAGCAGGACATCAATTATGGGGTGACGTTTGTAGAGTTCTTGGTGGAGATAGAGGATCAACATGAGTGGGTACATCTTTGGTGGGGGATTACTCTAGTTTGAATTTGTTGGAAGAACATGAACCTCCCAGAGAGCACATGGGAGCTGGTGGCTCAGATACATGCTCAGTACCATCATTTATTCCCCATGTTTAGTTATAGATTTCCAGGATGAATGTCACTAAGGCTGGGATAATGTAATGACCCAGAAATTCAATATAATTTATTTAATTATTTGAAATTATTAAGAGTCATCGAAAATTTTTTTGTGCGTGATTTCGTGGCCCGCTGTGTCCAGAATATAATATTGAACATTTTTTAATGTAAATTCAGTAAACATGTGGGAAATGTTTTCTAACATTTGAAACAATCCTCAGAATTGAAATCAGAGGACACCATTGAATCTGATGTTCCAAGATTATCTTAATGGTGGCTTCACCTTGACCATAGTAGGATGGATGAAAAAGATATATTTTAAGTAATTTTAAAGAATAATAAAATAACATAAAAGTAGTTTTTTTATTTTTTCCATTGATTGAGGGGAGGTGGTAGGACCAATGATTTTGAATAAATTTAATGGCTTGACCCTTTTCATCACAACCACTCATTTGGGAGATTAGAGGTTCATTAATTTACTTATTAATGAACCTCATTAAAGATATGTTGCGTTAAACTCTCATCCTCCATCAATTTAAATGCAGCACATGTTTGGGTTTTTGACATTTCTTCATCGAGCGAGGAACATCTAAAGTAGTACTATAAATACTTCCACCAACGAAGGATGAAATTTATGGAAGAAATGATCTAGGATCGACGAACTCAGGTGACTCCATACAATGGGATATCTTCTCCCCTCACAACCATGACACCTCCAATGATTCTTAAGGTAGGGGGTATGGGTTGATTTAATTCTAGGTGGTTAATGATGAATTTATTTATACATACTATTATGATGTTAACATAGAGGGCGTGGGCCAAAATAACAAGCCACATATCCTCCGTCACATCATTATTGTGGTGTTCTTTTGTGGGTGATCATAAAACACACCAAAACATCGAATCTAGAATCCACGCAGTGACAACGGCATCCTGGGAGGCGCATATGCATGAGTAGAAGAAAAAATACACAAATAGAGATCACCCGATGGCCTGCACAATCTTCACCAACGTGGCACCGACACAAGAGCGCTAGTGACCAACATTTGGTGCTAAACGGCCGCTGTAGGAGTCTGCACTACTCAGCGCCATGACATATGGTCAGGGCAGCCGGTAACAGCCTACTGTGGTGGTGGTGATCTAGTGATCCATTCTGCGACTTAGTGAGCATCCTATGGATTCATAGTTCTGACGGATGGAGACCATCTCCCTATGGTCCCTTCGAATGGATAGGGTGGCACCAGATGGTGCTGCTATTTAATGATCTATGTGGATCTTTGAGTGGTTCGTAAAGGAGGGGGAGCGACAATCCTTCCTGCGTGGGACACCAGCTGGGAGTCACGCCCCATAGATGGCCGGGCCATGCCCTCTGCAGCCTCGCCCAATCAAGACGGCCCATGCAGGTTCGAACAGGGTTTGGTCAGAACAGAACCACATCTCGTTTTCCCAAGCTGGGTAAGGTCGGGTTGGACCGATGAGGTCTGATTGGGCCTAGAAAACTTTTAGCCTAGTTTCTGTTAAAAAATTGTTTCTTGCAAACCAGATGACTATTTGACGAACCATCTATAGCTCTGGGATTTCAAGAGTTATATGATCATTTTGAGATTCTCCAATTAGGTTTTTTTGAATGTTGGGGTATGGCTGGGATGAATTGTACCTGAATCCAACTGGTCCCTCGGTACTAAAATTCCTACATCATATAGACAGGACATGTGATGGACTCGTCGTCTATTGTGTTGGAAACCAAAAGTAATGGTGGTCCTTTGGGATACTTAGTGTGGATATTCGTAGTAGTTGAGACATGAATGATATCCATACAAGAAGAAACTACGGAACTCTAGTGCACCAAGTGTGGGGAACCTTGTGGTTGACTATCATCTGAGTAGCGACCCTATGTGGATCAGCATCATAGTGACCATGTGTGGATCAAAAACAAGGGAACCTGTGTGGATTAACATTATACCAACCCAGTGTGCATCAAGAGACCCTATGTGGATCAGCATCTAGAGAACCTATGTGGATCAGCACTATAATGACCCTATGTGGATCAACATTTTAGCGACCCTGTGTGGATAAGCAGTGCACGACCCGTTGAAGACCAGCCGTAGATCAGCCCGTCGTGGATCAGCGATATAAGACCCTATGTTGATCGATAATGGATGAAATCCCACATTGTTCAAATTTGGAAACTTTCTAATGGAATAAAATGATATAGCTTAGACTTAATCATATTTATTCCTCAATACTGTGTTTTTTACCTGGTTTGAGCTCTATCATTTGCTTCCGGCATTGTGATTGATATCATATTTTGTTGGATTCTGAGAGTCTATTGGGAGTCTTGGGGTTTCTACTAGATTTTTTTATACTCCTCCATGCATGGGATTTGACTACACCTTGTTGTGTCTTGTGCAGACGATGGGAAACCGTAACTATGACTTAGGGAGATACGACCTGATGGTGGATAACTATGACGGTTGACATGGAGAGATGTTGAGATGAGGTGTATCTACCCACAAGTATAAACCTTGGTGTATGATTTCATCAACTCTTTAATATTTTATGTTGTAGGGGTATCTTTCTATGGGGATCATATTCCGTCCCCTTTACATTATGTAAAAACGTTTACTACTACAGTTTTACTTCGTGGTTGCATCGTGTTATGTTCGTGGGTTGTGTGGTTGTACAATATGATAGGCAATTATTTCCCATTTTAGGCATACACCATTCCAATGCTTGTTGCCAACCCAAGGCCTATGTAAGGAAATCCTTGGGTAGTCACCACACGAGCCCCCATGGATGGGTTGCGACCCAAAATGATGTATAAACACATCTGTCAACACTTATAGTTATATAATATTTATTATTATATTTCAATATATATATATATATATGAATATAATTATGATTTTATCTTGGTATGGTATAGTGATAGATAAATATATGAGTGATAGAACCATTTCTGATACTAACATTGATATTGGAAACATATCACCATTGGATTTTATACATGTCATTCAAATTCATATAAAGGAAACAATTCCGTAGTTTTTTATGGTGGATTATAATAAAACTACATCCCACTTCACATCTATTTTAGAATAATTCTCACACAATTAATATTCCATGATATTTTTTATTTAAATGATGAGGATCTTTGAAATACCACAATCCATCACAACTTATCAATAAATTTGGTCCCCCTCAATGTTCATTATGATTTTATCAATGGTGATATATATAGAGGTGAACTTCAATACAAATTCACTTCTTCAAAAATATATTCAATTTTAATGGACCCTTAAAACATTTTAATACATTTTCAATGTTTCCTTATGAAAAATAATGGATTCTATGATAAAAATATTCCTCATGTAGAGTTATATTACAATAATATCATCCAATCAAGAATTAATAATTATATATATATGTATATATATTTTTATATATACAATGAAATATAATTCAAAAATATCATGGATGAAATTAGAGAGAAACTTGGGACATCAACTAGTAGATGATAAGATAGAAAATTTCAAATATATTTAGTGATAAAATATTGTATCATAGAATCGACATACGAGCTATGATACAAATCATGTATAGGAATAGAAGAATGAGGTTGGTGAAAATAATTCAATTGATTATATCCATTCATGGGTGTTATGGGGTTTTATATTAATGGAATGATATAGAGATTATATATGTGCCTCATAGTAAATTTTTATATTTTTGGGACATGTTTAATCATCATACCCACTTACAGAACATGCCTCAAGTATATAATTCATCCAGTGTATCCCTCCCAAAAAATAGGTTCTATATATTGAGAATGATATCTTATTCAAAGATAAAAAAGTGAGTTATGTGGTTCAAAGAGACCATAAGGATGGATAGGTAACAAAAATACCTTGGGATGTTATTAATTAATATTTACATTATCTATTTTTTGTCTTATGAGTTAAATTTTCATGGATGAATTTTAGAAATTGATGACTAAAATGACCCATATTTTCAGTTTTTGAAATTATTTCATCATCAAATATATGTTCGGTATATCATACAATATAAAACCGAAATATAATGGTATATTCTATAAATTATATATATATATTATCACATATTTTACTATATATCATTTGGAGTAAAATTAAGTATATATCATGACACTTTTTGTGATTATTAAACCATAGGATAGTGGACTTCGACCATTATCTCTACAAAATATCAATTTTGATGTCATAAATCATACAACCTCAAAATAGTCGACATGGAAAATGTATATTTTATTACTAAGTAAACTTATATATAAATGTATTATATTATTTTAAATAAATATAAATGGTTTTAAATAAATTAAATATTGGATGAAAATTTACTATTTGTGAAGTTCATGGAGTATCAAAATCTATTTAGGACATGTTTTAAAGCTTAATTCCTAATTTTTTTCATTATTGTTGTTATATTCTATATCACCATCTATCAATATCACTTATACTTTAATGTTTTTTAATATAATTCATATATGTCAATTATTCGTCAATTTCCCTTATATTTTTTTAATTAACAATAGTGAACCATACTTCTCATAAATAAATATTAAATTATAATGAAATAGTTTTCAATACATTACATAAAAATACATGAAAAAATTATGTAGTTATAGTAAATTTAGATATATAAAATCAATAAAAACTAGTCCATATGTGAGATATTCCTTATCCCGCTATGTTATTCAGAAATACAACCCTTAATAGATATATCCTACATAATACATTTCATCAGAACCTGGAGAAAGGAAACATATAAAAGAGAGAGATTATATTATTATTAAGGGTAAACAAGAGAGATATATAAAAATAAAAAGAGAATAAGTGTATGACAACATCAACATAACATTTAAAGACTATACCATATAAATAATAAATCACAATCGTGATTCTAGACATAATGATTGGATTATAATAATTGTTGAATCATAGGGGGACCAATTAATGTAATCCATAAGAAAATAAAAAATGGAATAAGACATGGAAATTTGTAATACAAATAAGAATATAAAATCATTAACATATTAGAAAAGGTTTACTATAAAGGCTATAATTTTAAAGAGGGTTTAATCCCCAAACCATAGTATATATATATTTTCTCACAAAAGACTATCATAGTTGAAAAAGAACCTTACTAAACGTGGTTAATTCTCCACGTAGGTAATGTTTAACTAATTATATATCAATCATTAAATGAGTTATTAGAGGATATTGTAGCTCTCACCCATCACATAATGAAAATATTATATACATGTGACCTAATAACATATTAAATTAATCATATCATAATCTATAAAATGAAATGTGTTATAAAGACATTTCAATATAGAATAACCGGTGGAGAATAAGAAGTTTTCATAATCATTTCATTATTTCTTCATATTACAAACAATGGAAAATTTATTTTTTCTAGAAGAATTTTATAATGGTATGAATCAAGGTAGGTGATATGGTTTTAAAAAAATTACATTATAAACATTAATAGTTTAGGTAAAATAAAAAGAATGGTATTATTTATCATATCCCCCATAAAGAATATGTAACATAAAAAGATATTATCAAATATGGAAAATGAATTTAAAATATAAAATGGGTCAGAATTTTTGTAAAAATTAATATGTTATCTCTTAAAAAACATTTTTAATCTTAATGATCAATTTTTTTGAATATCCTCTACATAGAAAATAATAATAGAAATTTATAAATTAATATTTAAAGAATTTTAATAGGCATAACATAAAAAAATACATATTATTATTGATTATAACATGAAATAACATTAGTATATACCCAAATAAACTTCTGTTTTAATTTTTTAGAGAGCTATGTGAAAACTATTACATTGCATCCACTATAAATCATAAATTGGATAGTTCTAATTAGTATTCATTTTTTCCATAATATAAAATTTTGACATAATGGGTTATATATTTTCATGTAAAAGAATTACAAAATTAAACAAGAATTATTTATTTCCCTTACCAATGCTTAAAACAGATTGAAAAAATTTAAAAATGTGGGATGAGAACAGAAGTAATATAAATATATATAAAAAAAATGTGAAACTATATGTCTAGTGAAAAACATGAAAACCAATGAATTATTTTACAGTCATTTTGATATAATATGGTAAAAAGAAATAAATAATTTTCACATGAAAATCATACAAAAATAATTATCATGTAAAATATTTAAAATACTAATAAATAAGTACAAGATCCTTTCAAGAATCTTACATAATCATGTTCACATCATATATTGAATTTATGTTAGATAAAGATAAATCCTAGTTAAATCCATAAAAGAAAACATTTAATAACTATTTTCTTACTTCATGTTAATACATGGAACATTAAAAAATTGACTGGACCACTATATGGTGTACGCATCACGTATGTTATTTTAGGGTCACTAGGTGCTATCTTGGTGAAAAAAATATATTTTCTATCAGCCTCAAATGAAACTATCTGGGGGAACCCAAATTATAAGCCAGATTAGGCTCACATGTTTCTCATATAGTTATTGTGTTCCATAAAATGAATATATGATTTTTTTCCATTTACTTTTTCTTCGTAATACATTTGAAAAACTTTTATAAACTCAGTTGCATATCATTTTCTGATATCAAGATATTATTTTCTAATTATTAATTTTAAAATGACGAATAAAATTTCCATTCTAAATACCCATTTTATATAATATAATATACTAAAACTAGATTTATTATTTTTAATGGTATAAAACATGAAATATTCTATTGTATTAAAAACATCAAATAATATATATGGATTTGAGGAATGTCGTTGTTTACATATACCTTAAAATTACGGATATTTTTATATTTTAAATGAAATTAAAACGATCTATATAAAAATAAATTTTTTAAAAAAATTAATGAAATAAATAAAATTTATCATAATAAAATAACATGTACATTTATTTTTATTTTTTTAATCTTATTAAAAATTTATTAACATGGAAGGAAAATAGAGTTTTATGAAAATCATTAAAAAGATGATATTTTCAATTAAAATAAATTTTAAAACAATTCAATGATAAGCATCATGAAATAATGAAATAAAAAAATTATCATTATAATAGATATATTTATTATAAAAAATTTCAAATGGTCTATATTTGAACTCTATCTATTATTATAAGTAAATAACATGAAGCATACCTCAGTGAAGGGAGATTGAGACATTGTCGCATACCAGGAGTCCCACTTATCATATATATCTTTAAATTATTGATAATGATATTATACTAATTATTTAATTTCTATCTAACATTTTTCATGATTAATTATCATTTTATTTGATTTATTTTAATTCATTACAAAAGAACATAATTAAATATGTTTACATCCTATGTTTTGATGGTACTCTAATGATATATCAAAATGACTTTCGTTGGTGGAATATGGTCAAAGATAGAATTAGTTAAACATATACAGATCAATATTCAACCCATAGTCACCATATTTAATCTTCCATTATTATTTTAAAACATATCATCAATCATTGTTTGAATAAATGAGATATGCTATGATAATGGAGACAGACTGCTATACTTATGAATGAGTAATGTTTCAATTACTATAATATCATTATGAAAATAAAAAATTTATTATTACCTTTTTATAAAATTATAATAATATCATAGATACCATATTCTTTCATTAAATGTAATTTTATAGATAATCCATTTTATTTGGTCATAAATAAAGAGTTAGATATCTTTGTGGAGATGGTAGTCCACACGTATTCACGAACAATGTTATCATTAATAAATTAAATAATTAAATATATATATTATATTTTGATAATTAAAAATATTTATTTAACATCATAACCATGTAATTTATATCTCATATATTTATTAAATCTGTATTTATTACATTCCATGTAAAGCATCAGGAAAAATAAATCACCTCAATTTTTTAGGTGGTAATCATATGTACACATTAGC
Organism: Viscum album; assembly: GCA_963277665.1. Taxonomy (NCBI): domain Eukaryota; kingdom Viridiplantae; phylum Streptophyta; class Magnoliopsida; order Santalales; family Viscaceae; genus Viscum; species Viscum album. Next base: position 1,579,887,510 of record OY728142.1, read on the forward strand.
AATGTTAACATATCCCCCAAGGACTAAATATTATAAATATATTTGTGACATAATAAAACCTTATGTTTAATCATGTTAGAAGTAAAAAATATATTATTTATGTAAATCATTATAATAATCAATGATTGGTGATGGTGAAAATTAAATGACATCGGTTCATAAGGAGGTAGTCCTCCATACAAAAAATGAGGATTTATTAACCCATTTAATGTTAGAATAGATGGGATTAGATTGTATAATTTATATAATAACATCGAAGATTATTCTATATTATAAAATTATAATTGAATAATAATTAAGGAATTTTTAAAATAAAATAAAAGTAGATTGTCAATCTATCCTGATACATCTTGTTCAGAAAACCTCTTTATGTGTGAACCCAAAGGCTCATTAAGATAGATTTACGATAATAATAAGTGATCTATGTATTGGTGGGGGATGTAATGAAGATATTTTTTTAGGTATTGGGATATTAAAATTGTATTTAATGTGTTAATATAATCATACATGGGAATACATTAATATTGGAGGTGGGCAAGACAATTGTAGTTTTTGAAAAGAAAATGTTATACGCAACATTTTTTGTAATAAATAAATTCCCTAAAATATTCTATTATCAAGAAAAATACATTATAATTTATAAATGTTTCCATAAAATCAATTTTATATATGTTTTTATTTCATTATTACCCTTATCTATTTAGATTAACCATTAATAAATGTACTTTTAACATAACTGCAGTAAATGATTCCTACTATTTTCAGTATTCATTATGATAAAAAAATATTATGTTATTAGATATTAGAAATTAATACTTTTAAAAAAATGGCATAAATTATAACTAATTAAATTAAAATATCTGTAACAGTTTAATTTTAAATTAATCCAGTAGTGATGATGGATAAAAAGGTTATCCAGAATATTATTTTTCAATAAAATTATGATTTGATACAAAATCATTGACTAGTAATAATCCCTTTATTGATAAAAAGAAATATATATTTGAATATGTCATATATATATGAGTCAAATAATTTTTTAGGTTCTATATTAATTATTTAAAATAGATAAACATTATTCACATTGAAACCATTGTATGAATAATCTGTTTTTAAAACCAAAAAATGAACTTATTAAAAAATACAATATAATACTGATTCAAAAGATTTTTTTGTAGGTTATATATAAAAAATAATACTTATTGTACACTAAATAATATTCAAAATATAATTAATATTATAAATTTCTTATTTTATAAAAAATATATTACATTTTTAAAAAAAATACAAATTTTAACTATTAAATGAGAAAATAATTATTTATTAAAAATTCCAATAATTAACCCCATGTAAATATTTTTATTATGATAGTAATGTTTATATTAGCTTTTAAAAATTTAAATTCGAAAAGATTAATATTATATTTAAAATAAAAACATATAATATAATATTTAATTAAAGTTGTTTCATTTTTTATTTAAAAAAATTACATAATAAGTTTTTGATCAATTATAACTATCGAATTCAAATTACTGAAAATGAAAATGAACTATTATATCATTAAATTACTTTATTAACTCTACCACTATTTAGTATATTTCATTCCAATAATTTTATATTCTATTAAATAATGGTGATATCATTCCCCCATATCATTTTCAGATTCCTGAGATTCTAATTCATCCATATAGGTTTTCAATAAAATAGTAATATATTGAATCCCCATTATCCAATTTACTATATATATATATATAATAGAATATATATAGTATTCTACTTCTATTAAATATTTACTTCGAAATAAACTTTTTTGAGGCTCAGAAAACTGAGTTGAATCTAACCAATATTCCCCTAACAATGAATTCGGATAATCATTATTTACTTGGAAAAAACTCGGGGAAGATCAAATTAGTATGAAATTGATCCAAAATTATCTCGGATTTCCTATTGTTTAATCAAATTTCATATTTACATTAACTTTATACCAAAAAATTACTATTCCCCATGATGATAATTTTAGAAAAACATGAAAATATAACAAAAATGAATATCATTAGTATGATTATCCATATAACATTTCATCATGATTTGAGCCATCGATTTATGTTGTTTAATTATGTGTACATTCTTATCAATTTCATCTAATAACTATTTTCCCATATGAATCCTTTATCCAAACTCATTACATAAATATAGTCTCTTGAAATAGATTCCACTTAATTCCACAAATAGTGTCATCTGTTTACTAGAATGAAAACTATAGTTATAATAAATCCCATCAGAAATAATATGTTTAATACAACATCCATTTAAATCCATTGAACAAGAACACTTCAAATATTTCATGGTATGAACAATTCTCTCAAATAATCAATTATATTGAGGATGAAAATATATATTGAAATTTTATTTTAGTAACCAATAAATTTTGATGTAAATGAAATAAAATTAGATGTGAGCCATGGATCATGCATAGAAAAAATAGAAAGTTGAATATCATAAAACCTAAAACTCTATTTTATAAATAGATAATAATTATTATATAGATGCATAATATCTAAGATATGAAAATATGAGTGTATTTATTAACTTGATAAACAATAACCAAAATTGAATTATTACCTCATGATAAATTTGTTAGTCTAACCACAAAATAAATTTATATTTTCTTCTATTCCAACTCCCAAACTATTTGAGATTGATGGATTCCGTAAATAATTTTAATTTAGAATAATCTTATAAAAAAGGCACAAATTTCATGGAACATTATGATATGTATATTTTTGTTTCATCCCACCAGTAATACACCCAATGGTCCTTATATTTCTTATTAACAGAATGATGAATGTAGAATAAAGGTCAATGAGAGGAAGGAAACAACTCTCTCTAAAACTGGTAATCACATGGAAAAATTATATTTATCTAAATATAAAAACACAATATCCATCAATAATAATGTAATCTAACATACCCTTTATAATAATTTATAAATTTTATTATAAAACATAGTCTTTATTATGGTATTATTTAATTATTTATAATAAATTGATGAAACCAAAACATTAACAAATATACCAGAAGTCCTCTTATCAACAACTTCTATGAAACAAATTCATCAAATATAAAACCCAAGGATTATATAAAAAATGTATCATGGTTAATTTATAATTATGTTTTAGGAAAAATGATTTGAGAAAATGTTTTTAATTATAATTATGTTATTAATTTTCCAATAATATTCATTTATATGTTCCATCCATCTTCTGTACATCAAGTGTAACTATATATGATTAAGGATAGTCATAAAATATTTTTATAGGAATATATATCATAGTTTTCCCCATAAAAATTATTCCCCCATATATTAAATTTTAAAAAAATTATATAATTCTAGAACATGTTTATGATAATTTTACCTAGGAGGTAGTAGTTGATGTGAATCATAATCAATTGAGTGATTAATTTTTATAAGGACTAAACCATGTACCATCAATGAAGAATCATTTTGTATGGAAAATTATATAATTCTAGTAGGTATGGATAAAATTATATTCCTCCCAAATATATATTTTCATTTTAAAATAATCATTAAATTATTTTCAACATATGAATTTAACTCGTTTTCAAGATAACATAATCAATGGGACAAAAAACCCAAAAATGTTTTCAAAAAAATCATTAGTAGTAATGCATATAAAAATTGAAAACTATGGAAAAATATGATATTTATGAGACTTGTTCATACTTAAACAAATATATTTTATTACATTTAACTATTATGACATATTGTGAACAATATTTCGATGCAATGCAATTTATTACAAATGGAATTCACACATAGTAAATTCACCATAATGTTATATTTATTATTTTATAAAAACAATTATTAGTTGACATTCACATTCCTTTGTTCTATTAGAATATTCCAAAATATCATATATGAAAACAAAAACCAAATTTTTCAAAACATCACTAAAGACTCTATTTATAGGGTCCATAAATACATCTGTTTTATTAGAAAATAAGAAGTAACTAACTAAAAACTCAATATTTTATTATCTTGTAAAAAATATTGTCATCTGAATATCATCCACCATAAATATAAATTGACTGTAACCAAATTACTAATAAATAATTGAAAAACAATGACATCCCTATAACTAATCTATAAAATAATTGATAATAAGAAAATGTTATTTGTTATTAATAGTATTTTAATGAAATGGTTGATAAATAATTAAATGTTTAATTGAAATATGTTTCATCATAAAACAAAATAAGAATACACTATAGATAAAGTTATATGAAATATGAATCCATTATCTATCAACTCAAGTAATTTGTTTTTAATTTTAAATATTATACTTGATGCATTCAATAATAGGGTTTATAAATAGTCTTAATAGTAGAATATATTTCAAAAATAAAATCAACCTCTCAAAAAATAACACAACCATGAAAACAATCATGAAATACATATATGTATTTATTCACCATTATAACATCATTAATTGTAATATTTTATTTCATTTCAGCATTATGAGCTATGTGACATTATCATCCATCTATGATGTTTTCCTTAACTTTTTTTTGTTATCAAAAGATTGACATAATTGAAAAAACATTATTAACTCATTAATTTGTCATATCATGGTAAAATAAAATCTAATCCATGAATATAGTTCTATAATAAAATTAAGATTATAAGTTCGTTAAAATTTTAATGAGGAACCATTCAACTAATAAAAATATAGTGATCTATATAAAGCTTGCCTTATTTAACATTACCTCATAGTGTTTTCACCTGTAGTTATTTATTCATTTTATGTGAAGATATTCCAATTTTACCTAAAAATATACGTAAATTAATTTAATTAATAATATACACATTTAAATTGGGAAACTAAAAAATTCATATAATCATATACTGTATACGTCAGCACATTATTCCACTGTCTGAAATCAACATTAGTAGTTTAAAATGACTTGATACACCATTCTGTTTCGATGAATAATGATTTTCACCATGTGAAACTAACTTTGGAATAATTTATGAAATATTATGAATCTCATTCCAAATAAAACCAAATAACCTTTTTATTGACATCTAATTAACAATTCATTTATGATTTATGATGTTTTCCTTTAAAATTATAGGCCCTACAAACAAACCAACAAAACCAAATGAACTTTCCAAGTCATGTCCAACATTACTTGAAATTTTAGATAACAGACTTGGAACATTTTTTAAAATTACATCTAGAATTATTATTTGGTGGCTTATCTGTTTCATTCAATCTTGATATTTTCATACATTTGTTATGTAGATTCACATAAGTGATAATAACATCTTCTCAAATTTTTCATCATAAAAAACACTTTATCATAAATTTTTATTTATTTTGGGAAATATTTTATTAATAAACATGGAATAAACCCTATTTAAAATCTACAAATATTACTATATATGTTCGAAATAAAATATATCACATTACTAGGTAATCTTGTGATGCTTTATTTATATGATGATACAAAATATTTCTATTTTTCCTCAAAACTGAGGATTATATTTACATTCAGAGTGAAAAAAATTGGGAAATATTTATCATTTTAAATATTCTTTAAATTCCTCATATTCCATATAATCATTATCATATTTCTATCTTGTATTCTTCTCCAAATACCACCATTGATTATATCCACCATCAAAATGATAAATTGATAGGGTTCCTATTTGAAATTATTTATATCCCATGATATAAAATATATTATCCCAATAATTAATCATTATATTATCAATAAATATTAAGATCCTCCATAGAATTATAGTGGATGTTGTATAATAAAATGGTCCCCTACTAATTTATTCCACTATGGTGTATCAAGATAATAATTTTCATGGAGACCTCTATTATTTATACCATGTTTCACCTAAGTAATAATTGGTAAAAAAACTATTATATTTCAATTTCTTCCACATCAGGATGCACATTTGGAATGATATTTTCTTGTAACCTACACACCACAACAATCTCCTTATTTTCAAAATGGAAAACCATTCTAAGTGGCCATTTCATAGATGAAGCTACATAATAATATTATAATTCAATATTATTTCAACATAAACATACAAAAATAACTCAAGCACATTCTATTAACAAAATAATGACATCTAATGTAATCTATATCATTCTATATTATTAATAATAATGATAGGTCTTTAAAAAATATTCTAGGTATTTTTTACTAGAAATCACATTTTTAAATTTTCGAAGATCATTCTTGGTTAAAGCCATATGCATCATGGTTAAAAATAGTACATTATAATAACAATAAATAATAGAGTGCAAAATTATCATTAGTATACATTGATTCGGATTATATAAATAATTTACAATATATAAGGATTCTTGTGTCTTTTAAAACATTCACAACGTTATTTCTGACTTTATTGTTTCTATTATAAATCCATTAACCATGTGAAAAAATATAAAATGTTTTATGATCTCAATATTATTAGTAAGTGACATAAAAATAAAGAATCAGTATTCGACTTGGGAAAAAACAAAAAACCCCATGAAATTATTAATATTTATATCAATTCTCATTAATCAAAAGTAATAGATAATTTTCACACCAAAATACAACACAATATTTATATCAAATAAAATAGGTAAAACATAAACAAATAAAATAAAATTTATTTTTAATAACATAATTCATTATATTCACAACCGTATTGAAATCCGGTATTAAAGTTTACTATCTTCTAGTTTAATCATTAATGGAAACCCTATGGGTACTTTTTCCTTCTTGTTGGTGATGAAAGGGACCAATACCCAATGAATTGGAGGACTATCTAGGTTCACAAATCATATTATCTATATTGGTGTAACCAAGGGATATCATGGAATAGATATAATATAAGATATATTATGATTAAAAAATCTACGTAAGAACAACCATATTATAATGTATTTGTCTCAATTTTTTATATTATAATTCTCATATGAACTATCATGATTAAGATATTTTTACGATTTCCTTTTTTAAACATTAATAATTTTAAAAATTAATTTAACTTCATAGTAATATAATTTTGGATATAAAAATACAATTTAATTTTAAATAAAAAAATTCAACATGAAAATAAATATTTCATTAAAAAAATCCATTTTAATTTCAAAATTACCTTAAAAATGGAAGGTAATTTTTTTCATTGAATAATAAATGAAATATTGAATGTAAATCCAAAAAAAACAATGGTTACAATATTTGGGAATGTAATCCTCAAAATATTTGTTGAACTATGTTAATTCATTTTATTCATTTAGATATAAATTCAGAAATTATCTAAAAACATTTATCTTTGAAAAAATTTAATGAAACATATAAGTCTCTTTTGATAAAAAACTTATTTCTATATAATTTATTTCACAAAATCATTTTAAATAAGCATGGACATGTATGATTAAATGGTTTTGAATTGAAACATTAAAAGAGTATTTTTTTAAATAATAACACAACATCTTAAATATAATATTTAATAGATTTTAACAATCTATTATGGATTCACTAGTTGATACTCCATCTCGCTTATTGGGTGAAACACCTTAATATAACCAACTAACCAATGAGAGATGCAGTATCCCCTTTAAAACAATCCCTACCCATGATGACAGAAAACTATCTACAACATATCATGTACAACATATAACTATTTAAATGTCCTCATACAATATATATAATTAATTTTAAATTTCTACTCTCTCATTATCTAGTCTTGAATCCTCAAAATATTTTATATAGTTTATACACCATAGTTTTTATAATTACCATTTACTTCACAACCAATGTCTTAAATAATGGAAATAGGCAAGGGAAACAATAAAATTCCATGAATGAAACCATTCATATAGGAGATATATTGTTTATAATGTTTAAAATAGAAAATATGGGAAAAATATTTCCACCATGATCAACCAAAATAAAAGTACAACTCACTTACGATATCTTCATTTTTTTAACGAACATATTTATCAAACCATTCATTTGAGGTTGGAATGTAACCATGAGATGAATCATTGAAACAAAATAATGATAGTTTTCCAAGATAAAAATATTATATAAAGATCCCATTTAGAAACGATATTCCCTTTTTTACCTAGTAGGTTCACCAACTCCTCTCTATATATCATGTCTAAAACATCCTAAACATTCGAATCAATTATTAATAGTATGTGAGATGAATTCATAAAATATTACATGATCATCCAAATATTGTCTCATCCTTCTTCAGATTAATGTATACCATTGATGGAACCCATCATTATTTCCTTCTATTTCCAATTTATACAATCAAATAGTGGAATGAATATATATATATATATATATAATAAGAAGCTCCATGATCAATATTTTTTATAATTAGCATAGTGATCTAAAATCTTATTCTAACAACTTCATACTAGGAATCCAAAGTCACCCCTTCAAAGAATGATTCATATTAGCCATTAAGGGATTCATTGTGTCTATTTTAATATTGAAATCACTCCGAACCTACATTCTCATCACTATTCAAACATATATTCTAACATAATACATCATTCGATGTCGATGATCTTTTGATGATCCCTTTTATGAATTATCAGAGAAAACATTACCCAAATTCACCTCTACCAATGATCTAATCCCCTGAGACTCCTCCCCTTAATGAATCATATAAAAAAATTCATCCAATTGAAATAGGAACACTCTTATCATTCATTTTCGACATCATGATTCTTTTCTAAAATATCATTATAAAATATCAAAACATCACCATTCCCATAAAAAACTATTATATACAAATTTGTATTGATTTCATGTCGAACTTTATATCCACTTCTCAAGGTGTGTAATACCACAAAGTAATTTTCCAATTATTAAATATTTTACCAGCACTGATGAAAATTTTGATCTACATTGGGAAGATATACAATAATTTGAAGGAAATGAATAACTCACTTATATGGTAAAAATGTTTCCACTTCAAATCAGAAATGGTCAATGATAACTCCAGATTATAGATAAAATAGTTACATTCCCAGGGCTGTATCTACCTAGAACAATATAATATCATTTCCCATTGTTTCATAAAAATTAAGCCCAGAAAAATTCATGAATTATCATTGAATAAAAGAACATGAATCTTCTTATAGATGATGAAAATTATATGTCATGATTAACCTCCAATTTGGGAAGAAAAAATATCTCTGTTACTAATAATCCAATGAAAAGTAATTTCCATTATTAATAAGGAATAACAATGGGGATGCGTCCTGAATGAATTTTGAAATGATACTTTGATAATAACCTATGAGACCAAAGAATTATTGGACCTCTACAACATTCTTGGTTTTTTCCTAAATAAAATCATAATGTTAGATAGATCCACCAACACACATAATTAGACACCAAATGTCTAGTGATATTAATCACACATGTACAATATATACCCTTGAAAATATTTACAATAGGATGATGTTGTTAAGGGCCAGGTAAAATAATCATATATTATTCATCATTCTCCTCCTATGACATTGTGTACACCAAACAGTCATTAATAAACATGACCAAAATATTATCCAATAAATCATGTAATATATATTTAAAGTGTACCATGAAAATATTTTTGGGTCATTGGATATTAAATTACATAACCATTAACTCCATGTGACGATATTTTCACAGGATTGATTTTTTAGTATGTTCAACTATCTAGCACTCATATGGAAGTTTCCAATACGTTATTTTAAACATTTAATACTGGTATGAACTATATAATAAGTAAAATAATTAAATAATAATTATGTTTGGAAAATAATTCTTAATTTTCACCAAATTAATTAGATGGTAGTCTATACACTACCTCATACTACAGTACTTCTTGATAAATAACATAGGTGTACCCTTAAGTGAGACATAATTAATTATAAAGCCATTCTATGAAAAATCATCTAACTAAATCCTCAATTAATGAATTTGAATGTGTTCAAAATATTAATGATCTATTACAACGATATAGGTACCATTTTGGAACATTATTTGAAACTAAATATCACATCAACTGGTAAATATCACGACTTATTTGAGAAAAAAATCAAGGAACTCGTCAAAGGATATAGAAAATATCACATCCACTATGTTTATTTAATCACATGTTTCCAATCACTAATTATAAAATAATTGAATTCAATAACCTATTTAATATATGATTATCTCACTAACAATAAAATACCATTCATTTAACTCTTTCATTGTAGAAAATGAGTCTCATTCATAAAAAAAATAATCAAGGACACAAAGTAGCATTATTAGAGTCAATGAATTATTTAATAATTTATTATTTGAGTAAGATGTAAATAAATAAGTAAATATATATATATATATCTTATGCCTCTACAAAATCAACTAAAAACAATAGAATACATCATGTAGACAAGTTTCCTCGTTAATTATCATAGTTGACATATTGGTAACTAGAATCCTCTCTTCCTTGTGCCCTAATGATCAGACCATAATGGGTTAAACAAACTACTGTTACAATATATTGTATAAAAAGGCATAAAACATGTTATAAGATAATAATATTATTCATTATTTGATCATTGGTCTCTTCATTTTTATTATTCAGATTCCATGAAGCCTTCAACATTTGAATCCTTTAAATTTATAATGATGACCACCTCTTAGTCTATATCTCACACCATACCAATTATGGTTAGTGACATCATTGAGAAACTTTATAATAGATCCTGGTAATATCATTGGGTAATAAAAATATTATCCATATTATTAATATGACATACAAATAAAATTCAATTTGGTATGATAAAGAATCTAACCACATAATTCATGTTGAACCCTAAGTAAGGACAAGAATTGATTTTGTTGATGTCTATAAATTATATAGGATGTTCAATGATATATACAACCCTTAATATAGTATTAGTTACTATTGTCCCAATAAAAGTTCAAGGAATTGTAATGGATAAAACTCATATTCGGTTAAAAATAATATATAATATATACTTTTGATCCTATAGTACCATTTATCCTCCTCAATGAACATTTATGGATCCCCTCATAGGAGATACATAGAAAACAAAAAAATCCTCTCAATGTCCACAATATTATTCGAATCCTCCATGTATATTGTAATGTAAATTGTTTTTTTGAATATAGAATAACAATTAATATATAATCCTTTAATTGTGTATCCCGATACTAATCATCTTAAAAAAATCCGGATAAAAGAGAATGATTTCAAAAAAATGAAAAAATGTATTGATTTTATAATATTGTTTTACTACTTTAAAATACACAATTTAATCACTTGAAATGTAATTTTCAAATATTTACATTATAATAAAATTAAATATTTATTATGAAAATGTTTTAATTGTTCAATTTTAATTGTTTTATCAATATTTCTATTTATTTTTATAATAACAACATGTAATCAATTTTTTTGACTTCTTCAATTGGAGGGAAAGAATAATGAATAATAAAAAAATATTATTTATGGAAATAAAAATTTCATGATGTTTAAAAGATATAATATTAAATGGTAATTCTACCTAAGTATTATCAAATCCCTGCTATGGTACCATTCATAGTTCACATGGATGGAAAAATAAAAAAGGAATACTAATTTACATGTGAATCCACTCAATATAGGTGTGATATACCATTACAGATGTGTAAATTTCATAATCTTATTCATCATCTTCTAAGAATTCATATGAATCTAATCAAAAAAATTATAATTTCAGTATAATGATTTCTTCAATTATCTTATATTGTTTTATACATTTTTTTTCATAACTATCATTACAACTTTCTTAATATTTAGAGAAAATACGAGAACAATAAAATTGTTAAGGTTTTAAATATTCTTCAATATATGGTTTTTTTACTCCCAAACCCTAATCACACATATCTAGGGAATTATTTTAATACAATGTAAATATTACTAGGAATCATGTCCTGAATGACTAATCAGTTTAGATGTATTGGAAAAAATATATTATATGTATTAACTTATATTATAACTTATAATATAAAATATATCATAGATTAATAATAAATAAATATATTATTCCCCAATAATAACCCTATATTTCAATTATAAAACACTATTTGGATTATTTGGAAAATAAAACAAATGAAATGGTTGAGCTCATTTTCTCAATAATGATAAATAATATAGCATATTCTCTCATATTTTAAAATAAACCTATAAGTCAAGGTATAAAACTAAAACACAATCCTTTTAAAACATTATTCATTAGCATAATATGTAATGAAAAAAATCCAATAATTGCATTTAAAAATTCAGATATAAACTCATACTTGTTGAATAATCACATGGTAAATCAATAACTAATCTCATAATGAAGGAAAGCATAGTGATGGACTTCATAACCACTACTTCAAGGCCACATGCCAGGACCATACCCAAATATTCAGTCACCGACTTATGCAAAGACATATGATTGTATCAAGAGACCCAAAGATGTGTTGAGAGTTTATAAAAAGCCCTCACCAATCACATACTAAGACTAATTCATTTTTATATGAAACGGTTGAAACAGAGCATAAAAAATAATATTAAAACAAGAAAATGAAATGTTAATAGTTTAACCATAAACCATAAATTTATTAAAATATAACATCCACAATCAAACATAACCCAAAACCATCCATAAATTATGGAATACTGTATCTTAATAAATTAACCAAAAAACAATCTTAAAATTTAACAATGTATGTTGACATGTACAAATTTTTTTTTCATAAATTCATTACAACTATTTCAAAGAAATATCATTTTTACATAAAAGAATATAAACTATTTGATATTTCTAAAATAAATAATTTCATTTCAATATATCATGTATAGATTGTAAGGGTATATTGCAAATATTATATCGAAATAATGGCAGAAAATAGCAGCTCGCGCTGTATATGGGAAAAACATTCTTTATTTAATTTGTCAAAAAAGGTTATAATGCAACACATTTCGAAAATTTTAGAAATATTCCTTTTAAAATGATTCACAAAAAGTGAAACATGGGTAAAAATTATTTTAAATATTTGAATATAATATTTTTAATTTCATCTTAACATAAATGGACTTGGATGATAAGGATGTAACAGTATATTCTAACGTATATAAAACATGGATAATAAAGAGATTGTGAAAATAACCCATAAATTGAACATTACTTAAGTTGGGGTGTGTTATCCATTTGTATAATTATTATATTTTGTTATTGTATTATTAAATAAATATATCTATATTTATCATAGAATATTTGTTACTCTTATATTGTTTTTTATTAATATTTTAGTATTACCATTGATTCGATTATTAACTGTTTCATTTTCCTATGCATGTTCCATAGTGAAAGTCATGTTTCATTTGAATAAGATATATTTTATTCATATACCTCATAATATAATGTTCATAAATATTATATTTACTCATAAAATTAGTTTTATAATATTTCTTCAATGGATAATGTGGAGAATAGTTCTCATTGCGTCAAGGTGACTGTATGTCATACATACACACGAGCGATGATATAAATCTTCTAATGGTAAAATAGTATGAAATGGGAGGGAATAATAATTATAAATAATAATAATCATGTTATATTCATTATTTATAAATAGTATACTCATCATTATAACTATCCAAATAAATAAATGTTGAATGAAAAATTAAACCACGACGTGGAGACGATGTGCCGTACGTACACACACAATGTGATATTATTATTCAAAGTACAAATAAAATTATTAATATTGTTGTAACATGACTATAATAACATATTATTATATAGATTATAATAATCATAATTATTTGTAATGGGAACAACGTAGGAAGAGGAAGTATAAAAAGAAAAGAAATGTGATAGTGTTGATAAAACAATTAACTATTATGAAGATGTATCCATTTTATTTGAACAAAAGGACCACTTAAGATGGTTTTCATCCCATAGTATGGAATATTTGATGATGAGATTAATGTTGGGGGGAGTTTTGATGGTTTTTGGTTAGCTAAACTGGATGTTTTTGTCTAAATTAAGGTGATGGAAAACATCCCATTTATATAATAGGTGAGGGGAACCTTATAAATGTTATTAAATATTATATAATTAAAAATTAATTTTCTAATTATAATATCATTAAGGGATATATATATATATATATATTATAACATGAAAATGAGTCTAAATCCTCTCAAAAATGGGTTTTGGATATGTTTTGGTTATAAAATAAACCTTATCATTCATATTTAAACCATAGTTGTTGGATTGGTTCAGAATATGAGGTTTCCTACCTCGGTTACAAATTGTTGAGATGGTATGTCTGAGTATGATATACTCTATACTACCAAATTTAGGATCGAATATGTAAAATGAGATACAAATACAAGAGGGGGTGTGAATTATATTCTTTAAAAATCCCTAAAGAAATTTTGAATAACTAACCTCTATGTTCTAAAAACTTGCTTGATTCGGGAAAAGTGATTCCAGAAATGAAACTTAAAAAAAGTTTACAACAAATAAGATTCTACATTAAATTTTATAGAATCTAAAAAAATCAGGCTAAAAGTACAAAGAAGTATAAGAATGTTATACTTTCTTCAAAAATACAAATGCATTGGAAACACATATAAAAAAATGAGTAACAAAGTAAATCTTTTAACCCAAAGAAAAAAGGTATCCAACAATGCTGGATAATGTTCCCTTGATTTAAACATTCATGAAAGTCTGTCTTACCCACACTAGGGTAAGCCCTCGTTATGAAGATCAAAGTCTGTCTTCCTATCCCCGCATGCCCTCAACTATCAGGTAGTCTACACCTCTGTCTTCCTATCCCCGAAAGCCCTCAATTGTAGAAATCAACAATCTGAGTCACACATAAAAAATCTACACAAACAATTGTTTGAACAAGCCATTAAATATTTTTACATGAATCCTTAGAGTTTATAAAATCCTCTCTCTCTAGAAATCACATCAACAGCCTGTAAGCACAGTTGTCAAAGTTCAGTGTTGTGTGTTGTGACCTCTTTCAAATGAGCTTCTATTTATAGGCATGGTTCCAACGGTCAGCTCCTTCCTCCAAGGGTCATATTTTTCCTTGAATTTCGGAGGGACCTGTACATGTGTCTCTCAAACAGCAGTTAGTGAGTAACTGAAATAATTACATCGTTTTATAAGAAAACAGGTGTAAGCATAACCAAAAACTAATATTCGGAATTAAAGTAAATTAAAGTTTGGAGTGTAACAAAGAACGAATTCAGAGAATATAGTAAAATGATATTCAGATTCTGTTTTTATATGAATTTGGAACTTGAATTCTATAGAATTCTGGAGTATGAATTTCAAGGAAATTCGGAGTCTGGATTCACAAGAATTTGGATCCTGAACATACAATGTTCGGATTTAGAGTTCCTGTGAATTCGGAGTCAGAACACGTAAGAGTTTGGAGTCGATATTAAAAGAACATGGAGTCAAAACATAGAAAATTTTGTAACCAGAATTCGTAATCAGAATTTGGAGTCAGAATATAGAGAAGTTCGTCCCAAGAATTCATAATCCTAATTCATAGTCGAACTTTTCCAATGTTCGTAATCAGAATTCAGTGTCGAACTTCCAGAATGTTTGTATCCAGAATTCAGACTTGAACGTCATAACATTCATATCTATAATTTAGATTTGAAAAACTTGAGAGTTCATATCCATAATTCAGAGATGAAATTCACGAGAGTTCGTAACCAGAATCCGAAGTTGAACTTCATGAGAGTTCATAACAATAATTCAGAGTCATAAAAAAATTCTTCATATCTAAGTATTATATGATTATGAGGTTTTTTTCTAAACCCGAATTTTACACTTAGAAAAAAATGATATGAACAATGAAAATGAGGCATGGTATATTTCCTTGGGGAAGGGAATTTTACCTTAAAGAAGTAAAACCAGGTAAAATAATATTTTCTTTGACATAAAGTGTTTGTGATTTTCAAAACAAGAAGGAATCGTGAAGTCATAACGAAATATTATGTTGGTTGGAGTGGATACTCAAGAGGTGGGTGAATTGAGATCCAATTAAAATTTCTATTAAAAACAATTTTTATTAAAATCCCCCAATTTAAAAAACAAATTAAACTGTAGTGAATGTATAAAGATTATAAAGGTTCAACTAGTTTCTCAAATATTGATTCGTTCTCAGTTAACATAATCTAATGATTAAATTAACTTTTGAAAATAACTTACTGGTTTACAATAAATATAAACATTTGTGAGTTTAACTATCAATGTATCTTTGAAAATAAATTATATTCCAAAGTTATAGCGGCGGAATTTGAAATAAATATATATAGTATGGATATAAAATTTAACTAAAAACTCAGAGGAGTTAACCAAGAGGTTCAGTCTCAAGCCGAGACTTAGTCCTCTCAAAAGTTTATATAAAGAAGATCCACACCCTAGATCGGGGTTCAACAGTTTACAACTGTCCAGGTCCATGACCTCTACCACTGTTATTCGTGGGAAACAAAACAACAGCAACAAGATTTCCAGGTCACACACGACCTCTACCACTATCCACAGTGGGAAATGAGGTATAAAAAATGTTTGCTGAGGATTTACAAATCCTCCAGTTAGAGTACAGGAGCCAGTGTGTGTGTTTAATATAGTAGATAACACACACTGCTCTAAATGTAGAATAAATGAATCACAGAGCAGAGAAGTAGAGTTTAGAAATGGCTCTGGTGATTTCATTGTAGCCTTGGACTCTTTTTGGGTTGGATCAGAAGTAATTCTGAGTCCTCTTCTAGTTTTTGTTTGAGAAGCAGAGTGTCGTATGCTTCAGGTTCATAGGCAGTGAGATGTAGTCGATGAAGTTCTTCAATGTTCTTTTGTATGTACAGAACTCTCCTTGAGTAGGCTTGATTGTGTATCAGGTTCTATGTAATCTCTTGATATGTATCTTCTGTTCTACTTGGTTCTTCCTCTTCTTCTTTCGTGTATTTCTCTTGTGTTTTTTTTAATGTCTTTCTTCTTCTATCGCGCTCTTTTACAGCAGCAAAGTCTTCTTGTATTTATGTCACGTGCTTCGGAAGACAGAAAAGGTTTCCTTTCCGCAGGTACGAGGTACGGTTTCCTGACATCCGACAACCTTTATTAATTAATTGACAGAGAATTAAAATATACCTGATATGACCGTTGGTTAGATTAAATAAAGATAAAGATAAAGAAATTCAAACAGTTTTTTATGTCTATCGATGAGTTCAAGTGATCAGTAGGTCATCAGCATCAGCATTGGTGGCTAGACATCGGTGTGTCATGGCCGGTGACTTAGATTATTAGCATCATTGTGTCATTTGATCGGTGACTCATTTTCATCGGTGTATCATTCGATCAGCATCAGTGACTCAGATTGATCAGCATCGGTGAGTCATATTGATCAGCATCGGTGACTCAGATTGATCAGCATCGGTGACTCAGATTGATCAGCATCGGTGAGTCATATTGATCAGCATCGGTGACTCAGATTCATCATCATCAGTGAGTCATATTGATCAGCATCGGTGACTCAGATTGATCAGCATCGGTGACTCAGATTGATCAGCATCGGTGAGTCATATTGATCAGCATCAGTGAGTCATATTGATCAGCATTGGTGACTCAGATTGATCAGCATCAGTGAGTCATATTGATCAGCATCGGTGACTCAGATTGATCAGCATCGGTATGTCATATTAATCTATGATATTGGATCGGTGTGACCGTTTTCTTGATATTGGATCGGTGCGACCGTTGTCTTGATATTGGATCGGTGCCACCGTTGTCTTGATATTGGATCGGTTCGACCGTTGTCTTGATATTGGATCGGTGCGACCGTTGTCTTGATATTGGATCGGTGCCACCGTTGTCTTGATATTGGATCGGTGCGACCGTTGTCTTGATATTGGATCGCTGCGACTGTTGTCTTGATATTGGATCGGTGGGACCGTTGTCTTGATATTGGATCGTTGCGACTGTTGTCTTGATATTGGATCGGTGCGATGGTTGTCTTGATATTGGATCGGTGCGACCGTTGTCTTGATATTGGATCGGTGCGACTGTTGTCTTGATATTGGATCAGTGTGACTGTTGTCTTGATATTGGATCGGTGCAACTGTTGTCTTGATATTGGATCGGTGCGACCGTTGTCTGTTTGATCCAGAAGACTTCCACAAAACTTGTAAATCAATAAACACATATATAAAAACATGTAGCAGATTCAATAATAGATTGAAATTAAATTTATGAGAAATCCAACCAGATTAAGTAATAAAGATTTCTGATTATTAAAACAACAATCATAGGAATGAATTCAACAATCTTCGAGAGGGCTCAACAATCTCCCCCTTTTAGAAAATCACAAATCTAAAAAGAAAAAAAATATCAATAATAAAAACATAATGAGATATAAATCTCCCCCTAAAATTAAATCTCCCTCATAGATATTAATCTCTCCCATATATATACATCCATCTCTCCCATATATACATCCTTCTCCCCCTTTGTGATAATCAAAAAGGAGGGAAAACAAACAAAAAAGAGAGTAAAAAAAGAAGCAACATAGAGAATAGAGAGAAAAAAAAAATTTATAAAGTACAGAAGAGTACAAGCAACACATAGTTCACCCTATCAAAAACAATACACAACTATTTCTGGGGATACAAAGGGGCTTTTCCTTTGTCTTTAGGAGAAATAGTGGGTAAGTTGGAAGGCTTGGAGGGAGGAGGAACTGGGCGAATTTGCAGAGGTTGTAAAATGACTCTAGAAGTTGGAGGAGAGAGAGCCACGGAGGTTTGGTGAGTATCAGCCGTAGCTGGTTGAGAAGATGTCTGAGAAACTGGCCGTAGTTAATAGAGTGCCTGAGCAACAGAGAGCTGATTTAGAGCTACATCAGAGGCAGGAAGAGGGTCAGTAGTAGGAAGCACAATGTCAGTGGCTTGGGAGTTCAGATAAAGCTTCAAAAGATTTACGAAATTCCGAATAACTTCTGTACCATACTGCATAGCCTTTTCGAAAACATCTTTGTTCTCCAGGAATTGTGCCAAAGTAGCAGTAAAATACTGCAACTGACGAACTTGAGCCTTGAAAGATTGAGTGACTGGAGGGAGTTTTAGATTCTCTGCCAACACCTTGAAATTTGCAGCCATCTCATGCTTTGTATAAATCTTTGAAAAGTAATGATCAACCTTTTCCTTGATCTCTTTTAGAGCCTTTTTGGCATCTGCTGAATATACGGTTTCCATTTCATGACTGTGATCACAGTGCTCCTTCATTTTCTTTAAAGAATCCAGATCATGAACTTGTCTAACAGCTGCTAACTCATCATGCACAACCTCCCATAGAGCCTCTTGCTCATAGGTAGTGATTTTGGTTACTTTGGCAGTACTGGCTTGGCTAACTATTTGAGTTATCTCAGCTTTCAATCTTCTCAAATAAGACTTGTTGAGATGTTCAATTAAATTCCTCAAAACTTCCATCATAACAGAGATGGTAGATCTAAATTTGCTTGATAAATATACTAAGTCAGTGTGGAGATCCATCATAGTCTGGTTCATAGAGGCTATGTGCCTGCCAACAAGATCACCAGTATTGGGCAGGTCTGGCTTCACAACATTCGATACTCTTTATGAGAAAGCTTCCAAAGATGCTTCAGAAACTTGCAGAGACACTTGAGTAAGGGCATTGGAAATTTATTCTCTGACTGTACCTCTCACAATAGTCAGTAATTCAGTCTTAAACTTATCAAAATCAGATTGAGAAATTGCAGAACCAGGCAGATGAGCATCTGTAGAATCAACAACAGGAGCAGATCTTGCTTCACTTGGGAGGCTCTTCTTCATAACTGTAGTAGATTCTGACATTTCCCCTTCTTCATCAGAATAGTCTAAACCCAAAACAGCAAAACCAGGGTAGTCATCCCAAACAGCAGCACACAAGGTATATTTCAGTTTCTCATAACTTGTTGTTCCACTGATTTCTGGTGATTCTCTCTTGCCAGTGGCATCTGTTTCTGGTACTGTTGGATGTGTTTCCGTTGGAGGTACAACAAGACCATCTACAGGTCGGTTAACACCACCATCATCATCATCAACACTTTGTTGTGGTTCTATTGAAGGTTCATCCAGACCATCTAAAGGTCGGTTAACACCATCATCATTATTACCACCACCATCATCATCACCATTACCATCATCATCATCACCACCTTTCTCATTATCACTCTTCTCAGAGTCTTCACTGGTAGAAACATCAATGTCAGTATCTTCTTCATCACCAAGAGTTGGTTCAGATTCAGGTAAGGCCAAAGCTGGACTAGCAGGTCCAAAATCTATTCTTTTTTTTGGACTCACTGTATCAAGATCACTCCTATCATTAGGAGGTGACACACTTCCATCTTTTGTCTCAGCTTCTTCCATTCTTTGACCTTCGGTAGCGTCATTTCTTTCATCCTCTTCCTCATCATCAGAATAAACCGGTTCCTCATTTTCTTTCATACCAGGGTCTCTCAAACCCTTAGGCCTCTTTCCATGATCTGTGGGATTGTAGGCTTCATACAGCTTGTCTTCATCAGCAACACAACACTTCTTCCATGGATTCAAATTGATTTTCATCCTATTGCAGATCTCTTTGTTGAGACCGAACGGATGACCTGTTTCAGCTACTTCATCATCTTCATCAACACATTCTAGATTCATGATCATGGTAGAGATCATCTTGGAGTAAAATAAGGTAGTGGCTTTCTTGGATGGTTTTACCATTCCAACTATGTTCACCATCACATATCTACACAAATTGATCTTCTCATGGGTTTTCAGAGGAAACAATAGGAAAACATTGTGGTACTTTACAGCAGCAAAATCTCCTCTCCTGGGGCAGAGTTGGTGCTGAATAAACATGAAAAGAGGTCTGCATTCACCATCCAACTCTCAGGATGTGATTCTCCTCGACTCTTTGTTTCCAGTCAGAAGCTCTAGAGCTAATTCATAAGAGAAGTAATCAGTGATTGGAGGAATATTCCCAGCATAATCCTCATACCGACCCTCATGGGGTACATTTAATCACTCTGCCCACTATTTAGATGAAAATGATATTTTCATTCCTTTTACTTCAGATGACATCCGAGCAGCCTCCACACCAGCTAGAGTGATTTTTAGATTCATATAGAACTCATGTACCATCTTCAGGTAGTCTACTCGAGAGTTGTCTGAAAACCAGTCTGTCCATCCTTGTGATTCATGAACTTGCAGAAATAGTGACTTAATTGATAAAAGCCAGGAAAAACTGACATCTCTTTCTACAACAACAATCTGAGTTTCCAGGTTCGGATTTATTGATCGTTGAGAGGTACTACTCGAATCACCTCGAGCACTCTTTGGAGGTACAGGACTATCTGATCCTTTTCTCGGTCTCTTTTGCTTAGCCATTTGAAGTTTTTTTTGGAAAGCAGGAGTTCGAAGGTTCGAGGTAGAGGAGAAGAGAAGTTGAAGGGTTCAGCGTGAAATGAAAGGTCAAAGGTTTAGGGAAGAGAAATATCCGCGTATCATTTATTTTATCATTTAGGGTTCCCATTAAAAGGATAAAAGAAATTAATTAATTTATTGCAACATAATAAAAAGTAATACAAAGAATCAGTTTGACAGACCGGTGTGACAGATGGGTTTTTCTGATCAGTTTCACAGAACAGTTTCATAAATCAGTTTCACAAATTGGTTTCACAGATCAGTTTCACAGATCGGTTTCACAGATCAGTTTCACAGATCGGCTTCACAGATCAGTTTCACAGATCAGTTTCACAGATCAGTTTCACGGATCAGTTTCACAGATCGGTTTCACAGATCAGTTTCACAGATTGGTTTCACAGATCAGTTTCACAGATCGGTTTCACAGATCGATCATACACAACTCTTGTTTAATAAACATCATTCTTTCAAAGCATAAAGGCTTTGTAAAGATATAAGCTAATTGATGTTCAGAGTTAATAAATTTTAGAGAGATATCACCTTTCTGATAATGATCTCTTAAAAAGTGATGTCTGACATCAATGTGCTTAGTCCTAGAGTGAGACACAGGGTTCTTTGATATGTTATTCGCACTAGTATTGTCACAGTTAATTGAAACATGTTAAAAATAAAATCCATAGTCCAATAAAGTGTGTTTCATCCACAGAATTTGTGCACAGCAACTACTAGCAGCGATGTATTCTGTTTCAGCAGTAGATAATGCAACTGAGTTCTGTTTCTTACTACACCTTGATACTAGCGATTTTCAATGAAATTGAAATGTTCCAGATGTGATTTTCCTATCTAACATGCATCCAGCAATATCAGTATCTGAATAACTAGTTAGGTCAAAAGATTTTCCTTTTGGATAAAACAAACCTAAATTTACAGTATAATTAAGATATTTAAAAATCCTTTTAACAGCCAGTAAATGTGACTCTTCAGGATTAGCTAGAAATCTAGCACACATACACACACTAAAAATAATATCTGGTCGACTAGCACTAAGATAAAGTAAGATCCCAATCATACCTTTGTAATTTTTTTGATCGACTTGTTTCCCAGTTTCATCAACATCCAATTTGCAGGTAGTACTCATGGGTATATCACATTCCTTAATACTATCCAAACCAAAACGTTTTAACAAATCCTTAGTATATTTACTTTGATTTAGAATAATGCCATCTTTAGTTTGACATACTTGAAATCCTAGAAAGTACTTAAGCTCTCCCATTAAGATCATATCAAATTCATTTTGCATAACCTTTGAAAAATCAGTACATAAAGAATTTTTAGAAGATCCAAAGATAATATCATCATCATAGACTTTTACTATTAAAACATCTTTTGAAAACCTTTTTATGAATAGAGTGGGATCAGCTATTCCTTTTGTAAATCCTTTTGAAATAACAATGTTTGAAAGTCTTTCATACCAAGCTCTTGGAGCTTTTTTTAAACCATATAATGCTTTAGAAAGTTTAAAAACATGATTTTGAAAATGAAGATTTGTGAAACTAGGTGGTTGTTCTACAAAAACATCTTCAACAATGAATCCATTTAAAAAAGTACTTTTCACATCCATTTGATATAACTTGAAATTTAGATGTGATGCATAAGAAAGTAAGATCCTAATTGCCTCTAATCTGGCTACAGGTGCAAAGGATTCCTCATAGTCAATTCCTTCTTCTTGATTGTAACCTTGTGCAACTAGCCTAGCTTTGTTTCTAATGATGTTTCCAAATTCATATACTTTGTTTCTAAACACCCATTTTGTGCCTATGGTTATAGTGTGCTTAGGACTTTCTACTAATTTCCAGACTTTGTTTCTTTCAAATTCATTTAGTTCTTCTTGCATAGCTATTACCCAAAATTCATCATTGATGGAATCATTGATACTCGTAGGTTCTAGTTGTGATAAGAAGGCTTGATGTTCAACCTGATTTCTAAGAGAAGCTCTCGTCTGTGTCCCTCTATCAAGATCTCCTACAGCAACATCTAAGGGATGATTCCTCAGAATCCTAGTTGATCTAGAAAAGGTAGGACTCGAGATTTCAGGTTCATCTACAGGTTGAGGTTCAACAGAAGCAGAGTCTAGAGAATTTCTAGAGCTGGAAGTTTTGACTTCAGGTCCACTGTTTTTATCATTAAGGTTCAAACCAGAGTGATCATCTTCAATATTTTCAAGAGAGGTCTTAGATTCATGTGGATCAGTTTCATCAAATTTGATATGAACATATTCTTCCACACATTTGGTTCTTTTATTGAAAACTCTATAGGCTTTACTAGAAGTAGAGTAACCTAGGAAAATTCCTTCATCATTCTTGGATGAAAACTTTTCAAGATTATCTTTAGTATTAAGAATAAAGACTTTTCAACCAAACACATTGAAGTAGTTAACTTTATGTAACAGCCCAAGATTTTATAAAAAAATATTCTTTTTAATTTTATTAAAGTCTTGTGTTGTACGCTACACCAAAAGGAGCTTGCACAACACGCATCCTTGACTTGCCTTGCATTACACGCAATCGCGACCTTCCTCGATAGCGTGTGTAATACGCAATACCGAGTTTCACTAAACAACGATATGCTATTAAAATATTATTAAAACTAGCCGGTATGAATAGTAATAACAACTTTTTAAAATTCTGTAAATCTTATTTTTCAAAATGAACTTCATTTTTGGATTCAGAGTATCGAATTTAGCCTAAGGTGAAATTTTGGTACATTTCGGATAACTTTCATATTCTGATGAATAGTGAAAATTACTAAATTATAATTAAAAACAACTTTTTTAATCGAAATAATTAATAGTGATAAATCATTAATTTGAGTGGTTTTAAAGTATATTTAGAATATATTTTAACAATTTAATACAATGTTGGTCCTTGTATGTAATTTCACATTTAAACTAGACATAAACAAGTGTCAATCTTTTGATAGATATTGTTTCTTAAAAACACGCTATTTGTTTTAACAGCGGGATTTAATTATAAAATTAATTAATGCAACTTTTATGTTATGAATTTGGTAAAATAGATTTCATTTTTGAATTCGGAATATGAAATATAGCTTAGGATGAAATTTTGGCATTGTTCTGAAAACATCAATTTTTGATGAATAGTGAAACTACTAAGTGGTAGGTTAAAAACTGAATTTTGCATAAAACTTAATTTTACCGCTTCTGTGAATGGAATTTCAAAAATACGAGAGACACGGTTAATATCAAGGACTAAAATGTGGTTCAATGAGATGAAAATAATTTTTTGGTGAATAGTAACTTTTTACTTTTTTACCGCGGTTAATAGTAAATAGGGTAACTAAGGGTAAATATGATATTACTATTACCCTAACACATGTCCTAATTCTATTGGACAAGTGTAATTCGACCAAAAACAAACTTAGGAATAAAATATGACCATTTAGGCCCACTTGGATTAGATTAGGACATTTATTATTAATTTATTTAAAGAAAGGTTAAAATTGTTAAAATCAAAGTTTAATAAGTAAATCATTTTTAATATGGGGTTATACATAGGATAAATTCGATTGTAAATATTCATTAGAAAGCTAAAAAGATTTACTAAATGATGGTAGTTTATTTGTAATTTTTAGACATAAAATAATTTAATTTATTTATGACACAACGATGATGCAGTAATTTTCTTATTAATGAAATATTGACATAATCGATGTTATAAACACCAAAATAAATGTAATTTGAGATTTTTTATGAATTCCACTAATTTTCTAGGTTAATATGATATATTAATGTTGAGTTAATCAACTTGGTTCGAACATTTAATTCTGTTATGACTTTCACAAAAACCATATATCAAATAGTGTCAAAATTGACACAAAATAGTTTTTAAATAAAATATTATATTATTAATTGTTATTGTATTCATAAAAATCTAAGGTTCGGCCAAATGACTTAGATAAGGATATATATATTAATAATAAACAATTTGGGGTTCGTTTGGCATGTTATAGTAAGTTTATTAACCATATAGGGAAAGAAAACAAAAAGACATGGTAAAAGTTAAATTATTTAACTTAGAGTTAAATCTAATTGATAAGGTTAAAATAATATCCTAAACTTGTCTAAATTCTATTGGTTGATAGGATTTCGACCCATCCCCACCTTAGCTTCGAAATAAGACCCTTTGGAGCCATTATGAACCGATTTTGACTTTAATATAAAATAATATTTTGAGATATTCCTAAGGTGCCCCTCTCCTCCCCTATAAAAGGACACCTCCTCCCCCTCCTCCTCACACCAATTTGAGCACTCAAGCTCGGCCAACCCCTGCCAAAATCTCTTCTCCACTTCCCTAGAAACATCCTAGAGGTTCTGGTCTTCCTCAAAGACCAATTCTAGTGCCCTAAGAGGAGGTCTCAAAGAGGCACTTCAAAGAAGAGGTAATTACCGTTACCAATTCTTTCATCTTTATTTCTTCTTCCACTTCTTCTTCTTAGGTTGTTTCATTATGAAGTAATAACATCAGTATCACTCATATACTGATATGTTATTATAAGTATGAAAAAACCCTATTTCACCATCTATCCATCCTACGGAAAAAGAAATCACCGCGCGTGCGTACGTACGGAATACCGTCTCCACGCCGTGGTGTAATCTATTTTCCACCGCCACCTTACATGGATGGGTATAATGGTGTAAAGAATAACTATACATAGTTATTACAACATCATATTGATTCTGATATATTGTATAATCCACTCCAATTCAATTCAATATTTATAGAAATGATATCATCGCTCGTGCGTACGTACGGACTACCGTCTCCACGACGCGATGAGATTCATTCTCCATGTTAACCATTTAAGAATGATTATAATGTATATATAAGAAATAATAATGAAATATATGACATTATAAAGCTACTGGATTTATTTATATATACATATGTATGTCATCTACTTACTTCCATTTCAAGACAATAAGGAATGAAAAACAGCGTTCATGCGTACGTACGGACTACCGTCTCCATGAACGGTGTTTTTCATTTTATTTATCTACCTATTATTTATATATATATACTGAATATATATGATATACAAATCATATTTTATATTCTGGAAGTAAGTAAATCATGATATAAGTAATAATGATGTCAAGAACAACAAGTCAAAACACCTACGATAAATGAAACGATTTTACCCAAAACGCTTCTTTAACATGGAATTTACAAAAGAACGGGTAATATAATGTAATAAGTGAACCATATATGATATCATAACAATTAATATGATTCTGTAATAAGTCAATAACATGATTTAAATCATTATACAGGAGGTTCGGACAATTACAAAGCAAGTCGGACCTAAGGTAAGGGAAATATCACAATCTCATTTTTATCCGAGATTGTTTATTCGTAAGTATTTACTGGGGTGTATTTTATCATCCACATCCATGTTTACTCAATATGTAATATTATTTCCATCCACCTAAAATTGTTTAAATCCATTTTTACCCTTCGGTGAGTTTTTAGTAATACGTATGAAAGGAATCTTTTGTCGTTTTTCGTACGAGGTACTTTTTGACTTTTCCGACAAAAGTACGAAGAATGTTTTTTTTAACTTATACGGCACGAACGGATTTCTACTGTTTTATAAAGCCTTCTTTTCATTAAGCTTCCTCTAAAAGATTTCATGACTATTTTCAATAAAATCTCTTTCTTTTAAAATTGCATGATGTTTTGTGAAAAGAAATTGATTTTGAAGAAGAAAGGATATTTTCCTCAAGAATTCAATTCAAGTGTTTTATCAAAATTATTTTCCATCTAAGATAATAAAGGGTTCTGTTTCTATCCATATTTTTACATTGATTTGACTATGTTGTGATGGAATTATGTTTATGAATTCCTTTATCTTATATGAATTTATTTATGATGTCATGATGTTTCAAGAATCCCATTTTTGTTACATGTGTTATGCGATGATGTATGTTTTATGATTATATGGCACACATAAGAAAGGATTCATTATAAGATGGGTGGGACCTATATCTCCCTCCAATGAATTGGGTAAAGATTTTATATCTCATGACATAGACATGGCTGGAATGGTAGGTTATACCGGTCCAGTGAAACAGGACTGAAACGAGGGTTACTCGATTCAGAAAGGGACTTTGTCCACTAAGATAGTCTTGGAAATTAGTCTTGACTAACAAGAAATGATTTTCTATGATTATGTGAGTATGCCACAAAGTTTCATGTTTTAAGTTATGATTATTGGGATTACATTTCACTCCTATGATTTATCCCATGTTATGATATTATGTGCTCTTTTGCAGGTTAAAATTTCCAAAAGCTATGTTTTTATGTATATGATGTGATTGATATTTCTTTTGTTTACCCTTGCTGAGCATTTGAGCTCACCCTTTTATGTTTTCTTTTCCCCAGGATATAAAGAAAGGTTTTAGGTAAAAAAAAATGGAAGATCTTTATGGGAGATATTGAAGAACTTTCACCACGATTAGAAGATTACGTTCCGAGTTTCCAAAGACACTAAACTATTACGATCCTTTAGTGTGTGTTTTTGTTATGTACTAAGTATTCCGCAAATGTAATGTAATGTCCATGTAAGTCAGGCTTCGGGTCTCTACAGTTGGTATCAGAGGAAAGGTTTAGTCAACCTTTGGAAACTAGGATGCGAAAACGTTAGTGAGATCCCTAGAGATATTTCTAAGGTATGTCTAGGGATGTCCCTAGGGATAAGTATACGTATAGGTTATAGTAATAGAATTACGCTAACGATCAGAGAATTAAACCTAAGATGTTGGATATTGAGGATACTCCCCATTTACTATGTTGTTTTCCTTAGCATTATTTTTCCTCTCACACTATTCTTTTGGGTTTTAGAAAATGGATGGAAACAAGATGATTCACGATAATGGAGGATATGATGGACAATGGAATGATATTCTTTATGAGAAACCAAATGAAATGGGATTTGGAAGTCCAAAGATCATTATTATGCCGAATCAGCAATCTCATAATATGATCAATAAAGTAAAATTTGGTAAGTTTCCTGACTCGACTAATAAGAGAAAGATGGAGTTCCATGATGATCATAGAGGAAAGAAAGTTCAATTTCCCCTATGTAAATCATGTGGGAAGAGGCATCAAGGAGAATGTTTCAAGGGAACTGGAAGATTCTTTGGGTGTGGAAAAGAAGGACACAAAGCAAGTAAGTGCAATGGAAAAGGGTCGGTTAACACCAGGGATGAGGATAATGGTATTGATACAACATCAACAATGGTTAAATGTTTTAAATGTGGAATGTACGGGCATTATACAAACCAATGCCATAAGGGAAAGTCTCATGAAGAAAATCAGTATGGTCGTATGGGTAGTATTTATGTGGATGATGATGATGAGACTACAAATGATATGTGAGATGAAAGAAATGTTGAAGCTCGGTCAATGGTCTAAGAATGTAGTGGAATGATTACATGTTTATCATGTGTAATGTTGTATAAGTAATCTCATGGAATAAGGAGACATCTAAGGATTGTTACACTGTTGCCTTTCCTTATGTTTTGAAAGTGTATGATGAATGGTACCAGTAACCATGAAAGGTTATTCAGATACTTTTGGAAAGTAGATGATAAGTGCATAATAAAAGGATAAGAAGATAATGAGATGTTTGATTGTATTCATGAGCTCATGATTGATATAAGGACTAAGTGATATCATGGTTTGAGTATATAGAATTTTGAGGATTTTGGTATGTGTAAAGTGTTAACTTTTAACTGCATTCAAGTTTTCACTATGGTTCAATGGGTATTCAAGAGTATACATGATTAAGGACTTTGAATGTTTGGAATGTGTCCAACAAAACATATCTTATGATATATGGGGATCAACAATGGTATTAAATCTCTGGTAATCGTTTTCACTATGTTATGAGAGTGGACTGCAGTATTATGGATAAGCCTAAAGATTGGAATGGATTATGTTGTACATAAGTTAGTATTGTTTAAGGATAGAAATTTTTTTCTCGATATTATTAATGGGATGTTATAGTAATATAATTTTGGAAAAAGGACAACCTGCAGGACGGGCGACAGCCCATCGCTTCGGACAAGGCTGTAGGAATCGAACCCACAACCGAAGTGCGACTGGCCTTTATCGCCTACCACTGACCTACAGGAAGTCCCTGTTTAGTAGAAACTAGTTTTATTATATTAAGCAGTATGATATATGAAGTATAAGTCCATTTTAGGTACTATATATGATTAATCTCACTATAGAATGACTTATGTATATTTAATAACTTTTGCTTACCTTTCGTTTGAGACAGATGGAATGACCCGTCATTCTATCACATGATCTGCTAACACTTCACGAATAACAAATTCAACTTCATTTATTTAAGAGATGAAGTAGAAATTGTTCAAGGCATGAACAAAAGTGAGATTGTACCAAAATAAAGTAAGTATTTATTCTAAGCAAATTTTCAACTTTAGGGAAATGATCTTGAAAACCAAAAATGTTGTCCTAGTGATCTTATACCTGATGAATCAGATGGTACCTTATATCATCACAAATCTATGGATTTGTGATTACTGGCTTTTCCATAGCCATGTTCTCTACCACTCTCCATCAGAACATGATGGTTAGATTTCTCTTCCATATCCATATTTTCACCTATGTGGAAACCCAGTGATTAGTTTATTTGGGTAATCGTTACATTTCATACTTTAGTTTTTAAAGCCAAGTTTTGGTATTCCCTTTTACGATGTGGGTTTCTATTAAAGAAACTTTCAAATAGTAAACCATTTATAACCCCGACGAATTTCGAGGGCGAAATTCATTTTAAGGGGGGTAGAATGTAACAGCCCAAGATTTTATAAAAAAATATTCTTTTTAATTTTATTAAAGTCTTGTGTTGTACGCTACACCAAAAGGAGCTTGCACAACACGCATCCTTGACTTGCCTTGCATTACACGCAATCGCGACCTTCCTCGATAGCGTGTGTAATACGCAATACCGAGTTTCACTAAACAACGATATGCTATTAAAATATTATTAAAACTAGCCGGTATGAATAGTAATAACAACTTTTTAAAATTCTGTAAATCTTATTTTTCAAAATGAACTTCATTTTTGGATTCAGAGTATCGAATTTAGCCTAAGGTGAAATTTTGGTACATTTCGGATAACTTTCATATTCTGATGAATAGTGAAAATTACTAAATTATAATTAAAAACAACTTTTTTAATCGAAATAATTAATAGTGATAAATCATTAATTTGAGTGGTTTTAAAGTATATTTAGAATATATTTTAACAATTTAATACAATGTTGGTCCTTGTATGTAATTTCACATTTAAACTAGACATAAACAAGTGTCAATCTTTTGATAGATATTGTTTCTTAAAAACACGCTATTTGTTTTAACAGCAGGATTTAATTATAAAATTAATTAATGAAACTTTTATGTTATGAATTTGGTAAAATAGATTTCATTTTTGAATTCGGAATATGAAATATAGCTTAGGATGAAATTTTGGCATTGTTCTGAAAAACATCAATTTTTGATGAATAGTGAAACTACTAAGTGGTAGGTTAAAAACTGAATTTTGCATAAAACTTAATTTTACCGCTTCTGTGAATAGAATTTCGAAAATCTGAGAGACACGGTTAATATCAAGGACTAAAATGTGGTTCAATGAGATGAAAATAATTTTTTGGTGAATAGTAACTTTTTACTTTTTTACCGCGGTTAATAGTAAATAGGGTAACTAAGGGTAAATATGATATTACTATTACCCTAACACATGTCCTAATTCTATTGGACAAGTGTAATTCGACCAAAAACAAACTTAGGAATAAAATATGACCATTTAGGCCCACTTGGATTAGATTAGGACATTTATTATTAATTTATTTAAAGAAAGGTTAAAATTGTTAAAATCAAAGTTTAATAAGTAAATAATTTTTAATATGGGGTTATACATAAGATAAATTCGATTGTAAATATTCATTAGAAAGCTAAAAAGATTTACTACATGATGGTAGTTTATTTGTAATTTTTAGACATAAAATAATTTAATTTATTTATGACACAACAATGATGCAGTAATTTTCTTATTAATGAAATATTGACATAATCGATGTTATAAACACCAAAATAAATGTAATTTGAGATTTTTGATGAATTCCACTAATTTTCTAGGTTAATATGATATATTAATGTTGAGTTAATCAACTTGGTTCGAACATTTAATTCTGTTATGACTTTCACAAAAACCATATATCAAATAGTGTCAAAATTGACACAAAATAGTTTTTAAATAAAATATTATATTATTAATTGTTATTGTATTCCTAAAAATATAAGGTTCGGCCAAATGACTTAGATAAGGATATATATATTAATAATAAACAATTTGGGGTTCGTTTGGCATGTTATAGTAAGTTTATTAACCATATAGGGAAAGAAAACAAAAAGACATGGTAAAAGTTAAATTATTTAACTTAGAGTTAAATCTAATTGATAAGGTTAAAATAATATCCTAACCTTGTCTAAATTCTATTGGTTGATAGGATTTCGACCCATCCCCACCTTAGCTTCGAAATAAGACCCTTTGGAGCCATTATAAACCGATTTTGACTTTAATATAAAATAATATTTTGAGATATTCCTAAGGTGCCCCTCTCCTCCCCTATAAAAGGACACCTCCTCCCCCTCCTCCTCACACCAATTTGAGCACTCAAGCTCGGCCAACCCCTACCAAAATCTCTTCTCCACTTCCCTAGCAACATCCTAGAGGTTCTGGTCTTCCTCAAAGACCAATTCTAGTGCCCTAAGAGGAGGTCACAAAGAGGCACTTCAAAGAAGAGGTAATTACCGTTACCAATTCTTTCATCTTTATTTCTTCTTCCACTTCTTCTTCATAGGTTGTTTCATTATGAAGTAATAACATCAGTATCACTCATATACGGATATGTTATTATAAGTGTGAAAAAACCCTATTTCACCATCTATCCATCCTACGGAAAAAGAAATCACCGCGCGTGCGTACGTACGGAATACCGTCTCCACGCCGTGGTGTAATCTATTTTCCACCGCCACCTTACATGGATGGGTATAATGGTGTAAAGAATAACTATACATAGTTATTACAACATAATATTGATTCTGATATATTGTATAATCCACTCCAATTCAATTCAATATTTATAGAAATGATATCATCGCTCGTGCGTACGTACGGACTACCGTCTCCACGACGCGATGAGATTCATTCTCCATGTTAACCATTTAAGAATGATTATAATGTATATATAAGAAATAATAATGAAATATATGACATTATAAAGCTACTGGATTTATTTATATATACATATGTATGTCATCTACTTACTTCCATTTCAAGACAATAAGGAAAGAAAAACAGCGTTCATGCGTACGTACGGACTACCGTCTCCATGAACGGTGTTTTTCATTTTATTTATCTACCTATTATTTATATATATATACTGAATATATATGATATACAAATCATATTTTATATTCTGGAAGTAAGTAAATCATGATATAAGTAATAATGATGTCAAGAACAACAAGTCAAAACACCTACGATAAATGAAACGATTTTACCCAAAACGCTTCTTTAACATGGAATTTACAAAAGAACAGGTAATATAATGTAATAAGTGAACCATATATGATATCATAACAATGAATATGATTCTGTAATAAGTCAATAACATGATTTAAATCATTATACAGGAGGTTCGGACACTGACAAAGCAAGTCGGACCTAAGGTAAGGGAAATATCACAATCTCATTTTTATCCGAGATTGTTTATTCGTAAGTATTTACTGGGGTGTATTTTATCATCCACATCCATGTTTACTCAATATGTAATATTATTTCCATCCACCTAAAATTGTTTAAATCCATTTTTACCCTTCGGTGAGTTTTTAGTAATACGTATGAAAGGAATCTTTTGTCGTTTTTCGTACGAGGTACTTTTTGACTTTTCCGACAAAAGTACGAAGAATGTTTTTTTTAACTTATACGGCACGAACGGATTTCTACTGTTTTATAAAGCCTTATTTTCATGAAGCTTCCTCGAAAAGATTTCATGACTATTTTCAATAAAATCTCTTTCTTTTAAAATTGCATGATGTTTTGTGAAAAGAAATTGATTTTGAAGAAGAAAGGATATTTTCCTCAAGAATTCAATTCAAGTGTTTTTTCAAAATTATTTTCCATCTAAGATAATAAAGGGTTCTGTTTCTATCCATATTTTTACATTGATTTGACTATGTTGTGATGGAATTATGTTTATGAATTCTTTTATCTTATATGAATTTATTTATGATGTCATGATGTTTCAAGAATCCCATTTTTGTTACATGTGTTATGCGATGATGTATGTTTTATGATTATGTGGCACACATAAGAAAGGATTCATTATAAGATGGGTGGGACCTATATCTCCCTCCAATGCATTGGGTAAATATTTTATATCTCATGAGATAGACATGGCTGGAATGGTAGGTTATACCGGTCCAGTGAAACAGGACTGAAACGAGGGTTACTCGATTCAGAAAGGGACTTTGTCCACTAAGATAGTCTTGGCAATTAGTCTTGACTAACAAGAAATGATTTTCTATGATTATGTGTGTATGCCACAAAGTTTCATGTTTTAAGTTATGATTATTGGGATTACATTTCACTTCTATGATTTATCCCATGTTATGATATTATGTGCTCTTTTTCAGGTTAAAATTTCCAAAATCTATGTTTTTATGTATATGATGTGATTGATATTTCTTTTGTTTACCCTTGCTGAGCATTTGAGCTCACCCTTTTATGTTTTCTTTTCCCCAGGATATAAATAAAGGTTTTAGGTAAAAAAATGGAAGATCTTTATGGGAGATATTGAAGAACTTTCACCACGATTAGAAGATTACGTTCCGAGTTTCCAAAGACACTAAACTATTACGATCCTTTAGTGTGTGTTTTTGTTATGTACTAAGTATTCCACAAATGAAATGTAATGTCCATGTATGTCAGGCTTCGGGTCTCTACACTTTAGGTTTCCTATGGTTCCATAACTCATAAGGGGTCCTCTTAAGAACAGGTGTAATCAAGACTCTATTAATAACATAGCAAGCGGTATTGACAGCTTCAGCCCAAAAATAAATAGGCAGGCCATACTCATTGAGCATAGTCCTAGAAATTTCTTTTAGGGTTCTATTCCTTCTTTCTACTACACCATTCTATTGAGGTGTCCTAGGGGGAGAAAAATTGTGACTATAGCCACTGTGTGAGTAGTAAGATTCAAAATCATGATTTTCAAACTCACTGCCATGATCAATTGTCAGGGTCTTAATCTTAAGTCCACTAAGGTTCTCTACAGACTTGGAATATTTAACAAAGTAAGAACAAGCTTCACTTTTGTGAGCTAGAAAATATACCCAAGTATATCTAGAAAAGACATCTACAAAAACATAGACATAGTGCTTCCCATTTAAAATATAAACTCCAGAAGGTCCAAATAAATCCATGTGAACCAACTCGAGAGGTTGATAAGTTTACACTTCTTTCTTTGATTTGAAAGAAACTTTATGTTTCTTTCCCTTTTGACAGGTATTACAAACTTTGTCTACTGGAAATTCAAGTTTGGGTAGGTCTCTTACTAAGTTCTTCCTAGAAAGTTTTCTAAGTGAATGCACATTGCGGTGTCCTAATCTCTTGTGACAAATCCAAGACTCTTTTTGAAAAGAATTTAAACAAGTAATGGTTTGTTTAGCCAAGGAATTTATGTCGACAGAATAAACGTTTTCATTTCTTAAAGCAGAAAACACTAAAGAATTTTTAGAATTAAAAAAATTGCAAGATTAATTTTCAAATTTAACATAAAAACCATCATCACATAACTGAGAGATACATAATAAATTGTATTTAAGTAGATCACGAAATAAAACATTATAAATCAATACTAAATTAGTGTTACCAATCTAGCCTAACCCGAGGATTTTCCCTTTAGAATTGTCACCAAAGGTAACAAAACCTCCATCAACTCTGACTAAGATTTTAAAGAATGAAAAGTCTCCTGACATATGTCTTGAACATCCACTGTCCAGGTACCAGAACTTTCTATAGGAGCTTTTTAAGCAGGTTTCCTACAAAATAGATTTAACCAGGAAATGATTTTGGTACCCATATTTTCTTGGGTCCAGACAGGTTAGCCAATAATACTTTAGGTACCCATATTTGTCTAATGGGTCTTATATAATTTGTAGAATCATAATTCATTGAAAGATAAAACTTATTAGATCCATAACTATGAATATAACTGGTTGAGGCATATGAAGTTCCAGATCTAGTTACATTCTGTCCAGATTTAGGAATAAATCTATTCTTGGTCAACATTCTCTGTCCAGGTTTGTAACCTATTCCAGTAGTGTATTTTGGTGAAACTTGTTTTCCTAGAATTTGAGTTAGAGTTTCCTTACCATATGTAAATGTCTCTAAATCCTTTCTGAGTTTCTCATTAGATAATTTCAATTTAGTGTTCTCCTTTAACAGTTGAGCACTTTTCACTTTTTCAATAGTGAGTTCAGTTTTAACTGTAGTGGTGAGAGCATGCTGTTTCTTTAATGATTTGTATTTATCCTTAAGTTCATTACATGTCTCTTCCAACATATCAAAATATTCAAACAATTCAGATTTAGACATGTAATCACATTCAGAATCATCTCCAGAATAATATGAATTAGAAGTAGGAGTTTCTGATGTTACCTCAGAAGTGTTTGCCATAAAACACATGTTTGCTCTATTTCTGTGTTCTATTTCAGAAACTTCAGATTCACTAGAACTGTCCTCAGAAGCACTCCAAGTAGCATTCATGGCCTTTTTAAACTTATTGTCCTTGTATTCATACTTCTTCCTGTATTTCAGCATTGGACAGTTAGATTTTACGTGTCCTTTCCTTTTACACTCATAACAGACAACTTCATCTGATTTATCAGATTTATTCGAGTCCTTTTTTCCAATGTCCCTTGTTACCATACTTACCTTTGTAGTTTGACTTCCTGAAAAACTTCTTATTCCTATAAAACTTTTTAAATCTTCTGGCAATGTGAGCCATCTCAGCATCACTGTCAGAGTCACTCTCACTGTTTTCACAGCATGAGCTTTCGTTTATAGTTTGAAGTGTTTCCTTATCCTTGTTCTTTGAGTTTGTAGTTTTGAAGGCAACAAACATTCTTCTAGGGTCATCGTCTTCTTCATTATTCATCTTGAGTTCCTCTTCATACATCAACAGTTTTCCAATTAGTTCTTTGACTGGAAGTTCTCCAATGTCACACGATTTTCTAATGGAGACAGAGGTTCCTCTCCATCTTTCAGGTAGACATCTAAAAATTCTCAAGATTTGTTCCTTTGCTGGAACATCCTTTCCCAGAGAGTTCATTGTGTTGTCAATTTCATTGAACCTAAGATACATATCAGAAATGGGTTCATCAGGCTTCATTTTAAAATTATCATACTTAATAGTATATGTATTCAATCTCATCTCTTTAACATTTTTTGTTCCTTCATGAGAAAGAGCTAAGGTATCCCAAATTTCATATACAGTTTTACACGCAGAAATTCTATTAAATTCTTCATCTCCTAGAGCACAGTACAAGGCATTCATAGCTATACAATTATTATTGTAAGTAGTCTTTGTAGGTTCATCCCAAGTAGATCTAGCAGTAATGGGAATTTTATATTCAGATTCAATAACAGTCCAAATATCAAAACCTATGCTTTCAAGATGAATTTTCATTTTATGTTTCCACTGAGCATAGTTGTTTCCAATGAAAAAAGGTGGCCGGTTAGTAGCAGCACCCTCAAGACTATTATCCATGATATCACAAAATGAATTTTAAAGAGATAAAAATTTAGAAATAACAGAAATTTTAAGAACTTTAAAATACAACTAAAATCATAGTTGAAAAACAGAGTACTTTAAAAAATATTTTCCACCTCTGATACCAAATGTTGGTCGGAGTGGATACTCAAGAGGGGGTGAATTGAGATCCAATTAAAATTTCTGTTAAAAACAATTTCTATTAAAATCCCCCAATTTCAAAAACAAATTAAACTGTAGTGAATTTATACAGATTATAAAGTTTCAATTAGTTTCTCAAAGATTGATTAGTTCTCAGTTAACATAATCTTATGATTAAATTAACTTTTGAAACTAACTTACTGGTTTACAATAAATATAAACACTTGTGAGTTTAACTATCAAAGTATCTTTGAAAATAGTTTATATTTCAAAGTAATAGCCACGGAATATGAAATAAATATATATAGTATGGATATAAACATTAACTAAAAACACAGAGGAGTTAACGAAGAGGTTCAGTCACAAGCCGAGACTTATTCCTCTCAAAAGTTTATATAAAGATGATCCACACCCTGGATCAGGGTTCAACAGTTTACAACTGTCCAGGTCCAAGACCTCTACCACTGTTATTTGTGGGAAACAAAACAACAGCAACAAGCTGTACAGGTCATACACGACCTCTACCACTATCCACAGTGGGCAATAAGGTGTAAAAAAGGATTGCTGAGGATTTACAGATCATCCAGTTAGAGTACAGGATCTAGTGTTTGTTTAATATAGTAGATAACACACACTACTCTAAATTTAGAATAAATGAATCACAAAGCAGAT
Source organism: Viscum album (assembly GCA_963277665.1). Taxonomy (NCBI): domain Eukaryota; kingdom Viridiplantae; phylum Streptophyta; class Magnoliopsida; order Santalales; family Viscaceae; genus Viscum; species Viscum album. The sequence goes on from OY728142.1 coordinate 1,579,925,852, forward strand.
AAGTAGAGTTTAGAAATGGCTCTGGTGATTTTAGTGTAGCTCTGGACTCTTTTTGGATTGGATCAGAAGTAATTCTGAGTCCTCTTCTCGTTTTTTTTGAGAAGTAGAGTGTCGTATGCTTCAGGTTCATAGGCAGTGAGATGTAGTCAATGAATTTCTTCAATGTTCTTTTGTATGCATAGAACTCTCCCTGAGTAGGCTTTATTTCGTATCAGGTTATGTGTAATCTCTTGATATGTATCTTCTGTTCTACTTGGTTCTTCCTCTTCTTCTTTCTTGTATTTCTCTCGTGTTTTTTGTAATGTATTTCTTCTTCAATTGCGCTCTTGTACAGCAGCAGAGTATTCTTGTATTTATGTCACGTGCTTCGGAAGACAGAAAAGGTTTCCTTTCCGCAGGTACGAGGTATGGATTCCTGACATCCGGCAACCTTTATTAATTAATTGACAGAGCATTAAAATATACATGATATGACCGTTGGTTTGATTAAATAGTGATAAAGATAAAAAAATTCAAACAGTTGTTTATGACCATCGATGAGTTCAAGTGATCGGTAGGTCATCAACATCAGCATTGGTGGCTAGACATCGGTGTGTCCTGACCGGTAACTTAGATGATTAGCATTAGTGTGTCATTTGATCGGTGACTCATTTTCATCAGTGTATCATTCGATCAACATCGGTGACTCAGATTGATCAGCATCGGTGAGTCATATTGATCAGCATCGGTGACTCAGATTGATCAGCATCGGTGACTCAGATTGATCAGCATCGGTGAGTCATATTGATCAGCATCGGTGACTCAGATTGATCAGCATCGGTGAGTCATATTGATCAGCATCGGTGACTTAGATTGATCAGCATCGGTGACTCAGATTGATCAGCATCGGTGAGTCATATTGATCAGCATCGGTGAGTCATATTGATCAGCATCAGTGACTCAGATTGATCAGCATTGGTGAGTCATATTGATCAGCATCAGTGACTCAGATTGATCAGCATCGGTAGGTCATATGGATCTCTGATATTGGATCATTGTGACCGTTGTCTTGATATTGGATTGGTGAGACCGTTGTCTTGATATTGGATCGGTGCAACCGTTGTCTTGATATTGGATCGGTGTGACCGTTGTCTTGATATTGGATCGGTGCAACCGTTGTCTTGATATTGGATAGATGCAACAATTGTCTTGATATTGGATCGGTGCGACTGTTGTCTTGATATTGGATCTGTGCGACCGTTGTCTTGATATTGGATCGGTGCGACCGTTGTATTGATATTGGATCGGTGCGACCGTTGTCTTGATATTGGATCGGTGCGACCGTTGTCTTGATATTGGATCGGTGCGACTGTTGTCTTGATATTGGATCGGTGCGACCGTTGTCTTGATATTGGATCGGTGCGACCATTGTCTGTTTGATCCAGAAGACTTCCACAAAACATGTAAATCAATAAACACTTAGATAAAAACATCATAGCAGATTCACTAATAGATTTAGATTACGTTTATGAGAAATCCAACCAGATTAAGTATTAACGATTTTTGATTATTAAAACAACAATCATAGGAATGAATTAAGAAATCATCCAGAGGGCTCAACATATTAATAACTCAAAAATATCCCCCATGAAATAAGGAATGGAAAATTCATAAGGAAAACCCTATTGACTCAACAATCTCCCCCTTTTTGGAAAGCACAAACATCCTTACCAAAAAGAATATAAGGTCTTAGAAAAAAATCAAGACTTTGAAAATAAAACTTATCTCCCTTTATATATAAACAATGGTCAATACGAATAACCCCCCCTTAGGCGTTGGATTACTAAGAATCATATTCTAGATTTCCGAAATGAGAATTTTTATTTGAATGTGGAAATCATCGTAATGATAACTTCCCCTTAGATAAAATCCCCCTTACAAAGAGATATTTCTTCTATACTTATAAATCATTTTATTTCTCTTCTTTAGAATTGTTTTTCCTTCTCCCCCACTGTGATTTTCAAAACGATTTCAATGGAATGGAAAAAATGGTACCTGAAATATTAGAAAACACATCCAAAGAAAACATGCATCCACAATTTCATTAAGGTTGAAATAATTTTTAAAAGGGAAAAAATCCAACAAAATATCAGAGTGGGATTTATTTTTCTTCTTTTTTCTTGGGCATTAGATACAAATTCCCAACCATTGAGCTTGATATTCTTGTAAATAATAGATTCCTACTTATTAAGAAATATTGGGTGCACTAACCTCTCCTTGTATATTTACCACTCTGAAATAGGCTTGATAGTAGACATATGTTGTGAGGGAACTTCTGCAGAAATTCAGACTTGAGTACTTCTGAAAAATGCAGAACTTTCTTTTGTAGAGGAGAAGAGCTTCATCATGCACAAGCTTGAGAACCAATGTGGGAAAACCATCGAGGGTCCCCTTTATATAGGCGATTAATTGATGGCTGAACATCCCATTTGAATCCAATGGATAAGAATTTTTTAGATATGATCTAACGGTTGAAATGATAGCCATAAGGAAAAATATGGTTGAATCCGATCTTTTGAGGTTTTAAAAGGAAAACATTTGGATTTAAGGAAACTAGAATCTGAAAAATTTTAAAAACAAAAGTAACTAACAACTGGTAAATGTTATTTTCGAAAAACATAAGAAAGAATCATAAATTTCAGATTTCTAGGAAAATTTTTCTTACTAAGTAATATTTCTCTTAAAGAACATTGGATTCCAAAAAAAATTGATTACGAAAAAAAACATCACTATGAAAATTTTCAAATCTGGGATTTTCTATAACCAAAATTTCTGGACTGATGATTTTCATTACGAAAACATCAGGTCTGGTGATTTTCATTATGAAAATATCAGGTCCGAAAATTTCCTTTATGAATACTTCCGGTTCGAGAATTTTCATTATGAAAACTTCAGGTCTAAATATTTTTATTACGAAAACATCAGGTCTGAAGATTATCATTACGAAAACATCTGTTCCGATGATTTTCATTACAAAAACATCAGGTCCAAAGATCTTCACTATGAAAAATTTATCTCTGAAGATTTTCATTACGAAAACTCCAGGTCCAATGATTTTCATTACGAAAAAAACATGAAAAACTATAATACAAAAAACTTGAAAAACTTATTTATGAAAAATATGAAAAACATAAATATAAAAAATATGAAGAACTAAATACGAAAATTTTCATTCCGAAAAATTTTGAAAAAAAACATCAATAACAAATGTACTCCCCCTATGAAAAAGATTTTATTACTGTTAAGAGATTAGTTCAACATAATGATAATGAAGTAGGATTACTTTACTGTTGTCATTCCAATATTTTGTTTAATGTATTCAAATATATCAGAGGGTAATGATTTTGTGAAAATATCAGCAAGTTGATATTGCATTCTGATAAATTGAAGAATGATATCTATTTTAAGTGTGTGATCCCTAAGAAAGTGATACCTAATATCTAAGTGCTTTGGATGAGAGTGATGTGCAGGGATTTTAATAAAGGAAATGACACTTGTATTATCACACATAATTGTTTTTGGTAAAACTCAAACTATAGTCTGTGAGTGTGTGTTGCATCCACAACACTTGGGAACAACAACTTCCAACTGCTACATATTTAGCATCAGTAGTAGAAAGTGCTACTGAGTGTTCCTTATTTCATGAACAAGAAACTAATGAATCTCTTAAGAAATAACATGTTCCGAATGTACTCTTTCTATCCATTCTACATCCACCAAAGTTAGTATCTGAAAAACCATTCAAAAAATCATTTCCAAAAGATTAAAACAGTCATAAATCCATGGATCCCTTTATATAGTAAAAAATTATTTTAACTGATTTTAACTGAGATTACATAGGATTGGATCGATATCTCGCACATAAGAATACTAAAAACATTAGGTCTGGAAGACTAGCTGTCAAGTAAAGTAGACATTCTATCATACCTCTAAAATATGTTTGATCTAAAGGTTTCCCAGCTTCATCAAGACCAAGTGTGTTTGAGGTACTTATGGGAGTACTTATACTTTTAGTGTTGTCATATACATATTTTTTATGAAGATATTTAATATACTTATGCTGTGATATATAGATTCCTTCTAGTTTTTGAGAAATTTAAAAACCATGGAAAAATTTTAACTCATCCATCATATTCATTTCATAGTCAGATTTCTTTTGATCTGCAAAGGAATCAGTTGAAGACTGCTGAGTTGAACAAAATATAATTTCATTAACATAAATTTGAACAATAAAAACATTTTTCGTATCTTTCTTTATAAAAAGGTTTGGATCTCCATTTCCGTTAACAAATTTATTTTGAAGCGATAATACTATAAGTCTATCATTCCAAGCTCGAGGGGCTTGTTTAAGACCATATAAAGCATAGTTAAGTCTAGAAAAATGATCAGGATGTTTTGTATCTTCAAAGCCATGAGTTTGTTCAACAAAAAATTCTTCTTGAACATAACCATCAAGAAAAGCACATTACTCATCCATTTGAAAAAGTTTGAAATTGATGAATGTTGCAAAGGCGAGTAAAATAGGAATAGATTCATGTCTAGATACTGTAGTATAAGTTTCTTCATACTCTATTCCTTCTTGTTGATTATATACATTAGCAACTAATCTAGCTTTATTTCTTACAATTATTCCATTTTCATCACACGTATTTCTGAAGACCCATTTTACTCCAATAGAAGAAGTTTCCTTTGAACTTTCAACCAAGGTCCAAAATTTATTCCTTTCGAATTCATTTAGTTCATCTTGCATGGATTTAATCCAATCATCATCACCTAAATCTTCAACAGTGTTGTTTGGTTCTAATTGGGAAATAACTGCTAGATGTTCTACTATGTTTCTTAAAGAAATTCTAGTCCTTAAAGGTTGATTTACATCACCAATGATGCTATAACTATGATGATTCTTTAGAAATGACTGATTTTGGTGTTGAAAAACCTGTTCATCAACATAGGGTAGGAAATATTCTAGGGTAAATGTTTTAGAAGTATATTATTGAACATTTTACTTATCAAAAGAATCTTTTATCAAAGGTTGATAATCAGGTTACGAAAACACATCTGAAGATGTAGATTGGGGTTGTTTAAAAATAAAAGGATCAGTTTAATCAAATTTGATATGTACTGTCTCTTCAACAGTACAATTGTTTTTGTTAAAAACCCTATATGCCTTAGAAATTGTGGAGTAGCCTAAGAAAATCCCTTCATCAAATTTTGGGGCGAATTAGTGTATGTTATGTTTAGTATTCAGAATGAATACCTTGCATCCAAAAAACCATTAAGTATGAAAGTGTAGGATTTCTACCATTCCATAACTCATAATGAGTATTATTAAGAAAATTTCTAATCTAAACACAATTTATAGTATAACAAGTAGTACATACAACTTATGCCCAAAAATGTTTGGCTACAAAATAATCACTCAACTTGGATCTAGTTATCTCTTGAAGAATTCTATTCCTTCTTTCAAAAACACCATTTTATTGAGGTGTTCTGGGTGCTGAGAAGTTGTGAGTTATACCTTTTCAACTACAAAAAGTTTCAAAATAATAATTTTGAAATTCTCCTCCATGATCACTGTGAATAATTATTAATGGAATGTTTTTCTCATTTTTGACTTGGGCACTAAAACTTATAAAATTAGAATAATAATCAGACTTATTTTCTAGAAAATAGACCCACGTAAATCTAGTATAGTCATCAACCAAAACAAATACATAGTACATTCCACCAATGCTTCCAGTTTGTGTTGGAAAAACAAAGATCCATATTCAGTAGTTGTAATGCATCAGTATTTGTTACTTGACCAACTGAGTTAAAACATGATTTATGTTTCATTCCCTATTAGCAAGGATAACAAACATTGGAATAATAAAATCTATGCTCTGATAGATCCATATCTAATATTTTCTTATAATGTTTTCATAAGATCCTAAGGTTATAGTGTCCTAACTTTCTATGCCACAACCAAGAATGATCTTCTATTGCACTAAGGCAAGGTAGATCTTGTCTCCTAACGTCTTCTATGTTTAGTGTATAAACATTCTCTTATGTATGGGTTGAATGAATAAATTATTTCCTGTAATTGTGTACTAAAAACTTGTCATTCCTAAAATTCACAAGTTATCCTTCATCACATAATTGGCTTATGCTAATGAGGTTGTTCGTATGGCCCTAAAAAACATTTGGAATCAATGTTTATTCAAGAATAACAATGTTACCTGTACCAATAATTTCTCCCTGGTCATTATCTATAAATGTTAATTTTCCTCCTTTTGTCTTAATAATATTTTCAAAATAGTTCTTGATACCAGTCAGATGTCAAGAACATCCACTATCGAAGTACCACGTATTGTTGTTGGTACTTTCTCTATTTTCTTGAAAATAATAAAAAGTTATGTTTTTGGAATCCAAACTTTCTTGGATCCAGAATTCTTAGAAAGAAAAATTTTTGGCACCCACATCTTCTTAGAAAAATAATCATTATGAAATCCTAAATACTGGGTTTTGTTTAGAGAACAATTCTTTGCCTAATGTCCACCACATTGACACTTAGTGAAAAAATGAACACTTTTGAGAAACAATGTAATTGTTACTAAAAATAGGTTTAGAACTATTATAACCAAAACCAGAAATATTATTTAGAGATTGTATTTGTGAATACATTTTATCAAAATTTTACTCGCCTAAGGTAATGTTTGAAAAACACTTAATCAAGGAAAATATTTCAAATTTTATTTTTATAACCACGTTCTTATCTTCAAAAACATTTGAATTTGAACCATAGCTAGGCTTGAAAACATTTTCCTTAGAAATTAAATTTTCTAGATCATTAAAAAGTTTATTCGTCTCAAAATTTACTTCCTCTAGATTTTTTGAAATAATTCCAAAATCATCATTTTTATTATCAAGATCATTAGAAAGATATGATATTTCCCTGGTAAGAATATTATTCCTGGTTTTTTCCTTATAAATTTTTTTCATGAGTTTTGTGTTCTCAATTTCAAGATCTTTGGAAAACATAGAAACTTCTTCATAGGGAGGTAAAGTATTATATTCATTATAAGAATATTCTTCATATGAAGAGTTATAATATTTACTATCATTATCATTTAAAGATACATTGTTCAATGAATCATCATTATGTACCTTACCATTAAACAATTATTGTCAATATGTATTCTGGATATTAGACCAAGATTCTTCTATACAGACAATTCATAATCTGAGGATTCATCTAAAGAGTCTCCACCACTAGCACTCTAGGTGTCATTATCCTTCAACACATTCTTAGCTTTATCCATGTAATAATTCTTTTTATATCTCTCTGAATGCCTTTCCTTTCTTTATTTTCTCTTACGAATAGGACAATCAGGTGTTATGTGTCCAGCTCTTTTGCATTAATAACATGTCACTTCTGAATCTTTATTATCTTTCCATTATTTCTTCTTGTATTTGGATTGAATTTTTTTTCTCTAGCTATCTTGTTCATCCTTCGAGAAAGATTTTCTAACTCATTCTCTAAGGGTTCACTTCCACTAGATTCGGATTGGATAACAACTTTTTTAGATTTTGATCTAGTCACTCTCTCAGGAGTATTATCATTCATATTATTAGAATTTATAGTAAAAGATACACTACCATTTCTATTATTTTTATTTACATTTTTATAATCTCCCTTTATTCTAGTCTCATGTTGAATAAGTGTTGTGAAGATTTCATAAAGTGTAATATGAGTAACCTTTCTGTTGTCATGAATATAGTTATCTTTGATTCCCACTCATTAGGCATGACGTCTATGATCTTATCAACAAGAGGATCATCATCAAATCCTTTCTCAGCAATTTATTTTCAACTATTCAAAATAGTCATGAGTCTTTCTTTCACCTTACTTATGGGCTCTCTATAAGGAAAGTACAAACCATGATAATAATCTCTAAGAATGGTTCTTCTATTTTCAATGGCTTTAGAAGTTCCAAAGTGAGTAACTTCATGTTTCTTCCATATAAAATTTGATTCTTTACATGATAAATTTTGACCATATATATTTCTAGTCATAGAACAAAGTAATGTATTGTGTACCTTATAATTCAGTTGATATTCATTATTTTCTTTGTTAGTAATGGTACTAACTTCTTTATCAAGAATTTTGTATCTTGAAGTAAACATAACAAAATTATCCACACCAGTATTGATAATGAACATCTTCATTCTATATATCCAATATTCATAATCATTTACATCAAATATAGGAGGTCTATTTGGATTATGATTGTCTATAGAACCAACATTGATTCCTTCGATATTTAAGAAAAAACATTCCACACAAATTTGTTAATACAAAAAGTTTTTAAACAAGGAAAATATTGTTAAAGAAAGGAAAATTTAAAACAAGTGTATCTCTAAGAAAAACTGAATTCAAACTATAAGAGTCTAAAAAATAGATTCTGCAAAATTGTGAATCCGAAAAATTCAATTCTGAGTATTCTCTTATGAATCTAATTGATGGATTAGTTTATAATATGAGGTTTCCAACCATTGATACCATTTGTTGAGATGGTATTTCTGAGTATAATGTTCTCTATAATACCAAATATAGAATTGAATATGTAAAATGTGATAAAAATAGAAGAGGGGGGTGAATTTTATTGTTTAAAAATCCCTAAGGAAACTCTGAATAACCGACCTCTATGTTTTAATAACATTATTTGTTATGGAAAAGTGATTCTGGAAATGAAACTTAACAAAAGTTTACAACAAATAAGATTATACCTTAATGCGTTTAGAATCAAACTAAATCAGAGTACATGTATAAGGAAGTATAAGAAAGTTATACTTTATTCAAAAATACAAATGCAGCGGAAAAACTTGTAACAAAAAAAGTATCAAAGTAAATCTTTTAAACCAAAGAGAATGGTATCCAACAACCTAGGATTAAGGTCCCTTGATTTATAATTTCTTGAATGTCAGTCTTAACCACACTAGGGTAAGCCCTCGATATAAAGATCATAGTCTGTTTTGCTATCCCAGCAAGCCCTAAAATATCAGGTAGTCAGCACCTCTGTCTTCATATCCCCAGAAGCCCTCGATTGTACACTGCAACAATTGGAGTCGCACGAAGCAAATCTGCATGATGAAAATTTTGAACAAGCTGGTCAAACTTTTTTCATGATGCCTAAGAGTTTATAGGTTCCTCTCTCTCTAGAAATCACTTCAACAACATGTAAGAAGAATTTTCAATGTTTAGTGTTGTGTATTGTGAGCTTTCTCAAATGAGCATCTATTTATAGGCATGGTTCCAATGGTCAGATCCTTCCTCCAATAGTCATATTTTTCCTTGAATTTCTGAGGGACCTGTACATCTGTCACTCAAACAACTGTTACTGAGTAACTGAAAGAACCAAATTTTTTTATAACTAAAGAGTTTTAAACATAACAAAAAAATAATATTTGAAATTAAAGTAAATGAATGTTCAGAGTATAACCAAGAATGAATTCGGAGTGTATAGTACAAGGATATTCGGAATATATTTTCTAGGAATTCAGAACCAGAATTCTATAGAATTATAGAGTCTAAATTTCAAGAAAATTCGGTGTCTGGATTCACAAGAATTCAGAACCTGAAATTACATTGTTCGGAGTAATAGTTCATGAGAATTATGAGTCAGAAATCATAAGAGTTCGGAGTCTGTATTCAGTGAACTCTGATTCAGAACATAGAGTAGTTCGTAACCAGAATTTGTAATCAGAATTCAGAGTCATAACATAGAGAAGATCATAATAATAATTCGTAATAAGAATTCGTAGTTGATCTTTACATAAGTTTGGAATCAGAATTCAGAGACGAATTTATAGATGTTGGTATCCTGAATTCAGACTTCATCTTCATAATGTTCATATCCAGATTTTGGAGTAGAACTTCATGAGAGTTTGTATCTAAAATTCGGAGTTGAACTTCATGAGAGTTCGTAACTAGAATTTGGAGTTGAACTTCATGAGAGTTCATTACCAGAATTCGGAGTCTTAAACAAAATGCTTCATATCTAAGTATTATATGATTCCATGGTTTTGTTCTCAATCCGAATTTTATACTAATAAAAAAATGATATGAACAATGAAAACGATGTAAGATATATTTCCTTGGGGAAGGAAATTTTTTCTTATATAAGTAAAACATGGTAAAACAAGATTTGCCTTGTGATAAGGTGTTTCTAATTTTCAAAACAAGAAGTAATAGTAAAGTATTAAGAAAATATTAATGACTCAAAATATCTCCCTTGAAAGAAAGAATGCAAAAAGTCATAATGAAAACCTTATGGACTAAAAAATAGTAAAATAAGTCAACTCCTATAATGTTGTCTTGTAGTTATTTACTCTATGGTTTATATAAACACTCTAAAATTATAAGACAAACTAATGAAGATTATTAATAAAATTTTAAGCACTATCTATGTATGTTGTCTCAATATTATATTTTTATTACTAGTATACCATTTAACAAAATAGTGTTTGTTTTTGAAAACTCATTTATGTCATGTTTGACACTATATTGTAATTTATTTTCTTGTAAAGTCATTGAAAACATGATTCATTCTAAAAATTGAAATTACTAATATTTAACATGTCAGATCCATTAAAAAAATTAGTTGAAGATGAAGTGCCCAGATCAGTGTGAATCACTGAGAGGGGGAGGGGGTGAATCAGTGATCCCTTAAAACATTTTACTAATTGATTCTTTATCAATTAAACCTCTATGGCTGGTTAAAGCCTCGATCCACTCTTCTTGTATCTCTCACCTTTCCACGAATGATGCAGTAAATGTAAAGGCACTGGACACAAGGATTTACAAGGTTCGGCACCAAAGGCCTACATCCTTGCCATGCTTTCCCAGCATGGATTCTCCCATTATAACTTGTTAGAATTACAATGGTCGATACAGAGTCCCACTGTATCTCTCCTGAGTCCCACAGGAGGGTCTTTATACTGCGTCCCACAGTGTTACCAGAGTCCCACTGGCCTGCTCCAGAATCCCACTGAAGACTTCTTCTCCCTCAGTCCCACAGGGTCTTCTCTTGGCTCCTCGAGTCACACGAGTAGCTCTTCTTCACTTTAAGTTCTTCAAGTATCCTCAACAGCCTGGGATAAAGGCTGCTGGCCTTGCTCTTCTTCTGATCACTTGTGGTGAACAGGTCTTCTCATCTTGCTCAGGCTTTATCACCTTCTTCTAAGGATGACCTGGCCTTCACTCTTCAACTACTGAATACTCAGACAACTGATATCTTTAACTTCAGTCTGGTCCAGTCTCACTTCAACTCTACTTCATGCACTGAGTGCATGGCCTTCTCAAATCTTCAAGAACCTCTGGTCTTGGACTCCTCAAATACACACAGCCAGATTTAGCTTTGTTCACGTGTGCACGTGCATGCATGCATGCATGCACTTTCCCTTTCCTCTTCTTGGTGCAGTAGACCCACAAAGGGTGTAGTCACTTTAAGCACACACCAACTCCTTGAACATCATACACTTTATTCTCTTTTGATTACACACATAAATGTGTGTTATACACTAGTGTGGATGTCTTCTCTTATTCTTAGTGTGTACACACTTTGTTTTGCACACACACTAAGGTTCGGCCTTGTTGTCTTTTTGCACACACTTGTTTCACTTTGCACACACTTTAGACTTGGCCTATTCTCCTCTTCTTGTTGCACACACCCACTTTAGTGTTCTTTTAGTTTGTTCTTCGAAGTGTGCACACACAAGGTCACAACCCTCGGCCTCTTCAAATTCACACACTTAAAGTGTGTTCTTCTTTTTTCAAATGCACAAGCAAGACTATGGATTATTCAATGCTTACACACACACAAAGTGTGGTCTTCCACTTCACTTGGCACACACCACTTGGTGTTGTCTTTTGTGCACACACATGGCCTCGGGTTCTTCTTCTCCACTTGGCACACACATGAGGCAAGGCCTCGGCCTCCTTTGCTTCTTTGCACACACTAAGTGTCCTTCACTTTTCACACACAAGTGCTCAAGCCTTGGGTTCTCCTTGCACACACCAAAACCATAGGGTCTTATCTTCACTATGCACACAAGGCATGCAAGTCTCGGCCTTCACTTGAATTGCACACACACAAATAGTGTGGTCTTCCTCCTTATGCACACACACGGCCACAGCCTTCCTTCTCTTCTTGAACACACACAAGGCTACGGCCAACTCTTGTTCACTTTGCACTAAGGCCTCGGCCTTCCTCCTGTTTTGCACCCACAACCCGAACCCCTGCCAATCTCTTCTTCAATATCCATGCAAGCTACACTTGGGTGCCACTGGCCGCGCAAGAGCACAAGGTATGAGCCACGGCCTCTCTTCTTCTTCAAAGCACAAGGCACACTTGGTGCCACTGGCCGCGCAAGCACTTGGGTGCACAAAGGCCGCGCAAGAGGTGCGGCCTCATCTTCTTCAATAGCCGCACAAGCCTCGGGTGCAAGGCGTCTCAGCCGCGGGGGCTTCTGTCGCACAGGGTATGGAAACCACGGGCGCGCAAGCCACGGGTGTAAAGTACAACACCACGAGCTCTTCCTCCTGTCACGCAAATTCGCGAACAGAGAGGGTGACAACCTCAGGCGCGCAAGGAAGCTGCGGCCCTGGGTACTTCCTGCCGCGCAAAGATTAGCGCGTAGGGGACCTTCGAAGCCTCGGGTGGCTCCGGAACCTTCAGCCGCGCAAGTTCTTTGTTCGGGGCTTCAAAACTTCGCGAGGCAGAGAGATGCGCTCACGGGACAGCTTTCAAGTTCATCAGCAAGCTTCAATGAGGTCTCGGCCTCTGCTTTTATAGGCAGAGAATCCTCAAGACTTCCGCGTGGGATATCTTTTAATCACCCGAAGATTTCGGGATTTCAAGATTTCCTTAAATCTTGTTTTCTTCTCTCTGTTCACGCGGGTTCCATTTATTTTCTCCTCCTCCTCGTGCATGCACATGAAACCGCATACATGGCCTCTGTTTGGCCCATCCCATGCAAAACATGAATCACCTCATGGCCTCGGCAACTCCGTTTGCCTCAGCTTTCATCAAATTTTCTCATTTGTCGCATGCAAGTCTATTTTTGTGCATGGTTGTGTTCAGTGTGGCCAGACGGGCCGAATGGAGGTCTCGGTTTCGAAAATGGTGGCCGGGAACTCGAAATAGGTCGTCGGGGAGGCTCTGGTACAGCGGCTGCTCGCGGGTGGCTTCGACTCGAGCTCGACGAAGGAGACGAGCTCTCGGCCGTCGGATCAGGCGTTTGAGATACATTGGGCGGCCTGGATCTGAAGATCTCGCGCGGGATCAGATGTGCGGCTTAGATCGTCCGCGCGATCAATCGAGCGGCTCAGATTCAATCCCGGTGAAAAATGCGCGTCCCACATCGAATCCTCACGCGGTTTTTCCGCGCTTTATCACTATGCCGCTCCCTGCCGCTCTTCAATTGTTCCTTCTCCCTCCACGGTGCCGCCCCGCACCGTGTTCACCCTGCGGGCGCGCTCTGCGCCCACCTTGCTCCCTGCGGGCGCGCTTCTAGCGCCCACTATGCACACTCACTGGTGCGCGGGCTTCACCACCGCGTGCCCTCGGGGCTTATACACGGCACCATGCCGCCTTGAGCTTGCACCATGGGATCCCCCATGGGCGTGGCACCTAGTGCCCATATGAGCCGTGGGGTTGAACTCGTGGGCTGGCCCTTGGTGGCCTATTTTTTGGCAAAGGACAGAATGATACTTTGTATAAAAACAAAGTACTCCTAAGTGAAATATTCCAAATGCCACATCACAATTCATCTTCTCCCAAGCCATTCTTCCTCTTCATTTCTTCTCATCTTCTTATTCATTTGAATTCCTCCAATTCTCTTCAACATTTATTCATTACTTAGGAGTGAATTCTTGAAGGTTCTCCATCAACCGAAGCTCCTGAATCAAATAATTCTTCAATGTTCTTCAATGATCTAATTAGAGATCAATTGGATCTTCTTCTGATTCACATGCACTAAGAGTTAGTACATGGACTTCTTTAATCCACTTCATCCACTTAGAAGTTGTGGATGGATCATCTTGCCTCTTCAACTCCTCATGCATTGTCACTACAATGCATGGTCTTCTAATCATGTTGTGACATTGTATCCAGTTGATACAAGTTCTTGGAACTTTAAGAGCAGCTCAACAATCATCAGATTTTACTGGAGAATGTTTCAACCACATCTCCTATGCCACTTAGTGAATCTCCTAAGTGACATGCCTCTTAGTACCATGGCCATTCTCCATTCCTCACCATCACCATCACAACCTTTGTCATTCACATCTTGACATTCCCTGACTTCCATTCATTACAAGACAACATCATGCCTCATTGACAACAAATGCAACACAATGCACTTCAATCTCCCCCTTTGTATTTGTTGTCAATACACCACTTCAGCACATATGAATGGGTCAATATGTGTGCAAATATTTTCTCCCCCTTATTGGCAATCAAATGAAAAGGTGTGGTGTGGTTCTCTTTCAAAAATATCTTCCTCCCTTATAAAAGCATTTTCTTCAAAATCACTAAGAGAGGGATGATGTCACATGTTCACTTGAGCAATGAACCTTTAGTAAATCAACTCTAAGTCTACTTGAGCAAACCCGGTGTAGAAAACAAGAGTGATATGACCAAGGAATTCAAAGCTGTCCATAATTCTCTACACATGTGAGATCATGCTTAGGGGTTTGAAATTTTTTCAGATATAACAATGAATTGCTAAATCCTGCACATACTTCACAAAACTCATTAGAAAGTTCAGTGCAAAGATAAAGCTCCCCCTTTCATCCATTTGCCTTCAATCAATACTCCCCCTTAATTGACAAGATAAACTCAATTAAGAAACAAGGGATGAAAGTATGATTGGAATACCTTCAGCTTTTCTCAAGATGGTATTAATCTCAGAATCCCATCTTCTTCAGATTGGCTCCCCCTCAAGGGGTGCACTCCATCCGACCAAACCATCCTCCAGTTGAGAATGATCATCATCTTCAATTCCCTGCAATGTCAGCACATGTAAATACCAATAGTATAAGGGAATAAGATGGAACCTCCTTGGTTCATCAATGTGAACAACAAGGTTGAGAAGATTCTCTCAACCGAGATGTCCCATTTTCACCAGTCTTCACACTTGCACATTTGATCTCCATTGATGATTGTGCTGGTGTGGTTCTCAACCCATCTTCATGTGAAATCTTTTTCTTCCCTTTTGCCTTAGCAATTGCCAGAACTTTATCTTCAGCTTTTTGCAGATCTTTGGCAAGTTGCAACTGATTTGGCCATAAGACAAGTAGATCATTTGGAAGAGTGGCCTCAGTTTTGGAAGTTCCACATGGTTCTTTGGATGCTGCTAAGCTACCTCTCTTAGGCAACTTATTTTCAATCAATCCCTTCTTCTTCTGGATTGATTGTATTTTGGAGTTCAGTTGGCTTCTATTGATTTTCATGGCTTCTTTACAAAGATCCATGGTATGACCATTCATTCCACAGTAGAAGCACTTCTTCTTGGTGGTCCTTCTGGATGACTCACCCTTCTTGGATTTGAATTCCAAGGACTTCTATTCATTTTTCAAAACCTTCTTGGGAGCATCTTCAACTTTCTTCTTGCTTCCCAAGGATTCTTTCTGAGCCAGGTTCTGTGATCTTTTCTTATTTTGAGCTCTGGATATAGTTGGAGATTGACATGTATCTTTTTGACCACTTTTGCAATCATCCCAGATGTTGTCAAGTAATCCAAATCTATTTGCAGTAAACAAATGTCTCTGGACCTGTGGATGTTGCTTATTTTCTTCTGGCTTGCTCCCCCTTGGCATGGGCTTCCTCTGTGCTTTGGTATTCAGTGAATTGTACCAACAATCCTTTGCACAATGCCCATACTTGTTACAACACCAACATTGACCCACAAATCTTGACCTCTTGTGTACTTCTGATTGCTGGGTACTTTTCTTGACAAGTTGTGTTGTTTCTGGAGAGCTCTCTTTCTTCATTGTCTTCATCCATACTTGTTTGGAATTATTCTTCCATCCTGCACTTTTTGTGGAGACACAATTAGAAGCATCAGTACAAGATGGTATGGATGGTACCTTCTTTTTAGAAGTTGTTGCCCTTTTATTATAGGATGTCTTTATTTTAGAATCATCATTTTCAAAGCTCACTTGAGTAGCAACATTTCTTCTTTCAGCTGACTGGGAGGATTCAGCTTTGGGTGATTGCAAATTTTTCAATATCACCTCCAGTTCAAAGCATTTCATGTTGAGGGAGTTCTTCTCATCCTCAACAGTTCTTAGCCTTCCTTCCCAATTTTCTTTTAGCTGTTCTAACTGGTCTTCATGCACCTTCTTGATTTCAAGCATTGAGTTGTCAAGCTCCTTCACCCTTTTGACTTTATCTTCTAGTTGAGCATCTCTGACAATCATTGAAACTTTGTGCCTCTTTTCCAGTGCATGGAAAACATCTTTGACCGCAGTCTTAAAGAATTCATTCTCAGAAAGGCTTCTTTGCAATTCTTCAGCAGTGTCTTCATATCTTTCATTGCAAAGAGATACTGTTTCATCTTTGGCATTTACCAGCTTTCTGAGAGTGTTGGTTATGCCAACCCTTTTTGCCAATTAGACTTCCAGAGAATTGACTTCATCTTCTAGCTGTAATTTTTCTTCTTGAAGATCAAGGAGGCCTGTAGCTATACACATTGCAACTTCCTTGGGGACTCTCTTCTGAAGATATTTGATTGCATTTAGAAGATCATTGTTTCTTCCATATTCATCACAACTAGAGCAGGCTTCATCAGAAGAATGATAAAAGGAATTGTCATCTGATGTGACTTTCATATTTCTTTCCATAGAAGGAGTTTCTCTGATTGCACCAGCCTTCTTCTTCATCTTCTTTGCCTGTTTCTTCATTCTGTTTTTCAGAGTCTTGGCAGATATCTCCATTTGAGGCTGTTCTTTCATTTCCTCAAATCTGCACTCCATATAGACTCTCTTGGATCTTTTAGAGGTAACCTCGCTCTGATACCAATTGAAGTGCCCAGATCAGTGTGAATCACTGAGAGGGGGAGGGGGTGAATCAGTGATCCCTTAAAACTTTTTACTAATTGATTCTTTATCAATTAAACCTCTATGGCTGGTTAAAGCCTCGATCCACTCTTCTTGTATCTCTCACCTTTCCACGAATGATGCAGTAAATGTAAAGGCACTGGACACAAGGATTTACAAGGTTCGGCACCAAAGGCCTACATCCTTGCCATGCTTTCCCAGCATGGATTCTCCCATTATAACTTGTTAGAATTACAATGGTCGATACAGAGTCCCACTTTATCTCTCCTGAGTCCCACAGGAGGGTCTTTATACTGCGTCCCACAGTGTTACCAGAGTCCCACTGGCCTGATCCAGAATCCCACTGAAGACTTCTTCTCCCTGAGTCCCACAGGGTCTTCTCATGGCTCCTCGAGTCACACGAGTAGCTCTTCTTCACTTTAAGTTCTTCAAGTATCCTCAACAGCCTGGGATAAAGGCTGCTGGCCTTGCTCTTCTTCTGATCACTTGTGGTGAACAGGTCTTCTCGTCTTGCTCAGGCTTTATCACCTTCTTCTAAGGATGACCTGGCCTTCACTCTTCAACTACTGAATACTCAGACAACTGATATCTTTAACTTCAGTCTGGTCCAGTCTCACTTCAACTCTACTTCATGCACTGAGTGCATGGCCTTCTCAAATCTTCAAGAACCTCTGGTCTTGGACTCCTCAAATGCACACAGCCAGATTTAGCTTTGTTCACGTGTGCACATGCATTCATGCATGCAGGCACTTTCCCTTTCCTCTTCTTGGTGCAGTAGACCCACAAAGGGTGTAGTCACATTAAGCACACACCAACTCCTTGAACATCATACACTTTATTCTCTTTTGATTACACACATAAATGTGTGTTATACACTAGTGTGGATGTCTTCTCTTCTTCTTAGTGTGTACACACTTTGTTTTGCACACACACTAAGGTTCGGCCTTGTTGTCTTTTTGCACACACTTGTTTCACTTTGCACACACTTTAGACTTGGCCTATTCTCCTCTTCTTGTTGCACACACTCACTTTAGTGTTCTTTTAGTTTGTTCTTCGAAGTGTGCACACACAAGGTCACAACCCTCGGCCTCTTCAAATGCACACACTTAAAGTGTGTTCTTCTTTGTTCAAATGCACAAGCAAGACTATGGATTATTCAATGCTTACACACACACAAAGTGTGGTCTTCCACTTCACTTGGCACACACCACTTGGTGTTGTCTTTTGTGCACACACATGGCCTCGGGTTCTTCTTCTCCACTTGGCACACACATGAGGCAAGGCCTCGGCCTCCTTTTCTTCTTTGCACACACTAAGTGTCCTTCACTTTTCACACACAAGTGCTCAAGCCTTGGGTTCTCCTTGCACACACCAAAACCATAGGGTCTTATCTTCACTATGCACACAAGGCATGCAAGTCTCGGCCTTCACTTGAATTGCACACACACAAATAGTGTGGTCTTCCTCCTTATGCACACACACGGCCACGGCCTTCCTTCTCTTCTTGCACACACACAAGGCTACGGCCAACTCTTGTTCACTTTGCACTAAGGCCTCGGCCTTCCTCCTGTTTTGCACCCACAACCCGAACCCCTGCCAATCTCTTCTTCAATATCCGCGCAAGCTACACTTGGGTGCCACTGGCCGCGCAAGAGCACAAGGTATGAGCCACGACCTCTCTTCTTCTTCAAATCACAAGGCACACTTGGTGCCACTGGCCGCGCAAGCACTTGGGTGCACAAAGGCCGCGCAAGAGGTGCGGCCTCATCTTCTTCAACAGCCGCACAAGCCTCGGGTGCAAGGCGTCTCAGCCGCGGGGGCTTTTGTCGCACAGGGTATGGAAACCACGGGCGCGCAAGCCACGGGTGTAAAGTACAACACCACGGGCTCTTCCTCCTATCGCGCAAATTCGTGAACAGAGAGGGTGACAACCTCAGGCGCGCAAGGAAGCTGCGGCCCTGGGTACTTCCTGCCGCACAAAGATTAGCGCGCAGGGGACCTTCGAAGCCTCGGGTGGCTCCGGAACCTTCAGCCGCGCAAGTTCTTTGCGCGGGGCTTCAAAACTTCGCGAGGCAGAGAGATGCGCTCACGGGACAGCTTTCAAGTACATCAGCAAGCTTCAATGAGGTCTCGGCCTCTGCTTTTATAGGCAGAGAATCCTAAAGACTTCCGCGTGGGATATCTTTTAATCTCCCGAAGATTTCGGGATTTCAAGATTTCCTTAAATCTTGTTTTCTTCTTTCTGTTCACGCGGGTTCCATTTATTTTCTCCTCCTCCTCGTGCATGCACATGAAACCGCATGCATGGCCTCTGTTTGGCCCATCCCATGCAAAACATGAATCACCTCATGGCCTCGGCAACTCCGTTTGCCTCGGCTTTCATCAAATTTTCTCATTTGTCGCATGCAAGTCTATTTTTGTGCATGGTTGTGTTCAGTGTGGCCAGACGAGCCGAATGGAGGTCTCGGTTTCGAAAATGGTGGCCGGGAACTCGAAATAGGTCGTCGGGGAGGCTCTGGTTCAGCGGCTGCTCGCGGGTGGCTTCGGCTCGAGCTCGAGGAAGGAGACGAGCTCTCGGCCGTCGGATCAGGCGTTTGAGATCCATTGGGCGGCCTGGATCTGAAGATCTCGCGCGGGATCAGATGTGCGGCTTAGATCGTCCGCGCGATCAATCGAGCGGCTCAGATTCAATCCCGGTGAAAAATGCGCGTCCCACATCGAATCCTCACGCGGTTTTTCCGCGCTTTATCACTATGCCGCTCCCTGCCACTCTTCAATTGTTCCTTCTCCCTCCACGGTGCCGCCCCGCACCGTGTTCACCCTGCGGGCGCGCTCTGCGCCCACCTTGCTCCCTGCGGGCGTGCTTCTAGTGCCCACTATGCACACACACTGGTGCGCGGGCTTCACCACCACGTGCCCTCGGGGCTTATACACGGCCCCCTGCCGCCTTGAGCTTGCACCATGGGATCCCCCATGGGCGTGGCGCCTAGTGCCCATATGAGCCGTGGGGTTGAACTCGTGTGCTGGCCCTTGGTGGCCTATTTTTTGGCAAATGACAGAATGATACTTTGTATAAAAACAAAGTACTCCAAAGTGAAATATTCCAAATGCCACATCACAATTCATCTTCTCCCAAGCCATTCTTCCTCTTCATTTCTTCTCATCTTCTTATTCATTTGAATTCCTCCAATTCTCTTCAACATTTATTCATTACTTAGGAGTGAATTCTTGAAGGTTCTCCATCAACCGAAGCTCCTGAATCAAATAATTCTTCAATGTTATTCAATGATCCAATTAGAGATCAATTGGATCTTCTTCTGATTCACATGCACTAAGAGTTAGTACATTGACTTCTTTAATCCACTTCATCCACTTAGAAGTTGTGGATGGATCATCTTTCCTCTTCAACTCCTCATGCATTGTCACTACAATGCATGGTCTTCTAATCATGTTGTGACATTGTATCCAGTTGATACAAGTTCTTGGAACTTTAAGAGCAGCTCAACAATCGTCAGATTTTACTGGAGAATGTTTCAACCACATCTCCTATGCCACATAGTGAATCTCCCAAGTGACATGCCTCTTAGTACCATGGCCATTCTCCATTCCTCACCAACACCATCACAACCTTTGTCATTCACATCTTGACATTCCCTGACTTCCATTCATTACAAGACAACTTCATGCCTCATTGACAACAAATGCAACACAATGCACTTCAGAAGATATGGAATATTTCAGATAGAATATATTTTAATATTTATATTATAATTTATTTGATTCTTTTATTAAAAAGGTAATAACTCCATCATCATTGTGTCGTTAATAAATTTATTTATTTAACATCTAAAATTTAAAATTAAAATACCACGATGTAGATAATATTGATAGAACAATAATTATTATTTACATTCCAAGAGATCAATAATATATCCCTTTATTAAAATTGTTTATGTAAAAAGATACATGTTTATGTTATATTGTTCATTACATTAAATTAATTATTATAACATTTCATTAGCTCATCCAAATGGCTCCCAAATAAAAATAATTCTTACCAAAGATATTTTGTTCTATAATGACTCATTAAATAATATTATGGCATGTGTTAGGGTAGTTTTATATTTATATAATATCAGTTTTACCCTTATTTTCATAATTTACTGCATAAACATGGTAAATAAGAATAATTAGTAGAGTTAGTATTCATTATGATAAAAAATAAAAGATACATATTTAAATAATTTTGAAATTATGTTTCCAAATATGGAATCAATTTTTCACATCTCAAAACACTGAAGGTATATAAATTAATTTAAAATTAACTATTATTGTGAAAAAAAGAAATAGAGTTTTTAAGAAGTAAAAACTATAAAAACATTAACATGTGTTTATGTCCCATTTAAGTGTTAAATTGCATAGAATTATAAAATTAGATTAAATGATAAAAAATAAAGTCACACTATTAAACTAATTATAAAAATAATATAACTATATAATTAATTTATATGAAAAAGTACTTTTGAATTCAAATGTAGTATTTTTATTGATTCGTTAAAATATGATAATTATTTGAAAAACACTAAAAAT
This sequence comes from Viscum album, assembly GCA_963277665.1. NCBI lineage: Eukaryota > Viridiplantae > Streptophyta > Magnoliopsida > Santalales > Viscaceae > Viscum > Viscum album. The sequence continues at coordinate 1,579,947,585 of OY728142.1, forward strand.
TAATCCAAACTAAATTTTTATGTCCCAATTGTAAATAATAATTTTTTTTTCCAAATTCAATATATAAAATTCTCAAATATACGATTTAAAAATGCTTCTCCATTAAAAGGAGGTAATACTGAATTTTATAAAAAATGATTCTTTTTTCTAAAAAATTGACTTTTATTCTTATATCATGTCTATGAAACACATAATATGATTTTTAAAATTATATGATATATATATATATATTTCAAATTTTTGTTAAAACTATTAGTAATTGCTTCTTAAATGGCTAGTTGGATATGTCATGGTGTTCCCTATATTGGTTTTTCATGTTGCACATGCTATTGAAATATTTAGAAAGAAGCGTACCATGGAAGCTTGGGGTGTTATATTATCCCTCTTTCAATAAATTTCATCATCACAATTTTCAAATTTATGTTCTGTAACTAAGTTTTTTTATTCAAAATCCATTTATTGAAAACCCACATCTGAAAAATAGCTAAAACAATACACTTTAAAATACCTAAAGGGATGCAAGAAGGTTAATAGAGAAAACACATATAACAGTTCCATATACAAAAGAATGGACATGAAATAAAATACAACCATAATATTTTGATGGATAGTGACAGTGAAAATTATTAGGAGAATGATGACAACAGAAGGCTATAAATCAGCGACGATCCAACTAACCAATTTATTTGGCGCAATATAAATTATTATAAATTTTTTGGTTTTATGATCCATTTCCTTTGGATGAGTGAGTAATATACCTGATAGACTAGGAACACAAGGAAGCCCAATTTTAATGTCATGTAGAATTTCATCCTTTATCTAATTCCTACCACAAACTCATCTTTCTCCTCAAATGATTATAAACTAGATTTTTTTATATTAACCGTATAAGATTACATATACCAGAATATTTCACTTAAATAAAGAATAATATGTTATTACAACCATGGAATTTTTTTAGGGAGAGGCATGTGATAAATCCTTTTTTCACTTTGGTTGTGGGTTGGATTCCCACATCCTTTTCTAAAATAATCAGTCGTTGCCTGACCTATGTGTATTTATTTTTATATAACTATATTATTAGAACATTCCAAAAATAATCATAATAACCCATAAACAATACTATCCATAGTTAAACATAATACATTCTAACCTTTAGATATATCTAAAATACATCTCTCCAATCCCTTTCTAAAATGTTTCTAAATTTCCAAAATCAATTGTAACATTAGATTCCCCAAAAAACATAAGGTTTCTTTTATTGTCACATAATGAATATATAATTAAATTTATCGTATTAAAAAAATTAATAAGAACAAATATTACTACAGTATAAATTCATAAATATATCACATTAATATTCTAAACAGAATATATTTTATGATTCCAACAACACAAATACATTAATTGTTACAAGTTAACCGTTGTAATAACATAATCTTGACCATGATCCATTTTCAAATTCTGAGTTATATTTACTAGACTCTTTGGTCAGTAATTTTCAAAATGTCTTATATATATATATATACAATTATAGAATTACATAACTTTTTTATTTCCCTTAAAATCATGAGCCCAATGAAATTTTACTCCACATTTTTAATAAACAGCCATTACTTTCAGGCATGTACCATGGGTATTCCTCCCACAATTATCACATAAGATAAATACTTATTCCCCATTCCCCATTATCTGTATCTTGATAAAATGTTCAATCTTCTATTTCATTACTCTAATGTAGTAGGACATATAGAATTTCTTTTTATATATGATAAAACATGATACTATATCATAATATGATGAGAATGATTATGATATGAGTTCCCATTGGAGGAATTATTCTAACACATCCTAGAATCTAAAATTCAAAACTATTGGGTTACATATGTAGTATATAAAAAACCATTTAACCATGTGAAGTTATCCTCATTCATTTCAACATTTTTATCATTTATTTTCCCTATCCTCATAAATTACCTTTCAACATCATTTTTTTGTTCATGGGGAAGGTATTTATGGAGGAAATGTTTTTTAAGCTACCTCAATTCCATATTTTCTACTACTTCATCCTCTTTCATGATATTTATTAACAACCAAAATTGATCTTCATATCTTGAGAGATGGTAAAATTTCATGATAGTAATCTCGCAATCATTCTATTCCAAATCAAGAAAAACACTCATTTAATAACTTATCCATTATTGTAACAAAAATGGATTTTTAGTCTTATTGACTGTTTTACAATGTTGTCTCATGAAGTGGTATAAAATTGATCTTCTACATTGAGGATCAGGTAGCTTCAAATGGGTAAGGTTGTAATTCATAACCTGTGTCAGCTATCTTATTGTTGTATTAAGTTATTGAGAAAAAGTCTCATCTCCATCAACACTATAATTATATTCTATAGGAGGGAATTCCCTACATGGATTATGTGAATTGACACAGTTTCAATTTATTTGACAATGAGTCGTATCTAAATAATTACTTTCATTATATTAGGTTATTAATAATAATTCATAATTCTATACTTGTAAAATACTTAAAAAAGTTATAAATATTTATGCATATCTAATCCATAATAATACATATAGTTCCTTTGACAGCATATTTAATTGAAAAACCTTTATTTTGATTTTTAATGAATATATAAATTATCCTAAGAATATCCCATAAGAATTTCAAAATAGGTGCGTAGTAAGGCCTTTTCTCGTGTACGAGGTTACCCCAACTCAATCTCAGAACACCTTGTCCATGTTGTCACCCCATGTTACATATATTCCAAAAACACGTCCATTTTTAGTATGTATAAAATGATGTATTTAATGGAATAGAAATGTAATCACTACTTTACAAAACATTAATTGGGGTTCTTCTATACTTATCCTCAAATTATATATTAGGGTAATGATCCATAATCTTTGTTTTCTAAATCGATTTCCAAGGTTGTGTCTAAACATCCACTAATGCTAACTGTAATTCCCAACCCTAGTCACCTTGATCCAGTGTATTATTTTAATGCATTAGAATTATGATAATGACTAAATTCATGAAGCACTAATATGGTAAGAAGTTTATGAAATTAGATTACATGCATTAACTTTATATTTGAATTTATAGGATAATACAGAAAAATGATAGGCCATTGATAACTCAATTATTCCAAAAGATTAACCCTATATATCAATTATAAAACACATCTTAGAATCTAGGAAAAATAAAACATAAGAATGGGGTGAGCTCAAATGATCTGTAAGTATAAACAATATAGTAGAAGATATCACAAATATGCATAAACTCAGAATGAAATGTAAAAACAAAATCACAAGACATATGAAAAATTATCTTCATCATTATATTAAAGTAATAAATCAAAAAATTACATTTAAACATTACCATGGATATTCTAATATTTTAATAATAACATGTAATATCAATAACTAATCTCATAATGAGGGAATGCATAGTTCAAGACATCATAACAACTATGTCAAGGCCTCATTCCAAGACCATACAAAAATATTATGTCAAATAGTTGTTTCGAGGCAATATATTTTCACATAAGACCAACTGATTCCTAGTGGGGCTATACAGGGACCATCCCTTCATATACTAAGTCAAATTCATTCCTCATACTAAAAGTGTAAAACATAACATAAACATTATTATTAAAACTATGATATTAAAATATAATTCATTAACTATAAACCATGAATGTTATAAAAATAACAAATCCACATTCAATTATATCGCTATAACGTTAATACAATATGGAATATTCTATCATAATAAATCATCCACAAACATGCCCAAAATCATACAAATTATGTTCATATAGATGAATATATTTTATAAAATTCATTAAAACTCTTTGAGGGAAAATTCCATTGAATACATTAATTCATTTAAAAGCCTTGATATTTTTAAAATAGAACATTCCATTTTGAAATAAATTGTTAATATTATTCGGGAATCTTAAATATGGTAAGGTGACATAATAGTGTAAAATAGACACTCGGTCCATATATTTTAAAAAACATTCATTCAATAATTTGTCAAAAAGGATATAAACTATATCATTTGGAAAATAGTAAAATGATTCATTTCAAGACATTCATTAAAAAGAAATTTTTTTTGTAAAAATGAAATAAAATAATAGTCAATGATATTTTGAATGATAATTTAATAAACTTAGACTTGGATGACAAGGATATCCTATTAGATTCTTATATATAAGTAATCATGAATAATAAGGAGATTGTAAAAATAACCCATACCTTGTACATTTCATTAGTCAATGGTATTATTAACTATCTATATATTGATTAATGTATGTTATTAAATTATAAAATAACCATATACATATTTATGATATCATATAAGATCCTCTTATATCATTTTGTAAATAATATTTCATTATTACCATTGATTCATGTGTTAATTTCTTCATTTTCCTATACATGTTCCATCATGTATGTCATGTTTCATAAGAATATGATATATTTTATTGATATAAATAATTATTTTATGTTAATAAATATTATATTTACTCATAAAATTAATTTTATTGTCATTCTTGAATGGTTAATGTGGATAATTAATCTCATCGTGTTGTGAAGAGGGTTGGCCGTACGTACACATGAGTGATAATATCATTCAATTAATGGGTAAATGGTATGGAACTGGATGGTATATTAACTATAAATAATTAAAATCATGTTATATTCATTATTTATAAATATTATACTCATTTTTAACCCATCCAAATAATGTAATGTTGAATAACAAATTACACTACGACATAGAGATGATAAGACATACATATGCACACATGGTGATATTATAATACAAAGGATGGATAAAATGATGAATATTATTGAACCATGATTATAATAAAATATCAGTATATGGATCACATTGGTTTATTTATTTTTTTTAGAATCAACATATAAGGACAATGTATAAGAAGAAAATAACATTGAAGGAAGTGATAATACAATTATCTCTTCTTCAGGTGTCTCAATTTGATTTTCTCAAAAGGGAACCTTATGTTGTATTTATGCCAATTTTGTGTAATATATGATGCCGTTAGGGACTTTTTAGGAGATTTGGATAGGTTTTTTCTGATCTAAATTGATTTTCATATGTGAATAAAATAGAAGGATAAGTTCCTTTTTTAGGAGAGGTGAGTTGCAATTTATAAAATTCATGAAATATTATTTTATTATAAATTGATATTCTAATTATAATGTCTACAAAGAGAAATATTTTGTGTATAATATGTTTATGGGTTTAAATCGTCTCAACTGATAGGTTTTCTTAATCTTTAGGTCATAAAATTAATCATATCTTTTATATTTAACGCTTAGTAATATAAGTTATCTCTTATCATGTCTTCTTGTATTTTTAAACAATATGGTCAATATAGTTACTATAAAATGAAAAGAGAACCTCAACTAGATTATTAATGAAATTTTTAACACTGTATAATTCTATTGGTTAAATGTTATATAATTATGACTATTATATCATTTAATAAATTAGTTTTTAAATTAGAAAATCATTTATGTTAATTTGGACACTATTAATTAATAAATTTTTGTTAATGTCATAAAATTATTATTATGTAGAGAAAATCAGTAACTCATGCCTAACATGTAATAGACATTTATAAAATTTTTGGATGAAATCAATTAATTCCTATAATATTTATATTAATATTTGTAATATAATTTATTTTATTATTTAATTAATAAGGTAATCACTACATCATCATTATGGCGTAGATATATTTAATTATATATTTAAGAAAAAATAAAAAAAATACATTATTTAGGGAATGCATTTAGAATTTTAAAGTCTTTTTATAGTAAAATATATCTGTTACATAGACCTATATTATTCTTTTTTTAGTAAAACAATATGTGGCTTTGATTTATTTTTCATTACTTTAAATTAATAATTATAAAATATCATTATAAAATCATAGTGGCTACTAAATGAAAAAAAATCTGCCTATTTATTTTGTTTGTCTCCCATGACTCATAAAATAATATGAAGACATGTTTGTGGTTAGTTTTATAATATTATAATATTATTTTAACCCATTTTTACCTAATATATCCTTTACTAGTGGTTAATAAAAATAAAAACTAAATATACTATTCTTAATGCCAATACTTGATACCAATTTACATAATTTGAACCTTATGATTTCAAATATGGAATCCATTTTCAAAAAATTAGAAACAAATATGTTTTAATAGTAAATATAATCTTAATTATAATTTTCAAAACTAGAAAGTGGGTTTTTAAGAAGTAAAAACATTCAAAAGATTGACATGTGTTTTGTACCATTTAAATGTAAAATTAAATCCAATTATTAGAATTAGATTAAATGATACAAAATAATACAATTACAATTTATAATCATTTAAAAATATAATATAACTTTATAAATGGTTTTTATTGAAATGTAGTTTTGATATAAAATGCAGCATTTTTCATTATTTTTTTAAAATACGGGTCTTATCAAAAAAACACATGACATATATCCACAATATTTTTTTTGATGATTTTCAAAAATATAAGTTTATTTTTTCATATTTAATATTTATGTGTAAAATATTTGATTTAATAATGGTTCTCCATTAAATGGTGTTAAAAATATATTTTTGAAAAATAATTCCTTCATTTGTGATTTTGAAATTGTTCTTATATTATGTCTTAAAAACACATAATATGAATGTTAAAATTATATGTAATATTAATATATAATTAAAAATTTAGTTAATAGTATTTATAATAACTTCATAAATGGCAATATGGATTGGTAGTTTTGTGATCGAAATTAGTTTTTCATGTCGAAAAAACTATTGAAATATTTAAAAAGACGAATATCGTGGAAGCATAGGGTGTAATATTTTATCTACTGTGTAAATACATAGAAAAAAAATTTGGTTTCCAAAATTATCATTTTATTAGAATCATAGAATGAAAACTAAATATAAAAACATTATATCTCAAGGATATTTTATTTCGTATGGATGAAGAAAACATTCAAAAATAAAAAATGGAAATGATCTGATAGGATTGAATATAAAACAAATAAAGGAAACTAGAGTTTTATAAAAAATTAATATGTTTTATTTGATGGTATGTCTCATTTTTTTGGTTCAAGAGAATATTCATGTTATATTTCTTTTGCAGCTTCTATTTTATATTCTACTATCTGGTATTTTCAATGACTTTGTATTCTTCAATCTCTACTATTTCTGTAAAAATGTAGGCATAAATCCAATGTGATTATGGAAGGTAATGATATCCTCTCTAGTTCATGATTGATTGTTACATAATTAATGAAATTAATATCCTTTAGAAATATTATCTTGTATTTAATCAACCATTCATGTTATTTTGTAACTATCTATTTTTTTGTAATTTGTGAAGAAGTAGTGAGTAACCTCTAAAATTAACAAGAACATCCAATTTATATTGGTTGTTTTGATAGTGTTTTAGATTGGTTTACTAAATTAAAGACTCAAAATAAGGTTGTGTGACCAATTAATATGAAATAATATATCATTATGTATAATAGAATTATACAATTTTTTTGGGGAATCAATTTAGGATGTATGATATTGTCAATAATAATTTGGTCATGTTAAATCATTAGAGACTTCTATGATCTATAAGTAGAAATATGACCATGTCCTAATCATTTTTATCATCATCATTCATTAAATATATTTCTTCAGTGATTACATTTTTATTAAAAACCAATAACACAAAATGAAACACATATTTTAACTAATGAATATGTGGAAGTGAATTTTCATCAATAGTTGAAATAATAGAAGAATATATTACAACTATAACAATATTTATCTATAGAGGTAAATTTTTTCTTCCATAACCTTCAATAGATATGCATCAAAATATAAAACTACTATTTTAGAGTTAATATAAAAAATATTATTTTTAATAATATATAAATAATCAACTATAAGTCCCATTATTCTAATTAATAAATATTTTATTGTGATCCATAAATTCCCAAGACTCTCCTATATATACATATATATTTAAAATTACCATAATAAATTTAGTATATTTGTCTTAAAATCTTGATTGAATCTCTAAGTGTTCACCCAATGAATGTCATCTTTGTTTTAAACCCCAACCAAACCATTAATGTAATTTGTATAACCACATTTTTTAATTAATATAAAAAAACTATATTCTTCATTGGATAATGAATTTTAACAACAGAATAACTCAATACACCTACTGAAAGTGTTTCATGTTATAGGAAGTGATTATTCAAATAAGAACTTAAATGATTTCACCCATGTATTATCTATATTGAATTCCTAATGAGTAATTGCTGATCAATTTATGTAGATAGAAGCATCATTATAACATTAAGGTAAAATAATGGAATGAATATACATCATAAAAAATGTGGGTTCCATACATTGGATGTTACACAATGAATACTTTTGTAATTATATTCCCACACATTCATGAGAAGAACTAAACCGAAATTGATATATTGTATTTTTAATTAATTAATATAAATGAAGTAGCCCAATATAGAAATGAACAGCTTGTTAAATATTGAATATAAATAATCTATCTATCATAAAAAATAATTACGAAATCCCTAGAACCTAATAAATAGTTTCTTGTGAGGTTAGATACATAAATACTTTTTTATGAACACACGTGAACAAGTCCCCATGATTGTAAAATTATAAACCATATTCTTGACATGTCATAGATAATTATCCTATTTTTAACAAGATTAATATAATCATAATAATAATAATATATTATATTCAAAACAATGGAAACATAAGATCAATTTAAAAATGATAGTATGTGAGAACAATATTTCAATGTGGGTATGAGAGTGTAGTCAAGATTAATTAACAAAAGTATTACATAAAAATATATACATAAATCATAGAAAATAATACATGATAAATAAAACAAGAGTATTTTTAAAGGACAATATTAATTTGAAAAAACATAAGAAAATGAATAATAATATAGATGGTAAGAATATATATGTTTTTATATCATTATATTCATAATCTCATCCTATTTACCTTTGTGCATGATGATTAACTACATATTCCCTATGGTGCATAAATCACAAAAAATAATGTAACATTATTTAATGAGATATAAATATCAACTCTATTCTACCATGAGATAAATTTGGACCTTACATAACATAATTAAAAACTATATATATATCTATGTAATTTTATTATATAAATAATAATTTACCCATCAACAAGTAATTAACACATGGAAAAGATATTTGTTTAATCAAATAATAAATAAAAATTATCATAACACACACAATTAAATATGGTGGATTATAATCTATTAAAATATTCCTTATTTCAATTTTGGGAAATGTAATTTATTTTTTCATATGTTAATAACTTTTTATATATGAAAAGTAAAAAAATCATGGAAAAAGAAAAAGAAATAAAAATTATTTTCTTATATCATTAGAAAAAACATTTAATAAACATGGGTAAAACTACATTTTTTTTGTAAAAGGAAAAAATATAGATTATTATTTTTATTGATATCTAATGAATGTGACATTAATGTATGTTACTATTTTAAATTATTTAATATTCCATAAACATTTTCAAAAAAATCCAATTGTTGTGGCGAACATCCCCATAAAAAAATGTTAAAATATGTATTATTTTAAAAATAATGTCAATTAATTGTAAATTACATATAAAATACCGGATGTTGAGATATTCCCATTAAGAAATAAATAATTCAAAAATTAAAATTCATGGGATGGATTACTATTTATTAAAATTATCCACCAAAAAACAATATTGGAATGACAGATTATGCCTTTTGTATCCCTAAAAAAGATCACATTTATGATATAAATGGGATTGATTTGTAATTTGATGGATTATAAATTAAAAATTGATTAAAATATAGCCATGTGAGGTGTATAGACCACAAAATGGGAAAAGTGGTGGATATGTCATAAGTTTTAAATAATAGAAATTGAGATGAGAAACCCTATACCTTAATTCTCAACTTGCACGTATGCGTATAAATATCATGTATAATCAAAATATAAATATTAATAACCTATTTAATAATTTTTTTCCTATATATATTTTTTATAATTTAAATTTATATTCATTTATTATAAATATCATAGTGAGTAATTTTTTTTAGCATTTGATGTCATTAAATTCCACAATTCATTTCGTAATAGTTTTGAATAACTGTGTTGATTCATGTTTTTATATTCAAATTGCAGCATTTATATATAATTATATATATTTTAATTGATTTTATATAAGGATTTCTAATGTTATATTGTTTTTATTTATGATATTGTTTTTATAATTCATGTAAATAGAATCACTGACATTCCTATTATCAATAATATTTTGAAGATCACATTTTATTTATTTATAATGATTCAAAATATGATATAAAACTAATGAAAAAATTTAAAAAAATTCTTTTATCAATAATTTCTATAAAATAAAATTACATATTATTATACCTTCAACAAAGATGTAAAATTATCGTATAGTTCTATTGGGCAGTTTAATGATGTAAATAATAATGAATATTTTTTATGGATGAGTATGGTTAAGAATTTTATTATTGTTTAATAAAATAATTTTAAACTAATTATAATTAAATTATATTGATGATATTAATGAGTTAAACTTTATTTTATTTTTGATGGAAACATCAAATAAATTGAGTGAAAATTGAAATATGTCACTTTCATGGAAGTTATAGTCTGTACTTATACATGAGATAGATATTCATTTTTCAATCATTGATATTGTAAGACCCTAATATTATGAAAAAATACATCCCTTTGAATAATTTTATTTCATTGATAACATTTATTACAAGAAACAATAAATTTAAATGAACAAAAATATACTATTAAAATATTTTAATCTGATGGTTGTCTGTTATCCATTGAATTCATGTGTATAAATAGTACTAAAAAATTATAAAACATATATGTATTTAAACATTTAGAAAATGAATTCAGTGTAAATTTAATTATTACAATTGAAATAAAATATTTAAAAATTGATGAATTTTTTTTTTCTGGAAAATAGATTTTACTGTGAATAATGCTATATTAATAACATAAATTTAATTAATTAATATCAGAGGATGAATTTAATGAAATATATATAATTATATAACTAATAAAAATTTTCATCATCAAGATAATATTTTCAACAAAGTATATAATAATTAACCAGTTTTTTATGTTTAAAAAAATTCTAAAAAACACTTTTCATCATATTTTTTAACCTTAAGTTAAAGATAAATTTTTTCCAAATATTTATATTTAGTTTTTTAAAATTTATTTTTTATTTAGAAACTATATGTTCCAAATTTATCTATAAGACCCTTTCGATTTTCTTCAATATTAATAGTATCTATGCTAAAATTTACCACATTGCTGAAGGGTAAATTGGGTTAATCTAGGATAAAACTAAGTCATTTATATATAATTATTAATAAAACCATATATTTAAAAACATTTATTTACCCCTTCTCCTCTTAGGAAAATATTTTATATTTTAAATGGATAATATTCCTTGTAAATTTTAAATATATTATTTAAATTAATGAATTATACAAAATGTAACTCAATTAGTTTTAAATATCTATTTTGTCTACACAGATGGATAGAAGTAAGTCATGAATGCGTACAAATTTATTTTTGTTATATTAATATTCTTTTAGTTATGTTAATTTATTTTTAATATTTAGCTATTATAATACTACCTTACTACTTACACAATGTTGAAACATATATGTATTCGATTAATGGAAACATTTAATTAATGATATTAATTTTTAGAAATTTCATATAATTCAATATAGTTAATATGTTGATTTAATTTTAATAGTGAATATAAAATATTAATGTTTTTTATGTAATACATTATATTTACATTTTTTTATGTCAAATTAATACAAAATTTCAAATTAAACAAAGATAATGTTTTATCATAATAATAATTTGTTAAATTATCAAAAAGAATAAAAAAATTAAAGAGTACTCTTAGGATAATATACTCTCAAAATTTTAATAAATTATCCTATAGATATTTAAATATTACCTTATATGAAAAATTGTGACATATAATGTGTAAAAACATTGTTCCACAGTTTGGGATATAATCGGTTAGCAAATTTGTTAATAAAAAGCCGATGTTATAAAATGAAAACCAAAATATCCAAATTTTATTAAATTACTGTATTATAACAATATAACATTTTATATTTCAATGAATATCCTTATAGATTAATTGGGGATGACAATGATTGTTTTATAATATAATCATTTTATATTTCTAAATGTTCCCCTCTCATCAATTTTTAAATGGAACATCCCCTCAAATAATTAGATCACTATATATCACAAATACATTTCTAGAATAACTTATAAACAATCATATACACGTTATTGTGGTTTCATTCTGAACAATAGTCCATACCTAGGATACATATGGGGTGATCTAGTGGAGTTAGTTCAAATAATTGGTAATCAATTTAACTGATCAATTTCTTTTTACATTTTCTACACCTCATATATATACATGTTATTTATAATATATTTATTAATTAAATATCCTTAATATAAATTTTTATTATTAAGATTAATAATTTTCTATTCTAAATCATCATTCATATCAAATATAAAGTCATTATATGGCTTGTGTGTATGTACAACATACCATTTCCATTTAATGATAAAAATCATTTTCCTTCACCATATTTAATGAATATATATTATTATAGGATTAATGTTTATATATAATATATTTATTAAATAATTATTATCCTTTAATTATAATATCCTAACAACATTCATACATTACAAACTGTTGGAAAATGATAATTTCATTCATGCGTATGAGTGGACCACCACTACCAAAAAGCAACATTATTATTTTTTTATTTCCACTGAACATGAATGGTAATAGAGGTATTTTAAACGATTTTATAAGATATATATGATATAATAATGATCCTTTATTGTGGAATTAATATTTTTGTTTCTTTCCCTCCATAATGAGAAAAGTAAACCATCAATAATCCATATTTACGACCTCATGTCTCCGGGATCTGTGTGATTAATTTTTCTATATCTAGATATAATGTATGATTTTAAATATTTACGTTATAAATATATATTATTTGTATATGATGTTTAAAATTATTAAAATCATGTGACACAAATCTATATATAAGGTTCTAGACTATTTATTTAAAAAAACAAGGAAGACGAAGTTAGAGACACTTTGAATAATGAATTTAATAAATAAAAATATTATTAAATAGTTAACAATAGGTCATAAAACCACTAAATATTATGATATATAGGAATATTATAATATTATTATTATAGAATAAATCCATTTATTTTATAAATGGGTTTTTAATGGGAACAAATAATTTTGGGAAATGAGTTAAGGTATTAATGTATAATTTTTATTTTAATTGGGACTATTTATACATGATTTCCCATTGAGGAAATTATATAATCCTTCAAAAATTAATCCCCTTAATTATTTACTTCTCTGTTTATTTCATTATAATATATATATTTAAAATCATTTTCTTTTAAATTTTTAATATATCAAATGAAAATTTTGAATACGAATCAACATTATTTCACTATTTACCCTCAAATACATTTCCTACCATATTAATATTTTTAAAGAGTTTTTAAGAATTATATTAAAATTATCATTTCAAAATTTAGATTAATTTTTAATCTTGATATACTTTAAAACAATATTGTATGGAATATTATTTTCATTTTTCAAAAGAGTTAATTTTTGAGATAAATATGAATGTAATGCTTTATTTTATCTTATATGGAATGAAATGATTTTCTAGTCATCATGAACAGTCAAAAAATATCTATTTACACTATAGTCTTCCAATAATATTTTCAATTATTTTTTTAATATTTTATTATTAATAAGGATTTTGAATTGTAACTATCAATTAAAAATGGTATTTTCCAAGTAAATATTTCTGATGATAATTGTATCATATTTTAATTCCTCAAGGACAAAAACATTTTTTTTTCTTCTATTTTGTAGTGGGTTTGATCAATTGTTACCATCACTATTCATTATTTTGTTGTTTTATTTTTATTATTATGATATATTTATGAAAACAATTATGGTCAATTCTATTATTTGAGGAAATATGGATTCTATTCTATAGGCCTAGGTTATGAAATGATGATATGATTAATGTTTTATGATAATGTATAACCTATAATTTTTTTTTCATTATGTTATTGGTGAAAAAAATATATCTCTAAATTATATCATTAAAGGGTTATATCTCATTAAATGGTGATGTTAAATAAGACAAACTGCATTATCTGTTATTAAGAATAAGATAATGTAACTAGTTCTTTATGGAAAAATGGCGATCGACTTTATCCACTATGGAAAACATGTTTTGATTTATGATCTTATTGTAAAGACCTATAAAATTCATGGGAAATGTTTTCTTAATTTTCTTTGGGATTTTACAAGAATGCAGTTTCTGATGGAGCCTGATTTCGTGGCCTGGTGTGCCAGGAAGCAATTTCCGGAGTTAGGCTCGGGTACGTTCAGTGAACAAACGAGCGGGATTTTTTCTAACTTTTGAACCAGTGCTCAGAATTGAAATCAGAGGGCACCGATGGACTCGCAGCACCAGTAATTTCTTAGGAACACCTTTTCCAGAGTTGCGTTCGCTCGGTTGTGGTTACTAAATTGTCGGGTTAAGTAAATTAATAAAATAAAATGGTGCGACCAATTTATTTAATTTTATGTTGTTTAACCTAAGTTAAGATGTTAAGGTGGGACCCACAAAATCCTATACCTCTAGGTAGGATATTTGTGAGGTGAGACCTATACGAGGCTCACCTTTTCAACTTCCTCAACCCCTTATTAATTTCAGTAACGCACCCACACACCCCCCCAATTAGTGAATGTCAACTCATGCGTTTATTTAAATATTAAATGCCACTATTAATTGGTTTGTTTAAAGGTTGCAATTAAGTGAGTTAATTGTTTGATTTATTTTAGTTTTTTAAAACATTTGGCGTGAGTAATAATATAATGTAACCCTTGTTTTATTATTTTTGGGTTGTTGTGTTGAGTTTTTGGGGAGAATAAGAGATGTCTTGAAGTTCTTCGTTCTTCGTCGAAGATCGCGAAGAGCTCGAAGAACACGAAGAACGCCGACCTCTGACGAAGGTCAACAAGAACGCCAGATCCTCAGAGATCGACGACGCGATGCTGATGAATCGTTTCTCCACGACACGATGATACCCCTTATGTGACACCATCATCTGCGACGTCCCTTTCCATGATGAGCCTTCGTTCAACTACGCTCGAGGTAAGGGTTAATTTATGTGTAAGTTTATATTCCCATGGTTCCTTCCTTTTAAAACAAAGAACTCGGATCAAATCATCCTAAATTTGATCCGTGAATGATTTATTTTGCAGGTTGGGAATATTTTTTTGCGGGGAAAACTGTTTGGGTTGATTTCTTTTGTTTGTGAAAAATCCTTGTTGTTCTTCGTCTTTTGGGCCGCTTGTTACCAACTTAAAGAGAGGAGGTCGGACCGCACGAACATGGCCGACTCTCCTCCCCCTTTGTTTTTTTGTTAGTTGCGGCACGAGAAAAGGCGGAACGGTGCAACGGCACCGCATGGAGACGAGAAAGAACGCGGAGAAGAAGCGCGACACCGTCGCGCCGCGCCGTTGAGGCAGAATGAACTACGGACGGAGTCGGGGCCGCGGAGGCGATTGAAGACTCCACTGGTTGATCATTGTGTGTGGATTGACGAGTGACGAAGTAGGCCGCAACGGCATTTTGAAACCTTCGCAGTAAACTTCGGATCCCGGGAGAACCGCCGGCGCAGATGCTGGGCAAAACAGACCACCAGAGCGTGTCCGACGGTCCGCGGAAGGTGCGGTCGGCGCGCCACCGGCAGGAGCCGCCTTGGCTGAAGCCGTGGCGACAGCGGGACTACCGGATCCCACGGCTGCGCGGGATCCGGGGAAGATTAGGCGATTCGCGCCGCATCCAGTGCAAAGGGCTGGGGGTAGCACACCCCCGCGTCCACGCAGCACGTGCGGCACCCGTTGAGCCGGAACACCCGCACCAGGCCGGGCTGCACCGGCCGGGCCGGGCTGCGCCGGTTGCGCCGAGCTGCACCGGTTAGGCCGGGCCACTCCAGCCGGGTCGGGCCGCGCCCTGATTGTCCAGACCCGGACCTGGGTCAGCCGACCTGGTTCGGGCCGACCCAGGGGGGAGTTGGGCCGGGATGGGCCGGGCCCAGACCCCCATTTCTGACTGTTTTCAGTCTTTTGCCTATATCATGGGATACAGACCTCCGATCAACGCACCGTCAGTTTCATAGCGATCCTTGGATAGAATCGGTCGTTTTGGTATATTACACTCTGGGTTTCGAAGAATTTTGAGTTGGTTGAGTTGGTTCGAACACAAAACCAACCGGGCCCTCGGAGCGGAAATGCTTATATCATGGGTTCCGGACGTCCGATTGACGTGTCATCGAATTCGTTGGATTCATCATGATGAGACAGAGATTTTGGAATAATTCACCGGAGGTTTTTACGTAGTTGTAATATGGTTGGGTTGGATTGTACTCGAAATCCAGCCGGGCCCCTGGAATGGAAAAGCTGATAACTTTCAGACTGGACGTCTGTTTGACGAACCGTCAGTGGCGTTAGTGATCTTGTTGAGAAACAGTCTATATGAGCATACCCTATGAGAGTTCGGGGTATAGATGAGATACGGCCGGGTTGGTTCACACACGAAACCAACTGGGCCCTTGGGATGAAAAGGCTAATAACTTATAGACCGAGCATCCGATTGACGCGCCGTCTGTTGCATTGATACCCCTATGACGAGGCGGTACATTGACATACTTTTTCATGGGACTTTGAGAAACTTGGAGTATCGACCTTGTGGCTCATGGAGCGGACCCTCCCGGAGACAAGCGTACGGAGTACGAAGACCGTGTAGCTAGCTTAGACCTGATGACTTCTTGACCGACTCGACTTGGAGTGAGTCGACTAGCCATGTGGACAGAGCACTACTTTTTTTGGGTGCAGACCATTGGCGGGCGGAGCACTACTGTGTGATAGTGCAGACCTGCAGTACTCGTTCGGAGAGTACCTCTGTAGGCTATTAGGGGGTGTGGACTACTGTGTTTGGGTGGCATACTCCGGCGAGAAGCACTACTATGATTGGGTGGCTGACCCGCGGTACTCGACAGGAGGAGTACCTCTGTAGTCTTAGGTTAGTGAGCAGTACCTCAGAGTCGTGATAGGACCACTATACACTCCAGATATGGGGCTCTTCAGCAGTTACGGTTTAGATAATAAAAATCATGGTTTGAGTTGAATCTTTGACCTTTGTGTTTACCTCATGATTGAGATGGGTCTCTTGATAACCAACGTATATGTATGGGCGTATACCTGGGTAGTGGTTATCCGTTGATATCATACACATTGTGTTTTCTCATGATTTAATGGGTTACTTGATAACTTAGCTATATGTATGGAGATAGACCTAAGTAGAGGTTATCTATTGATATATTCTTTGTGGTTATCCTTGTATGTTTTAGTGAGACCTTGAGGGTCTCGGGGTCCCTATTGAGTATTGTATACTCACCCCTGCACGGGCTATGCCCGCACCTCATTGTGTTGGTTGTAGATGACAGGCAGCGCTCGCAGAGGTTGAGTGTTCGAGGACTGGACGGTACCCAAAGGTGGACAACACGATGAGTCAGTATACGGAGGTGGACATCGCGGCGAGACGACACTCAAAGAAGGTTGACATGCGAGAGCATTGTGGAGGATATTTGTACCTACCCTTCAGGTAGGATCCATGGTGGATGATCCAGGAGTTGCGCTTTCTGTACCTACCCTTCAGGTAGGATCCGTGGTGGATGATCCAGAAGTTGCGCTATCTGTACCTACCCTTCATGTAAGATCTTAGGAGTACGACCCAATAGATGTTTCCATTCTTCCAGTTGTTTGTCTCTTTCTGTTGTAATTTCGTTTAGTTGTAGCTGTACTTTCAATTGTGTTTGTATTCTGGCCCATTTACTTTTCACCACTTTCTTTTTTTACTTAGTGTTTTACCTCCTCTTGTACTCTATGGTGTTTTTTTACATTTAAAAAGGCAATTACTTCCCAGTTATCGGGATTTATGCCTTTAGTGCTAGTCGCCAGCACCTGGCATGTGGAAGGCGGGCTTGGGGTAGTCACGACACAGGCCCCGAGGACGGGTCGTGACCCTTATGGTCCTGTGATGAGAACCATGTAGAAGGCACCATGTCAATTGTGCTGGAGTAAGAGTTGGATTGGCAAGGCCCAATGACGTGAGGGAGATTAAAGAGGCTCAATGCTATATTGGGCACACATATTGCTTCATTAAAGGCCCAATGGATCATTCCTTTCATGGATGGAGAAAATGGGCCTATAATATCACTTATTCATGCCCAAAATTGATATTTAAAGCTTGGCCCACATGGTTGAACGAATTTGGATGCCTTTCCCACATGTAGGATTCTATAAATGGAATATTTGGACACCAAAGTCAAATCTGTTGGGCTATTCACTCAATGTCAAATCTCATGGGCTATGTTGAAAAGTTGTGTGATACTTTTCCAAAAGTAATTGTTGGCTTTTATCTTTTTTTCTTTTAAGGGAACAATGTAGGTTTAGACTTTATGACTTCAGGTTATTATCCCCTTGACCATTGTATCACCTCCTTGGCTATAAATAGCCACCCCATTGAATTGTATTTTCATCGAATAATTAATTGAGAGCTTATGCATTGTTTCTCTCCGTTGTGTGACATTATCCCGGGTTTTCCCATTTTCTCTTATGCATTATTTCCTTGTCAATCTACAAGTTATATTGGTGATCCAAGATCACAAAGCCCCCAATTTTGTGCCTCAACCCAAGTGAATCGTTGTGTGGATTGGATATCATATCCCCCTTTTAGTGTGTTTTTTAAGTAGTAGGTCGCGATCTTTATAGCGTTGGTTGACTGCTTGCATCCACTATCTGTACCTATCATTCACCACATAGCCCCAAACCACATCCTTCATCCACTGCTCTACGCCGTGAAGATCGGGCCACCCCATGCGTCTCACATTAGTTGGTATCAAAGCTCCGTTTGACACGGTAGGTATATATCCCTTCATTTTTATTTCTTTTACCCATTACCACTCCTATCTTTCCTTATTATCCAACCATTCAAAAAATACAATTTCTTTTAAAACCTCCAGAATTAGCCTTTTTTGCAAGATTGAAATATTTTTCAGATTGAGTCAATTGTTCATCCATCTTATTTTCACATTATATTCACTATATGTGATTTGTATCCAAAAAAAAACAAACAAATCAAATTCTCTCAACTCATAATTTTTTGCTTCTCAAAATTAAGCACATCCTTTTATTTGAGAGATTTCAACAAAAAATTGTCTTACTCTCCGTTCATCATCTTGTGTTTTAAAAATCCAAGCACAACACTTTTTGGGGAGATTTGACAAAAAAAAGAGGATACAATTAGTTCATCATCATGCTTTACATTACTTTCAATTTCTATATCTGTAGATCACTTTCTCCATCATTTTTCTTCATTCCCATTTTATATTGGGCTCATATTTTTATTAATTTTTCCTATCTTGCACAATCAGGCAAAACCCAAATACCTCCTTTCTACCCCCTTTTTCCACCCACCCTTATTCATTTTTCTACCCCATTTTCACCCTTTATCCATTACCACTCAAACAGGTTGTGATAATCCAGCCCCCAACACAATCATAATTGGGGAAATATTGGCGGCAATTGATCACCCAAAATAAGGTATTATATTTCGTAAGATATTGGAATTTTAATTGAGCGTTGAGAGTGGAGAGAAATAAGAAAAAAAATATCTTGTGTGTGTGAGTGTGTGCATCTTGTTGTGTGTGTGTGTGTACATCTTGTGTGTGTGAGTGTGTATATCTTTTGTGTGTGAGTGTGTATCCATGTGTGTGTGAGTGTGTACATCTTGTGTGTGTGTGTGGAAATCTCACGTGTGTGAGTGAGTGTGTATCATTGTGTGAGTTCCCCCCCTTGCTGTGTGTTTGTGTTTGCATAACATATCATAGAAAAAGATCGTGGGAAGAAAGTTTCTCATGTTGGCGATGAAGGAATTCAAAGTAGATCTCCCGCACCCGAAGCTACACAATTCCAAATGCATGATTTGGTGAGCAACATCGAGAAGATTCTTGATCGAATGTTGGAGGTGTTATATGAGAGGATTGATGAATTGGATAATAAACCAAGCCCATGAATGTTCTATGATAACCCACGACAGGCTTCGGCACCACGTCGTCCCCACATCATGGAGGAGGAGATGGTGAACTTTGATGGTGATCTTGATGATGTCCTACAAAGGAGGAGGTTGTACCAATAACCGAGAGGAGGAAAAGGAAGACAACATGATGATGACCTAATTGGCGGGATCAAGGTGAAAGTCCCCTCTTTTCAATGTAAAAGCGACCCAAAAGCATACATGGAGTGGGAGATGCGGATCGAGAAATTATTTTCATGCCATGTGTATTCCGAGGAGAAAAAGGTGAAACTTTCTTCCCTTGAATTTTATGATTATGCATTAATATGGTGGGATCATGTTCGAAAGGAGAGTTCTAGATATGGTGGAAGTCCAATCAACACTAGGTAAGACATGAAGTTTTCCACGCGGAAGCAGTTTTCTCCCACACATTACCACATAGATATCCATAACAGAATTCAACGCCTCAATGAAGGGAGTAAGTATGTATAAGGCTCATACAAGGAGATGAAAATTGCCATGATTCGAGCAAACGTTGAGTAGGATCTGGAGGCAACCATGGAAAATTTTTTACATGGGCTCAATCAGGTGATTGCTGATCAAGTGGAGATGTACCACCACGTAGAGATACAAGATATGATCCACCATGCCACCATGATTGAACAACAAATCAAAAGGAGGAGAAACATGAGGAAACACACTACCTCTTTTACACCATGGAGAAATATGAGGAAGGATCTTGGAGAATTATCAAATCCAAAATAGGTGGTTAATCATAAAAGTGACAAGGTAATTCTTCCACCTAAGAAACCTACTTTTGTGGCGAACCAAACTAGGAATCAGGATATTCTATGTTTCAAATGTCAAGGAAGGGGTCACATTTCTAGTGAGTGCCCAAACTGGCACACCATGACCATCAATAGGTATGGAGAATGGGATACCGATGGCGATAGCTCAGAAGAGGAGGAGAAAGAATCTCCAGAAATTGATAGTGTAGAGTGTGAATAAGATGGTGAGATTATTGTCACTAGAAGAGTTCTAAGCTCACAAATGACTTTGGGAGAGAAGGAGCAGTGGTAGAACCTTTTCCAAACACGCTGCCAGATCCATGGGAAGGTATGTAGTGTTATTATTGATGGAGGAAGCTGTAGTAAAGTTGTGAGGGCCGAGTTAGTAGAGATTTTGGGACTTCATAATTTGAAGCATCAACATCCATATCAGATTCAGTGGTTGAATGATTGCGGGGAGATAAAGGTTACCAAGCAAGTGAAGGTACTATTCACCATAGGGAAGTAGAAAGATGAGGTATTGTGGGATATTGTTCCTATAAAGGCTTGCCATTTGTTGTTGGGACGACCATGGAAGTCTGATCGATGTGTTACCCATGACAGTTTCTTGACTCGTCACTCTTTTGTTCTTTGAGGGGAACTATAACCCCTTACCCCATGTCCCCCAAACAAAATATGGATGATCTTATTTTGAGAGAGATGAAAAAAACGAGTGATGAGGAAAAAATGAGTGAATATGAAAAAGGAGATAATGAGGGAAAGATAGAAAATTAGAAAAGAAAAGAAATGGAGAGAAAAGAAAACTCAAGTGGGAAAAATAATTTGAGAGAAGATAAAGCGCGATGTTGGCAAAAAGAGTGAGGTTATGGAAGCTTTGTTTTCATAGAAAACCCTCCTAGTACTCATGTACAAAGAGGTGTTTCTAAATACTAACGACTTAACCAATTTTTAAAATTTTGTTGAGTCCTTGTTACAGGAGAATAATGATGTCTTTCCGGAAAAGGTGCCACCATGTTTTCCACACATTAGAGGTATTGAGAATCAAATTGACCCCATACCTAGAGCATCACTACCGAACTGCCCTACATATCGTACCAACCCGAAAGAGACATAATAATTTCAAAGGAAAGATCAAGAGTTGTTGGATGTGGAATATGTGAGAGAGACCCTTAGTCCGTGTGTGGTACCGGTGCTTCTAGTACCGAAGAAGGATGGAACAAGGAGAATGTGCAATGACTGCAGAGCCATCAATAACATCACAATCAGGTATCGTCATCCTATACCTATCTTAGATGATATGATAGATGGATTAAATGGTTCAACTATTTTCTCAATAATTTATTTATGAAGTGGCTGCCATCAAATTATGATGAAAAAAAGATATGAGTTGGAAACTGCATTTAAGAAAAAACATAGACTTTATGAATGGCTAGTCACACCCTTTGGTCTAACCAATGCACCTAGATCATTTATGAGGTAAATGAATCATGTCTTAAATGCATATATTGGAACCTTTTTGGTAGTTTACTTTGATGATATTCTGGTGTATAGTAGGACTTTTCATGAACATGTAGATCACTTAAGAAATGTCATAGAGGTATTAAGGAATGAAAACCTATTTGGAAACATAAAAAAGTGTGAGTTTTGTCTCGATAATATTTTTTTCCCTGGATTTTTTGTGAGTGGAAATGGAGATGAAGTGGACACCGAGACGATCAAAGCAATACAAGAATGGCCAACTCCAACCTCTGTTGGACAGGTAAGACGTTTTCATGGGATTGATAGTTTTTACAGGAGATTTGTGAATGACTTCAGCACACTAGTAGCACCATTGAATTAATTGACAAAGAATAAGGTTCCTTTCAAATGGGAGACAACTCAAGGAAAAGCCTACCATGCGCTAAAGGAGAGACTCACCCACTCCCCTCTACTTGCACTTCCGAACATCAGTAAGACCTTTGAAATTGAATGTGATGCAACCCGAATTGGGATAGGAGGAGTACTAATTCAAGAAGGTAAGCCTATTTCTTATTTTATTGAGATTTTAAATGGCTCAACTATAAACTGTGCTACATATGATAAAGAGTTTTATGCATTGTTTAGAGTACTAGAAACATGGAAACACTATCTTTGGCCTAAAGAATTTGTTATCCATTCTGATCACGAGGCTCTTAAATACATTAGGAGCCAACATAAACTAAATATGAGACATGCTATATGGAGAGAATTCATTGAATCATTTCTATATGTCCTAAAGCATTAAAAGGTTAATGAAAATATTGTGGCAGATGCAATTTCAAGTAGATATTCTCTTTTATCCTTGTTGGATTCAAAACTTCTTGGTTTTGAATAGATTAAGGATTTATATGCCACTGATAGTGATTCTAGAAAACCTTATAAACATTGTAAACCTGCAGTTAGTTAGGAACAGTTCTATTTACATGATGGATTCTTAATTTGGATTGATAAGAATTTTATTCCTAATTGATCTATCCTTTTACTTTTACTAAAAGAGTCGCATTCGTGTGGGTTAATGGGACATTTTGGTGTTTCAAAAACGCTAAGTGTTCATAGTGAGCATTTTTATTGGCCTAGGATATCTAGAGATGTTGAGAAATTAGTGAGAAAGTGCATTGTTTTCCATAAATCCAAATCGAAACTAAACCCACATGGACTATATCTTCCTCTCCCAATTCTCAACACCCCTTGGGAGGACATATCAATGGACTTTATTGTGGGGTTACCACAGACGAAGAGTGGGAGAGATTCCATTTTGGTTGTAGTGGATCGGTTTTAAAAAATGGCACATTTTATTCAGTGTCACAAAATTGATGATGCTACTAACATTGAAACACATTCCTTTTAGAAAGTAGTCAAACATCATGGAATGTCAAAGACCATTGTGTCGGATCGAGACACAAAATTTCTTAGTTACTTTTGGAATACATAATGGAGCAAACTGGGTACAAAGTTACACTTTTCCAATACTTGTCATCCACAAACCGATGGGAAAACAGAGGGGGTGAATCAGACATTATCATCCCTTCTACGAACAATTTTCATGAATAACATCAAGAATTAGGAGGAGTGTTTGCCACATGTGGAATTTTCATATAATAGGGCCAAGAACTCCACTACTCAATATTCTCCATTTGAAATTGTTTATGGTTTTAACCCTCTTCCCATATTGATCTAGTTCATTTTCCTTTGCAAGAAGAAACTAGTATGGATGCGAAAGGGCACGCAGAATTCATCAAACAACTCCATGAAAAGGCAAGGAAAAATATTGACCAGATGAATCAAAAATTTGTGATCATGGAAACAAGGGTCGCAAACAAGTGTTGTTCAAGCTTGGTGACTTGGTCTGGATTCATATGCGAAAGGATATATTTCCTGACAAGCAGAAACCAAAACTCATGCCATGAGGAGACGGACCTTTCTTAGTGTTCAAGAAGATTAAAAAAATGCTTACAAGATAGATTTTCCAGGTGAGTATGGTGTAAGTTCCACCTTCAATGTTTATGATCTTTCTCTTTTTTTTGGTGTAGAGGATGAAGAGTAGAGGATGAATCCTTTTCAAGAGGGGAGGATGATGAGAACCATGCCAAAGTAACTAAGTCGATTGTGCGGGAGGAAGAGTTGGATTTGCAAGGCCCAATGATGCGAGGGAGATTAAAGAGGCTCAATGCTACAATGGGCGCTCATATTTCGTTATTAAAGGCCCAATTGATCTCTCCATGCATGGATGGAGAAAATGGGCCTATAATATCACGTATTCAAGCCAAAAAATTACTTTTAATGCTTAGCCCAAATGGTTGCACGAGTTTGGTTGCCTTGCCCACATGGAAGGATTCTAGAAATGGCATATTTGGACACCAAAGTCAAATCTGATGGGCTATGCAGTCAATGTCAAATCTGGTGGGCTATGTTTGAAAGTTGTGTTCTACATTTCCAAAAGTCTTTTTTTTCATTTAACTTTTATAATTTTAAGGGGAAAAGGTAGGTTTAGTCTTTATGACTTTAGGGTATTAGACCCTTAACCATTGTATCACCCCCTTGGCTATAAATAGCCACCCCATGGCACTATAATTTCATCGAAGAATTAATTGAGAGA
The DNA here is from genome assembly GCA_963277665.1 of Viscum album. Lineage (NCBI taxonomy): Eukaryota > Viridiplantae > Streptophyta > Magnoliopsida > Santalales > Viscaceae > Viscum > Viscum album. The sequence goes on from OY728142.1 coordinate 1,579,972,932, forward strand.
TTATGCTTTGTTTTACTCCGTTGTGTGATGATTATCCCGGGTTTTCACCTTTTCTCTTGTGCATTCTTTCCTTGTCAATCTACAAGTTAGATTGGTGATCCAAGATCACAAAGCCCCCAATATCGTTCCTCAACCCAAGTGCGTTGTTGTGTATATTGGCTATCACATCCCCCATTGAGTGTGTTGTCTAAGTAGTAGGTAGCACTCTTTATATTTTTATTGATTTCTTGCATCCACTATCCATACCCATCATCCTCCACATATCCCCAAACCACATCCTTCATCTGCCGCACTACGCCGTGAAGATCGGGCCACCCCGTGCGTCTCACATCATCATGGTAGCTAAACATGACATACAAAATTGTTTATATACATACAATGTCCCCATTAACAATTACTACTATAAATTATGATTCATGATTTTTTTTATAATGATTTCCCATTTTTATAATTCAATTATTTTGAAATGAATAACATTTATGAAATAACATATGTTTTTGATCTTTTTCAAATTGGGTATGAACACTTTGTTTCATGGGAATAATCTTATAAACTTATTATTGTTACATTATTTCATATGGTATATGATTGATATATCTCATTATTAATTTTACTAAATATCACAACTCACTTTCTGTTATGTCTCTATTCCCCATGTGATTATTAATGATTTATGTACATTATACCTATAAAGTGTACTATGTGGGAAGAACATTAATTGATATGTTATGTTCTTAAATGAAATAATAATATTGAAAATCTATTCTCAATTTTCTATAAATTTTTATGATTTTTTTGTTGATTGAAATTCCATGAATGTGATATTCATTTTAAAAGAGGTCATATTAATGTATCAATATATTAGATAAGTATATTTTGAATCAATGATGGGTTTAGTTAATCATTGACTATTAATGTTATAATTTTTTATTTGAAAACTAGTAATATTAAAAAAAATTAAGATAAAATTATAACGTTTTAGAAATGATCATGAGTGAACTAGGTTAATCATATGGTGTCATTAGAAAAGGTATCAGGTTATTTATGGTTTTCCTGATTATGTTGGTTTTGATTATTTTTTTACCAAAATATGTTTTATGGTTTTAGCCAAATGATTGATCCTAATGAAATATTGCTAATTATGAACGTGATTATAAATTCAATGATATTCCAACTAAGAACGCAAATTTAAAGGGAGTTTAATTGTATAATACTGCTATTATTATGATGAAAAATTATAAGGTTGTGATTCACATGGAGATTCCAAATTAACTATAGAGGGTTCAACAAAATATTGAATATTTTTTATGTAAAATCAAAATTTTTTATCCTCTGATCCACTTTTTATTTGAGATATGGGTTAGCACCATTGAGAAAAATATTTCTATTCTTAAATGTATCAGACATAAATTAAATATACTGACTATTTATTATCTATAAGGTGAATCAGATTAATGGGGGAAATATATTAAAAATATAAGTAGTGGGGGAATAAATTCAATTAATGAGTTTGTTTTAATGGTATATTCTTCAATAATTACATTACTCATATTCTATAAAACAAATTGGAGATTGAATTAAAATAGATGAGGAAAACTGATTATGATCCCATTCCAACCTATAGGGAATATTTTACAAGACATTCTTAGTAATATTTTGGGTTTACTATCATCCCTAAAAAATGATTCACTATTTAATGGAATAAAACCAATCTATGAAATGAGTTATCTCTTAGTTAATTTAGCAGTACTGAAAAATTTATTTGATGTGAACTCAACGTATAATTGGAAATTGGAGATTCCATGAATTTCATTTCTTTAGAAAGAAATAAAATATAAATTCTCATTAATTCTTGAATAAATTAGATGTTGGAAAAAATACAATCCATATACATTCTAGAAATTATTGATGAAACATCATCATATTTTTATGAATGGTAAAGGGTGGTGCTATACATGTAGAATAATGAGTGATAAGGTATGTGAATGTCAAAATTGGATAAATATAATGGTAATTCAATTAATGAAAACATGATGTAATAAATTTCACCACCCTTTATCTAATGATTCAAATTCAATGCATTTTAGAACTATCCCAAACAATTAATTAATTTTAATGTTTTTAATGAAATGTGTCTAAAATCCTCTTATCTATAATGATAAAGTGAAATGTCATATGATCGAGACTATATAGTTAGATTTTGAGAATGATGTGGTGACTAGTAAACTTATCATCCAATCTAGAATATCTATTGTCATATATTATTCTTGGATTTATCCAATCAATTGAATTATAATTAATTTTATTAGGGTATCATAGTATCACCTCAATGACTAAATGTGGAGATAGATATGAGAAAACTAACTGTTATTCCATTCACATATGAGTTATATTGTTCCAATATTATTGATTTTTATGGGAAATTTCATCCGAATATTATTTTGTATATCCCTTTATTTTATTTAGAAGTAAATCTTGGAATTTATTTTTTTATTTATGGGGATCTTTTATCAATTTTAGATGAATGGAAGTAATATTTCATATTAAAAATAAAACTATGATCATTTATTAATGTAATGATTAATATAAAATTCAAATGGAATTTTTTTCCAAATTAGGTCTCATATATAAAATAGAGGACGATTATCTATCATATATTGGTTTTTTGGTAAATCAGAACGTTTTCAAATAGACATGATGTAAATGATGTTTTTGGTGTCTTCATTATAAAATTACATACTCTACCTATGAATCAAAATTTTTATATTTTTAATAGAACATGTACTTTGTGTTATGCCAATTTTAAAGACCCATATATAATAGAACCAATTTGGTTGATGTAATTGAATAATCAATCCTAGGATAATCATGATATGGGATTCATATGACCCATTTCATCACCATGGTGGGCACCACCTCTATTTGTTATAAAGAAAGTTTACTCAATGAATATTTTAATTGATTATCAAGAACATAAAAATATAACTATAAAAAAGAGTATTTTATCCCCATATTGGTGAAGTAATTGATCAAAAATGATCAATAATATTCAAAGAAAAAAATCAATATTAGATACCCTAAATTGATATTAAAGAATGATGATACAACTATGATAACCATTTCTACATTGTACGGATACTAAGAGTTATTGGTAATTCTTTTTATTCTTAAAAATTCCCCTTATAAATTTGATGATTTGATATATATATATATATTATTAATATATAACCTTTATTATTTTGTGTTAGTGTTTTCATATGTATTATTATATATTCTATGGTCATGGAATAACATGACGTTCCAATGAAAATTGTGCTAAAAATCAAATGAAGGAGAATCATTAGCAGAAATTTACCAATAGTGAATTTTAGATTTAGAATGATTCATTATTCCGTCATACAATCAAAAGAGAGAGTGTATAATAAGAACATTAAAAGATATAAATTAGTTAAAAAAATCAGTAGACCATCAATGGAAACTGAAATTTTTGGTTTTATTATATTGGATCGATATTATCAATATTTTTGGACAGATTTCTCAGGATAATATAGAATACTCAACATGATTAATTAAAATGTGTTTAATTTAATGTGGATAGATTAATGTGACAAAAATAGTAAGGATATAACAATATGTTTGGTTAGTAAACTAGTTATCACAATTCCTTATAGCAGTTATTTGTTTTTTTTACTATAGCAATGCCTCAAACAATGGACTATGATATGTTATCAAAAATAAATACATGATGAGACATTATGTGTCATGTCAAATGAAGGCTCTTGAGAATAATTTCCCATCTCATGACATGGTTTAAGATACTATAATTATATATCAAATATATAGATCCATTATTTTGATTGATAAATTTCAAATAAATACATTAGTAAAAAAATTAAATTTTATATTTAATCCAAAAAAGGGAAATTTGTTCTAGATAATATTAATGGATATGAATTAGGAATATGGACTCTAAATAAATTAAAATCATTGGATGGTGAAAAAATATGGAATAATCATTGAGTTTAATGTAACATGACACCCTTTCAATGATGTGGATGAAACAATTTCAAAAAATTTAGGATATTTAATAGAATGATATAAAAATATTTAAGGAATGTAGGAAATATTATCTTGATAAACTAAAGGAAAAACCATATATCTAGTGGATGATAATGGAGGTATAAAATAATGACATAGAGCTATAATAGAAGGTTATATAAGCATTTGATTTCACACCATGATTATAAAGTAATGATATGGTTCATGTACTGTGTATGTGGCCCTTCGATACTAGAATTAAAAGAGTAGTTTTTGGATGATGCTCAAAGTTCATGAATCTCCATTCATTCATGATGTAAAAATATATATAAATGCATGAATGATTATTAGTATTGGTAATCAATAACTTTATATATATTGTGGAATATGTTTATTGATTAATAATAGTTTATAAATTTAAATATAATAGATAGATATCAAAGTGGTTATTAAACCCACTACACATAACAGAATGGTATTGTTAGAAGATATCTGTGGAATTATTCATCAGACACCCCAAAACATCTAAATGATACAATCCTATATGGGTTATTTTCAATATCTATACAATGTTTTAAATTATTGTTTATATTATTGAAGATTTGTATCTTTATTTGATTTACATAATAAATGTTAATTGTCTAGTAAGATTTTATAGAGTACCGCATTAAAATTGATTTGATTGGGATTTTAGGATTACCATGATGTTTTGAAGAAGACTTCAATTTGATCTGGATATAGTGTTGAATTTTACTTTGGTTTATCATCGTCAGAAATATTAACAGTTATAGAAAAAAATTCATACCATGGAAGAAATTTTGTGATATTATTGTATTTATATTTAATTTATATGGGATCAACAACTTCCTCTAGTCATGATTTCAAAAAATGATATCATTTACTAAGGGATTTAGATTGATCCATTTAAGGGATACTATGGAAATAAGAGTAAAAATACAAGTAGTTAAATGAATTAAAATAAGGAAGCTATTGGGACCTTTTCTAGATGAGGTAATGGAAGAGAGAGTTATAAGAATTCAATACCACATCAATGAATATCCATATTGTAATTGAGGTATACTTAAAATAATAAAAAAGATCTAATATTTCAATTTGGATAAATGTTTTTTGAGTAAATTTATATATGGATTTTAATAATTATATTTGATAAGATGTAAACAAGATCACATAGTTTATTTGAAACTTTTATATTTACTATGGAGTATATATGATAGCTTTTTTTATCACCTCCACTGAAACTCTCTCATGTTCATGATATATACCATGTCTCTTTCCTGAGGAAGTTCATTCCTGATAAGTATATGAAGGATATTCTCATGTATTAATTTATATCTAATACTTTATTGAATAAAAATATAGTTTTTTAGTTTATTTAAGTTAATATTTATTGTTTGACACTATTATATTATTATGTTATATGAATTGAACATATTCATTATTACTATTTATGTTTAAAAACATCCATATTCCTCCACATATTATAGAATATATCAATATAATATGCTATATCAAGTGGTGTATGTGTAGAAATTTCATTCCATTGTATAGAATCATTGAGTAACATCAGAATTAACTAGGAATATAAAAACCAAATTATGTATGGACTTTTCACTTTATGAGCGATTCAATGTCCAAACACACAAAATATGAGGATAATCAATAATTAATACAATTCTATCAGTATCAAAAAAATTCATATGATGTATAGTTATTCAATTTTAGAACCATGATCATATCAATTATCAAGGAAATAAAGAAAAAAATTTAGGTTAATGATTACAATTAATGTTAAAATCCAACCATATACCCAAAAAATATTCTTATTATCATGTGAAAATTTTGTTTATGTTTTTCATTTTTTGAAATAAAAATAGAAAAGTCAAAAAAAATTCCCTTCTTATATATAATTATAAACTACAAATATATAATCTGAAAACATATCTACGAGATAATATACTTTATCCACACCCCACGAATGGTTGGAAGCATGATACTTGAAAATATTAAAATGCAGTCACATATTATGGGTCCGCTTATAAGGAACAAGGAGCTCCCACATTTTCACAACTCACATCATTGAAGAAAGAAACATTATTCGATACTGATGGTGGAAATCAACGCATGAAACTACTACCTCCTTCCATTCCCTTTGAATATATATCAACCACCATAATTTAGATCCCTACTTTTTACATTCACCAAATGGGAATCGATATATATATATATATAATGATCATACCAAAATAAATAAATTTTGAGCTCCTTGGATCAACCGTCTATCTCTATATTTGAGACTCTCCACTTATACATAGCCAATACCAGTTATTGGATCTTATAAGGAAACTTCATCCTATATTTTATCCTCCTCCCCCAGGTCAACACACCATTAGAGAATCCTATAAAACCCCATGATTTTGTTAAATATAGGTCATTAAAAATGTATTGTGTGCTTGATATCTTGTATTACATAAAAAAACTGTACATAAATGTACACAGATATACTATTGAAATATTATAATTAAAATGTATTCTTATTTCAATTTTATTGGATTGTATGGTATGAACATGAATAAATAAATGATAAAAATTGTAATTAAATATATTTATTTAATAAAATTTAATTATTACCTCATATGATATAAATACATAATTTAAAATGATAAAAAAAATATATTTTAATACTAAAATTTATTTTATCAAACATGTTGAATGATTATATATATTACATTTTTGGTCCATAATGAAATAAAATATTTATTATATAAATTTTTATTTAATTTTTAATGATGAAAAATCATTCATACAATTCTTATAATTGATTATAGAAAATAATATTATTAAATTTTAATGTATAATTATATTTTTTTCCCGAAATAATTGTTTATTGCATGCATTTTATTTAATATTCTCAATTTTAATTTGGAATTATTTACATATATTTTTAGTATATTTTATAGATAATTTATTCAAAAAAATATATTGATGTTCATATAAATTTTTTAGTGAGAAATGAATTGGGTAATATTGAGCTTCTCGCTTTAAAATAATTTCTCTAAATACGTAATTCATTTATTTTTTCTCGCTAATTGTAATATGAATTTATGAAAAATTAAGAATTTAATTTGATAATTTGGTCTTAATATTTTTAATCATCTTGAACAAAATTATTGATGAGTTCGATTTCATTTTTATCATTGTGTATTGTAAACAAGGTAAATATTCATTACTATATAAATAATACAAAGGGATTATTATGTTTTAATTTATTGAGAGAATGATTTAAATATCATGAATGCATGCCTATATCTTACAACATGAATACATTATGATCTATTATTCAATTTTGTTAAATGATGGAAGTACATTCCGAGGAGAGTCACATTGTTATATTTTAAAATTTGTATTAAATAAAAATTTATCACTCCCCATTGATATGAAATGGTATGTTGTACCCCTAGTTTCGGGTACATAATCCCTTTACTCGTGTTTTCGTTAATTGGTGTATCTTTAATAGAGAGTTTACATAAAATAGAGAGTTTCCATAAAATATGCAGTTCCCATAAAATTGATAGTTTCCATAATATAGAGAGTTTTTATTAAGTTACGTGATTCCAAAATGTTGGTTGTTTCCATAAAGTGTGGTGTTTCCCTACAGTTGGTTGTTTCCAAAAAGTGGGGTGTCTCCATAAAGTGTGTTTTTCCATAAAGTGGGGTGTTTCCATAAAGTGGGATGTTTCCATAAAAATGTGATTCCATAAAAAGGGTAATGTTGATGTATTGGAGAATACGGGGGTTTCATAAGGAGTGTTGGGACCAAAAGGAAGGCCACACAATCTATACAATTTTGGCCCAAACCGTGTGGTCAAACCTTGTACAGAGGTCAAATCTAGATTTTATTTTCTAGGATCACACTCATTTTCTCTCTATATATTTCTTTTTGGATTCAAAATTCCTTTATTTAGCGATTACTATCCCTAGAAGGCTTAGGATCCCTCCCCACATGAGTTGGAGCCATCTGAGAGCCTTCCCTTGGTGATTTGTAGTCTGATTCTAGAGTTATATCACCATTTATTCTGGATTTGTCATGTTTCTATTTTTGATTAGATGTACTTCTCTAATCACCATTCTTTTTCATATCTGAACATATCGTGCGTAGATCAACATTTTTGGATGCCAAATAATTCATTTTTGAGTCCCGATCTTTCTAGGATAAGAGAAATAATCCTGTTCTTGGAGAATCAACACGCCATATTGTGTGTTCTTCATCTGTTTGTCAAGTTTCATCAATCCCATTATGGTAGGTGGCTTCAATCTATTCTCATATTTCTAGAATTAATATTCACTGATTCAAATTTGTTTATTTATTGTGAAATGTATGGAAAATATTTATTGTGATGATTTATGGTTTTTGTGAAATAGCATGATCATGGTAAATAGATGTGAAAAAGGGGGTTATTATCATGAATTTAAAAGGGTTATTTTAAATTAAGGATTTTATATATATTTTAATGGCTGATGAAAATATATTTTTGATAGAAATGGTTTTCAATAAAAATACAGTTTTATTAAAATGGTCTGGAATTGAAATGGTTTGTGGTTAAAATGGTTTTGACCGAAATGATTTTCAATAAAATGTGTTTTTATTGAAAGGGTTGTTTTGGCATGATCGTTGGGAATATGTGGTGTGAGTTCATATTGAATATAAGGGGATTGGTTGAGATATGGCCTTGTTCTCAGTGTCAAAGGATTAATAGAACATGTAAATGTCATATACGGGGCATAATTGAAATATGAAATTGTGCTTGGGGCCAAAGGGTTAATGGCGCATCTGAATCAATTACCTTTTAAGGACATGGTAGATTGTTGAGAAACCACTCATGAGTATAGAACTATCATAATGTATCATGGATGGATGGTTTCATGGGTTTGAGTAATGGTTGTGTATACTGATAAAGGGATATTGTGAACTATTTGTAAATATTGTTTAAATATTTTTCTGGAAAAATATCTTTCTTGGATTATTGGATTCAATTGCACTTGTTGGATATTGGTAATAAATGGTTTTGTAAATTTGTTTATATTTAGTTATAAACTATTTTTGGGAAATTATTTTATATAAAATGTATTATATAATAGATTCTAAATATTCTATCCTAGTAGCGTGAGTAGGGATGTCAATGGTGGAAAACCTACTGAGTTTATACTCACACATACTTTGTAACATTGGTGATTTTGTAGATCATATCTGCCGCGACAAAGGAAAATGTAATGTTTCACATGTGTTTTACACAACCTCTTGTTTTTTGGGCTGTTGAAAGATTTTGTAGCTTAGAGCTTGTGGAGCATGGTGTCCTGAGGTCTTTGAAGAGTCATTTGTGGTTTATCTGCTTTTTAGTTTGATACATTGTTATTCTTATGATGTTGCTCACTTTGATGTGGTTGTGAGATCATGAATTTGTTGGGTAGTCTTTTTTTTTGTTCATGTATCAAATAATAATTTTTTTGTTATGGTTGGTAGGTTAATTGGTTTATTTCTCAAAGTTTAAATCATCCCCCACTTGTATTTGAAACTCTTCGGCATTTATTTCTAGCCTTTTTCATCTTGGGGATGTCACATAAGGCCTTATAATGACTCATTATACTCTCAAGCCAAAGATAATTGAAAGGTCATTTCAAATGTTATGAGCTTGTTCAGTCCTTTCATAACAAGGAGTCATCGATGTTCGTAGTTTTGGAGATGAAATCCCTTCTTGTTTATTCATTTGTGGGAATCATAGAAAAGAGTATGATTTTCAGAACATGAAATGTATATCATAAAAGGATGTAGATATCCCTTTTATGTTGAACATCATGTTACTAGAGAGTTAGGTAAATATGTGTTTGGAGACACTTCTAGGTTTTTGGAATATCATTGTCATGGGTTTAGCCAATGAGATGTGCATAACATGCATTGTAGAGGAATGAAATCCCACTAAGAGTGCATACATCATTTTTAGGAATGATTTGTGTTGTTAAAAAAGTGTTAATTTGTCAAAAAATTAAGGATATGGTTTTAAAATGAAGGATTTGAAAAATAAAATGCTTATTGTATTTTAATAATGGTTTAATTTGTAAATGAATTTGAAGAGTTTACAATTATGGTTCAACATGGAAAAATGTTTTTTTTAAACAATGTTGTGATATATGATGTGATAGAATTTGAAATGATAATCCATTAGTTGGTAGAGAGTGAGACCTATAGAGTTTATTGTTGGTTAAGAAAATAGCACCTGATATGCGTCATAAGAAATTATTAAAAGAAGCTTCATAGAATTTGGAATCACTTGAGCTACATGTAAACCACTAGTTGGTCTAAATAATCTCTCACGGTGTTCAAACTATTGTGTTGTGACTGCAGTTGGATACTCTATTTATGATATATGACATTGCTAAAAATCCTAGTGGAGGAAGAACAATTGTCTTTGTAAGAGGGGCTTAGAACACTAGAACTAAGATGAAGAGGAAGTGGGACACCTATTTCATATGTTTCAAACTTGAAATGATGCTTTATAATTTGAAACTCCAAACTCCTCTTAGTGAATTAGAATGTCAAGCCTGTTTTTGTAGAACATGTTCTATAAATCTTGATGGATTTGAGCTAAAATGGGACTTCTCGATATTGGAATTGTATGTCTATGATGTAATCATGGTTATGTATTAGATAACAATGTTCAAGGCCCAAATCTACTATTATATCGAAAAAAATTATTTCCTTATCTAAGGATGGCATCGAGCATCTCATTAATGAATCTAGTATCATAAAAAAGATTACAAAGAGCTTGTAGAACAAATGGTGGGAATGATATCATACAAATTAGAAGGGTTGACACTGGCATCAATGGAAGAGAAAAAGGGAAATAGTTTTCCAACTATTTTGGAGTTATTTCTAGATTCCTTTCCTAAGAACTTCTTAGGGTTACCAAATCTATGGGATGAGGAGTGTATGACTGATCTCCTTCCAGGGACGAGTCATATTCCCCTTCTGCCTTATAGGATGGCACTAGCAGAGTTATGAGAATGGATAGTATGGTTATATGATATGTAATGAAAGGCCATCATTCGACCAAGTAATTATCTATAGGCAACAAATGTTTTTTCATGAAAAGGAATATGGAACTCTTCGGATGTGTGATGATTATCGTAATATTAACCAAGTTACGATAAAGATTAGATATCCACTTCAACACATTGATGATCTATTCGATCTATTACAGGGATCTCAGTGGTTCTCCAAGATTGACATTCGATCAGGATATCACCAATTGTGAGTATGGAAAGAGGATATTCCACAGATAGGTTCAGAAGTATATATAGACACTATTAATATGTAGTTATGATATACGGTAAAACTAATGCACTAGTGGTCTTCAGGGAATTAATGAATCAGATATATAAAAAATATTTGGATTATTTTGTTGTGGTGTTTTTGGATGACATTTTGGTCTATTCAAAGACAAGGTATGATCATGGGGTGCACTAGTAAACAGTGTTAAATTTATTTAGAGATCATCATTTGTATGAAAAATTATCAAATTTTGATTTTTTGATACAAGAATTACATTTCATGTCCATGTGGTTTCTGAGAAAGGTGTTTATGTTGATCCTAAAAAGATAGAGTCTGTTTTCTCTTGGAAACCACCAAAAAATTATTTTGAGATATGAATTTTTTTTGGTCTAGCTAGTTACTAATGACACTTTGGGCATGATTTCTCACAACTAGATTCACCAATAGCAGCACTAGGAAAGAAGAATTCCAATTCCAATAGACGGAGGAATGTCAAAAGTTAGTCCAGGAAATGAAATCTTGACCTACATCGATAGATATCTTGATCTTTGCAGAATCAGGATAGGGGTATGTAGTGTATTGTGATTCTTTGGGGTCAGGTTTGGGAAGTGATCTCATGAAAACAAATCATGTGGTCACATATTGTTCAAGACATTTGAGGGTGCATGAGAAGGATTATCCAACAAATGATTTGGAGTTAGTTGCAGTAATCCATGCTTTCAAATCATGGAGACATTATCTCTTTATTGAGAAATTTACTATGTTTACAGATGAAAAAACCTTGAAACACATTTTATCATAGTGATATATGAATATATGGAAATGGATATTGATGTATTATCTCAAAATTTTCACTTTGACTTGATGTACACACCGATGAATGGAAATTCGGTGGCATATTCATTGAGTAGAAATTCTTATGCTCAGTAGATGAGAGAAGATTTAGATGAATGGAAGTCGATATCAGACTTAACTGACATGCATGTGGAATGTGAATACTGAGGTTATGTTGAAGTTATATTTACAAAAATTCTTGTTCTTGATTTAGTAAAAATGATCCTAGCGGCATAATCAATTGATGCAGAATGTCTGGTTGTAAGTTCAAAACACAATGGTGGGGAGACCATTGAGGGCTAGAAACATGATGGGGTTTAGTTTTGAGTATTAGATATCAGATTGTTGTACCTATGGTTTTTCCTGAAAAACTTTTCCATTGTTACCACTATTCGATATGGGTTGTACATCCAAGTACACAAAAGATATATAGGTCATTGAAGGGACAGTTTTGGTCGAGCGGCTTGAAAAGAAAGGTGTTTGAGTTTGTATCGCGGTGCTTAACTTGTTAGTAGGTTAAAGCATAGAATCAGAGACAAGATGGTATGTTATAATCATTTCCTATCCCAGTGTGGAAATGGAATCATATAGCAATGGATTTTGTTATAGGCCTTAGCTAATGAGTCTAGAAACACGATGCCATTTGGGTGATAGTGGATCATCTAACCATGTCGGCCCATTTCAACCCTAATCGTTAAACCCATACGATGGAGGATATTTCAAGAATTTATATATGAGAAGTGGTAAAGAGGCATGGTGTACCAGTGCCAATAGTCTCATACAGTGATCTGAGGTTCACATCTTTTTTCTAAAAATTCTTAAAGCAAGCATCGAGGACTCAATTGACTATGGGAATGACGTATCGTCCATAGATGGATGGACAATCTAAGAACATGATAAAAATGTTGGAATCCATGTTACAGGCTTGGGTAGTGGATTTTGGTGGCTCATGGGAGGATCATATACCCTTAGTGGTGTTCTCATACAATAACAGTAATCAAGCCTCGTTACACATGGATACGTTTGGAGAATTGTATGGGATTACTTGTCGTTGTCCACATTGTAAGAGGGGGTAACGGGGAAAACATCACTAGTCGGGCCAAGCCTTGTTGACAAAACAACACAGGAGATTCAATTGATTAGAAAGAGGATTCAGATGGCTTAAATTCATAAAAAATATTATACAGATCACTGTCGAAGACTATTGTCCTTCATTGTGGGTGATCATGTCTTCATGAGGATCTCTCCAAGTCATGGACATCGTCGATTGGGGAAGCAGGTCAAGTTAACTCCTTGATATATTGTCCCTATTGAGATACTAGAATGGGTTGGAGAGGTGGAATATCGGTTGGCATTACCAACATAGTTGAGTTCGGTGCATAATGTGTTCCACGTATCTTAGTTGAAAAAGTTTCATCCGGATCCTGACCATGTGATCAAATGGAATTACGTTGAGCTTGAACTAGACGCATCACTGATACGCATCCCAATGCCAATCATGGATAATAAAGAGAATTTCTTGAGTGAAAAAAACATTGTACTTGTGAAATTTTTATGGCAACATGGTCAGAATCATTAAAAGACTAGAGTACTTGAGAAGGAAATTAATGAGAAGTGTCCATAACTCTTTTTGGCCAGTGAGGGGTTTCTACTTTATAAGGACCGAAAGACCAATGGTGGGGAGATTGTAGTACCACCGATTTTGGGTACATAACCCCTTTTCTCACATTTTTGTTAATTGGTGTGTTTTTAATAGATAGTTTCTATAAAATAGAGAGTTTCCATAAAATAATGATTTTCCATAAAATAGAGAGTCCGTATAAAATAGGGAGATTCCATAAAATAGAGTGTTTCCATAATAGAGAGAGTTTCCCTTAAAAATGGTGTTTCTATAATGTTATTTGTTTCCATTAAGTGTGTTTTTTACCCAATATGGGGTGTTTCCATAATGTGTGTATTTGTTCCATAATGTGGGGTGTTTCCATGAAGTGTGTATTTTTTCAATAAAGTGGGGTGTTTCCATTAAGTGGGTTGTTTCCATAAATTCGGGGGTTTCAATAATGAGGGATGTTTACATAAAAATTGTGCTTCCATAAAAAGGGTAAAAGTTAAGGATGTAAGATCGTGGAGGTTATATAAGGAGTGTTGGGTCCAAAATGATGGTAGCATGATCCAGAAATGGTTGTCCCAAACCATGTGATCAAACCTTACACAGAAGTCAAATTTTGATCTTATTTTCAATGATCTTACTCATATTTTCACTATATTTTTTGTTTTGGCTTCAGAAATTCCCTATTTCCAGATTACTCAACCTATATGTCTGTAGAACCCTCCCAAAATGTGTTGGACCCATCCTTGTGCCTTCCCTTGGGGATTTCGAGTCCGATTGTTGAGGTATGTCACCATTCATTCCATATTAGTCATCTTTTCTTAGATCTTCTTAGATTTACTTCATTCATATTCTTTCTTTTTCAGATATGAAACTATTGTGGGTATTTCTACGTTTTTTGATGCCAATAAATTCATTTTTGGGTTTTGATATTTCTAGGATAAGATAACTAAGGTCGTTCTTGGAGAATCGAACCACCTTCTTCTGTGTTCTCCGTCTGTTGTCAAGTTTCATCAAAATCATTATGGTATGTGTCTTCACTCTCATATCCTCTTGATAGAATTGATTGTATTATAATTAAATTGTTTTAATTATTGTTAAATGCATGATTTTTTTTTCATTGTGATGATTTATGTTTTTTGTGAAATTGTGTGATTTTGGTGAATAGTTTTTCAAAAGTGTGTTTTGTTTCATGAATTTAAAATGATGATTTTAAATTATGGATTTTCTTGAATTGATAAATTGTTAATGAAAAATATATTTTTAAATGAAATGGTTTTCAATAAAAATAGAGCTTTATTAAAATGTTTTGGAATTGAAATGGTTTGGGATTGAAATGGTTTTGACGGAAATGGTTTTCAATAAAAAAACTTTCTATTGGAATGGTTGTTTTGGATTGATCGTTGGATATAAGTGGTGTGTGTTCATGTCGAATATATGGGGCTTGGTTGAAATATAACCTTGTTCTCGGTGCCAAGGGTTTAATGGAACATGGGAATTTCATACATGGGGCTAGGTTGAAATATGACCTTGTGCTCGGTGCCAAAGGGTTAATGGAACATGGGAATCAATTAACATGTGATGACTTAGAAGATCGACGAGAAACCACTCATGAGTATAGAACCATCATAACAGATCAGGCATGGTAGGATAAATGGGGTTGATGAATGGTTGAGTATGTTGATAATTAGATATTATGAAATGGTTGTAAATATTGTTTAGTAATATTTCTATAAATATATATTGCTAGAAAAATTGGTTTCAATTGAACTTGTATGGTTTTGGTAATGAATGGGTTTGGAAACTTGTTTATATTTAGTTATAAACTGTTTTGGGGTTGTTTTTTTGTATATAATGTTTTATATAATAGTTTTCATCTCTTCTCTCCTGATGGCATGAGTATATAAGTAAATGGGGAAAACATGCGGAGTTTTATACTCACCCCTACATCTAGCACATTGGTGATTTTCCCGATGATATCTTCTGAGACAAGGGAAAAGTTAATGTTTTACATATTTTTAGCACTACCTCATGATGTTTCATCTGTTCAGTGATTTTTGATCTTAGATCATGTGGATCATTGAGTCTTGAGGTCTTGGGAGAGTCCTTTGTGGTTTACCTGCTATGTACTTTGATAATTTGTTATTCTTCTATTGCGGATCACATTGATGTGGTTTTGAGATACATGAATATGTTGAGTTGTCATTAATTTGTTCATGCATCAGATAATAAATTTTTGGTTATTGTTGGTAGGATAATTGGTTTATTTATTAATGGGTAAATCGTCCCCTACTTGTGTTTGAAACCCTTCGACATTTATTTCCATCCTCTGGCGTGTTGGGGATGTCGCTTAAGGCCTAGTAATGACTCGGTATACTCTCATGCCAATGAGGTTTAGAGGGTCATTACATGGTACCTCCTTCTCTATATCCTATACATCTTAGGAGCCTCACATATTGATAAATATATACCCAAATACTCTCCTATAAACATTATAAACTACATTGAGGTTTTGTTTTTCACAAAAGTAACATCCCACATGACTGAAGGTATTTTTTAATGGAGGATTCTAGGAGAAGATTTATACATTCATACTCCTGGTTCCATGTTTACATCATCATAAAATTCTCCAAATGTTATATTAACACAATAAATTGACCAAATTAGTATAATGAATTTATTTATATTTTTATATTAATTTTATAGTAATTTTAAATTTAATGCACATCCCTAGGAAAAAAGTTTCATTCATGTAGAAGTGTGAACTAACACATCCACAATGTGATATAAATGATTTCATTCTATTTAATTGAATGTTAATTAAGCTATATAAAATAATTATATTATTAATTATTATGAAATTATTATT